>JAYKKO010000015.1:1250000-2500000 GCA_037074685.1 Glyphodes pyloalis | reverse complement strand
CGTTTAGTGGATACCTTCATATTACACACATACGTTACGAGTTCGTAATTACGTACTTACTTGCTATAGGTAACCTCCTTAGGTAGTAAAAGCTGAACCATCGGCAGTTTCTATCCTTATCTATTTTATCTGCAAATAAAATAAACTAGGTACTTCGGTAACTACCGAACAAAGTCGTAAAAGAGTTTGTTCCAATAATTTATGGAACAAGTAATGTTCCGCTTCCGCAGCCGGCTGCGTGCAGCGAGACAAACTGCACGATTAATCTTTGTTTATTGTTCCAACTATCTTTTATTAGTTTTGACACAATAACATGTTTATATCTTGTAATTTTCGTATATGACCTTTTACTCGTATAAGACTGTTACATTATACTTACTAATGCCTGGTTCCAATATTTTACGATTCGTAATGTGTCAAATCAAATATATCAATCCGTTTTTCTCCAACTGAATACGAGTCTGGAACGGTTTTAGCTTGCGCCTCGTGTAATACCTGTATTACTATCCTTAACTAAAACAGATCGTCATATAAAGTGTATATATATATATATAGGTCCTTCCGTTTTATCCTCGCCACATGTGCACATGTCAGAGTCACTTAAATTTTATATATATATATATATATATATATAGGTCCTTCCGTTTTATCCTCGCCACATGTGCACATGTCAGAGTCACTTAATTTGATGTGAATTTGCGTTTTCCAGTTCGGACTCTATGTACTGCACTGGCACTGCTTCTAGGCCTGTTTAACTGAAGTTTAGCCTAGCTGTTTTAATAAAGATTCTTGACTGTTTTTTTTAATTTTCATTTAACAATTGCATAGCCTAGTTCTATGTAACGGCGTAGAAGGGCTCTTTGCCGAACTGAGGGTTATGCGCCCAGCTTCAGGTCATCATCAGAGAGGTAGAGACATAATACTTATATGCGAATTCATATTATTTCTCTTTTATTTCTTTTTAATGTGTTTGCCCGTGTCTTATTAAAATTCAGAGTTCATCTTGGTTTAATGGTGGTGTAGGTAAGTATTTACCTACTTTATAATGTAAAGACTACGAAAATGATTTGAATTTGTGAGGGAAAAATATATAGGAAAAAATCTTGGCATATTTTTGTTTGCCTTGCCTAAGCCCTATTCAAAAAATAACTTCACTTAAATTCCTATAAATTTCCATATAATCTGAAAGGTAAACATCCCCTCTTCCTACCTATATTAGATACATATTATGTTTCTATGTAGCTACCTACAAATGCCTACAATAGGCCATAATTGCACTCATAAATATCGTATCACGGCCATTTATAATCGCGCGAGGCCTTCCATTAAACTGTCGGATTTAGTGTTGTCCATGGTCCGATTTTTCTGGGTATCCTAAATCTCAAGTAAGTAGGTCTATTTCGTTCGTATCTTTTCAGAAGTACTTTCTTGTAAAAAAATTTGGCACCAACAAAAGAAACAAATTTTATATTTTAATATAATAACTATATGAATAGTTAGTTTTCTCAGTGGGTACCTAAGTAGGTATATTTTTTAAGAGCATAAATTCTGTGGCTTAGCATTGACAAATTTCATAGAGCATTGAGTGAGATACCTACTCCTAAACTCAACATTCGTTAATTATCTGAGTAACACGCAAGGACATAACATTCTATATTTAAACAATTGTAAATACTATAGTACCGACCTTAGGAAGCAATGGACGACACTAGCTGGCAACCTATTTAGTTATATACACAACAGAGGTTGTTTATCTATTTTCTACACCTGTGGAGTTGTGAGGGAACGATACAGCTGGCCGTGTAGAATAATGGCGCATTCGAGGTTATTTAATTAAAACCCTTTTTGTTTTATGGACTTTGTTTAACACTTTTTTCTTTTTGTCTATGGCAGTCCATATTTTTAAACTTTTTAAAATTGTATGCCTTCGTGGTTCGCAATGAAAATAAATACTTACCGTACCTACTTAACTCGGCGAATAATAATCATAATTTAAGTTAGCAGGCGTGTAAATAATAAAATAGTATGACGAATATAACTTTGTCAATTTGAAATACTTGCTCTTTTACCAAGTGCCTACTTAGTTACTTACCTAAGTAAAATACTTACATCTAGTGAGACATAAAAATAAGTGAGTTAGTTATGTGACTGTTGCTTACAACAGTAGGTAGTAGTTTTTGTGCTTACACAAGCATTCTAGAATATGAATTACCTACTACTACTTACTACTTTAGAGTATTTCCAGGCTTTTTAGGAAGAAAAGTACAAAAAAATTGAAAAAAGAAATATTTGGTACTGTTTAATAAACACTGTTTTTTATGGAGGTAATGAAAGTCAAATAACATTATCTATTTAAAATGTTTTTTATTGTTTTATGAGTTTATATACAAAGTTATGTAAGTATAAAGGTTTTGGCCACGATTCTTGGTGAAGAATTGAGATAGATGTCTTAGTTGCTCCCATACAAATACTACTTAACATAGGCTCGGTAGGTACTCGGCAACAATGTGGACATTATCGTGACTAAGATTTCAGTTGATTAATTTCATAGTCACTAAAAAACTCTTAACTACGTTCCTTATAGGTCACACACACTGCCCGCCCAAAGCTTAGCGTAGAAACATTAAGCGCCCAAGCGATCTATATCATAAAATGGTAACAATACCTATATTTTTTTGAACAACAGCCGATCCTTATCAGCATTTTATCAAATAGTAATGGAAAATTTTTCCTACAATGCTTGTGAAATTTAAGATAATTAAAGAAAGAGCTTTTAAATATATTGAAAGTATTAGTAACCTAAATATTATATGCGAAATATTCAGCGGCCAAATCTCATCGAAACTCTTTCAAAACCATGACATAGCTAGGAATCCGTTTAAATAAGAACTAGTAGAATGTTATAAATAAAAAAGTAAGTCACAAGGTTATATTCAGCTCGCGTTAAGAAATGTTAACAAAATATGTGTTTATACCTAATAGGACTATATGTATTTTTAAACACACACATCTAATAACAATAACAGCATAGGTATTCATACGACGTGGGCGGCGCGAAAGGCGTGGCTGATTTCGGCTCCACCCATTGGCCTACCCAAACGGGTCGGTAATTACATACCTACCTATTAACATCGTCTCCATATGGTCGTTAAAGCATACCAGAATGAGAAGCTGTTCCCCCAAAACAGTCGTTGTATTCTGTGGAATTCGGTACTAGGCACTAATTAATACATCATAACATGGTCAGATAGATAGGTGTAATAAAAATTAGTTTGTATAATTTAAGTATAAGCATTAATTAATTAATTCTTTAGCTAAACCAACAACAAAGTATAAACAAGTGTCTGTGTGTTGTAATAGTAAGATCGTTGGGCTTCAAAACTTACTCCATGTAAAATGCAATAAAGATATTGAATTGAATTGAGCTCGTGGGTTTAAATCTCAAGAAGAATATTTTCATCGTCAATTTGATTAGGACAGCGCGAGCGTAATGAGCGATGCCATCTGCAGACGAATCCGTCTACGTGTAGAGGAGGCATAAGAAAGTGGCAGTAGTCAAGCTACATAGCCCAGCCCAGAGCAGCCACGGATAACCAATAAGGCAGAAGGTTTCTAGATTGACGACCATTGCCTGAAAACGGAGTATAGCAGAAGAGTCGAAGGGGGCAAGAGCCTTCTGCATTCACTCGACATTTTGAAGATGAAGATATAGCTTCGCAGCCATCATCGATAGTCAAGTAGGAAAAATAATAATAGTAAAAAAAAATAATAGATAATTTATTGAGAGAAAGATACATTTAGAGGCATAAAAAACGTAACCTGACCCCACACTAGGCTAAGCTTGTCCTGTAAGACCTTTAAGTCTTTAAAGTCCCTATGATGGCAGGGCAACGTGGGAGGCAAGCATCGCAATGCCGTGTGTCGTGGAAATCAATCAACATCAATAGACATCCTTCGGCTGAAATTATGATGATGAATTCCTAGATCCCATGTTTAGATTTTTCACCAGAACCTAATAGAAATAAACATCTTAATAGAGGAGAGGCTTTAACTTCAAGATCCTTAACGAAAATTTTCTTCACTGACAGCAGCATGCGCTATTTCATAACAAATTAATGATCAAAATTACGGTCCTTTATTTTTACGGGAAATGATTTGCTAGGATAAGTTAGAGGCAAACAAAAACGCACTCAGATCCTAGCCAAATGTCAGTTTTGAACCTCAATTTTGTCTGGATAAGAATTTTCTAATTAAAATTTTAAACTTGTAGAAACGATATCGAAGATTGATGACTGCCACTTCGCTAGATCCTCTAGTATATTCCTGTCTACTCAAGCAGAGGCCAGTTATTCTTTGGCCAGTGAAAAATTAAAGTAGATTACAAAATCTCATGGAACACTGGGGCATTAGGTTGGTACCTAGATCTAGTGATCTTCGAGCAGGATATGTTCCATCGTGAAAGCAAAACGCTGCTGTATCCAATATACTTAGTACGGCATCTTGCTGACTATAATAATTCTAGCTTTGGAAGAACATTAAGCACAACCAGCTTACGACTTGTATAATTTTTAAGAGAGGTAGGGCATAGCGATTTATCGCTCGTACTGGAGCAGCCCGACTGGTGAAATACCTCCACCTTACAGAAGACCGTAGCCAAATAACAATCACTTCTGTGTTGTTGTGTACCTGCGTGTGAGTAAGGTTTCCAGAGCTACTGAGGGGTGCTACATTCTTCAAGGTATGGGCGACAAGTTCAGTAACAGATTTATTATGCTGTACTTGTCACCCTTAAGCTAGGACCTCATTACCACTTAACATCAGGAGGGATGAGGTCAATCTTAAAGTGCAATATAAATAAAATATATATATATATTTTTACTATCCGTTGTTATGAATAAAATTGTAGTTAAAACGGCTCGTTTTTCAAATATGGGAATCGGACATAAAACAAGCCTTACTAAAATAAATGTTCAATTGAAGAACGGATGTAGCTAAGCGCGAATACCGGCCGTATTTAGGATACTATTGTAATAAATTGTCAGACAAAATACGTACGCGATCTTGCCTTGCCTTTACCAAACAAGTCAGACTCAAACCTATTGAAACCAAACTGTATTTTGACATTAACACTGAGACGCTTTCCGTTGAACAACAGTTATATTCATCTCGCCCCTATTCTTTATTCAATTTCACGCTCGGAAATAAAACTAAAACGTCCCAAAAGTTTCACCAGAGCCATTGTCATCCATTTTGTCATTTGAAAGTGATTTATTGCGAAGATCGAGCCACATTGAGGGCCGTCACGGTGGCCGAGTCATTTTCACTTAACAATTATCTAACACAAGCCTGTTTCCTAAACAAGACGTTGGGTGCACCCATTGTTCCACGTTACAATTGTCAGGGCGTACTTTTGTTAATTTTGTGACGATATTCACAATTCTCACAATGGTATTAAACTTGGGCGTTACTTATTCCGGGTGACAGATCTATTACTTGCATTCCTATAATTCGTTGTGTGTTTTGTTTATTTTTCGTATTCATCCGTCGTTTGTTTTACGATCTCGTTTTGTTTTAGGGTGTTGTTTATGGTGTCTCGCAAGTTTATGAGCTACTTTGATTTATGATGAGTAAGCAGGTACTTGTTGAATTTCGTTGTTTTAATAGCGTGAAGTTTGATTTTGGACAAAGGAACTTTTTGTATTATGAAAATTAAAATAAAATAAATCAGTTCGCATAAAACTTAGATATCATTTGTTACTTGTTTAGTAGGAATTTTGTAAAATGGTAGGTACATCAGTATTTTAGGCGCCTGGTTATAAAGTCAAGTCAACGATTTTGATAGTCTGGTGATTTAAGTAGCTACTGGATTACGATCTCGGTGTTAAAGATAGCCTTAATCTAACTTTAGAGAGACAATTATAGTGCCTTATACTTTAGTTTCCCCATTACAAAATAGGTATATTTTGATGAAATGAGATTGTTTCCTAAATTTCATTGCTATTTTTATTTAACTTTTTTACTACACTACTATATCTACCTCTCTTGTTGTCATATTAAGAATATAAAGATGCAATGCCTGTATGGCCTCATGTTCCTATAATCTAGACCAATATTAACGGCATGTGTATTTACCCTAATACTTACACTGAAAAACGACTTTCGATGTGACGTAATCCAATGCTGTTATCTCTCGCCCCCACCATCAAACCAAACAGCGTTAAACTGAATGATTACCAATAAAAATGGCACAAAAGGCACGGCTGTCTCATCAAAGGCAGCTGATGGTTATTGAATGGCCCCGCGGTGGGCTAGTGGTCGCGGCCACATAGCGCGCCCCCCGTCGCCACACGCGTTCGCACTCATCTCGCCTCGGGGTAGCCTCTTCATAATCGTGCCAGCATGCAAATTGAGGTTAGGCCAAGCGATGTTAGTATACACTAGCGAAAGTCAATTAGATTGTTTCAGATATAGGTCAACTCACGTACGCTAAAAGCACATTAGAAAAACACATTCTCTAAATATTGTAAAGATTAGGATAACTACTGAGTTTCTTGCCGGATTCTTCTCGGTAGGATTAGGTTCCGAAAAGGCTGTAGCTTCAATTTTGGTTTGTGTTAAATCTGACCATGCTTAAGTGTTACTTGTAACCATAACTGGGCACCGTTAATCAAACAGTTAACTTCGTTAATCGTTAATCCGTTACTAAAAAAGTTAGCTTCGTTAAACGTTAAAGCGTTACTTTTGTGACGAATTAACGCAAGTTAACGTTAATCGTTAATCCGTTAAAATATAATCAACATGGATGGATGAATGGTCATGGATTCTCACCAGGACCTGGAATCCGATGCCATGTCTTCCACGATAGAATATTGATTACTGCACTGCACATTACACTTTTTCAATTCACAATATGACTGACATTAATTTAGGGAGCGTTCAAGTAATACGTAACGCAATTGGAGGGGTGCGGGGGGAGGTTATGTAAAACGTTATAATACGTTCCAATAAAAAATTAAGATATGAAACTCCCATTTGGCAACCCTTTTTGGATTCCCTGCGGTTTCCGGAGAATCCCTCGATTGTATTAGTATGGTCGTCTTTTTTTAAAGAAAGAGGGGGGAAGTACAGAAAAACGTTACGGTGCATTACATAAGGCCAAAACTTTGAAAATTGCGTTACGTAAGGGGGACCTGCGCCATATCGAATACTAATAATCAAACGGTCCAAAAATCGAACGTTAAAAATATGGAACACTTGCCGTGCCCGCGACTTCATTCGCGTGGACTACATCCTTTCATGGTCGGTTTTACCCCTATCTCCCTAAATATTCGAAACAAAAAGTAGTCTATATTTTAAACCAAGTTTCGAGCTGTGTTTGTGCCAAATTTCATATCTCTAACTTAAAAAATAAACATTTTCCCATATAAACTTGCAAATGTGGTATGTCGAACGTTCAAAATATCACTCAATACATCGAATGATTATTTGTATATTCGATATTTTGAACGTTCGATTTTTGGACTGTTCCATTAATAGTGTTCGATATTTTGTTTTTCGATCATTTAGTATTCGATATGGCGTAGGTAACCCGTTACAACGTAATACTTGAACGCAAGGAGCGTCTTTAAAACAAACACAGCACTCTATTTAAACACCGTCATTCTAATTAAACACCGGCTCTAAGTAATTAATGAAATGTTGAAATCAAATGAACAAAATTAATCTATTCGCAGCTTTCTCACTCGCACGCGCTTTGTATAGTGTTTTTGTTTCACTCGCGATACGCGCTGCTCGCCACTTGTCGTTTCATACTTGTCTTGTCTGAACCAGTTTTTTTCGCTGCGCCGCCGCGGTGCCATGCGGTGAATAGTAGGCATTGGATTAACGATTAACGGACTTCTGGATTATTAACGGAAGTTAATGAGTCCGTTAACAGTTTTTAAAGTTCACTTAAAAGTTAATCCGTTACTCAAAATGTTAACTTCGTTAATTAACGATTAACGGATTAACGAGTTAACGCCCAGCTATGCTTGTAACCTTCATTAATAAATGAATTGACTTGCACTTTGGTGGGAAACACCTGCAGTTTCTAGGTTTCCTTTTTCAGAGATTACCCGGTTAGCGAAATGAGATACTTTTAAATACCATTCAAAACAAGATTCCTTCATAGATATCTATAAGATAGCATACTGTGACGTCATTACTAGAATACCTTACTAGTTCACTAGAAAACAGAGCGAAAAGGGGTTTTTTTATATCTATGTACCTACTAACTAGCCGACAGACGTGGTCCTATTTTAACGACGACTATTTAATTATATATTTTTTTCCTTCATAAGAACCTTCTCCTGACAGTAACAAACAAAACAAAAGGGAAATTGGCCCAGCCATTCATGCGTGATGGCGTGACCAAAGGAAACGGGGATTAATTTTTATATATTAAGATTTGAGTTGATTCAATCATATAAAAATGAAGTACCTACCTACTTCGCTTAAGATTAGAGTAGTACTTGCAGTACAAGAATACACTATTCTAATAAGTATCTATAATTCATCCTTTATTCCAATTAATATACCTACTTTTTTCGAATGTAAATATCCATAACAGCGAAATAAAGTAAGTACCTACCTATCTAATAGAAAATACGAATATCGAGCTGGCTATAGGAAAATCATTTCTAAATCGACTTGGGTTACGTTTTTATTAAAGGAATTCAGTGGAGAGTAGGTTCATTATTCACAGATGCTTCTCCAAATTGACCAAACAAATATGTTTTAATTACCGTTGTAAATAACCAAGTCACAGCTCATGCAATAGCTAATTTATGACCTTTTTATACTCAGCGCACAAAGGAGCCAGTCTCATTGTAACATAAAATTGGGCAAAAACATCGTTTCCAAAAAGGCTTTTGTTTGAGGACCCTATAGCATGTGGTTGAAAACTTTTGAATGACATTTAAATAAATTGCCAACATAGCACAGTTCATTAGTTTTTTTAGACAAGATAAATGATGTTTTGAGACTTTTTATGCAACAAAAATAGAGTTACAAGTTTTGTTCAGAACATTTTTATAATTTTTCTTAAAAAGGGCACTAAAATTTAGACAACCTTGCACCAAATCCGTCATTCTTAATTGTACCTAAATTTGTTGCGATTTGAGTTTTTTTAAGTTTCCAGAAAGAAAATGCTGAGAAAATCGAAATTAATTTAGAGAATTTAGTTGTTTATCAATTTTGATTTCGATTAAATTTCTCCTAAGTGCGTTTCACTTCGTATAAGTTTTATTGTCTTTTTAACCAATATCAGTTAGTAAATAACAAAATCCATA
The DNA here is from genome assembly GCA_037074685.1 of Glyphodes pyloalis. Classification (NCBI taxonomy): domain Eukaryota; kingdom Metazoa; phylum Arthropoda; class Insecta; order Lepidoptera; family Crambidae; genus Glyphodes; species Glyphodes pyloalis. The sequence goes on along the minus strand of JAYKKO010000015.1, from coordinate 2,490,671 downwards.
CTATAATTATAAATGCGAAAGTAACTCTGTTTGTTTATCTATCCGGCTTGCATGCCTAAACCACTGAACCAATTTTGATGAAATTTGGTAGGTATAGGTACGTTGAACCTCTAAAACGGACAAAGGCTACTTTTTGTTTTGAAAATAAGGGGGTATGGGGGTAATATCGCCCTGGAAAGTATATATGAGAAAGTGATTTTTTTATTCAAAGATATGAAATTTAGCACAAATATAGCTCGAAACTTGGATTAAAATATGGACTACAATTTTTGTTTTGATTATTAGGAAAGGCACGGTCAAGCACCTACAGTGAAAATATATATAGGATAAAAAAAACTGTAGTTCACACAAATGAAGTCGCTGGCACAGCTAGTAAAAAATATCTAGTATATGTATATGTCGCAGTCATCTGGTTTAATCAGCTATTTGATTGGATCACTAGCGCGTTCATTGAATGACGACGTTTAATTGAATGACTAAAGGACAACTCGTCAAATTGTTTAATATAACGTTCAACTTCTTGACTGAACATCATTTAGCATAGTCGTTGAATGGGATATAGCTGACAGACATGACATAAACCACCTTAATAAGATTTTTTAATATGTTTTAACAATTTTAAGTCTTAAGACAATTGGGCTAAAAAAATATTTTTTTACGAATAAGTCACTTTATATCTCAATTTCACTCTAAAAATTATCAACACAATGCTATTCGATTATATCTGTACCAGCTGTTTGACGCCATCTTTGTTTTGATGACCACTAACGCCGCAGTGGAAAAAAAATGAACTAAATTACAATCACTTGACTGATTACGTCCGCTATGTTCAAAGGGCTATGTTCAATCCGCTAACTTGTTGGACGTTCAGTGAGTCTTATTCATTCAACGTTCGGCCTAGTCATTCAATTAAACGTCGTCATTTAATAAACACGCTAGTGATTCAATCAAATAGCTGTTTCAACCAGATGACTGCGACATATATACATGGTGAGCGCACTTGCCACCCCGGATTTGCGCGTGTGTTTTCCCGATTTATTATTTTTCTCATAGAAATCCAGTACTTACAACAAAAAAGCAAATAATTGCAGCTGTTCTGAAGTGATGCCCTTAGATACTTACGTGTTTCTTAATCTAATTTATCTCTATAGATTTAATTATTTCTACAAAAAACACTTTAAAGGTCGTGATCGCATCCCAAAGAAACACTTTGGCTGTACCAACGAGACATGGCGCACGACGCCGGTCCAAGACAGGTTCATTATAAATCTCCGATCTTATCTCACCTAATCACGGCTATTAAACGGCAAGAAAGCCCGTTCATTTTTGTTTCGGTTTATTTATGTGTGTACGCGTTGTTTAGCGTCACTGTAGTGAGTTGTGGTTTTGTTATTGATTAAACTTTGCTAGAACAAGTGGCCATAGACGTCGGTACCTACATAATAAGAGCACTTCTTTTCTAAGCATCGCGGCGATTCACAGTAGATACATTAATTGTATTCAAATTTGTATTTAACCCGAGCTGTCCCGGCGAACGTCGTGTCGCCAATTTTTATCCAAATTTTCTTATCTATGACACTTAGACCCCCACGATTACCTATATCGAAATCAGAATTAGGTCAATCGGTCTGCCCGTTCTTGAATTTTAGCGAGACTAACCAACGAACCACATTTGATTTTTAGTCGACTTAAACAAGAAAGCGGACGTTTGACCGAATATATTTTTATATATAAGATAATACGACGTATCTAACATAATAAGAGTACATTTTTTCTATGCAACTAGGAATCAGCAGAATAAAAGAGAAAAAAAATCGGACACAAATTTTAATACATATAGGTAGTTCACTATTAAATGGTAAGTTCGAATTCTTTGCTTCACTTTTCTCGAGAGGCAGTATTCGTATCTGTAGATACGAAACTGAATAATTCTAGATTCTAGGCTTTTGGCTGTGGTCCAAAGGTCGTGGGTTCAACTTCAACCTAGAACAAACATTCATGCTTGTTCTGCCTGTAACACATGCTCGAGCTACTTACTTACTTAGGGGTCTGGTCAATATGGTATGTGATGTTGTTCCATTTTGTTATTTTATTGTTTTTTATACAAATACGACATTTCCTATATGTATCTATAGATAGGCAGTGGCAGATACAATGTAACCAGGCATGCATAACAGATATAGCTTCTACCGTTGGGTAAGAGTAGAAAGGGTAGTGATAGTAGTAGTTGAGTATTTTCCCTATTATAATATGATGACAATACTATAATTTCTTAATCAAAACTGATAGAAAATGCATGCAATGCACCTACAAGCATTCCTGTTCCATTCGACCAGATACTTATTAACTATCTCCATTGCGTATAAATTTGTACCTACTGTATTAGATAGTAGGTGGGTACAGTATAAAATCACGTCAGATTCTTTATTATGTCGTCAGCAACTATTTCTTGTAATCTATTTTTTTAACCCTTCTCTACCTACCATCATCTGCGTCTTCTATCCTAAGATTGTGTCAGCCACATATTAACATTCGTTGATAGGCACCCTTCCATCTTATTTTATTCTTTAAAATCTTCTATTTCATATTTTATTTATACTACTAATTTATGTATGATTTGTAACAGTTAAGTGTCACATGGTACGGCTTAAGACCCTTAGCTGTTCAACCATATTCATAATCTCTAAGGAAGGAAGCCTGCTTCCCGATCTACCTACTTAGTCATCATAACTTACATAGTAGTTATAATTGGCTCGAAACAAATTGTGCGTAGGTATTGACTGCTCCCGCATGAGAGAGCTTTAACGATCCGAACGACCACTCCATCAAGGAGCAATTAATAAAAATTACCACTAACATAAAACTATTAACGTCCAGCCGTGCGCATAAACTGATCGAAATCATCCGATAATAAATTAATTGTTTTATTATGTCACCAGAGAGATGAGACAAAAAACCGACAAATTACAGCTGAATTGAGACATCCCGCTATCCCTTTATTAGACACGTGTCCAAGAATAGCAGCAGCCGTCACGAGATAAAGCCTATCGAGAAATCAAAATGGCCGAGCCACTATTTTTTACTTTTTACCCCGAAGCAGCGTGAGGCATATGCTAATGAGGCCCAAAAACAAACATTGTTACAAGCCAAATGTGTAACATACAATAAAAATAAATTAAATAATAAAGGGAATCGTTAAAATGGAAGAAATGCCCGTAATTTATCCACGAGTCACCTTTTAGGCATTCCGTGGATGCCATCGCGGCGGGGTCCCACCCGCTCTAGACGCGATCTCCGAATAAAAAGGCGCCACAAAAAGACGCATTCAATAAGCCATTGGCCATCACTGACCGTAATCGATGAGATAAATTAATAATAATGAAATCTGAAAGAGACGGGCGCCTGTATTCTTTGGTGTTTGACAAGCTCTAGCGAAACACGCCACTCGAAGTCGGCAAACGGCTAATATGACCGATGGATAAGAAATAGACTATCGATTATGCTGATGATCTACAACGTTGATCGAAATCTAATGGACGTGGAATGCAAATTTGACATCTGCGCTCTTCGTTAGTTGGTGTCCATGTAGGCATAATATAGAATTGATTAGCCAATGAACAAGAGATGACATTAATGTGTTTTTTGTGCGAATAGTTAGGTAGGTACGATTAAACATTGGGAAATATTATATCAGAAAACAATTACTTGCAGGCCTAGCATACGCAATATGTCACATTTATCGCATGAGACGACAAAAGTTTCGATAGTGTTGATTGGCTAATAGCACACCGCACTCGTATTTTCAGCCAATCAGCAGCTGACGCACTGACTTCAATCGATTTTGACGTTTAAGAGCACGATAAAATTTAGTCGCGTTGCGTATGCTAGGCCTGTATGAAACCTTAAAAGATCAAAACATGCGTCACAGACGTTACGCACCGGTCTAGCACTTTTATATAAATAGGTAAATTTTATAATATACCTACATACGCTTGTCCGTTATTATTATCTTACAAGACGACTATTACTTGTTGCGTCAATCAAGCACATATAGCCCAAGCATATTTATGTAGAAATATAAGTTTCCCAAATTGTCCAAACCGAGAATCGGTCTTGGGACTTTACGCGCTGCAAGCAACATTACAGACCGGTTAAACTTTGTTGACGTAATTACTCATTTATCGCTTTATTTTTCTTCTATTCGCTGACTATTGATAATGACTGCTGGTAGCCTTTTCATTTCCACCGAGCCTGCAGGAAAGTGGGCGGCACACACCCGGTTTTTTTTTGTTCGTGTGAAAATTCTTTAACGAACCGTACCACCACTGTACCTGAGGGGAGGTAACGGTGTGTGTGGGACTCCTCTGCTCCAAGGAGGGCAGAGACTACCTACTCACCAAAAATCCCCCGGTGCGACCTCATCGCCTTTAGTTTGTCACTATGGGAAACTCGACTCTTGAGTAGCCCACTCAGCTGTGGAACGGCAGCTTAAGAATAAAAAATTTAACTGGCGAGCGCAACCGATCCGAGCCTATAGTCCCACAATATCGTTGATGCAGTGGAAAGCACTTTATTTGTAAGTAAGTAGTTCGATATTAGATTAGGTACTGGTGGCCGCCTGCGACTTCGTACGCGAGGAGTTAGTCTTTTCCAGAAATAAACAGATCCTGTTATTCAGGGTGAATATAGCATTCCAACAATGAAAGTTAATTCGGCACAGTAGTTTTTGGGTTCATTACATACATTTATAAATACAAATATTTCCTCTGTATAATATCAGTGTAGAGTAAGCCAAAGTCATGAAGGCGATACAAAGTCCAAAGTCACACTGTACATCAAATAGGTATAGTACATCAACAGGATTCATTTACAGATACATTTATTCCAGTTAGGTTTACGTACGATCTTTATGACAATAGCTCTAATGGTATTTTTTATGTCCTTTTTAATACGAAATGAAAACCGGAAACCTAGGGCAACCATTACTTTTGGTGTGCATTTACGCCCTCGCTGCATCTGCATAATACCTACAATACACATCACATACCTATATGACCCGATCAAAAAGTAAGTAGCTTAAGCGTTATTGCAACCAGAACAAACGCCATAACTACAACCTATATTTGAACACATTTTTAAATACCTACCCAGACACAAAACAAACACAAATGCTCAACACATAAGGTTTGTCCTGGATCGAACCCACGACATTTAGTTCAGCATCTTAATTCTGCCTCAAGGTCGTGCTCCATTTTCAGCAAGTTAAAAAGCAAACATGTTTGTATTTTAGTATTCTGGCAAGACTTACCAGCAATATTTTAATGCAGAAGAGGTGGTGCGATCCGCGGCACCGCAGTAGCTGTAATTCTTGCGCTGGTATTCCCAATGAAAAGAGAAGTCTTTATTGTTTTGGTCTGAGGGTATTCCCGTGCATAAACATTTTACTGGCAATCACTTATGACAGTGTTTGGGGAATTCCCTCTAATTCCGATAAGAGTATTATTTGTCATCTTGTGTCATTGCGGTAAATTTCAAAACTACTTCTAAGGGGTTTTATCGAATAAACTGTTAGCGCTGAACGCTAACTGATAAAAATACTCTCTTTTACAGTTAAAATGAAAAAGGAATGGAACAAAGAACTGTTTGCTATAACGGAAACACCCAAACGAATGGTTTTTGAAGAATATGCAAAATCCGGGAGTTGAAACGTGGTTTTTGATTTGCATAAATAATATTTCGTTCCTTTAAAACGTCTTAATCGCATCTATTTTTGGAAATGAACCCTTGACCAGACCTGGAGTATCAAAATTTTTCATTGGTTTTCAATGGTAAGTTAAGGTAAGTTTAAGGTTCAATTTGAAGTGGTAACTATTTGCCTATTGTCTGTTTAAGGGTTAAAAGTGCTGTCATTTTTAGGCCTCCCAGGGGAATCAATGTGGAAATTGTAAATCTACATCATAATAATAGTATAGATATACCAGATAAAGCTGAACTTTAAAGCCCAAATCACATTCAATTCGCTGGCTTCATAAAACACTGGCAGGCGATGTCTACGAATGTTCAAGATTCACGTTCGAAGCAGAGACTAACGCCAATGCCTGCAGACGAGGCTACTGGGGCAATTTTTAATCCTGCATTGAGCAATGCACCTAATATTATATTAACAGTGCCGAGGGAAAAAAGTACCGAGTCGAAAAATTACCCGAACATGAAAGGTCATCGAGGGCCCGAACTAGGCAAAAAATATGGGAAGCCCCCCAATGGTGTAAACTAAATTGAACGCGCTGGAGAATTACATACAGTATGAATAAAATATGCTACACGGTGTGTGTTTAAAGTCTCGGCTAAACGATCCAAATATTATATTATCATCCGGGGACAAAAGTCCGTTCCGTCCGTCTGTCTAAGTACACCATCCAGAAAATTTAGCAAAACCACATTGGTCCCGAAAAAAAAATATATAGGAAAGTGTTTCGGCAACGTCAAAAACGTGTCAAATTAACTAGAAAGTTACGTCAGAATTATTCCTATTCGTCAAAATATTCCCTCTTGATTGCACATGATAACTACTAACAAAATGCAACTTATGAGTAATTTTCTGATGTGCAACTCTTAAGTGAGTTTAGTGTTTACCTACCAGGTTAGGTTTTTTGAGAGTGCAGGGTGCAACAATTGGTTAAGATTTAATTAAAAACAGAATACCGTGTTTCTTAAATTTTATTGGTAAATTCACATTCAAATTATAGACCACGTCGATGATAGATGTTACAATATGGATTTCTACAGACAAAATTTAGTAATTATTTACTATGATACTGTATCGGTACTTTTCAATTTCTAAATCTACGGCATCAATAGCTACATCGATTTTAGGTGCATAAATGCTTCAAAATTCCAGTGTCAGGAGTGAGTCAGCAATGAAACTGTCAGAAAATAGAAAATACACAATGACATCATTCATTTACGAATTCACGATACAGATCGAACATCAAAAATATTTCTATATTAATAAATCGACTACTCACATAATCGATACTATAAAATCATAAAACGCGTGCGGGTCACGACAGACATGACACAAATGAAACGTGATAGTCATAATTTATGCTAATCGTTAAGTCGGTACATCGCGACCTTCGCGTCGCATCGCAGGCCGCCGGTAGCCTGCGGGTAGAACAGGGATCGGCAAACCGTGCTTATTTCAACATGAAATCTAGGTCGAGTTTCCGAAATCTAAAGTGGACGAACTCAAAACCAAAATTTGCTCATTGAAATTCATGACATTGTCAAATGTTATCGGCTGAGTGTACAGCTCAAAAGTTTGCCGTCCCCTGGTTAGGGGTAAGTGTAAACATTAAGAAACATCTCGAGCCGAGTCGCGAGCGCGCACCTGAGATTCAGCGCCCGCGGCCGGCACACGCACAAACGTCTCAGTCGCACCGCTCTCTAGTACAAACACTATTAAATAATCACGGGGCAATTTCAGTCCGCTCGGTTAACCGATCAAGAGAAAATTAAACTAACACCCCTCCGCCGATCGCGCCTCGGGACGAACGACACTACGGCTACTTAACACTAACTTCGTTACAGAAGCCGCTACGTTATCAGACGGAAAGAAAACATGATTACTGGGACCGTCATTATCATTGTAATTTCGCATTTTGTGACAAGATGACAAGCTTTGGCATCACGAGCCGGGGCCACCTTTGCGCCCGTCGAACGGGCTAGCGTTATTAAACTACATCCTAAAATCAGTGTATACATCTGGAAAAGTTGTTGGCACGTTAATTCATCAATAGGATGCAAACTTCACTCTCGAACGTTCTCAGATGTGAAGTGTATATCGAGCGCAAAGGTGGTCGCAGCTGTACAATGTTGAGTAAGTCAGGGGACAGAACCGTGGATGGGACGGCTGGGCTGGGGCGGTGGCGGGTGGGCGGACATCGCTTAAGTGTATGCGGGCGGTGCGGGGAACGTCGGGCGCGTTTACGAGTCCCACCAGTCGGGGCCGCCGCTGCTGCCGCCGCCTCCGCCGCCGCCGCCGCTGTACGACCCGCCGTAGTTGCCGCCATAAGATCCGCCGCCGCCGTATGATCCAAAGCCTTAACAATGAAAATAATCCTCATCAATCACTCATTATAATTGATTAACAGAACAATAAAAAACAATAAATGATTTGGCATTATTATTTCCTCACATTTTCAAACGTAATGGTTCAACATATTATGATAAGTATATCGAGTTCAAAGTTACAAAATGTATTGCTATTTGTGGTGATGGACCCTGTCTATTCTACCAGTGGTCGCGGCGTCCCATTTTAACGTCACTACTTTAATACTGACCGAAGGCTATTTTGGTAACTAAAATTTTGTTACCAAAATCTTATTTATTATTATGATTTATTTATTCTTTCTCTATTTTGTATTTGTTTCGTAATGATATGGTACCAAATAAATAACTTTGTGTTTTAATAACAGACAGATTGTGTATGTATATCATAATAAGTTCAGCAGCAAGTTTGCAGTATGTCCTGCAGAGGTTTGATACACAAAGGCTACTGACCAGTGCCAATAGTAGAGGGTCCGGCGGAGCGCGGCGCCTGGCGCGGCTGCGTACGGAAGTCCCTCGCGCCGAAGCCGCTGCCGCCGCCGCCGAAGCGGCCGCCGCCCGACCGGCTGCCGGCGCGACGACTGCCGCCGCCCAGCCGCCCGTCCGCCGCCGTGCTCGTCAGCCAGCTGGAAACAAAATTATGTATTGAAATATCCACAGCAAGCAAACCAAAACTTCTTCAACTCAAAATATCCCAATACACAGTTGAAAAATCTCTATATGCAAGCTATCACTAGATCCCACTATTTAGGCACAAATGGAAATGCCTGTTGTACCAACTTACTTCATTAACGGTAACCAAGACCTTTTGGCAGCTGTAGAAACTGACTATCTCATACATTTTTGCAATTTAACAACCGTTAAATCGTCCGTTATCGTTCATGTTAATATACACAAGTTGTATAAATCTGTCAATTTTATATATATTTTATTTATTATAAGGACGGGTCGGAGTGACAAAAATAATTTGTTACTATGAATTACTGATTTTTGATTACATATTATTTATAAAAATATATTTAGATAAAAAGTGCATCAGCGACAAATTGCGATAGAATAGCACAATCCGCGTTTCATTCCGAGAAGTTTAATAGACACGCATCACGCGACAAAATTGTATGCACCTGACTAGCAAACTTAAAGATGCATCAGTTTTTGATATCAGCAGCACTCCAAAATTAGGTAGGGTTTCATCACTCACTTAGGAACATCCTGCTTGGCCTCCACGAGCAGCTCGACGAGGTCGCGGGCGAGGCCGCGGTTGGTATCGTTGAAGAAGGAAGTGGCGACGCCGAGGTTGCCCATACGGCCGGTACGCCCGATGCGGTGCACATACTCCTCCACGTCAGACGGGAGGTCGAAGTTGATCACGTGGCGCACGTGAGGGATGTCCAAACCTGGGGAAGTGATGGAAGCTATTTAGGCACATACTATATCGAGTTATCAGAATACAGCGGCTGTACGGCAGTTATGTCTTCCTAGAAACGGGTCTCAATAATGCGCTTCGAAATATCAGTAAGCCTCCGTTACTTAGTATGTCGTAAGCGTAATAATTTAATGATACTGAATGACTGTGCCTTTAGAATGCCGGCATTCAAAAGGTTAAGGTCTCTAATGCAACACTTGTGTGTTGCCTTATTGAGTCGCAGATCTGTTCCACCCCTGACTGGACCTGGACACAGATCTGTGTCAAGGCAGCTTTTATTTTTTTACGCAATGTGAAATATCAAAAATAATTAGGAATAAAACAGACTGTAAGTGCGGATACACTAGGTTCGTTGCTTGCTCGATGTTGAGTGCGAGACAGAAAGTTACCAACAGATCGCTGGCTAACTTTCCAAAGCCCCTGTTGGTCGAAAATTTCAGCGGCAGCCACGAGCGTCCATACCTCTAGCGGCGACGGCCGTGGCCACGAGTATGGGCGTCTGGCCGGTACGGAAGCGGCGCAGTGCCTCCTCGCGCTCGCGCTGCGTGCGGTCACCGTGGATGGACGTCACTGGGTAGCCTTGCGTGTCCAGGTACTCTTCCAGGTGGTCAGCGCCTGCAGACATACACGTATCGATTAAGTAAAGGCAACTTTGAAGTTTTCTTAGAGTAAACCAAGCACTAAGGATTCTCCAAGGCGGAACGTTAAGTGTGCTTTTGTATGCGTTAGTAGGGCACATACTTTTTTATAGCAATGTAACATCAGTATAAAAGCAGGAATCCGAGTAGCACAACACAAACCTTCTAGGTTAGGAAGAAATTATCATATTTTACCTTTTTTAGTCTCGACGAAAACGAGAATCAGTTGGTCCTCTTCGGGACGTGAGCGCTGAAGCAGATTGGACGCGTTCAACAAATCCAGAAGGAAGGAACGTTTGTCCATTTCCTCAACCCAGACCACCTGTAAAATGCACAGTTAGTATAAATGCAAAGTTTATTTTACTAGATTATTCATTACCCTACATCAACCTTTTTTTTTCGTTCTTAACATGGGAAATACATAAATGTAGAGTACATCGTCCGCATTCCAATTGTGAACGGTCAGAAAAAAAAGCTTTTACAAAGGCAAATTTGGATGGCTGGAGGAAGATGATTTGTAATAATAGTAATCAGACACATATTTCTAGTAGTAAAGTAATACCAAAATGGTATTCTCACCTTCTGGGTAATATTCTCCGAAGTGGATCCGACACGGCCGACTGCCAAGAAGACGTAGTTGAACAGGAAGTCCTGCGCCAAGACCTGTATCTGCTTGGGGAAGGTGGCGGAGAACATGAGCGTCTGCCGCTCGCCCGTTTTCGGCATGGTGTGGCACTCTACGATCTTGCGTATCTGGGGCTCGAAGCCCATGTCCAACATGCGGTCGGCCTCGTCGAGCACGAGGTGGCGGCAGTGGTCGAGGGCGACGCGGCCGCGAGCCAGCATGTCGACGAGGCGGCCCGGCGTCGCCACCAGCAGGTGGCAGCCGCGCTCCAGCTCGCGGAACTGCTCGTGGATCGGGGACCCGCCGTATCTGTACACGTATGCATGTTCACATATGACTTGGCGATTTGACGTGGAGTGGATACTGCATAATGGTTTATGCATTGTAAGGAACGCATCATGCTGTAAGTAGAATCTCACGAAGTTGTATGCAGTTACTTTTAAACGCGCGTGGCTTGAGGACTTCCTCCACTCACGTCACTCCTTACCATAGTAATTGTTTTGGTACAACAGGTAAGCGTAATAGTTAGATTTTGACTCTAAGCACGAACTAAAACGGTAATCGAATTGTATTTTGTAGTTAGAAAATAGTATGGAAATTATAGGAGCGCCGCGGTGGTGACTAGCGGAACTACTAAAACTGCTTGTTGTAATACCGTCGTGCTATGAATACAAAGCTTTAATGAGCTGACCGTCACTCCCATCAACTCGTAACGCTAATTAAAAATCTTGCTTGGTTCATATCAAGGGTCCACTGCAATAATGATGAATGTCCAAAATATTAAAATCTATGTGATCAACGTCATTCGGTCACACGACGCAGAATATAGGCATACTCACACGACGCAGGGTCGCACACGCGAGCGGTAGGCGAACTTTCTAGCCTCATCGAAAATCTGAGTGGCGAGCTCACGGGTCGGAGCCAGCACCAAGCCCAGAGGGTACTGTTTGCGTCTGTTGTACGGCCTGGGAATAACAATTCATGTTTAATACTTAGGTATATTACATAAACTATACAATTTAATTACACATAAATATAGGAACACATGACATTAATCGATTTGCAAGGGTGTATCTCGAGCACTCCTGTGTTACGGTAACCATTACTTTCTTGTACCGTACCGGCACATACCCATTACTTTTTTCGTGCTATATTAGAAGCAGGTGTCAAGCCTTCAAGGTACGGGCGACCAGTCTAGTAAAAGCTTTATTATTCTGTACTTGTCGCCGTTAAGCTATGTAGATTTATTACCACTTAACATTGGACAGGTGGGAAGAGGTCAATCTTTAAGTGCAATATAAAACAAATAAAGATATTAATTTCACCGTAAGCCTATAACCGGCGGTTAATTAAGACGCATATAACACATACATACATACGATCATAGTCAAAATTCTCCTATTCCTTTCGTTTCTACGGGAGTCCGTTTCTACGCAGTGAACCAGTAATGGGGCAGACCTGGTCTAACTCTGTCTCATGCACTCAATAGTGCAGGGGGAGCCATCGCAGCCTTCGAAGCCCGTCCCAGGCACAGTCGTACCTAGTTGGCCCTAGTGCTGACACGCTCTTGATGGATCTGACTACCAACCATGGAGGAAGTGCCTTACGGCGCTAACCAAGTAGATGTCGAAACACACGTATCTAACCGCTTCGTGGTAGTCAGAAGTACTCACCCCATATGCTTGACGGGCCCTGCTTCGTACATCTGGTTGAGTATGGGCACGAGGAAGGCCGCAGTCTTGCCCGAGCCGGTCTGCGCGCACGCCATCACGTCACGCCGCCCCAGCACTATCGGGATCGCGTACTTCTGCACCGGAGTCGGCTTGTCGTAGCGTGCAAGAGCTATGTTCGTACGCGTTATTTCCGTCAGGTTAACATCCTCGAACTGCAAAAAATATCGAGTTAACTTCACTACATCACATAAAACAAAGTCGCTCTTTCTGTATGTCCCCATGTATGCTTAGATCTTTAAAACTACTGGTCTCAAACTAAGGTTTTCCCTTGTTATATGAGCACCAGACGACGGATACTAACTGGGGGGTCATCCCAGCACATCCAGACCCAAGTCAATTTAGAAATGTTCGTTTTCCAAATTGACCTGACCGGGAATCGAACCCGGGACCTTTCGCGCTTTGGCCGCCTACCTTAGCCACTGCGCCACCGAGGTCGTCATGTACAGAAAAGCCGAAAACTTAATTTGTATTAACTTGCACCCGTGCGAAGCCGGGGCGGGTAGTTAGTTCACCTATAAAGTATAGTCACCATTAAACACTTGCAGTTTGATATTCAATCTTAAACGCTCGACACAAGGGCGGTGCAAAGTGTGTGTAGTCTGACGTGATTTTGACTGTATGTTGTTAAGTACTGTTTAAATAAGACTTATGTTGAGTTTAATAGGAAAATAAGTATCGTAATAGCAATCACATTGTTTATCATGGGAATGTGGTAAGGTAAAAAATACAAAGTAATAACAACATCCTGAATCCTATGCAGATGGTTTTTAATAAGCGACATAAAATGTTTCTTTATACATATTTAAGATCTTTATTTGGTTTTATCTCTGTTTGCTAACTTCCCATTGTTTAAATACTCTATACTCCAGTTCATTTGTCAGATGACCTTTGACATGACTACAACACACGTTGCTCAACACAGTAACATATCCTATGCTGATAAAAGGTAAATGAACTTAATAGGCTGGGTTAATAATAATCTACATTCTTGCATGTTTCTATGCTTGTTCATTGTATTTATTTATTAACCTTATTGCACAAGAAAGTACAACAGGTGGACTTAATGCTAGGGGAATTCTCTACCGGTTAACCTTTGGGTCATGCGTATATTTGTAAAGATAAGTCACTCCATAAATATATATCCGTAAAAACTATAACCATATAAAATGATAACCATAAGAACTATTCACTTTTGGACAAATTAATGACTTTTTAATCAATTAATAAATTTAATGATCAATCTGTAAAACCTATTTCTGTAAAGTTTTGTGCAATAAAGTATATCTATCTATCTATCTATTCATTTATTAATGTTGGTTACAAGTAACACTTATGCATCGTCAAAATGAATATTAACCAATAATAAAGCTACGGCCGGTTTGTAACCAAATCCTACCGAGAAGATTCCGGCAAGAAACTCGGTAGTTATCCTTATCTTTACAATATTTAGGACGAGAGAAATTAAAAATATGGTGTGCGAGCGAGCAGACAATCATGTCAATTGTATTAAAAATGACACAACGGAGCATAGGCTATTAAAAATGATTATAACAACTAGCACATTACAACAATAAGATATATCAAATTGATAAAAGCCATTTATTTAGTCATGGCGGTGATTCATTAAATTATAAGTAAGACTTTCTGTTGCAAACCAAATCCGGAGCAGACAAAACAGTATTGAATAACAACCAATGATGACTCACGCTGGTAATATAGTCCGGTACGCGGTCTCCGCTGGCCTCAACCGGTATATCCTCGTATTTGGAAAAGTTGATGCCCGTGTTGCCAGTGCCAAACAGCTCCAACTCCTGCCGCTCGTCGCGAGGTAGCGGGATCGTCCAGTCATTCTGGAACAAGTTACATAGTAATGTTACAAGGAGCTGTTAACATTCCACTACAGGGATAGAACTCCATAAGAAAGAAAGAAAGAAAGAAAAGATATTTATTGACCATAATTCCAAAAATAGAAACAAAAAAAGGTTACAAACAGTTCCATTATAGGACAAAGGACAAAAAGAAAATAAACAGAGATGTCAATAAATGCCTGTCTCAGCATAAGCTACAGTGGTATTATGTATACCTACGGTACCACTGCAGCGCTGGTCTTCTGGCAGTAAATCATAATAAGCATAAGTCAGATGACGTAATAAACTAGATTATTCGTCACCTATCGGGATTTCATGAAATCCCTGATATCCTCATTCAAAACAAATCATTTAGATGCAACCTATATTTGTTGTCCTTGTTTTTCATTTTCGCAACCCAAACGAATGTATTATGCATTATGCTGATCATCATTAATCGATTTCAGCGCTTGTTCACGGTTATAAAGCTTATCAGTGTTTAGGATAACATGGCGAACATGCACGATGTAATTAAATGTGCACACATTATTTCTCCGCCCTCCCCGCCCCCCGGTTTGATAACCGATTTGATTGAACTGGTCTACAATTAATAATTGTGTAATAAGTTCTCGGCTTCCTTTATTGTTAGTAACTTATTCGTAACTTCCATCGTCAATCCCGCCCACACGTCACACTCGAATTCCGATTGTGATAAAGGGCCTCGAAAATTACAGGCCAGTGTTATAAACAAGTGCGGGAAATCCCGGAACATGTCGTCTCGTTCTATTATTTGAAAGTATGTGGAAACAATACTTAAAAGTACCGTTTAAATAGAAGTACATAATATAATGTGTGTTCAACAAAATACCTTCTCGAAACAGTGGACACTTGCCTCACTTCTATTCTTCGTATTTATTAGTTAACTGTGACCTTCTTCGACCCACAACTTCATATCCTGGTTGTTAATGGGTAGAGCTTGAACTGAGTAATGTGACCAAATTATGGTCACATTTGTTAGAATCAGAATCGTCAGAACCATTCGCATGTTTAATTTAAAAGTACAACAGTAGGTACTATATTAGCACTGTAGATATGGCAGAGCTATGAACTATTTAATTTAGATTTATCAATGAAAACACATATATTTATTGTAATACACATGGAAAATGCAGATAGATGCAACTAACAACTTTCATTCGTTTGGAAATTCAAATCATCAGACTATTTTACAACTATCTATACTAGTGCATTTAGATGGAATAATTAAATCGCCTCAATAAGCCGCAGTTTAATGAATGTGGGCCTTACCTCGTCCCTGCGAGAGCTAGTGCGGCGCACGTCGTCAGAAGACCAACGCGAGTTGGTGCGCTCCTCAGGGCGCGGCTGCGGCTCCTTCCACCGGTCGTTGCCCGGCTGCGGCGGCTCACTGTACTCCTCCTCGCGCCGCGGCTCGCGCCCGCCCCCGCGTGCCCCGCGCTCTCCTCCCCGCTCGCCGCCTCGCTCGCCGCCACGCTCGCCGCCGCGCTCGCCGCCGCGCTCGCCGCCGCGCTCACCGCCGCGCTCGCTGCCGCGCTCGCTCCAGCGGTCCGAGCGATCCGACTCGCCCCAGCGATCTGAGTCGCCATTCTGATATCCTGGTTCACGACCTGAACGAGAATAACATCAGTTTTAGTTGCTTCATAAGATTGACTCAGTTACATGTCTTCTGTTCCCCTGTTAGTATGTGTTTTTTAATGTACTGTTTACATCAAAATATATAATATGTTTTGAAGTTGCAACAAAAATATATACTATGCTAGTATGTAAAAATATCATAATCATCATGCAATGCGTGCGTGTTCTTTCGAATCCTATAAAATAAAATATGATAACAACATAGATAGATTTATAAACTTATACATATTATTCTGTACAAAAAATAAACATATATACTTGTCGAAAAAGATAACTTTGTTGTGGATTTTACTGTATATTTCGCACATATAAAAATATATGTCATTGATTGTGAATAAAAACATTCACCACTGCGCTGCCGAATCGCCCGCTTACCACAAAACCGGTATCTATCACGTACCATGAGACCCGACGTAGGACACTCCAGCCACACCCTGGGAAACTTGACCAAATAATTCTTTCAAGAGTTTTGATTTCGTTTATACCGCATTTTCCAAGATAACAAATAAAATTATCTAAAATACGATCAAAGGCATACATCAGTGTAATGAGTTCACGCCTGTATTCAGTTCAACATCACATCAATCAAACAGCAATTCCAATCGAAGTACATGATTTTTTAAATCTTTGATGTTGTACGAAATACTGGCTGCCATTTTAAATGTATAAACATATAACGTAAACAGATGTAAACGAAATGATACATTTGTGCTCTGAGGCTGACGTGACTCATCACTGAGCAATCAGATGGTTAATCTAATACATATTATTATTAACTAGACTTTTAGTTGACCTATGTGTCCTAAGACGGCTATTAATTAAATGCATCAACGTTTAATTATTATTAAATGCATCAACGTACTACATTTCATGCGAATTGTCGATTCATTAGACGCCTGAAAACGCCCAGGATCTTTGATTGAATATGTACGTAATTTGTCCTGCCCTGATTCATAGATGTACCAAAAACACGCTTGAAAGTTTCGACCTTTCGAGGTCAATCAACAAACATTGCCACTCATTGATGCAAAAACACACGAAGCATATTTACCTAACAATCCTTATCTCGTTTTTCAAATTGAGGTCATGCTATTTTTAGGTGGAGTAGAAAAATGACAAATCGTTATGATTAGTATCGAGTTAAAACTACTCGTTTCCTAAAAAATATCATTAAGTTGTAGCAAGACTAGTAATTCGTGAAATCAAATCAATATGAAATTAGGTAAGTATCTATTTTAAATTATGTAGTTTAAGTTCGTTAGTTGTCAAAATAAAAAAAGATTGGATATAACCTTTCATATGAGCTAATGTAAATGTCAGAGATAAACTTTCACAAAACAAGACTGCGTTTTATAAATTTGAATGATCACATTATTTCATTAAGCTTTAATAAGTAATATAATGTTTATGATATAAAAATGAATCTCTGTTAGTTCTCGCTAAACTCGACAACGGCTACACCGATTTGGCTAATAAGTTTTTGAAATAATTGTCCAGGCTTAAAAGGTTAGAAAATCTTGAGAAATACGCGTTACGTAGTTCGACGGGACAACACGGACGGAAAACTTATAAAAGCATTGTAACTTCGATTTTAAAAAGTATTTTTATCTGGCTTTCTTTTGTTTAGTTTTTATTCCTTTAACTCTTTATGTTTTATGGTGAAATTTTGTGCAGTACTCGTAATTATTTTGCTGGGCAACGGAATATTTAAAAGTGGGTTGTTCATTATGTTCCTACGTTCCACCTCCTCGTATACGCCATATTTTGCGATTTGGGCTCGGACCTTTAGTCCAGCAACAGTCAAAATTTCAACGCGCGAGACTCCTACACCGACCAGTTTCACCATGCCTCTTGGTATGGCTTTGTGTACATAGTAACTTTTTATTAGTGTTCCCGGAACCTTATAGGCTTTTATGCCTAGATTAAAGCCTATGGACCTTCTTTTAGGGCTATGATATAATCGAAGGCCTTTAAAAATCTACTCACTTTAAAAACCTATACGCCTAAATAGCTTTCTAGACGTTATTGGTAAATGAAGTATTTTCAAGTATTATGCTTTGTTCAAGGTCAGTACATTAAACAATTTGTTTAGTTGTTTAAAGTTTTAAATTATTTAGTTATATTGTTTACTGTAAAATAATATTAATAACGACTGTTATTTGTAGTATGAAATACTTGTTGAAATTTAGCCTTGATGAATAAGTTGATGATTTTACAATAACTCAAACAATCAATAATATAAGGCAAAAGAACTTAAAATTTAATAAACTTTTTGCCCTGTGCATTATTCTTTAAAAAACTTTATTAAAAGTCTAGTCCTCAAGTAAGCAACGAAGGCTAGAGCCTAAAAGCCTACAGGCATAGGGATCACTACATTTCATAGTGTAGTAAATCGTTAAATCCGGCTATCACTATTTTAGAACGCGTCCCCATAAGGCGAACAGTAAGCGGCTGACAGTTTGCGTCCAGATTGCCTACTAACTAAATACTATATATCACCGCATAATATGCGCAGTTAGCAACGTTTCGCTTGCCTGGTTCGCAGCGAATGATGCGCGCGATCGGCTACGCAGTTTGTACACTGCGCCGTACACACTCTTGCCTGAACACTAACGTATACTAGTTTGCCTTCTTTTATAAGAATTCGCAAGCGCATTGCGGCTAATACGCTTTAGTTCGCCGCTATGTTGATATTGAGTTAGCTACCAATAAGCCGCTCAGAGTCAGTCAGCGAACAGTCAGCCGCTCACTGTTCGCCTAACTGGGACGCGGCCTTAGTAGATAGATCTAATAAGTGTTGCAACATTACCGCCGCGGTCCCTGCGCTCGTATCGCGATCCGTAGCCGCGATCGTAGTCACGGTCGCGGTCACGCTCGCGGTCGTCGCGCCGACCACCACGGTCGTATCCTTTAGAGCTGCTTCCGAATGATGAACGGTTCCCGTCCCTCTGTGTGTCGTCAGGACGGCTGTCTAAGCTTTGACGCTTAGACTCTTCCCCTGTTAACAAACGAATCAGTTAACAAGTTAAGATTCTAAATGCGACTAACGCTCGAAGATCCGATAAGGAAGAAACAATTGCAAATCCTCTAAGAAGATGATTACAATAGCTTTAAAATCTAATTTATGTAGGTAAGTATGTCAAACGACGAAAAACATGCCTTTGAAAACAACCGGACTACACTACGGTTAGATGACTATATTCCGCAGGACTGTGGGTCATTCTTCATTTCTTCGCTTAACCCATACCCAACTATGGTATCATAAATTATACACATGTACAGGACAGGTGGGCCGCATTACGATCCCCATAAAGGTATGGGTTGTGGAATGCAAGCGTTGATATAACCTTTAAAGTATAATGCCATATTTTAGCTACACGCTGCAATGCTACCGCAGCAGTTCCACCATGGATTTTCGGGTTCGTATATGTCTATGGGTTTATCATTCTATGCCTAGCATGGGCAATACGTCAAATTTCACGCATGAGACGACAAAAGTGTTGTTAGTGTTGATTGGCTAATAGCTCACCGCACTCGTATTTTCAGCCAATCAGCAGCTGACGCACTGACTTCAATCGATTTTGACGTTTGTTAAGAGCGTGATACAATTTAGTTGCGTGGCGCATGCTAGGCCTGATAGTTTACAGTCACAGCACTATCGCGAAGTACAGATTAAACAATGATGTGCAGTAGTGTATCCCCGCTGCCGCGACTGACCGTTGGCGTTGCTTCTTCATCCTCCTCTTCCAATAATACATTTAAAAGGTGATCCTCAATCTACATCTTGTCAACTCAAACCAACAGAATGAAATACAAAAGAGCACAGAACTGCCGTTTGGCTCGGAATCATCGCGGCAGGCAACATTATACTGCACATGACCGTAGTGGCAGACTTACGATTGCTCGAATCGCTCTCATCGTTATCACGATTGGTGGAAAAATGTATACAATACATATAAATATAATGTGAGTAATGTATCCTATCGTTTATAGACATAGTACAGCTTTGCTTGGGCTAGATGGCGAAGTGGAAATTCGGAAAGTTTCGGAATGTTAAACTTTTTTATTTATTGTAATTATTTTAGTTAAATGTTTCACTCGAATTTCGATTGGAAAATCTTAAGGTAAACTTTCGATCAGGTTACTTGTTTAATGCAATCAAAAAGAGGACACAAAATGGTCTGTAAACCGTCTGATAGACTATCCAAAAAAGGGGACACGTATTTTTACATTTTCCACCTAATCAAAAAGTAACGGGTGATACGTTGAACTGTCACGTGACGTCATAAATGGGTAAAAAAAGCTTCATCTTTATTTTGGCGAATTAAAAAATACGTGTCCAACATTTTTAAATAACTATGTAACGAACTAATAGTAAACTGATATTTTTGACCCATTTTGTTTAATTGTTACTTTTTTTCAATACGGTTGATTCAATCAGTATTTGGAAGACGGTACAAAATATTATAACACATCAATCAGGATCATCTCAAAGAACTTATAAAACTCGAAAGGACTCAGAAGACTCAAAGAACTTGGACTCAAATCCTGACGAATCCTAGTCTTAAAAAGAGATGAGCAATAGGGTGGAGCGAAAAAATTTTTTTTTTAATTTGTATATTCCTGTATTATTAATCGATGATACATAGTATTAGAAGTAATTATGCAAAATTTTAGTTTTCTAAATACATATCTCAAGGTGGCGCATTAGGTTTAAAGTTTTGAAATAATGAAATTTTGACATTCACATTAATTATTTATTGAAAACGATAAATGGACCTATTTACCAATTTAAATCATAAACTTTACTGAAATTATAATAAACTAGCAAAATGAACTCAAAAAATTACATTTTGTTGTTGAAAATCAGTAGTTTCAGGACGCTCATAAACTCGAAAATATTGAGATTTGGTGTCGAAAACGAGTATGTCTTGCCGGGCTTTTAACCTTGTTCGAATGAATCTATCTCTAGCGTCTAGTCCACAAACTGCTAACAATCCCTCTGATATCAGATTGATTGAAGGATACTTTCCGAAGTTCATCAAAGCTCCTAAAGTAATTAGGTTTGATATTTCTGTGTCGCTATATTTCATTGTCATAGGAGGTTCTGTAATCTTTCTTTTCGTTCAATCTATTAAATCATAATAAGAAGATGAGTTAGCCCTTAGTTCTGGAAGTCAAAATTCGCGAACCTTCTTTCCTTTGCTCTCTTTTCGTGCTTTTGACACTCTTCGAAGGGCCAGCTCCCTTATGTGAGATGGATCATCTTGCAAAATATCTAGGAACAAATTATCTGGGTGTGCGAAGAATAAATTTCTCTGAATAGTTCTCCAGTGCAATACTTTTCAGGTTATTTGGTAAATACAAACATATTTTAATCATGTTAAAAACATGAATTGGACCATAATCACATGATGATTTTGTCGAACCAGGTTGGTGCATAAACTATCAAAAAAGTCACAAGATCCCTCAAATTGTTTGTTGGTTTAGCTGTTCTAATGTATAAACGAAGAATCCTGTTCGCGCAGGTCAACCATCGGGAATGTGCCAGATTTCCTGGGTCTTTGCTAGCTAACCTGGGCGACACCAAACCAGAAGAAATTGCGGTGCAACTCTCACACAGATATTTTCGGTCACTATATAACAAATTAGGATTCCAAGCTGGTAATTCTGTGGGAATGGCTTCGAATTCTTCCACTTTGAAATTGAGGCACTTTGCTAGCTGTGTTTCTATGTTGCCAGAAAAACTATTAGGACCTGTTGTAATGCCGTCTCAACTGGAGAAGAAATGACGAAGTGGTTGTTCATTTGCATGTAACAAGCACAAAAGTACATAGTGTCTGTGCTATAACTCATATTTAATCACATCACTATTAGACCGGTAACATATTATCACTTAATTTTTGTGGATCGCCAAATACAGTACACCTCAACTCTTTTCGAGTTTTTGGCATTTTGTAACATTTCAATTTAAATTTTCATTTCTTCGCCACAAGCAATTATTTTATTTACTTCAAATAAAACCAATTTATATACGAGATGACACTTCGATACAATTAAAAACACTGCGTTGATAAGGTTAAATCGTAAATCGACTTTGAATAGTGGGCGCCACATAAGCATAAAAATTAAAGTTTTTTGTAAAATGCCTTCAAGGTGCGCCACCTGAAGATGAAGTCCTAGATGTCTGATTTTTGGCATGAACAGAGGTTTTACCTAGGGTCATCGATTAACGACACAGGAAATTTGAATAAAAAGAAATTTTTTTTTTTTGCTCTTTCATTCCACCCTAATGAGCAATCCATTGAGCCCATATAAATAAAACTCCAAGCTAGTGTAGAATCCAGTTACAATTTAACGGTTCAATTAAACATTCATTGAAATGAATTTTCACTAATTTGGCTGCGTTATTTAATGTAAAATTCAATCAATTCAGTCTTCCATTAAATTGTTTTAACTCTGTTAGTCGTTACTACATTTATTTTATTTATTTCGCGCCAGGAATTGATTCAGGACGCATGTTTTGATAACTTGTCAAAACGTGCGTTTAAAACTGGGTATTAGATTGTTAAAAAAATTAAAGCTATCAAAACAATCTGCACATTTTTTCAAGATGGAATTAATTCCTTTAAACTTATGCGCAAATCCGGCTTTGAAATCATAAAAAAAATAACAGGAGTTTCTGACTAACGATAACCTAAATATAATTTTGTAATGGACTTTACATTTGTGTAACCTGAAACCCAACGAAAATTTATTTTATCAATAAACAATGATCACGCAGGAAGTTACTAGAGTTCAATAAAATGTTGAGAAAGTTATTGAATAGAAAAAAATATTTATTTAGTAACATAATAACTAATGCAACATAATAAACAATGAAATAACGCATAATTTTAGTAAGAATCTTAATACGAAAACAATTTGTAGATCTCGCAGTTTTCGTTGCGGCGTCATTAACGCGTCGTATTTATTGCAGCGCAAATGTTGCGATTACAACCTTGCAGCTTGCACTGTGTTGCATACTAAACCTACATGCTTGATTTGATTATACTATGCATTCTTATTTACATTTGCGTGATAGATATAAGAATATGTTCACACAATGTAGTCTAGAATATAAATAAATAAAAATAAATCTCCAAAGAGTATATGTCACCGTAAGATTGTAAACATCGTTAGATTACAATCTATCTAGTGAGATTGTAAACTGTCGAAAGATTGTGAACCGTAAGATATGATTGCAATTTGACGCATTACTTTCCGTTATATTATAATCAATCGAAGTGAAACTGATAAATTATAATCTGTCCCGCGTCAAATTGTCAACTGTCCGAAAGCTTTTCCTGATTGGTCGGTCTTATTGAAAGAGCGACCAATCAGGACAAGCCGTTCTATGTCCCAAAAGAGTTAGGGATGAATGAATGAATCTATCTCTAGCGTCTACTCCACAAACTGCTAACAATCCCTCTGATATCAGATTGATTGAAGGATACTTTCCGAAGTTCATCAAAGCTCCTGAAGTAATTAGGTTTGATATTTCTGTGTCGCTATATTTCATTGTCATAGGAGGTTCTGTAATCTTTCTTTTCGTTCAATCTATTAAATCATAATAAGAAGATGAGTTAGCCCTTAGTTCTGGAAGTCAAAATTCGCGAACCTTCTTTCCTTTGCCCTCTTTTCGTGCTTTTGACACTCTTCGAAGGGCCAGCTCCCTTATGTGAGATGGATCATCTTGCAAAATATCCAGGAACAAATTGTCTGGGTGTGCGAAGAATAAATTTCTCTGAATAGTTCTCCAGTGCAATACTTTTCAGGTTAGTCAACTGTCCGAAAGCTTTTCCTGATTGGTCGGTCTTATTGAAAGAGCGACCAATCAGGACAAGCCGTTCTATGTCCCAAAAGAGTTAGGGATTCAATAAAAAAGAGATTTAAGAAGTAAATACTTGACGAATTTTTCAAGCATTTATTTATTATTCAGTTGGTAATCGAAAATCCTGATAAATGTTGAGAAAAAAATTAGTCACGAAATATTTATTTCATTATCATCAGCCTGTTGCAGTCCACTGCTGGACATAGGCCTCTCCAAATGTTCGCCACTTCGATCGATTTTCGGCTACTCTCATCCAGCTCCTACCAGCCGTCTTGCGCAAAAAGAGTATAATCAGCCCCTGTGTCTAGCATTCGTGGACTATGAGAAGGCCTTTGACTCGATGTCAAGTCGATTGGAGATACATCCAAGTGATAAGATATCTCTACGAAGCCACTACCATGTACGGCCAAGTACAGAATCAGCAAACAAGGCCTATACAATTGCATCGAGGAGTGAGACAAGGGGACGTGATCTCCCCGAAATATTTATTTATCAAACACAAATTAAAATTGGTAAATTAATAGAAACCGTTTTAAAAATAATTAGGTGTTTTGTCTTCAAACACTAGCTAAAATTAAAAATCAATAAAGACTCTTTAATAAAAACGATAATTTGGTCCTTAAACCATTAAAATAGGAAAATTATAAAAAACTCTAATTAATATTAAGATGAAATAACAAACAAGTATGGCGAATGCCGGGGCGGCGGGGGGCACATAATGTTCAACCAATCAGCGCGCGAGGTGCATTCCGTTTTACGTCGGTTCACAATTTGACCGATTCCCATCGATAGATTGTAATATAACGAAAAATGATACGTTAAATTGTAATCATAATGTTCCGGTTCACAATCTATCGACAGTTTACAATCTATTTTATTTATTTATTTCTTAAGTACACATGACAAATTACAATCAACAAAGAAATAACGTATCAAAGTATACAGTTTCAAGCCAGACTGCAATTCACAAATATGTGCACACATGAAAGTGTAGTGTCTTAGCAGCAAATCATAACAACCTTAGCTTTACATAAAAGCGCGAGAAACAAAAAAGAAAAATATTAACACGATTATATAAAAGTTATTCACATCGTTGAGCAGATGTGGAAAACAATGAGAGTATTCCACTCAACACAACGTCTCAACTTTACGTGGCGCAGCATAGAGGATATCCTTGAGTGTTTTAATGTAAAGTGTGAGCTTAGGGGTAAAAATATCTAAATCCTGGTTGTCTCTTGCCATTTCATTATACTGACGAGCCATTTTAACAAGGGGACTGTAAAACGAAGTATTATTTTGGTAAGTCTTTAAAGTAAAAAGATTTGTTGCGTTGGACCTACGCGCGCTGTATTTAATATTGAAAGATATTTCAGATAATAAATCAGGGGTGTCTACAAGAGAGTGAATTATTTTGAAAAAATAAACTAAGTCAAAGCATTTTCGACGTGATTCCAGCCTTTGAACCTTAAATTTGGTCAATCTAGCCTCATAATTAAGATACGGACGACCTAGCTGTAGACGGTAGCATAACATTTCATAAACATTTTTTTTTTATCTTCTCTATTTCATCAGTATGTACTTTATAATGAGGTGACCAAATAGGGCTACCATATTCTAAGATGCTTCTAACAAAGGTATATAACAGGTATAACAGAGAACGAGGTTTCTTAAAACCTTTCGTGGATCTGAAAACAAAACCAAGAAGTGGATTAGCTTTGTTTGTTACATGTTGATAATGGGCACGGAACGACAGATCATCATCAAACATAACTCCCAGGTCTCTTGCCGTAATAAATCTTGAGAACCTGATTGTTAATCGTGTAATCATTAACGACTCTAAAGCGTTTATTAGTGAATGATATGATAAAGCACTTGTTAATGTTGAGAAACATATTATTCGTCTTGCTCCATTCCACAACAGTGTTCAGATCCTTTTGTAAAAGTAAGCAGTCTTCATGATCTTTGATGGTATGGAATATTTTCAAATCATCGGCATACAGCAGCGACTCGCACGACAAACGCTCCACAAGATCGTTAATAAAAATAACGAATAAAAGAGGTCCTAAGTGTGACCCTTGAGGTACTCCCGAAGTCACCCGTATGGGAGATGAAATGAACCCCTTTAGGGCCACCAGTTGGCTCCTGTTACTGAGGTATGAAGTCAACCAGCGATATAGGCTGCCATGAACACCGTAATATGTGAGTTTGTCACAGAGCATTCTGTGGTTGACTTTATCGAAAGCCTTTGAAAAATCGGTATATATTGAGTCAACCTGAGCACCTATGGCAAAACTCTTACAAAGGTAATTTTTGTATGCCAAAAGGTTAGTGACAGTGGACCTATTCTTTACAAAGCCATGCTGTTTTGTCGATAAAAGGGGGTTGACGTGTTTGTATAGATGATCGTAAACCAAGGATTCTAATAATTTAGAAAAACATGATAAAATACTAATTGGCCTGTAATTTTCGCAGCGGTCTTTATCTCCATTCTTGAAAATAGGAATTATGTGAGCTAATTTCCATTGTTTTGGAAAGACGCCATTAGTGAGTGATCTAGTAAAAATTATGTGTAATGGAACACTTAGCTCCTTAGCACAGCTTTAATAAATACACAATCTCGCGAGATAGATTGTAATCTAACGATTTTTATAATCTTACGGTGACATACATTTACACACGTACACATGTACTTCAAAAATACTATATCAAAGTTGTGCTTTAAAACAAACTCTATGCATTTTCGTAAATTGGAAAATATTTTTGTAATTAAAATGTCATGTCATTAAAATATTTACAACTAGATATTTAAAAAAAATATATTTATACACAATATCTTCATTAAGAACACAATTCTAAAATTCTGATCTGACATATTCTCAAAAGAAATTAAGTATTTTGGAGTATGAACTATGAATAAATATGTAAAAATATATTTACTCAAATTGTAAAAATAAGATGTTCTGTTAAAAAAAAATACATAAGTACAGGGTATTAAGTATTCATGTTTTCATTTGAATAACCACAACCAAATAAAAAAAAATAAAAGCGCATCACTTGTGAAGCCTACCCTCAACCTCAATAGAAAAGTATTACAACACCAAACCAATAAAGTCTCTTTCAACTCTGTATATTTTTAAATATAAAATCAGGTCATATGTAAAATCATCATGCATGTTATAAATTAAATGTTTCATTATAGTTATTAATTAGGCTTGTATTATACTACCAGAATATTTTTTTTAATTTGAATTTGTACTAATGTTTTGATGTACATTTATTGCTTTTTCACACACAATCGACTAAATGGATCTGGATGAAGTTTAATACTAAGACCAATAACCTAGACATATATATAATATACAGGATAATAATATAACAATGTGCATGCGCTTCAGAAATATAATGTTGGATAATTGAAGCCTATAAAATCAAAGGCAGCTAAATCCAATTTGACTGACTTGGACTTAAAATTTACTGAGATATTATGTGAAGGTAGCTGTGGAGGGCCACAGCAGTACTTAGAAAAGAGAGTTTTCACTACTGTTTTGGTGACAAGATTCAATAGAAATTGTAGTAGTGTTAATTTGACGGTGGCTTCACCTGCATTGACTCATGTTTTTCTTAAAATGATTACTCAGGATTACAACATCAGATTTGAGAATGAACTTTATCTGAGATTAACCCTAAAAAAGAATTTCACAAACTTTACCTCTATAATATTTGCATATAGATGCTCAAATCTAGCATTAGATAGTAAAAACAAAGAAGTCTAGACATTTTCAAACTTTTTTTCAGCAATTGTGTGTCTAGATATTGTTTATGGTAAATTCTGTGAATATGTACCAAAATCAGTATTTTCATAGTCTTAAAGACTATAATAAAAACCTCACACTCACCTTGAGAGGTGTTGGCCTGCAACTGCCTGCGCAGATGCGGGGGGATGTAGCGGCCAGCACTCTTAGGAGCCTGAGGCTGCAAGTCCAGACCAGCAAGCTAAAAGCAAACGAAATCTTTGATCAGACAGTAATTGCAAAGATAACTAAGAATAAAACCTTGACTGAACAGTGGCATTTTTGTTTTATAGTTATAGTGCAAGGATAGTGCATTAAACTGTGTATCTAGGATTTGCCATAAACATTATTTTTTTCAGTTATTTTATATTATTCCAATCTAAATTAGAACTTATGCAAAAATCTACTTATGTGGTATTGCACTATCCCCATTAATATGTGAAAGTTGGTATGGTTGTTGTTATAATAATTTCATGCAAAAGCTTCTAAATGGATTTTAATGTTATCTTAAAAATTAATCACTGTTTGTCTGTCACTGCTTAATCTCAACAAAGGCTAGACCGATGTGGCTTATATTGGTTTTGAAACAATTGTGGAGGTCCAGGGAAGATTTAAAAGATTATTTAAAGTAATTTATGCAAAAATAGGCACACAACGTTCGCCAGGACAGCAAATTTTTTATATAAATTAATACAATTCTAAATTAACATAAATTATACATTTTATATCAAGATAATGTGAACACTTTCATGGAAAATGGCTAGTCTGAATAAAATCAGGAAGACAATTTTTCAAGTTAGCTTAGTATAATGGTAAGTAATGGTCAATTTACGATGGAAATTTAATTGAATTGAGCAGTTTTGTCATAAAGACATACATGCAAGGTTATAGTGTGCCAGAAATAGTACCTAGCAGTTTATTCAACATCAAGGTTAGAACTAGATTATGAGACAAATCTGTAATAGGAATTCTACTCTGCAAATATCCAAAATGAAGTGCATAATCAGCCCATGGGAATATATCTTAAATCTTCAGATCATACTATACGAAAAAAATATGATACTTCAACCACCTGTACAAGTTTGTAGAATAGTCTCTGAATATGGACAATGATCAAAAATGAATGGCCAATTACGTGTAGTCATTTATACAAGGATCATGTCAATTTATCTGACTGGAAATTTATGCCTATCAAATTTTCGTACATTTCAAAGGAAGTTTCTTGGTGTAAATCATAATTTTGCGAAACTTGCGAAATACACATTTCCTCCCGCCATGACACGCACTTATAACGTGACAATGACCTCACGGTGGCTTGGAAAAGTACCGCATTGAAATAATCCCGTAAGTTAAAAAGGTCTCGAACAATACAAATTCAGAACATTCAGGGGCTCAGAAGCAGAAGAAACGGGGCGCCATGTTGGTTATCCCAGGACACGTAAAATCCGATTTCATGGATAACATAAGTTGTAATTACTCAAATTGATAAACCTACGTGAATAACAACATGATCTTAGAAATATTAAGTATTACTTCGAACCCAAAATCCAGAATTGCATTTTCATTCAGCAAAGTAAAAATCGATAGAAGCAAAATACTAGGTGCATGTACATGAGGTACTGACCTGCTGCTCTAGACCTGTTCCATTTTGGTTGGTAACATTACTCATATTACTACCAAGCGGTACGTTTTTTTGGGAACTTTTCTCCAAAAATACTATACAAACACAGTCTACAATGAATTTTTCACAAACACAAATTCACAAAATCACATGAAAAGGCTTCAATTTTTCTCTCCGAAATCACTTTTCATTCGTAGTTTTTTTTTTGTTCTTCCTTTTCTGATTTTTTACTTTTTATTTTTGTCTATGGTCATTCATTCATTCGTTCATTTATGAAATGACGACTTACGATTTATGTCGCTTATTATAAAATAAATTTAGCCAACATCCAATTAATCATTAAATCCAAAACTAAATTATAATGATCACCCGCCCATTCGTCTCACTATGTTGATTTCTTGCTTGGTTGGGAATCCGTTGGCCATCTGTTTTCGTTTTCACGGATGACCAGCAGGCCTAGCATACGAACGTGACTAAATTTTATCGCGCTCATAACAAACGTCAAAATCGATTGCAGTCAGTGCGTCGGCTGCTGATTGGCTGAAAATACGAGTGCGGTGTGCTATTAACCATAGCTGGGCACCGTTAATCAAACAGTTAACTTCGTTAATCGTTAATCTGTTACTAAAAAAGTTAGCTTCGTTAAACGTTAAAGCGTTACATTTTTTAAGAATTAACGCAAGTTATCGTTAATCGTTAATCCGTTAAAATATAGTCAAAATGGTTGGATGAATGGTCATGGATTCTCACAAGGACCTGGAATTCGATTCCATGTCTTCCATGATAAGGTCTTGATTACTGCACTGGAAATTACACTTTTTTAATTTACCTAATATTACACACTATACCCTATACACTTCCTTAAGCACACGCAAATGTTCACTGACAGTCATTTAGGAAGCGTTCAAGTATTACGTAACGTAATTAGGGGGGGGGAGGGTCTATGTAAAACGTTACGATGCATTACATGGGGGGGGGGGGGGCAAAAATCTAAAAAAATTGCGTAACGTAATACTTTAACGGTGTATCCCAGTATTCCCCTCTGGCGTTTGTCCCCTTGGAGGACAACTGGTTTTTTTTAATAATGATCTCCCAGTTGTCCTCCCGTCATTGGTGGAGGGGACAATTTGGCCTTAAATCTTTGGATGTCCCAGTCTCCCTCCCTTGAGACAGCACTATAATTTTGCTATAAGTGACAAATAATAAAACATTTTTAAAACAAATACAGCACTCGTCATTGTAACTAAACAACTAAACAACATTTTTAGACATTAATATTTTTACCGAAGCCTCTCAATTCATCTTTGACTGCGTTATGTATGTACGTAAAAATCTTCATTTATTCTATAAGAAATCCGATACACATAGTTTTAATACAAGAAATAAACATAAGCTCGCTATTGCAAACCATAGCTTTCGTAAAACCAGTAGAACATTCGTGGGATTAAGTATAAAAATATTTAACAAGTTACCGCATTTCATTATTCACTTAGCTATGCATAGATTAAAGGTTCATATTAAATCATGTTTAATGCAAAAAGGATACTACAAACTTGATGAATATTTAAACGGTAAACATTATGGACATGATTGTCTGCTCGCTTCCACACCATACTTTTAAGTTCTCTACCTCAAAATTTTGTAAAGATTAGGATAGCTACTGAGTTTCTTGCCGGATTCTTCTCGGTAAAATTAGGTTTCGAACCGGCTGTAGCTTCAATTTTGGCTTTGATGATGGATATGATGGATCGATTCATAAGTATTACAAATATAATCTACATGAATAAAAAAATATTGACTTTGACTTTGATAAGTGTTACTTGTAACCTACAAAATTAAAAAATTGAATTGAATTGAATCTATTCGCAGCTTTCTCACTCGCACTCGCATGGCACTCGCATGGCACATGTGGTAAATAGTAGGCATTGGATTAACGATTAACGGACGTCTTGATTATTAACGGAAGTTAATGAATCCGTTAACAGTTTTTAAAGTTAACTTAAAAGTTAATCCGTTACTTAAAATTTTAACTTTGTTAATTAACGATTAACGGATTAACGAGTTAATGCCCAGCTATGTTATTAACCAATCAACAGTATCGAAACTTTTGTCATTTCATGCGATAAATTTGACGTATTGCGTATGCTAGGCCTGCAGATGTCCTGATTTATAGACCTGGGCGTCCAGCAAGCCTAGCATACGCAAAATGTTAAATTTATCGCATGAGACGACAAAAGTTTCGATACAATTGATTGATTACAATCGTATTTTCAGCCAATCAGCAGCTGTCGCACTTGTGTCGCACAGCCATGGACCTATATACTAAGTCCATGTGCACTGCAATCGATTTTGACGTTTGTTAAGAGCGCGATAAATTTTAGTCACGTTGCGTATGCTAGGCCTGCAGGAGGCATTAGGACAGAGTTGTTCCAAGTGATTCCGGGTAGTTAACTGATTTAATTTAAGTTTGTTCTGAAAAGAAAAGTCTATTTCGTTACCAAAAAGCCTCTGTAATAAATGAAATAAATACTTACTTACCTAATTAGGAATAGTAATAAGACGTGAGATATTTAGCTCCAATAGATTTACATAAATCAAAGATATTTGGAAATAACAATGACTTATTTTTGTTTTCTAATCTCTTTGATATCAGGGTCAAAAAAAGCGAAAACATGCTTTTATTATCCATTTGGAGCCATAGTTTTAAAGCTTTATTAGACGCCCTTAAACACAGAGACAATATACTTAAGGTTGAGTTTATTTATTTATCACAGCTTATTAAACAAGTCGGTATCTTAATTATGAACATAAAAAAAAATTTTGGACTCCAATCCTGAAGACATTTATCATGATTTTAATTTATCTTATAGATTTTGACTGGATTTGTCGCTAAATTTATCTTAATTTTAGAAACTTTAGAAATTACTTTTAATGGGGCTTAGCTGAAGGAAGAATAAAAATAAGATTAAAATCGTGTTTCAAATTGCGCGATCATACGACCTGGTAACGTGACCCTGCAAAGCGCCCTGTAGCAGTAATAATAACAGTTATCAAGTGGAACACAATCGTTCTGTCCGTCAGTCCGTCATGTCATCTGTCATTTATTTTTTAATTTCACCAAAGAATAATTTAATTTTTGTCAGATAATCTTCCTCGTTCGTTTTGATTTACTTTTATTTTTAATATTTATTTATTATAATCTCAACTTTATATGTAACTTAACTAAATTATAACTGTGGACCTAACTAAATAAGAAGAATTTAGTCATTGGACGAAGGTGAGTAATATTTAGGTAATACCTAAACACTACAATAAAACATTTTGTAACGAAAAGTAAAAAACGAGTATTATTCTATCGGGCTCCTTAACTTAATTCTGCGACCTAATCAGTAAAATGGGGTTTTATAAAGATAAGAATTTAAAACTTTTCTTTCATACCTATTAATTTACAGATAGCAACAATATTTCATTGTAAGCAAGTTTGTCGGCTTTAATAGTATATAATCCTATACCACTTTATGTATCACTATCCAGTGATACATAAAGTGGTCTAAAGGAATCTAAAACAACTTACATGTAACTGAAACGGATCTACCTTTTATTGCTGAACTTTTTTGTCTTATTATTGAATTGCATAACATCAAATGGCAGAAACTTCATTACGTTGAAAATCTTTTGTCATGTACTCAGTAAGCATACCTATACTCAAAACACATAATTTTGTAAGGCAGAATGCAAAGATT
This sequence comes from Glyphodes pyloalis, assembly GCA_037074685.1. Classification (NCBI taxonomy): domain Eukaryota; kingdom Metazoa; phylum Arthropoda; class Insecta; order Lepidoptera; family Crambidae; genus Glyphodes; species Glyphodes pyloalis. The sequence continues at coordinate 2,457,591 of JAYKKO010000015.1, read as the reverse complement.
CGTATCTGCTATGACAGTTTTGTAGCACAAAATATGCTATTTAAAACTATCCCAAATGAAATTCTGCCATTAATAATCTACCAAGTGAAATACTACCAAATAATAGTTCTACTTCAAAAAATTCTTCCAAATGAAATTCTGCCATCTTCATAGTAAAATTCTACAAAATGATAGTTCACCTAAATAAATATTATGCTAAACAAAAATATGCGAAAATAAAATTTGGATAAGGAAATTATGCCTAATAAAATTCTAATTTCTTATAAGTATGCCATTGCCATTGTAAATTTGGCCAAATAAACATCCGGCCAAACAACAATTATCCTAAACAAATTTTATGCGTTAACATATTCAATAAAATAAAAATATGCCAAGTGTGTTCTGCCAATTGAAATTCGGAGCAATGAAATTCGGCCAGATCAAAAACAACGACGGTACCACAACACCCAGACCCGAGACAATATGGAAAAGTTTGTTTCCCATATTGACCCGACCGGGAATCGAACTTGGAACCTCTAGAGATGGCGCTCGCCAAAGTCCGGCCCGCTCGCCTCTCGGCTACGGAGGTCGTCAAATAACAAATTTAAAATAAATCATCGATAAATTCATTCACATGTAAAATTTTTCATATATTATTCGGCTAATTTTTGAAAAAAGTCTCATTGTACTAAAGATGCAAGTTATAAAGAAAGAAAGAAGAGTAAATATAGTTCTGTATAATACTGATAAATGTGGGTATATTATTTTGTGTTTTCTTCACCACAGTTCACCTTCACCGGCAAATAGGAAATAACCATATTTTCTATTTGCCGGACCTTAAGAACAAAAAACTGGCCAAATGCGTGTGAGACTCGCCCATGAAGGGTTTCGTAGCAGCAAGTTAAATAGTATAAAAGTTTATATTTGAGAATTTTTATAGAAAGATTGAATTAAAGGGTAATTGCGGTTTACTATTTATTAAATAAAACTACTTACTAAATCTTGTTAACGCTTAACCAATTTTCGCTGGTAGTTTTGGAAATGTACATTATATTTTTTTATTTTTCTCATTCTTTTATTTTAAAAGTTAGAGGGGGGGGGGGGGCAACATATTTCCACTTTTGGAAGTATCACTCTACCAAAGTATTCAGTTTATAAAATAATTATATTAGAAACCCCAATATCATTTATGAAGACTTATCCATAGATATGGATGGCTTCGATAAAAAAAAAATTGGGTTTCAGTTTCTAAGTATGGGGAACCCCTAAAATTGATTGCTTTTTATCTATTTTGTATGAAAATCTTAATGCAGTTCACCGAATACATCTACTTACCAAGTTTCCACAGTGTAGCTCTTATAGTTACGGAAGAAAGTGGCTGTGACATATGGACGCACTGACGGACAGACGGACGGACGGACGGACAGACGGACGGACGGACGGACAGACGGACGGACGGACGGACGGACGGACAGACGGACATACGGACAGACGGACGGACACAACAGAACCATTTCATCACTCTTTCACCATCTTACGTACACTTGGTAAGAAATTGAAGGAGCAATTAATGATATTCCTTAAGTTATTGTTCGGTTTTCATAGGGCCGTTGTTATCGATAATGAACTATCGGTAGGCAGCTCTAATACGTACAAGGTTCCAGATATTCTTCGTTTTTAGAACATGCCATTGTATGTGTAGCTTATGACTCAATGCGGAACTCTATACCAGGATGGACATAGACAACCACGGACCCCCTCATCCCAGAGAGCGGCAACCTCCACCACAGCCTAGGTGTCGGCAGCCACCCCCGGAACCACGACGAGCGACTGCGCAGCCACCTCCACAGCCACGGGAGCGCCAACCTCCGCCTCCTCCTCGGGAGCGCCAACCTCCGCCACCTCCCCGAGAGCGCCAACCCCCGCCCCCGCCGCGGGAGTGACAGCCCCCGAAGCATCCAACGTACAATTTAGAGGAACTTTCATACTAAACTTTCAACTCGACTATATCATCATATTAACATGTTTTACATCCATCCTTATATTACACTTTTTAGAGTTACAATTTTCTAAATATCAAGAAAATAAATTTGGTGCTATTCAACATTAACTGATTTTGAATATATCTATATTTTGTGGTATTATTGAATAATGTCTCGAAATGTTCTTTACTTTATTTAATTTTGTGGTTGTAAGACAAGAAATGTTTGTTCAAAATCAAAATGTAATCAGGTTATTTCAAAGTACATATAATGTTTTTTTGTTATTTTTATACATTCTGTTATTTTTATAAATCTATTTGAGCATTTATTAAATTAAATCAAAACAGTTGTGTGTGTTAGTTGCACTAACTAGAATTCTTACAATACTTACTACTTTATATTTTATAGCATTTTTTAAAAGTATATAAACCCCAATCGTTGGATCTATTACAAACTCTGCCTCCCAACATTTCTGCTTAAGCTATTGACTGACTGGTAGAGAATGCCACAAGGCGTCCGCTAAGTACTTGAATTTGTGCATCAAGATAAAATGAATATGTCAACAGCTTAGCTATTATTATTATTATTAGGGTACTTGGGGCTGTGCAGTTCTAGTGAACTGTGGTCACTGTGACCTATTAGATCTATTGTGACTCGCGACCAATTTAAAGTAACTCCTTTAGCCGTGTCGATTCCAGTAAGTCTAGTATTTTCCTGGCTTTCAGAGTTTCATATGAAGTTGAATGACTCTGATGAATGCAGATTTTGCAAGGAGGAAAAGGAAACACCTCTTCTTCATGCTTCCTCTGATCCACAGACGAATCATCCACTTGGGACGACATATAGCCCAACCGGATGAAATAAAAACTGAAAGCTTAGCTATAACAATTTAAAGGAAGAATGATATAACATTTACTAAACCATCACTAACAGGTAATTCTGGTGTAATTGAGAGGGCTCGATGTAATATGGCTAAGTTATGTCATATTATATGGAGGCTTAGTGACTGAGACAATAATTAGATGAGATGAGATAAAAATAATGTTGCCAATATGTTTTATATATTGAAAATCAGATACTATTTTTATTATTTAGTGATAAGGAAATATAAATTAGTTGTAAACCAATTGTTGGTGCATTTTTTAAAAAAACAAATCACTATATAAAATGAACTATTTGGTTTTATTTTCGGATTAATTATATATTAATGTTATATGTACCTATATATTTTTACACTTGAAATTCTAAAGTACCTGTAATAGTCTGGCAAAGACTTATCGTTTGTTGATTTTTTAAATATATTTATGTTACATTGAAAGTGTTGTTATTTTACTTACATGTCCATTACGACTTCATGGAATCTCATGAGCCCAAAAATATTTACACGACATTCTCACACTCGCACTAAACTAACAAGTTAATCTAATTCATTTCATTTAATAACATCAGATGAAAAAATAAATAAATAAATAAATGCGCCTGACAATCACACCAATCACCTGATCTCAAACTAAGGTTTTCCCTTGTAATAAGAGTACCAGACGACGGATACTAACTGGGGGTGTCATCCCAGCACACCCAGACCCAAGTCAATTTAGAAAAGTTAGTTTTCCAAATTGACCCGACCGGGAATCGAACCCGGGACCATTCGCGAATGACATTGCATTTTACAAGATAGGAAATCCACATGGCGAAACGAGTGCTCAACAAAATACTTACTTGTGTAAGATAAAAAAATAAACTTTCTCTCATCTTCACTATCACTACATAATATTATAAACAAAGTAGCTTTTTGCTCAACGGTTCTTGATTCGGTTTTGTTTATTATATAGTGTGATTCTAGAGGGAGGATCTTATTTGCAATATAAAATAGACAAGCCTGTAACATTTCTATTTAGATATTTGCATCAGAATAAAAATTGTCATATGAGCTTTTACCTAAAGTGTAATGTTAGGTAATATATAATACTGTAACACGCCATACAATAACTTGACAGCCGCACGCCCGCACTAGTGACGTTAGTTCCACAAGTTGTCAAGAAATGGCGCTGGGAGGTATCATTGTGATTTTCCCGATCAATAAGGTCTCGCCATACTTTGATAATGTAAGAATTCTAACTCTCTACGCTACCGGGTTGCTTCTAACAGTTAGGACAACCACGGACGTTTAGAGAAGGAATACGGTCGATATCTACTTTTTGTATACCTGGCTACCGGCTAAGCGCTTTTACGAGCAAGTAAGACGCTCTGCACGGACCACCCCTTCTGTTGTTAGAAGGATTGTATACATAATATACAACTTGCTACACCTGCTACGCTGTTGTTTTCATCATCCACCTTCGAAGCCTTCAACCTGTGGCTACAGTACTACAAACTGGCGCCCAACGTGGGGCCGAAAAGGAAGCGGGCCTAAGTACGTAGTTACAAGCTAAGGAAGGAAGACGACACAGATGCGAGTGACTACGCCATCCGAGCAGTTTTAGTACAGGGGGAGGGAGAAGAGGAGCACCCAGTTGAATATGCAAGCCCCTCAGAAGAAGAGGACGACCCAAAAAGTTAACGGAGGCAGCTGTCACTGGAACTATCCTAAAGAGAGGAGGGGTCGTCCCAAAAAGAGTTCCAACTAGATTACAACTACAAAAATAATATCTTCTGTCTCTTCGTCGGGACGCCTAACAGAGACAGAGGGGGAGACTGTAACACGCCATACAATAACTTGACAGCCACACGCCCGCACTAGTGACGTTAGTTCCACAAGTTGTCAAGAAATGGCGCTGGGAGTAATTTACATCGCGGTATCATTGTGATTTTCCCGATCAGTAAGGTCTCGCCATACTTTGATAATGTAAGAATTCTAACTCTACGCTACCGGGTTGCTTCTAACAGTTAGGACAACCACGGACGTTTAGAGAAGGAATACGGTCGATATCTACTTTTTGTATACCTGGCTACCGGCTAAGCGCTTTTACGAGCAAGTAAGACGCTCTGCACGGACCACCCCTTCTGTTGTTAGAAGGATTGTATACTTATTATACAACTTGCTACACCTGCTACGCTGTTGTTTTCATCATCCACCTTCGAAGCCTTCAACCTGTGGCTACAGTACTACATACGTTAAATGGTGTTCTATGATAATATATATTATTTATCAGAAATAGTTTCACAGGCTCCTTTGGGCGACAAAAATACTGACTGAGCCACAAGTAGCCCAAGCCCAATTGGCTCACGTATTTTTGTGGCCAAACTTTTATTTAGATCAGGTTAGTATTTTTTGATGTTCGATGAATAAAAACCATTATTGAATGATTACCTTACAATACAATAGCATTGTTCACATTTAGTTAGTTCGTTTATTAAGTAGTTCAAATAAAAGATAGAATTTGTATTGGTGCTGACTAGTGGTGGATAAGGGTTTCAGAGTTTACCCTAATCAACTAAATGTGGAAGGAATTATCATCGTAAATAGGTACGCCTCTTTTAACATGAAATCCACTGAGTTACAAATCGCAAGCAAAATAAGTTTTGTGTGTGGATTTAGATAAGCTGTTTTGGAGAGATATATGTGAACTTCCTCTGTGTAGGCGGTTAAGGATGCTTTGTTGACCTCGGTTCCAACGATAAATCAGTAGTTGTACGGACAACGGAGTATCCACATCGCAATGATGCGCGGATTCTGTATAGTCATACTTATATTGGTGGCTGGAGTACAAGCAAAACCTACAAAAAGGTCGCAGCGTGCAGATGAAATTGTCATTCCTATCATGGTGGACAATCAGTTAGTCGTGGTGAAGAGTGCATGGGAAGATTCGCCGGTGTACGAGCATGTCTACTATCACAGCGATGAGTGTCCTGATGGATACGAACTGGACAGCATAGGACAGTGCCGTGAGGTATGGTAGGTTGATGCAAGTAAAAGTGGGGTGATTTTCACCAACATTATGTTTTTTGTTCACTAATATGTCAGTGATAATTTACTTACCTAATCATGTGAAATGTCTGGAAAGGTTATGTTGTAAAGTCTAGGTATCTGAACAAAAATATAATAAAGTGTTTGTGAGTGGTTTTATTTTAAATCTTGGCTCAGGTGCAGCATTTTAAATTTAACGGTAACTGACTTTTAAAAAAAAACTGAAAAAGTTTTAACACAAAAGATCGCAAAACTTGAACTTTTTCTTTTGTGCTTTGAATGATCTTCTCGTTTTAAACGCCAGCAGTAATCGCCTAGTATAGTTGTGTCCCAACGCCCTTGAAATCGTTCTTCAAGCTTCTTTACATCGTGGTGGAACCTCTCACCTTGCTCATCACTGACTGCTCCAAGATTAGATGGGAAAAAAGAAAAGTGAGAATGAAGGAAGTGAATTTTTAACGACATTCTGCAACCCAACTTTTTATCTGCTTCTTACATGTCGTCAACTAGCTTTTTCGCATTTTCGGCCCTGTGGTTCCCTAAAAACCCTTTAATAACTGTTTTCAGCGATAACCAGGCATCGAGTTCCTTGGCAGTAAGCTTTGTCTCAAAATTTTGGTTTTTTATCAATGTGCGTATTTGTGGTCCTACAAATATTCCTTCTTTGAGTTTTGCATCACTTAACTTTTGTTGCATTAAAGCAGTAGCGACGACCACTTAGTCCAGTATTCATAATGGATTTCCAAAAAAATATGTACGAATATATCGACGTTATCGAATAAAAATGACTACTAAACAAAACAAAATAATAAAAAAGTACAACACATCAAAAATGGTAACTATTTCGTTTACGCCTAAAGTGAGGGTAGGTAATAGAAAAAATAATTTGGCATGTACCTCGAAAACTAGACGTGATAGATACCACATATGTTTGGAACATTTAGGTAATCTGTGACTCATTAGCTATTCATTCCAGCTAACACTTACGTGGGTACCAAAATCGTGTAACGCAGTGTTATTGTTCCCTTCCTTGCTGAGCACAGGTTGAATAACAAAAACAACTTTTGAATTCATCCAATGCTTATTTTATTTATTTGAAGCGTCCGTAATTATTCCTGCCCTCTGGGGATGAGGTGAGCGATGTGCCTCCAAGTGTCGAGGGTTTCCAGCAGGGGGTTGCCGAATTTGACGATGGCGGCAGAGGTGGTGGAAGCGATGGCACCTTGGAAGCGGTTCAAGTAACTGATGATTACGTCTTCAGTGATGGCGTTCACTATGGCGTCGATGTCGCCGCCGCCAATCACGCCTGTCAGCTTAGACTAGTGAAGAATAAAGTAATATTATTAAGAGATCCAAATTACATCTGTAATATTTGAAACGTCTATACAAAAAGAAATGAAGCTACCTCCGGTTCGGAACCTACCACAGAGAAGATACCGACAAGAAATTATCAAAACTAATTTATAACTATAAATAAAAATGTATAAATAACAAAGATAACAAAAAATTACAAGACATAAAGGGCAGTTTGCCTATTCTTAAACTGTTATATTAATCTAATGGAATTATGAAAAGTCTTTAATTTGTAGAAGGGAACTCGACAATAACTTGAAGTACCTAATTTATTGAATACCTACTTATTTGATTGTTTAACTGTCCCGATGGAGCTAACGGTTTTGGGGGAACCAAGAGTTCGATCCACCCACGAACATTATGTTTGGTCAGTTTAAATCTTTGGTTTTGGTTTCCAACCAAAGTGCTTATGCCACTTAGGTACCTACTTATGAATCAGGTCAATGTAGGAATGTGATGTTGTACTTATTTTATTTATTTTTGTGTTTATGTAGGTAAGTGACTAAGAGTGGACACGCAATAATCACAAAAATAACATATAAGATAAATAACCAAAGTAAAAAAACACCTGGCTATCGAATCACCTCGCACTCCCAACAAAGAGCGGTAGGTAATAACGAGGCATTGCAGTAGGTACCTTTATCAGGAACAAAAACGGTACATAATCAAGTACTCGTAGTTTTACGTAGTGGTAGTTTTGTATGGATATCTGAGATGCTACTACAGTTTACATATTATACTATGTAGGTAATATTGTTCGGTTTTAGTTCGCTCTAAGGGTAGGTATGTACCTACTTCACACGGGGGCGCTTAAATTAACAAAGGCGTGTCTATGGCGTCAAGCGTGAGCTTCGCGGCCACCAGCTTCCTGGTTGTGTTAAGTGTCATGGAAAACGTATTCTATGATCTTGTTTAGGAACTAAATACAAAAATTTAAGTCATGTACCTTTAAGTTGGGGATTTCAAATGAAGCGTTTTCGATCCTATCGATGATGATAGACTTCTCGTTTTCAGACTGTTTCAAGTGCAGCTTCGCGGCGAAGACAAAGTTATCGACTTCGAACCTGAAAAATAGCATGATCAATAAAATAAACTTGTAGCATGCATTAAATAAGTACAAACGTAGAGTTTTATAGGGTGATTGAGCAAAATCTCATTTCAAGTGTGTGGTGAAAGAAGGATTTCAATTCAACATTAGGTACTTCTCGGGAAAACTGGGACAAAACAAGTCTGTATCTAAAATAAGTATTGTATGGTCGATCTACTCCGTGTTTCTGTACCTACTATTTATTCATAAAACTAGAAACAATAACTAGGTACAGACATGAAAACGCGTTTACGTGTTTACAAGAACACAAGCAGAGACCAAATTATTAACATTAAAATGCATAGTAAATAAATAAGATAAATAATAAATAAATGCGCCAGACAATCACACCAATCTCCTGGTCTTAAACTAAGGTTTTCCCTTGTACTATGAGCACCAGACGACGGATATTATCTGGAGGCGTCATCCCAGCACACCCAGACCCAAGTCAATTTAAAAAAGTTCGTTTTTTCAAATTTACCCGACCGGGAATCGAACCCGGGACCTTTCGCGCTTTGGTCGCCTACCTTAGCCATTGCGCCACCGAGGTCGTCGAATATATAATAGTATTTCTAAAATTTTACTCATGATTTTGGAGATTCTGTTCGTGCCAAAACTATTATCTAGGCATAAACTACTAGATAGATGTTAGTAGGTATATATTATTATTTAGTTGCGTGTTTAGAAGTTAATGTTAGCAAATCTGATCAATTATTTATGATGACGTAATGAATTTGTAAGTATATGGAGCTTATTGACATTTCAAACTGTTCAAAAGAGTTTGGCCACCTTTTGCGTTATCTGCCTACAATTAATCTTTACCTACATATACCTAGATACTTGTTGTTCAATACTTACTCAGCGTTTCCTTTTCCGAAGAGCGGGATGAGAGAGTAGAAGTCACCAACCAGATCGTACCCCCCTGAAAATTTAAAAAACACCGTTATCATGGACACTGGACTGACCTACCACAGAAAATGCGGTTTTACTAAGTAAATGTAAATAATACATAATAACACGAGGATTGTGGTTTACCAATATTAAAATTGGCACAGAGATAAGATTTTGCACCATAGTACCAAATCGATCATATTAAACCATAACTGATAACAAGTATAGGTACGCTCACTTGATAATTTGAACATATTTAAAAATAAATATTATATAAACAGTTTATAAAAAAATCTATAATTTGTATTTTTTTTAATTTTTACGGTGATAAAATTTATTTAAATGAAAAGATGAATTTTAACTTTAATATGATCAGGAGAGTTAAACTAGGCCTACCTAGCATGCGTCCCCCCGGCTGGGTACCGCAACTTGTCGCAATGGGGGAGCTCAGTAACCCTATGGTCCGGGACGATGAGGCTGGCCTTGTCACCCAGCCTCAAATACCGCAGGTGGATCGCGGAGGAAGAGGAGGACCTCGGTGTTTCGTTGCCGGCCTCCCTGACCTCCGCGACACGGCAGTGGCGCGCTACCGCGCGGGGCGCGAATCGCGTCGTGTTGGGGTCGCGGAGGAAGAGGAGGATACGGTATTACGTTTGCCGGTCTCCCTATCCTCCGCGGCCGGTGGGTCTGGGGACTTCATCTAGCTCTCGGCGGGCGAGCTGGATTGAGAGTCTCGGGTGTCCGCAGAGGCGGTAGGCAGCGGAACCGCACAGCAGATCCACTGCTGGGACCGGAGATGCCAGGCGTGGGGTAAGCCTGGCGTCAGGTGGCCTGACACGCTCCAGCTGCGTATTGCGCGGCGGGGTGGGCCGCTTGGCGGGCGCTGTGGGGGAGCCTATGTAGAATTCGCAAGGAATCCCGACTCCCCCACAACTGTGCAGCGTTGTCACCGAGGGGGTTTTAGCCGATGCGAGCCCGACACACCATTTTAAGAGTGACGGTGCGGTAGGCATTTCCCCCTCGATAAAAAAAAGGCCTTGCATTGCAATACCTACGTTAAATTTCTTGCATGAGACCACAAAAATGTCTATACCGTTAATTGGGTTATAGTTATAGACATATGACATAACACACCTTAATATGAATGTTATGTATAATTTTAAGTCTTAAGACACTTAAGCAAAAAAATATTTTTTACGTATAAGTCACTTTAAATATCAATTTCACTCAAAAAAATATCAACACAGTGCTATTCGATTAGATCTGTACCAGCTGTTTGACGCCATCTTTGTTTTGATGAGCACTAACGCCACAATGGAAAAAAAAAGAAACTAAATTACAATCACCTGACTGATTTTACGTCCGCTATGTTCAAAGGGCTATGTTACCATCCGCTAACTTGTTGGACGTCAAGTGAAGCTTGTTCATTCAACGTTCGGCCTAGTCATTGAATTAAACGTCGTCATTTAATAAACGCGCTAGTGATTCAATCAAATAGCTGATTCAACCAAATGACTGCGACACATACATTTAGGTACTCGCTTTAGAACCGATTAGGGGAATTACCGCGCCGGTGATGCTGTGGTAGGTCTTCTGTTCCCATGGCATCACCATAAAGGCGATGAGGTCCACCGGGGGGTTTTAGTGGGTATTCTTGCCCGTATAGGGACAGGGAGTCCCACACACGCCATCACCTCCCTCAGGTGACGGTACGATGCGTCAATGCATTTCCCCCCGCTCAAAAAAAAAAAAAAGGGAAATTACCGCGCGCTATTCACTAGTCTGAAATTTCTCCGTTAGTGTATTGTTTTGTTTGGATACTATAGCGAGTAGACGTATTGTAAGCATAGCAAAGCAAGTTAACATTTGTGTTACCGTTGATTCTATTAACCAAAGTTTAACGTTTAAATAAGATGTCGTTTCAAATAGACAAATCCAAGTTATACCAAAAATTTTTTCAAAGTTTTAAAAAACCTCATGCAAGTACGAAAGTACAAAATGTACAAAAGTTAGTTAACGAAGTGTGGCGAAATTATAAATTTCAAGCAAAGTCCGACAAGGAACTAGATATTATTGTATCTAAGATAATTGAAGAAGAATTGCAAGCGGCGACTAAGAATAAATCCAATCTACTAAATTTTTTTTCCAAGGTGAGTTACGAAATCATTTTAGGTACCTATAAGTACTAGAAATATTAGAAATCGCTTAATATATAAGTATCAGTAAAATCTAATCTTTATCCTAAATCTATTTTCTTATATTTAAAATTATAATTACTATAACATTATAATTGCAATTAAAAAAAATACATTTATAATTGAAAATGTTTACGTAGGTAAGCATGGGAGGAGGGGGTAAGAGCTTTGCTTACTTTTTCTGACAAGGGGGATGGGGGGGTAAATGATTGTAATAAATCTGCTTACGTAATATTTGAACGGCCCCAATCATGATTTTCCTTTTCCCCATATAATGCGATTTTCACACTTCCACGTCATCAGCTATTGTTCTATTACGTACCGGCCTTGATATGAATTGTCGGGACTGAGATCCTTAGGTCAAAGGTCATCGCAGAGAGGTCCAACCTGCTGGTATGCACGACGAAACCGCCGAAGCCGGTTACCACGATGTTCTTCAAATCCAGATCGAGGCTGTAATTATGACAATTATTGTAAGCATAAGGCAGAGATTGGAACCTTCTATTTTCTTTTATATAGATAGAATAATTCAAGAGGATTGTTTATATGTTAGTATTTAATGTACATACTATACCTAATACAGAAAAGTTAAAGTTAGTAAGCTGAAAAAATATATGTCTCGATAATGGGCACAGTCCCTGCGAATTTGTTTCACTTCACCACCCTTTTTTCATTAAACATGCTTTAATATAGACCTTAAAATCTTAATTTTATACATTATCACTAGCCGATGTCTAACAAGACGTTTAAACTTGAGATTCCCTTTGTAAACTTACTTGATGATCTGAGCGGGTATGTTGAGATGGTAGTGGTCCAGCACAAGGGGGTCTAGAGGAGGCAGGCGGTCGGTACCCTCGCGGATGATGCGGCGCAGCATTGTGAATAGCCCTCGGACTAGAATATTCACCAGTAAGTTGCGGTTCGATTCCTCTGACGAATCGACGAGGAAAGCTGGTAAGAAAAAACAGTAAAAATTATACAATCCAATCCAAAGGTAGGTTTAGCAATTTTTCTCGCTTCACGCTTTGCGCACATTTAGCCAGACTCAAATTCTTCCCTTAAACATTGGTGTTCCCAATGTTCAATGGCTCAGATCATAGAGTATAATATGGCTCAGAACATATGTCTGTGGTGTATGTAGTATTATATCCCATCAAAGCATGTGGTCATTTTTTTTTATAACGCACTTCAAGATTGACCTCATCCCACCTGATGTTAAGTGGTAATGAGTACCTAGCTTGAGGGCGAAAAGTATAGCATAATAAAACTGTTACTAGACTTGTCGCCCTTACCTTGAAGGCTTGACCCCTGCTACTAATGTAGAACCCCTCAGGAGCTCTGGAAACCTTACTCACACGCAGGAACACAACAACACAGAAGTGATTGTTATTTGGCTGTGGACTTCTGTAAGGTGGAGGTATTTCACCAGACGGGCTGCTCCAGTTCGAGCGATAAATCGCTTTGCCCTGCCTCTCTTACAATAACGACACTAAATGGAATTTGGACTAGAGACTCGTTGACGATGGATTAATTATATCTCTATCTATTTTAGTAATAACGATTTAGTTTAGCTTATGATAAAAAAAAGGTAATATAAACATAGAACACATTACTCACCTGGTTCCTCATGGTGGCCTTTCTCCAGGGTAGGAGAAGCTGCGACCACAGCGCACAACGCGAATAATACGAGTAATTTCATCCTGAAAGCAACGCCATCATTTTTATTAGGTACCTACTACCTATGAATATATAAACAGAAACAATGTTGAGATTGTGATGTTGAGCATTAGTGGTCTGCCGAGGCAATTAGATTTGGTCATTATCAACATCGAATCTGTCACAGAGTATGAACTCAGGATAAAATTACTATTGTTTGGATATCATCTATACCTACCTATACTATAGTCTGTAGAGATGTCATTTCTGTACATTAAATAAATTTCCAAAATAACTATCAGGGTTAATTAGTGATCGATACTGATGCCAAAAATGCAATCAGTAAAATGTATGTCTGTCTGTCTGTATGTTCGATATAGAAACCAAAACTTCTTGACGGATTTTAACGACATTTGGTACATTTATTCTTCATACCTGTTAGAGAACAGGCCTAGCATACGCAACGCAACTAAATTTAACGCGCTCTTAACAAACGTCAAAATCGATTGAAGTCAGTGCGTCAGCTGCTGATTGGCTGTAAATATGAGTGCGGTGTGTTATTAGCCAATCAACAGTATCGAAACTTTTGTCGTCTCATAAATGTGACATATTGCGTATGCTAGGCCTGCTGGGCAGGTTATTGTATAATTTTCATCACGCTACGGTCAATAAGAGCAGAGCAGTTAAGGGAAATGTTGGGGAAACAGGAGAAGTTACTCCATTTTTAGGTATCCGTAACCAAGTTGGACACCAAGTCCGAACCTGTAGTAGTGATTACACGGTTGGTTTCACTAATGTTACGCGAAGGGTTCATGCTTATTCAGGGTTAGGTTCGAGTTCGATGTAGGACCTAAGTATTTACAAAACGATTATGACTTTGTTCGCAAGAAGCCTTGAATATTTTCCGTGGCGAATAAAAAAAGGTGATTCAACATTTACCTAACTTATGAGAGGTATTTCAATGACTTCTGTCGGTCAAATAATTATCTAAACCAGATCGATAGTAAATATGTAAGTACGGACATTAACCGAAGTAAATTCACAAACATTAGCCCTTATATAAAATTTGAAGCTATACTTATATTAACATAATGAGCATATACATATATACTTATATATACATAAGTAAATAATACCACATAAAAATATAAAATAAATAATAACGACAAGAAATGGATTCAGCAATTGACAAATTCATGTCTACGATTTATGTATTAGCGAGAGAGAAGAAGTAAGAGAGAAGAGTGAAGAACTTTCATTTTAAAAATTCCCTTAGTCAGGGATTGTCGAGTATCAGCGGGCAGAGCATTCCAAAGACGGGCGGCTTGCACAGTAAAAGACTTTGAAAAGAAGTCGCTATGATGACGAGGTATGTTTAAGCTTAGGTTGTCAGTAGAGCGAAGAGAACGGTCGTGAGATTGACAAAGGAATCGAAATTGTTTCGTAAGATAGGATGGGGACAAAGGATTGTGAAGAATATTAAAGAGCAGGCAAAGTATCCTGGAATTCCTACGTTGACGTATCGGAAGCCATTTAAGTTGGTTGCGAAAATTAGAAATGTGATCATACTTACGAAGCCCAAAAACAAATCTGATACAGTTGTTTTGAAGACGATCAAGTTTTTTCACTAGGGCTTCGGAGAGATCAGGACTTATCACTTATAAAACCTTAGTATAAAACAGCAACATAAAAATAAAATTATATCACTAAAAAGGCAAATACTCATCATTTGTCGAGGTATCGGAGTGACACTCCGACTCTGGTCTTCCGTAGGTATATAACTTTTGAGTGGTAAGCAGGGGTAGCGTGACTGGGGCCGTGTAGCATGCTTTCATGGCGTTTCCCGGCCCCCACTAAAAATAGGCGTTTGGGGGGAAAGTAGTGGAGTTTTTAGCAGGTGCAAGTCCTGCGTAACCGACCCCCGTTTCCCCGAACGGGACGGCTGCATAGAGCGTTTCTCCACGTTAAAAAAAAGGGTAGCGTGACTAACTAAAAAAAAAACTGCAGTAACGGCCTGGATTTAATGGATTGTCTAGGAAATCGGAAGCCTGTATTTGGCACCCTTTACTAACTTATAATTCAATAGAAAATGTACAATCGTCATCATTAGTTTCTGCACATATTAGTACGTTGTCACATTAAACTTTCAGATGAAAAAGTAAGTCAAATAGACAGTTATTGTAGACGATAAGCTTCTGAGGTATGCAGCGACTAAAGGCGGCGACCGTGTCTCGATAAAATACATATACCGTATACAGAATTCTATTGATTGAAACACACACCTGATTTAGACAGTTTTCAGCCTACGTCCTTAACTCCACTGTACAACGGATGCTAATGACACCTACCTATTAAAGCATTTTAATCTTAGATCGGCAATGATTTACAAATTATCTTGGTAAATACGAAAGTAATCAGATTATGACCTAATCAAAGTCGTTTTGATTACGATTAGGTAGCATCAACTTGTTTTTTCTATCTAAATAGGTACCTACATACCTGAAGCTGTTACTTAATTTAAATACCTATATGTAGTAAGTAGGTATTTTATGAAAATACGTTTTGTAGTGTTCTAGCGAGTGTACGACCGATACATGCTCCTATTGGAGTGCTAAAATATAAGATACAGTTAAAAACATAATTAAACTTTTTTACATCTCATTTTTCATATTTCGTTCAATTTCAGCTTGCATGTCTTTCCACCTATACTTTATACACCAACATGGGGCTTACGATGCGCCGCGTGAGTAGAGTTTCTGCGATGATGTGAAATAATTGATGCGTCAGCTGCTGATTGGCTGAAAATACGACTACGGTGTGCTAGTATGTGCTATCAGCCAATTATTAGTAAGTAAATGAATCTTTTGTCCGTCTCATGCGAGAAATTTGACTTATTGCTTATGCTATTAATTGGCTACTTGACAGTTTTTGAAAAAGTAATGTAAAATGTGCGCCTGTTCATTTTATATCCCAAGCAATTCAATTTATCTGGAAATAATCTAAATAACCAGAAAAAATAAAATTTTGTGTAACACATTTAAAAATCGCGCGAAAACGCCTAGTCGCGTCACTGTAGCAATTATGACGTCAACGTCCTAGACAACGAACCGATACGCTAGGAACGACTTAATTAAGATAAACGGAAAATGTTTCAATAAATTCTTTATACGATTAGAGACACAATAATTCAATTTAATCGGTAAAATAATCATTGTTTCGCCACATTAAAATAAATAATTTTCGCCGACAGCTGTCATTTCCGAATTGCAATGCCACCATTTCGGTTCTTTTGTTCCACAGATAAAAAAACTAAAATTTATTTTGTAAAATACTAACTATGCTTTTAATTAAAAAGTAAAAATGTAAAATGATTACTTAACTAATAAGTTAACATATCTAACACTTTTCATATTTTATTGTTAACACTGTCAAGTAGCCAATTGTCAAGTTAGTTAGAGTTGTGGGCGGCATTACGCCCTGACTACCCTTGTTTCCCCCTTCAAATTTGATTTTTTTTTGCGTAACTAGGTATTTAGTTTTGGTCTGCCCTCGGCGCTTCGATTATTTCTGGTTTCTTTAGCACAAGTGCATCATATCTTAGGTAAAGTACTTACTTATTTTGGGATTATCCCGACATCTTTAACAAAAGGATTGGACATTGAGAAAAAAAAATTCGGAATAATTTCTGACATGTGTGATTAAGATAGCAGACCGATGTTATATATTATTAAACAACGATTATTTATATGCATTTTAGTTCTAAATATTTCGCAATTTTTATCGAGGTAGTACAAGAACCCAAGCAGTAGAGATTTATCAAAGACTATGATGGTCTTTGGTAAATCCCTACTGCTTGGAAATACCAATAAAAATAATTCAAATCTTTTTATAATTTTTATTGGTGATTCCATATGATTGATATGATTAGTTTTAATTCAAAACCAACGAGTAGGTAAGTACCAACTTAGATACGTAGGTACGTCAATTTACTTTGATTTCAAAATATTGTGATTAGATGTACCTAACGATAGAATATGTGGATTAAATGATAAGCGTTCGTTCCACAAAAATAAGAAACAACGATGTATAGTCAGCAATATTAGTTACTGCACACCTCATTTAATTACCTTACTTAATAATTAAAACTGTCTATCTGTCTGACTTAGACTAGTCTGGTCACACACGTTTGGTTTCCGCGTGACTAGGGCAAACGCCCGTTTTATGAACGATTAAGAGCACGTTTGACTGTACATTATGACCTTGGTCCTTATGTCGTGCACATAAGAACTAATATCGAACTGCAAGTGTTTACCTTGACGTTCTGTCGGTCGACTACTTCACGCACTACAATCCGGTCCGGGATGTCTCCCTTATGTTTGTCTGTTGATTAATATCAAAGTCAAAGTCAAAGTCAATATTTTTTATTCACATAGATTACATTAGTAATACTTATGAATAGTCTTTATATAAAGCAAATGAAGCTACCTCCGGTTCGGAACCTATAACTAAAGAGAAGATACCGGCAAGAAACTCAGTAGTTTTTTTTTACAAATGGAAGCTAAACTTATTACTAATTTTGCACTAAGACACACAGTTAGTTTGTAAATTGTAAAATAAAAATTAAAGATCAATTATTGAAAAAAATAAAAATAAAACAAAAGTATCTATTTGTAAAATAAATGAAATTAACTGTAGGACTTACATGCGTCATCGTGGCCCAATACTGACATTGATTGAGAAAATGTGTCATATTATATTTTTAAAATAATATAAAACACGCAAGTACAGGCGAGCAGACTAGGTAGTGATCCACACGTCCTTATCATTCAAATAATCTTCTACTTTGTAGTAGCCTTTTTTCAAAAGACAACGTTTGACAAATGACTTAAATTTGTATAAAGGTAACTCAACAATAACTTGAGGAAGTTTATTAAACATTTTTATGCTTAAAGCAACAAATGAATTACCTATTTTATGTAGTCTACGCTTAGGAACGCTTATATCATAAACAGGGAAACATTTTCATTGACATTGTCAAATTATCTCCCTCACTATTTTTGTTATAATGTAATATCTAAAAGTTCTGATTTTCTGAATAAAAGTTCATTTCTTCATTAGGTTTTTCGTTCATACGACCCGAACTCTCAGAAATTCCGAAACGAATGTTAGGTTTTGTAAGCCTACTCCCAAAATCGAAACGAATACACGAAATACTTTTTTAAAGATTGATCGAAAGTCCCGGAGTTAAACCGTGGTTTTTGTATAACATTAACAACACTTTAGTTGCATTGGAAGTGAGTTACGATTATGAGAATTAAAAAACTGCTATTCATCGTCGAATCCAACATATTTCGTTTTTGGGAGTAGACCCCTGTTTCTGCCCTGAAAAAGACAGAACGTATAAAACGTATTGTTTCTTCAGAACTTGTTGCAATTTTTGTCATGCTAACAGAGCATTCAGGTGTTCAAATCGGAATTCCAGATCAGGAATTAGATATTCAGTAACCTTACTTACTAAAGCCGAGATATTGTACAGGCCTAGCATGTGCATCGTTACTGTATTTTATCGCGCTCTTAACAAACGTCAAAATCGATTGAAGTACGTCAGCTGCTGATTGGCTGAAAATACGAGTGCGGTGTGCTATTAGCCAATCAAAAGTAGATATCGAAACTGTCATCTCGTATCGATAAACTTTGACGTATTGCGCATGCTAGGCCTATTCATGTGTCAAAATTGGAACAAAGGTAAGTAGTTATAATGCTGACTGTACATAATAATTGTAATATAATAATGCTGACGTTGATGATATCAGTATTATAATATATGATTCATCTTTTAGCGAGCACTAGCTGTGTGCCCCGACTTCGCACGGATAGATAGTTTTTTACACCTAGGATCACAGGAATAGAATAGAAAATAAGTATGTTTATTCATGTTACAAAAGCACATATTAATCATCAGCACAAGGTCAGTGTTAATGAGCCCCCCATCGACACAATAAACGCCTAAAGCTACGCCTTAGTTTTTACAAACGCTTAGTTTAAAAAAAATATCCAAGAAATTGGCTTTAGTTTTTTTTCAGAGTTATATTCTTCATACTGACCTACGTATTCTGAAATAGATTAAGTTGCTAAATACTTAGATTAATATTTTAACAACTCAATAAAACCACCATTTATAAATTATTAGTTCTAAGATACTTTTATTAGTTTTAATAATCCGTTCCATTCCTACCCTAAGCGGAGAGAAGAAAAGACGAAAGATGATGTAATATTTATAAACAGATTTCCTAATTTCCACATCTTCGCTTAGCTTCGGTGGAAATGGTACGAGTGCAAAAGGGTAGGAGACCGCCGCACAAAAACGTAGTTAGCCGTAATGGTTATCTTTATATTATCCTAACGAATCATAATATTGAAGCTAGGATACTCCATGTATCGTAGGGTATCATCATGCTGTTCAAGGCAGCGACCGTGTGTTCCTGGTAAGCGGCAGCGATGGCACTACTGAGCGTTGAGAGTTTTGTGGGTAGCCAATCTGCTATAATGGCATTTAAGACGTGATCAATGTTTTTGTCGTATTCTGTTAAACTCTGAAAGAATAAATTAGGTATATGTTCTCTTTAAATCCATTTAATAAATCATAACATGCAAGACTATTAGGACCTATTAGCAAAGTGATTATTTTTTTTATGTTTGACCTGAAACATCTAAAGTAGTGGGTTCTAAGTAAAATAAAATATCAGATCCTGTAGGTGGTCCAAAATATAATTTTCAATTTAGTTACATACACAATTTGATTGAGAAAAAAAGGCGGCTTCAAAATGTGAACAATTTGTGCGGATAAAACACCAATTTTTTATTATGAACATACGCACAAACTTAAAAACAAATCCTTTTGTTTTTTGGAGTGTGGCCAATGATCAAAATAAAACATGGCCTGGGCGGTTTACGTAGCGTGCTCAGCTGTGGGGCAGCGGCTTTATCCACTCTTTATTAGGGTCGAAGCGATATGTAAAATGTCGGTACATTTCCTTAGATACGACTAAGTGACACGATAGTTGGCACACACATCATGCTTATGAACGGGTGCAATCATTGAGGACTTGTAGTTCTGCTCCAACTAACTTCACTAAATAATAAATAAATAAATAAATAAATTTGATCAAACATATTATGCACTGTGTTTTTTGCCGGTATCTTCTTAATTGATTTGAGTCTATTCTCGATTATCAAATTAGGTACTTTTGATACGTCTCTATAACTTACCACTATTTTCCTGATGCTGAAGTTTGTATTGTCCAAATTATCGATAAGTATTGATTTTCCGCTATAAGATTGTTTCAAATATATAATGGTGTTTAAAGTTATGTCTTCGGCTATGACACTGAAAATGTAGGTAAATTAATTTCTATTAAAAACATTTTTTTAAATATTTTTTTACCGTAAATTTATAATGAACTTACTAAAAAATTCCTGTGCCAGAAAATGGTAAAACACTAAAAATATTTCCTTTCAACTCGTAGAAATCTGAAAAAAGCAAGAAAACGTAGATATCTTTTATATTAACCGTTTGGGTTTGAAATAAAAAAAAATATGTTACATATTAAAATGTTATCGTTAGTTTGCCGACATCTGTCGCTATTATGATTACTAGTTTATAACCCGATTATAAAAATAACAAAAGAAAACTAACTGCTACAATTTACGAATGAGATTTAAATAAATTATTGACGAAAATAAAAACTGAACCTAACTTACCTGCCTCCAACTTTAGCCGAGGCAAAGTTACTTCGATGGCGAGAGACAAATCATTTTGTGAAAAATCGAAGTTGTTAAGATGAAAGCGTCCCAAGCCAGTAAGCACGCCATTAGTAACATTTAGCTCTCCACTAAAACATATTATTAAAAAAAAATACTTGAACACCAATTATGTTATCATAATCCGTATGGCTATCCGAGTCTTTTGACTATTTGTAACAATAAAGCGATTAAAACATCCATTTCCGAAAAAATAATAATTTCTTAAATAAAAATAAATAGATTCTGTGGTAAGTAGCTTAAGCACTTGTGTTGTCGTTGTTTCTGATTTCTATAGAAAATAATGTTACATACCACAACACCCAGACCCGAAATAATATAGAAAAGTTCGTTTCCCATATTGACCCGGACGGGGATCGAACCCGGAACCACAGAGATAGCGCGATGCCGAGGTCCGGCACGCTCGCCTCTCGTCTACGGAGCTCGAAAATAGATCATTAAAAACATTTTGTACAAATTCATTAGTTATTCGGATTAGAACTTATTAAGTAGTTACTTATATCCCTGAAGAAGAATAAGTTTTATTAAGTAGGTAGGTATTACAGATTGAAGGACTATCTAAAGGAATAAACTACAGCTACCAATAAAGAAAAAAATAAAGGCTTTTGAGCCCAAATTGTAAATAGATGTCTGTAAAACCAATGTTTGTACACTGTGTGTATCTATCTGTCTATAAACACTTACTTAAGAAACGATCCATTAAGTGCAAACTGGTTGGCGTCAAAAATCAAAGGATCACTTTTGGGACGGTTTTTGTCAAAATCACCGTTTACTATGAGGCCTCTGAACATTTCAAAGAGCAAATGGATGACTGAATTCGGTGAAAATCGGGATTCTTCACCATTGGCACCTAGTGATAAAATATATGTTTAAATTATTATTTAACGTTTAAAGCCTTTATAAAATAACAGATGTGTTTCTTTAATTGCATATTATCAGTACTTACACGTAGCCTTCGAATTGATTGCAATCAAAATAAATATGACGAAAATTGGTAATTTCATTTTTAAAACTAAGAATGCGATTGGATAGTCCTTGTCACTTGAAGACCTCAAAAGATATAATTAACTAGTGATAAACAGTTTAACACGATCACAGGTACTGACCATGGGTTTTGTATAGGTCTTTATCAAAATCATATTTTGAAATTCAGATTTTGTTATCTGATAGCGATTAGAGTAGACTACCCTAAACTTGATACCGATACTGCATGGAAATATTCTTTCAAGCGTCCTGCACTTACGTAACTATAAGAATATTAAAAGATTACGAGCTAAATTTATTGTTCAACCGCATAACCTAATCCAGTTATTAGTCTAAAGTTTCCAGAGTACCTACCTACCTAAACAAACTCTAAAAAAGTCAATTATTTATTGTACAAATCAAAACCAAGCTACGGCTGAATGATGATTTTTCAGGGGTTAAATGTCATGTAAATAATGAGTTAAGTTTACTATCGAATAGTAAAACAATGATACGAAACAAAAATTAAAATGTTTTTATTTACGATGCTTTGTAACGCGGTTACTTAACCCATCATGTTTTTTTATATTAAGGTATAAATATTTCTTAGCTTTGTTTGCTAAAATTTCAATTAACAGTTCTCTTCTGTTGTAATCGAAAACTGGCTTACACTCAACATCTAGGACTTTGAATTCCACTTGCTGAGTTCAGCGATGAGGCAATCTACTAAAAGGTTTCTAATTGAATTAATTTTCCCACCGTGATAAAGGGAATCCAACAATGGCGTCTATGAATGGTTAACATCGCTGTAGCGATAAGAGCCTTGACACAATTCAACGAATATGTGAATTAAACCATAGAAGTGTTTGACATCACCACTCCCGATTTGGAGGGTTACATACTAAATGTGGGTGTATGGTAACGAACGTATTACCGCTGAACAAAGCTCTATTGTTTGGACCCCAGATGGTGTTTAAGTTTTAACTGTTACCTGCCTGATTACTTTTAAGAAATGATTCCACATACCTACTAGGCAGAGTGCAGAGTTTGACTAATTCAGATCCGTATATATGAGACAATTGTAAATATGTATCTAAGGATGTAAGCAAGCTATTCCGATCATGATCTAAGTAGGTATGTAATGTTTACATCAAATCTCACAAATTGTGGATAGGTAGATACAATCACCGTCAGATATATTGAAGCTGACAAAGTGACCAAATACATACTTAATGACATTTTAAACTGTTCAGAAGTATTTGGTCACGTTGTCGGCTACAATATATCTGATGGCGACTGTACATGTAGGTATTGCGTTGGGAAACGAAATGATTCATCGTCTGTACTACACATTTATGGCGTCGTAAAATTCTGTCACTATTGAACCATGACACCAGATGACACCAGAAATAGTTCTTGAGTTGAACCCATTTACTGATAGAATCGCCATTTAGTTTCGAATAGACCGACAGAAGATCCTCTATGACATCTTAGTTGGTACAGACGGAAGCATCTCAGATTAGACACTGTGAAATTTGCAACTCCCGTATTACGCGTGCAAAAGAAATTATTATTGAACTGCAAATGTTTACCTTAGCGTGCTGATGGCCGTACTTTAAATCGTAACGGATTATGCGTTGATTTAGTAACTACAATTAGGTACATTATTGAATGAAATCACAGTTTTGATGAAATATATAGGTACCTATACGATGTTAACACGTATAAAATTGAGGCACATGTACTTATCCAAAGCTTATAGGTATTTGCTAATTTCTTAGAGTGCGAGTATCTTATTTGGGTTTTTATCGTAGGTGTGCTTTTACCGTGCAGTTCGAAATATATATACATATATATTCTTATGCAAGCGATATTATGGCGGTACAAAGTCTAAAGTGTAAAGCAAGTCTTGCTTTTTGACTGTACTTAAAGTAATTAAAATTTTATACCACTACGGCAACGGAAGTTAATAAGGTGACCTCTCAATTTCAGTTGTTTCTATAATTACCTACCTACAAGAGGCGGGCGTGAACGAACCATAAATCAATTTGTTTCATCGAACAAAAGTTAATTTTTAGTGTGGACCGTTCCAGATAGAATAAGTATAGATGAAGACATGGCAGCCATGAAGTAGGTCAGTGACTGGATCTGCAATTTGCAATTAGACATTGTTGGAATCCAGACGATGACAAACAGAAATAAAACGGTGTCTGACAAGATTATAGGATGTACTTAGTACGTACATACGTTATTGCTTACATTTGGAGATATAAAGTACTTTTTTTCTAAACTATAGATGATAGTCGCAGATGGCTTTTTCATCTTCACCGAGCTTGTGGGGGAGTGGAAGGCTCTCATCCCTAGATATAAGTATATATGTACCTACATACATGTAGGTATGGCTAAAATATAAGTAGTCTACCATATTGAGATTAAATGTTAATTGCAAGTCAAATAGTAACAAAATGAATTTTCCTTTGCAAACTGCAAAATTTTACGTTTTGTAATGTTCATTCTTTATGATATTTTAAAGTCAAAGTAAATCTGGTAAACTTTCTTGGCACCTTAGGCAAATAAACGAACATATCGTTTGTGATGGCATTTTAATACTATGATAGATATATTATATGACATATAGCTACCTAAATAAGGTCATAGCTTAGTTACCCAAGCTTCAAAGCTGGATTCACACTGGTCGAAGAAACAATAAAAACTTATGGAAATATCAACCATTCAATTGTCAGCAGCGTAGCCAAGTAACAGTTATCAAGTTTGCTATTTTAAGATCACGACTGATCTAAGGGAAATTCCCGACAGTTTAAACTTGTCGCAAACAATATCGATTTTTGTCAACTGTCTCTTGGCTAGGCTAGGTTCCACATTAAGTAAATGACCAATTGTCCACCACGTAGCCCCTTTTATTGAACATCCGCGTAGCCTTGAGTGGTGAAGATGGAGAGACTCTTGCTAAACATGTAGTATTATACATTACAACACTTAGGTACCTACGCTCTCGTTTCCATAGTCGGGCAACTACTGGAATATAAATAGAGATTCGATTTTTTTTGGAACATAAATCAAGGATTCCTATTTTTATATTTATAAACTATGTATATTGCACAAAAACGTACAAAAGGTGGTCTTAATGCTAAGAGCATTATAAATATACGAGTATATACTTTATTGAACTAATTTTGCAAAACTTGGTTTTACAGATAAATCTTAAGTAGTACATTTCAGGCGGTCCTATATATCAGTCAACGCTTGTGTTATGCAGATAGTTAGATTATGGAATTAGATTATAACAGTAAAAATGTGTGTATGGATTACAACAAAATAAATTATTATATAACAATTAGCTAAAAACTAAAGATGCTTTAAGAGTAAGTATATAATATTCATATACATAATATACGTATATGATAAATATATCTTAAATAAATCAAAATCAAAATGAAGGTTGTGAATAAAGACTAGTAGGTATACCTAAGGCTCTGGTTACAATATTTGGAAGGGAAATTACCCACCAGAAAAGTGACCGCGTAACAGTATAACTTCTTTTTCGAAATGACAGATGGTGTGGAAAGCACTAAATAGGTCACTGACTGGTCTACAATTGGAGCATGACGGAAGGAAGCCCACATACCTGAGTGTAATTAAACGACATGTTATTAAATCTACGTCTGCGACCTGGCGTTCGTTACGCTACTTGACTTGTGTCCATGACGTCTGTTTCCATTCGCCGACGAAACGAGATAGATAGATACACATAGGTACTCCTAGCTTAAAGACACGGAACTGATATACATCGGATGGAGCTAATTTTAAAAGTGTGACACCGGGATGATGTTTTGTTTGCCTGCTCTAACGTATTTATCTATCTATCCTGTTTCTGATAAAAACTCTTCCTTTTAACTTAACACGAATGATGACTATTGCCCGGTTCCAATATTTATATGTCAAAAATGACTATCCGTTTTTCTCCAACCGCCTACGAGTCGTTAAATAATACCGTTCGATTCAGCTGTCATCATATCCTGCTAACCGTTACAAGAATGGTTCTATTTTCAAATATTGGAACATTAGAAAATAATATAGTTTAAACGGAGATATTTTAATGTGATCTTTATTGGTTTTTAAATTGACTGATGGTACATAAAATAATTTTCTGAGTAATTCGATAACTACGTGCTGGACCGAGGATTCACGCCAAACGCAAATTTGTTTTATTCTGGCATTGGTACGGATGGGGCATGGGATATGTTAACTCATTAGGAAATCCTAAGTAATAACAATAACATTATTAATGTTTTGGAGGCCTTTCAAGGCCCGATGTTGGATTTAGGAATTTAAATTGGACGTTGTTAAAACAACTACTTACAACCTATATGCCAGGGCCCATGGGCAATTGCTTACTCTGCTTAATGGTTAATCTAGTCCTGGTGATTGGACGAACCACGTGCTTTTACAGTCATCTGAACACGTAGACGGGTCTCAAAACATAACATACCGGACCCGAATACTAGCATAGTACCTATCACTACTGCAATTTCCTGGTCCATTAGCAATCTAGATGAAATCAGTAAACAAATTACTTGCGAGTTACTAAATTACTTGGCTTGTATCTTTTAACAACACGTCTAATTACGGTTCCTGCTTGCTACTTTGTATTTCAGTTTGATACTGAATCTGTTCTGTTTTAGTAGCACATCGTTATTTTCGGGTTTGGCCGTGAACTATGGATGATCGGTCAAGAACTTGGAATTTAGTAAGAAAAGTTGATAAGCTTGTTAATTAAAAAAAAAGATTGCACGACAGATGTAAGAATTCAGGTGAAGGGTGCATTGCAGTGCCAAAAAATAGATAGGTAGGTACATACTCATATCTACTCGGTACACTGCATCTTTAGAGGGCTACATACAATAAAGTATGTGATCACCTAATTTTGCTTAACATAAATCAATTTGTTACATACCTAACCTAACCTAACCTTACCGAAAATTGGCTGCCATCTTCGTATGCGGTGGTGCTTTGAACATTATTTTGTGAAGTCACTACAGTGCGTCCACTAATATAATAGTGTATATTGAACAATTTCTATGCAGAACATTGAACAGTTAAAGGCATGTCAGACTATCTATCGTGCGTAAGAATCAATATCAAGCCTTAATGTGATGAACCAACTCTTGACCGTATATGATGCTGTACTTTGTATCGAAGTAAGTAACTACTTAGCTCTTATGCACCTATTTTTAAGTGAAAGGCTGCAATGGCAAAGTTATCTGCCGGGAGTAATATCATGACATTACTCCCGGCTCGGGTATGTTCGGGTGTACATACAGTATTTATGTACTTACATCATACACCATATGACTATTTATTCCCCGGCTTGTGAGGTGATCTCGGTCAGTACGAGCAAATGCCGTCATAGACGCTGTACATGATCTTACGTCGCGGGCGCTGCCGAATTACGATCGTTTTTTTTCCAACTATAAATGTAGATGTGTGTATAAAGACTTATAAACATGTGAATTTTGAAGATGCTTGTGGAATAATAAGGGTTCAATAAAATACTTGATAATGTGGCGGAAGGTGATGTTCCTGGCAGTGTTGCTGACTTATACATTCAGGTCACTTGTGGTGACTGCTCCAGCATACCATCATTGTAAGTACATTATATTTATTTAATAAGCAGTTAGATACCTAAGTATCGATAGATTAGGCATGATCTTCATGGAACAAACACAGGTAGTGGGTTATTCTGTTTGTTCAGGCGGTAACGCCACCTAAACCACAAAATGGATTTTGATGCGGTTTCGGTAGGTACATTCCAATTTGGGTAACTCTTGATTCAACTAACCAATATCATTCAAATCTTAATCAAATCCAAGCGAAGAATTTTTAATGTTTATCGTAAAATTAACTGGAAAAGTATAAAGTTACCCAACTTTTTAAAACAATAAATTTCCATGATATTATTTATAAAAATGGTGATGTGGTTATTGATGTACCTACCTACCTACTTCAAGGTATCAATCGAATAAACGACATTAATGAGCCTTACTTCCGAACAAAACTTTATATCTACCTAATACTTATTAAAATGGGATATCCTCATGGAATAATGACCCGAGGAAATTTTCAGAAATGTATTTTCCTCGTTATATGTTAACGATGGCTTTTAACTAAAAACAGGGTAATATGACGTAACAGAACATCTCGAGTGTTACCTCATGAGCTCCAAATTCAACACTTTCGACTTCAAACGCCCACCGATACGCTCATAAAAAATTGGCGCAACACCGTAGCTCAATTAGCAACCAATTGTTGTTCTTGGCGTCGTATAAATTAGTTCGGCGTGGCCGGCGATTATTTGCTGTTTTATTGGCAAGTTCAAATGTCTTTATATTTTGGTTCGCGACACAATCAAAATGTTTTAGTTTTATAAATTGAGGAGATGTATTCAACAGGGAACTCAATAGACGATCAACATTTTATTAAGAATGCCTATGGGAACAGGTGAACACAAGCTTAATTGTATGACCTTGAATTAGAGGCGAAAATACCAATGAAAAGTATTGATAATGTTTTATCACGAGATTTATCAGCTAAATAGAGAACATTTATCCTCGTTAACCATTCATTTTCATTCAAAAGCACTCAGCTGTTTCATGGTTCACTGAGCCACTTGATTGAACAATCACATTAAATATTCATACATTACCTACAAACAATAATATCACCCCACATTTTGCCATTATTGAACGTTAACGATTTTTTAAATGGATATTATTCTCTATGTTCAGATTCATGAGTAAGAAAAGACAACGGGATATTTGGGATCGGCGTAATAAGTGTGCCTTTTTCATTTATAATAAATAAAATAAATGAATAAATATTGGACAACATCACATACATTGCACTGATTCTGTGGTAAGTAGCTAAACCACTTGTGTTACAGAAATCAGAAACAACGACGGTACCACAACACCCAGACCCGAGACAATATAGAAAAGTTCGTTTCCCATATTGACTCGACCGGGGATCGAACCCGGAACCTCAGAGATGGCGCGACGCCAAAGTCCGAAACGCTCGCCTCTCGGCTACGGAGGTCGTCACTATCCTTACTATCCATCATCGGTGATAAAAATATTCACACTTTATACAGTGTATTTACGATTAAACACTCCTTTATTTCACGAGAGTAAATGTTATGATTAAAAAATATTTGAAAGTTAATTACGTTCTAAATAATCTGTTCAACAACGTACACTAATAAAAAACGTGATCAATTACCTACTTTCCAGATGGTGTGTTGCGTAATCTGGATTTACTTTCTTCAAGGATTCATATGTGTGTGTGTTCCTATGTAGGTATCTACTACCTACCTAGTTAGTTGTTCTGTATAGACGTCAAAATAAAACTTGCCCTTTGACTGCAATGGTTATCATTATCAGAGCAATACTTACTTACTTAGTGACGTGCTGAGTCGACTTTTTTTTGGTATGTGCATATTTTAGTGAACGTTAAGCAAACAAATTAGGACAAAAGTCGAAAGATTTAGGAAGGTGGGTAACCTATTTGAGTAACGGCACTAGTATTCGAATACACTAACTCGAGTACTTTTTATTTTATTTCCAAAAAGAGGGAGATTAGATACAATGTTTATTATTCCACCAACTGTGGACCGATACCTTTTTCATCTGAAAGCAGCGGTCCTTTTGTCAGGATCCGGAGCCTATTCGGAGCCGAGGATGGGGTCATAGAGAAATAAAAGGAACACCAAACCACAGAGTACTATAACCAAACCTTTAAAAACAAATAATCAATTGATAAACGGACCGTCCGAGTAGCAAAGCCAAACATGTTCAAGCTTGCAACGATTCATAAGTAGGTACTTTCTCGGCGTTCACAATTCGATCACAAGGTAAAGTAAAAGGTTTCCGTTAAATATGTGCAAGACTGCCCTTAATGACAAATTCCAAACTTATATTCGACTATAGAAGATTCTAACATCTACAGTAGGTACTTGTTAACATGTACAGTAAGTGCTCAAAGACATGAGTGATAAGTAAGTACTTACTTTACATGCTCGAATCAGACTCGGCACATCTCTACTTCTGCTTCACATGCTTTTATTTCAGTGCGAGGTCCCCACTACACCATAAGCACGGAGAAGAAGCAGCCATACATAGAGGTCCGCAACGTGACTTATCACGGCGCAGGGCCGCGCGAAGAGGCGCGCGCCATGTGCTCCGTCAGGACGCACGAGGTTAACGCCACAGCCAACGCGACTATTACCAGGAGGCTTCATGGGGTCGTCACATCGAGTGAGTTTTAAGACCAAAGTTTTCTTTTTATCTGCTTACAGCCAAGTTCTAGAAGGCTTTTGTCGTTGGCATAGCAAAGCTATCTACTATCGACCTGCAAGTGCTGTTTTACCAAAGGATGCCGTTGAGCGCTGCTCAGTCAGGGCACATAGTCTTTAAAAAAATCAACGAGTATTGCCAGTGCTACACTGCAATCTGTGTTCATGGTAAAATGTTTAGAGCGTTAGGCTTCATAAACCGGAGGCTGTGGGTTCGTATTTTGGCAGGAATACGTTCACTTTGTGAGGTTTGATAAAGCATTTGATAAATAAATATTGGACATCACACACATTGCTCTGATACTGTAAGTGGTAAGTGGCTTAAGCACTTGTGTTACAGAAATCAGAATCAACAACGGTACCAGAACTCTTAGACCCGATACAATATGGAAAAGTTCGTTTCTCATATTGACCCGACCGGGGATCGAACCCGAGATCTCAGAGATAGCGCGACGCCAAAGTCCGGCCCGCTTGCCTCACGGCTACTGAGGTCGTCGAGGTTTGGTTAGGACATTACAGCTTTAAACCATATTATACTCCGAAAGATGTTACCGTCTTACAGAAGGCAAGTTTCAGTCCAGGATCTACGCTATCAAAGACGCTTATGATTTCAATTCATCAATAATGCTACTTAATATTTTTACAGGAGAGCTTCACAGCGCCATTCAAAGACTTGAGGTGATAATCTTCGGCCAGATGCAGCAGCTATGGCAGAGCCTGGACGCTCTGCGCGGCCACCTTGCGGGCGACGGTGGCAACGCGTTGCCAGATAGAAGGACTATTATGTTTAGATATAAACCTGGCCCTCAATAAATGAAACGGTTGTTCTTTGGGTATCCAGCGAAATAAAGTTTGTCATGTTTTATTTTTAGATGTCATAGGGTCTCTTTATACGCAAGTTTTAACAGCGGTAATGTAACATTGCAATAAAGATATTGAAATGAATTGAACATGTGAAAACGGAATATTTAAGGTAATTACCGTAATGTTATAAATACATACGAATTAAGACCCATGTGATAAGGATTTACCTATCACCATAATGTTTTATGTATCTATTTATGAAATAATAATAACAATATGTTGTATGAGGTCTTAAACTTGACTTAAGAGTCTAAAGGTCGGAATTTTAATGTTAGTAAATAAAAGCACGTATTTTAATAAATTTCAATTTATTAACAATTAGTAACTGAATAAATCAGGTTTACCCAGCCCAGTTCAATCGTACGACCGTAGCCCTTGAACTTGACCGGGTAATAACAATTAAAATACCTCGTTAGTTTACATAGTTAAGTTATATAAGCCTAAATGCCATTAATAAATATTAACAAATAAACATCATTATTATGTTTTCTTATAATTAGAAGTTTGCATTAATATGTACTGTTGGAAAGATTCCAGAGACGATAAAAAACTAGAAGAATTTAGTTACAGCGTTTAGAAAATAAGACTTAATACAATGTTATGGACGGAATCACGTCTAAATTGACTTTCATTAAAAAAATTGATGCCATTTAACAGCCATTTAAATCTACAACAGAATATTAGTTGACTCTCTTGTAATATTAATTATACCAAACGATTTCTTTAATGCTTATTTTGTTCTCACACCTACCTTATATCTTGAAATAGATGGAATAGTAGTTTATTTGGCCCTAAAGTTGTAATGTCGTATTTTGTTTTGAAAAACTTTAATTGACGCATTATTGTAATTAGCATTTGTTTTATTAGAACATACTGATGTATTAATACAATCAATAAACTTACGTAAAATATTTTTTCAAATTGTATAACAAATAAGGACAATTTGTGTTTGGCAACCTAAACATTTTGAAGTTATTTTTTGATTAACGACTTCTGCTTTTCAAAAAGTTGTCAAATTTGCCAGCCAAATTGCGCTCAATCTATAAAGGCACTAGAGGACAGATTGCGATTTGCTACCGGAAATTTTCTTATGACTGCAATGTACCAAGCTAGTGAAAATTTCGATTCGATTCGTAAAGGACTCGTTTTGGAAGCTCAACCTGTGTGAGCCCGACTTATATTGCGTAATTACTGATCAAATAAAGCCCACAAACATAACTTTGTTCATTAATTATCCTTCGTTGGAACGTGTCATCAAAGCATTTAATATTGCATTCAATGTCTCTCTTGTAGAACTGAAGAGGGCAAGGCGTGCTGCGTACGTTGGAGTACGTTTACTTCATCCGATGTAGTTGAAAGTTGGGTATAAACCTGATGCTTGCTTTAAAGTGATTAGAGTCCAAGCATCCCTGATTTTGAATTGGATCTAGTATTAAAGAAGAATAAAATTTTGTAATGCAGGCGCCTTATTTAACCGGAACCCCTAAAGTACAGGGCCAGTTTGCAACTCTCTACTGACTGAAGAACTCTTTCAAATAAAAATCTTTTAACTATCAAGCGTGACCTAAGGTTTAATTCGGCTGACTCCGCTGTGGAAACGTAATGGACAATCCGTTTTGTTACTTTAATGTATTGAACGTATGTTATTATAAGTGATGTGTTGCGTTAGTTAGTGTCCAGCGGCGGCGGCTGCGGGCAGGTAGCGGCGCAGTTCCTCAAGAGTGTCGAAGATCATGACGGGGAAGGGCGAGCCGGGCACGTGCCTGCCGGCCCATCGCACCTCGACGCGGTAGTCGCCGGGCTCGGTGGGGGAGAACTGTGCAAATAATAATTTATTTATTTATTGGCAAGCAATAATTGTACATCAAAGTATAACAGGTGGATTTAATGCTAGGGGCATTCTCTAATAGTCAACCCTTGGGTTATGCAGAGAGTTTGTTTATGGGTGCGGTAATTGTAAAAAAGTGCGTAAGTAATCTAAAAAAAATCATAATAAACAAGAATAATAATATCTAAGCATTACAAATATATATCATTACGGTAATTAAATATACACTAACATACATGACTAAATATAATATTGCGAAGTGGACTGACCAAAGCTCGTACACATTTACATTTTACATATGGGATTAGAACAGAAAACTATCTATCCTCGACCTATGAATGCTTGCGGCTGTTTTAAAATCTAGCCGTGTGTGACCAAACGACATTTCACACCACGAATACTTATGGATCCTATAGATATTAAGAACGTGTCAAGGTCAGCAGGACTTTTGTATCGTATTTTACTATCGGAGGTACATAATCAAAAGTACTATTATACTTGTTTAGTAATATTACAGTTTGCTACCCGAAAGCTGGCAGGTTCAAACTCACACCCACAAGATTTATTTTTCAACTTTTTATTTTAACATACACAAGGTACAATATTGCTCGCATACTACGAGTTACAAAGACAATATCATATATCAATGTGTTATTTATAAATATAAAAACATCTCGTGCGAGACAAGTAGAGTGATTATAGCTTTTTGTCTCTGCCTTTACGTTACTATTTTGACCGACAATAACAGGCCTAGAATACGCCACGCGACTAAATTTTATAGCGCTCTTAACAAACGTCAAAATCGATTGAAGTCAGTACGTCAGTAAGTCTATATGTCAATAAGCTGTAGATCAATGTCAGTATTTAGTAGTCGACCTGTATTCGGCTTATACCACGGCTTAGATTTTTATTTTGTGTCCAGTACAAATGTATAAATTTTGGTAAAGAAAGATATAGATGTTTTATGTCTTCGCCGTTAACCAATTAGCATATTAATTACTAGCGGTCGCCCGCGACTTAGCATGCGTGGACTTAGTATTTTCTAGCAATAAGTATAGAAGGACGGTTTTACCCATATCTCCCCTAATATTCGAAACAAAAAGTTGTCCATATTTTAATCCAAGTTACGAGCTATATTTGTGCCAAGTTTTATATCTCTAACTTCAAAAATAAATATTTTCCTATATAAACTTTGAAGGGCAGTATTACCCCATATCCCCCTTTTTCCAAAAAGTAGCCTATATCCGTTCTACAGGTTCAACGTATACCTAAACCAAATTTCATCAAAATCGGTTCAGTGGTTTAGGCGTGAAAGCCGGACAGACAAACAGACAGAGTTACTTTCGCATTTATAATGTTAGATTTTCAAATGCATATTTTCTGTTACTATTGAAATTAGTTGTTTAAAAGAGTACTTTTTATCTATTAGCATCATAGCAATTGCATTGATGGCACCACATGGCAAGAAACGTTGCAATGGATGTCAAACGTTATTTACCTAACGTATCATTTTATCTGTTGTTATAAATTTGACAAATATGATAAAGAAAAAGAAAAGATAATATGACAATTATCCACTAAAAGCCGAAAAATTAATTGACACCGACCACACGAACACAGATTAAATCACAAAAAGTTGTGTCTCATTGTTTTTGTATGATAAAATGTTAAGATAATCTAATTATCTTGAGGTTTTTCAATAGAACCCTACCGACGTTCATCCGCGATAAAAAGATAAAATTATAAATCTTTGGAAGAATTTAAAAACAATAGTAATTTACCAACAATTTCTTACATCATTGTAGATTGATTTTATATTGTTTAGACAAACTAGAATGTGATAATACCTCATCAAAAATAAAATGAAAAATAAACAAATAATTACCTATCCCTATGAAAATATGGTATTTGACAGTGGCAACAAATAAAATACATTATATTTTGAACAGTATAGAATTTAAGGTCTTAATTAGGAATATTCGACTTAAATTGCAGATAGTATACATACTACAGCCATTAAGAATAATAATATAGTGACATACCTTAGAATAATATAGTGATATAGCTTTGAATAGTCTCATGATTAAAGGAAAGAATTTTGGGATTGATTCACGGTCCGGTCGACACGGAATTCTTAGGCGATTTATTTGACGAAAAAAGTTATCATCATAAATTGTAGAAAAATATGTTTTATTAAATTTGTAATTCTTATAACTTTAGTCAGTTAACATTCAAAAATTAAACCGTAGAATAAGGCAGTTGATATTTGAAAAACTGCAAAAAGGTGCTATACTTTACCTACATGTCGCCAAGCTTGTCACAAAGACGGTACGGTGCGTCAAAGCATTTCCCATCGTCAGAAAAAAAAAGGATAACACATACAATTAAACAAAATCTTTTATCAAATACATCACGCTAGGAGAAAGATAAAATTTATCAATATTACTTTTAAATGAGTCGCGATTAATTGATTTTTATAAGGTAACAGCATAAAACCGATAACGTTGTGTGCCAGCGGTAAAAATGTTCAATTTTTTTTTACAAATCTCATTTTGCGCATAAATAATTGTTTCCCTGATAATTGATTAAGATTATAGGCGTTAGTGTAGGTAGTTTTTAGAAAAACCGAGTACAACTTATCTAATATGAATAATATAGTATCTTGAAACTGGGAAAAGCATAATTCTGACAAATATGAAGTATAACAGGAATCATCTTACATGAAAATACTATAGTTGAGAGGAGCTCCTGGGGCGGTAGAACCAATTGCGAAACGACCTCGAAAGTACCTAAAGTTGCCGTAATCTGGTATTGGATGGGTCTTAATTTATAGACGAGCATATTTGTGCTTCTGAAGCCAAATTAAACAGTTGGTAGCAGCTCATTTTGTATTTTTAAATAGTCGCTAAGCTACGCTGGGGGAAATTTGGCGGCTTGAGATCATCTGTCAGTAAGGCACCTAGCTGTGTAGCATGTAATGTATTTGATACCGTATCAAGTGAGTACGTAAGCAGTAAGCTCATTCCTATATAATTACTCGATACAGTATTAGATACATACATCACATACTACACTGCTAGATGCTTTATTGTTAAATTATCTTTGTGACAGCTTTAAATAATTGAATAGACAGTTGGTTCCTATTATACAGTATGACTTATTCCGCATTGTTGAGATAAGTATGATGCTCAGCAGAATAGAATAGAATAGAAAACATATTTATTCATGTAAGCTTTACAAAAGTGCTAATGATTCGTCAGTACAAATCAAGAAGAACCGGTAAGAAACTCGACACTTACTATTTTGTTGTTATCTGATAGTTACCTTGCATAATATAGTCCTGTCCTTCTGGTTCTCTCTCTGCATCTCGACACGGAAGGCGCCCTTGGGGCCGCGCACGCGCACCGTGAGCTGGCCTGCGCCGGCGCCGCGCGTGTCGCAGAAGAAGCGCGACTGGAACGTCGCCAGCACGCCGGGCTCCACTCCGGGGCCGTACACGCGGACCTGTGATCAGTAAGGAACCTTTAAGTCTTTTCATTCCAGCTTCGAGATTATCTATAACATTTGCTTTGAGTTATATTTCGGTAATAGTGTATCAAGTAGGCCAGTGAAACGCTTGGCTTAGTTGGCCTTTTATAAGTAAATCAGCTGTGCTTTGTTCCGAGAGAGAGTTGGGTTCCTCGCAAATTATCTCTACAATCCCTTTGTTGAGCGTCTCTTTCGTTGGGTCTATTTCTTGGATACAAAAACTAGCTCGTTTTATTGGAGCATACCTAATTTGCTGAGATCTAACTGGACTGGCAGCGAAGACAAGAACTGAAGGAGACGTGTATATTATTGTTGTAAATTAATACGATACACTCACCATAAGAATATAGTGCGTGTGGGATATTTGTTCGAAGAGAGATACATAGTCTTTGTACAGGTCACATTCGACACACGTACACAATAGAAGTGTGTCAGTAGGTTTCCCAAATCGAAGCCAAAATGTTTATTGGAAATATTTTAAAATTGTTAATGTGTGCCCACATAACAATTTACTTAGCACAGATTACTAGATAGAAATCAGCTCTCAGATACGTAGAGTAGGTTCTTCAGGCAGCCTGCTTGGAATAGAGGCCTAAAAGCATTAACTTACAATACTCGCATAACTAACGGGGTATCACGTGTCCAATGTACTTCTTAAATACTAACATCTTATGTGTCATGTGACTGATAAATAAATAAATACTTAAGTACCCTACCTTGGAAGGGTCCGGAGCTCCAGCGACCTTGAGCACGAAGGGCGAGCCGGGCACGTGGTCGCCCGCGAACTGCACGCTCAGCACGTGCCGGCCCGCCTCCGCCGGCTTTACGTTCAGCGTGAACGTGCCGTCGCCGTGCTCGTATAGTTCACAGTACGCCACCTAAACGTAAAGAAGTTAGTGAGAAAAAAAATAAACGATAGTCATCATTAACATCTAAAAGTGCTTTCTCTTTTGGGTTTGTTTTGCATTTTTAACGAGCCAGACGTAGCGATGTCGTGCGGCAGCATTTAAATAAATAAGCAAACAATTAGGTGATTAGTTCAAACAATAAAAATATGTGTTTTTTGGGGGGAAGCTTCTGTACAAACCGTATCGTGACTTAAGGGTAGGCGACGGTGTGCATACGACTCTTCTGCCCTAAAAAGGGGTGAGACTACACACCCACTAAAACCCTCCATTGCACTTGATCAACTTTTCGGACACCGTCAATCAGAAAAGTAATTCAACACACCTTATTGGGCCCGGTGCAGTGCGCAGTAAGTTCGCCAGGGCCAGCGCGGCGCGTGTCGATCCAGGAGCGTATTTCGGCGCCCACGACCCCGCCCGTCAGCCCTGCGCCTGAGCACACGACGCGCGACGCGTCGCCGCTCTCTGTACCCGCGCTCACGTTCACTGTTAGCGGGCAGCCTGCGGATATAATACAATGTCATTAGACTAGTCGCCTTATTTTCAGTTAGGTTAGGTTAGATACAGTTAGTAGGTTACATTGATGAAAGAATTGTATACTGTGTTAGCAAAAATCTTCTCAAAATAACGCTCCATACAAACACATGCATCGAGGTGATTTAATGCTTCTAGAGCACGTGAACCACATTAAAACATCGTAACAAAAGTTAGTAAACCATTGTTACTTTGAAAATGAAGTTTCAATAAATTTTGAAAGTTCGTACTAACAATAAAACGTTACTTTACCTCATAACATACATCAGTATTAATTTGATATACCACTTGAAATACATTTTTACTATCTTAAGAGAATTATACGCAAACAGTACAAAAACGAACGTCTACTTTAAAAAACAAAATCTGTTGGATCCGATGACGAATAGCCATTTTCAATTCTCATATTCGTAACCAAATCGCTTCGAATGGGCATAAAGCGCTTTCAAAAAATAAAATAATATTTATCCAAATAAAAAAACACGCTTTATCTCTCGAACTTTTGATAATCTTCAAAAACGAAACCTTTCGTTAGTTCGTTTCGTTTTAGGGAGTAGACCTACTGGATCTTAAAAATTCATCACATGCACTCCTTATTATTGTTTGTTTTTGTTTAAATCCACATTCGGCAGGTAAGCACTATAAGCCGATTTGTTGAGTGATGTATGTCGAGTGAAGTGTGTCTTCCAGCGAAGACTTCTACTTCTCATTTTGTATTAGTTTAGATGCAGCTGGAGTATGTCCTTCTTTCTTAAACGCTTGACATACCTTTGTTGGGAAAGACATAATTAATTACCTTTGACCAATCTCCCGGCCCACATGACCCTGAGCTGGTGGTCTCCCGCTCTTCGCGGCGTGTACGTCGCTCTCCATAATCCAGGGCCGGCTGCTGCGAGAGCTACAGGGATCTTGTCTCCTTCGGGAGATGTTAACAACGCCTCGGGGGCTCCAGGACCGGCTGCACTTCCATCTGTTAAGTTTTAACAAATTAATGAATTAAGGCAGTATTTATTGCTTTGGATGAGCACGCAATACGTTTATTGACGTTCCAATGTTTAAAAAATAATACGTAGTTTGAATTAACTTCTCTTTTTTGCTTTTTAGTTATGAGGGAAAAGTAAATAGTTGTCAAAGATATACTTCAGTTGTACATTAAATTAATAAATTACGTAACCCCAAATGTAATCAATCATTATTTTTTTAATTCACCCGCGTTGTTGTAAAAATGAGCGCCGAGTCGACACTTTAGAGCGTTAAAGACTTGACCGTTGAAGACTCAGACTTCAGCGCTCAAGCCAACGCTCGAGCGTTTTAGAATTGACTCGAGTCTCGACTCAAGCATTTTGAAAATGGTCAAGCGTCGACTCGAGCGCTTTATCGCCGGCTGGAGCTTTTTTACAACACATTCCCAGTTCCCTGTGAATATCAAACGTTTTTTTAAATTACTTACAAACATTGTCCTGACAGTAATGACCATAACAAAAAAAATATATATTTTGCTGATTTATTTTTCTTTTCCTGACAATACTAAAATGCATAACAAGAGAAGTTAATTCATACAAGAGCAGCACGCGCGATACGTGAAGGCCGTGGGTTCGAGTCTCACATCGCAAGGGGAAATGTTATTTTTCTTTTTCTTTAAATATAAATAAATAATGGAAAACATCACATACATTGTTCTGACTCCGTGGTAGTAGCTTAAGCACTTGTGTTACAAAAATCAGCAACAACGACGGTACCACAACCTGAGACAATATAGAAAAGTTCGTTTCCCATATTGACCAGACCGGGGATCGAACCAGGAACCTTAGATATAGCGCGACGCCAATCGCGTCGAAATAGTTGTAAAGACTTACCAACAGTAAAGACTGCTGGCGTATGCGGCGCAGCGTGAGCCAAGCCCCGGCCCGCCAGCGTCACCCGGTCCGCGGTGTTCCCGGAGGCGACGAGCGCCCGCCGCGGCGCGCCCGCTATCAGCGCGCCGTTGTACGTCAGCTCCAGCTCCTGCTCGCCGCTGACGCCCTCCACTGCAGCCAGGTTCACCACTGCGCGACCTGATACTGTTTCCACACCTACAACAAAAAAATACATATATAAATATTTATTATGCACCAGTTGCCTGCGACTTCGTCCGCGTTATTTATGTTAAACCCTGATCTCGCAGACAAACTGTATGTACAGTTTTGTGGGACTCTTGAAGCATCAAGAAAAATCCGATTTTCAAAATATAACAAATATTTTTGCTTATAAATATTTATGATGATACAACGCAACAGAACTCAGTAGAGGGTTTGTGGAGGGATATGGTCACTATTTAGTAAAAACAAACAAAAAAGTGAAACGCTTGATTAACATAATTTTATTTTAAGGCCCAATACGAAGAGAATTAGCGAAACTTCATGTATTTCTGTTCACTACAACGATGACCTCAAGTAATTCTAAGCATTAAATCACTTTTTGTACGTTTATTCAAATATTTTACAAGGTCGCCGCCTTCTTGAAATTTTAAAATAAATGAATATATAAAAATTATACCGTTTTTAAAAAATGTTAAAAAATGATTTCTTCAAATTATTTTTCTTCCAAAACTCTGTAAATATATACTTAGAAAAAAATATTTTTACTAAAAAATGTTAGGATTGTGATTCCAAAGGTCGCCGCCTTCTTCGTTTTTTATATAATCTATTAGTTATTAAAATAATTCATTTTAAACACAAACGCCTGATTAAATTGCACTGAATTGCATAATTCTTAGATATGAAAGTTTGCCGTTCAGGTGCTTCGATGTGTAGTGTTGACAGGTGACGGCAGTTAGTTGTCTGTTTTGAAAATAGTAAATAAATTGGTTTACACGCGTAGTCTTTACGCAGCTCGAATTGCGCAAATTCCATTTTGAGATTATATTTTTTGTAAAATACTTTTTTGTTGGGAGGCTGCTTAGGCTGCATTTTTAGGGTTCCGTAGTCGACTAGGAACCCTTATAGTTTCGCCATGTCTGTCTATCTGTCTGTCCGTCCGAGGATAATCTCAGAAACCGTTTGCACTAGAAAGATGAAATTTGGTACAAATATGTATATTAATCACGTGAACAAAGCGCAAAAATAAAAAATAAAAAAATGTTTTTTAGGGTACCCCCTCTACACGTAAATTGGGGTGTGACTTTTTTTTTATTTCAATCCCAACATGTGATATATCGTTGGACAGGTATTTAAAAATGAACAGGGGTTTACTAAGATCATTTTTTTATATTTTTAATATTTTGGGAAATAATCGCTGCAAAAGAAAATAAAATTGTGTCCCCCCCCCCCTCTAACTTTTGAACCATAAGTCAAAAAGTATGAAAAAAATCTAGAATATAGAACTGCATAAAGGCTTTCTAGGAAAATTATTTTGAACCTGATGGGTTTAATCGTTTTTGAAATTTTTGAAAAAATATTTTTTTAACTAAAGTTGTAATTTAAGGATACTTAAGTATTGTGATGCTTTGAAAACTACGGAACCCTACACTAAGCGTGGACCGACACACTTTTGGCCGGTTTTACTTATTTACAATAGCCAAACTGATCATAATACGTTTCTAGGCAAGTGAGAAACTCAAAAATGCAAATCGTCGACGCGCGTGCAATACCGCGTATGTAGCATTTGCCATAAAGATTAAAGTGGTCTGTTATTTTATATTATTTCAATCTAAATTAGAACTTACGGGAAAATGTCATTACGCGGTATTGAACGCGCGTCGACGAAATATCACAACCGAATCGGAAAATAATGAACAGAGTAAGTGCAATCACAGAGACGGCAAATAATGTCATACATTGTCATAGGGATATGATTGACCGCTTGGAGTCTAGTACGAATTAATACACTCAGGACCTTACCCCCACTATGGAGAAAACAGAATAAAGTTTTTAATTTTTAATTTTTGCAATTTTTACAACGACATTTTGTAAGACTCACAAGTACAATCATTTCAAAGTATGTACGTGAAGTTATTTTTCGTACGATGCACCTATTAAGAAAATGTGGTTGCATGTGGCTAAAAGCCAATCATAATCTTCAGTAGGCATCTGAGATGGAATTGACCGATCATGATCGCCATGTATACCTGACGGTAGCAAGTTTGATGTCTTGAGAGCAGAAGACCTCTGAATTTAGCTTACTGAATGCCGCGACTGCAGCACTAATTCTGCTTATTATTTCAGCATCGAGGTTGCACTTGGGTGTTATTGTACTCCCAGGTAGCGGAATTTGTCAACACGCTTCAACTAGTCCTCACCAAGTCTTCATTTCAGTGTCTCGCGACCATTAACGTCCTTTGACAGCCATTCCTCTTTTTGATACTTATTTTTAGACCACATTTTTGGCAAGACGGTGAAAATCCGACATGATTTGCTGCAGGGTTTTGGGGATTCTGCCACGAAACAAAGGTCATCTACGTACAAGATCTCATTAATCATAGCGTGTGTAACACGTTCGTGCAAGCCCTGAGTGCCCAAACTTCAGGTTACTCTCGTCGTATTTCCACAACACTTTCAGGGTGAATTGCTCTGCTTTGTCGATTGCGCTAACTATGACTTTATCGTTTTCAACAAACCAATTTTCATGTTTTTGGTTGTTAGCCCTTGAGTGAATTTAGCCGTGTCTAAGATATGAGAAGATATAGCCAACCAGCTCTTTTCGATATCACTGCTCTCAGGGCTTACAGACGGTTAACTGATTGTTAGCGCTTCAGCATTGTCTCATGATTCATAAGCCTAATACCGTTTAAACATGCAGACTTGGATGGACCGGATCTGCGAGGACGCCGGAAGCAAAGACGTAGTTTTATAACGTCAAGTCTGTGGTCAGTCTAGCAGTGACCACCACGCATCCCGCGGGTGATTAGGACTTGGGAAACGTCTCTTTGCCGTACTTTCGCATAGTCTATTAGATACTAATATTTGGGCCTTGGGTGCTCCATGTAGTTTTATGCTTTGCGGGGAGGCTGAACAAAGTGTTTGTAATAGCAATAATTTGTGCACATAAATTGAGCAGTAGCTGACCATTCTAGTTCATGTTACCCACTCCGTTTCTGCCTAAGATTTTAAGCCAGCCTTCATAGTCTTGAGCCATTTTGGCGCCCAACAAGAGTACCAGCTCGATTGGACGTACACTCTTGATACTGCGCGCTAATTCTTCGGAGAATTGCTAAGTTCCCGAGAACAATTGCGGTTTTCCGTTCTGGATAGGTGTTGGAGTTGTGATCAAGTAGGGTTAGCACGTTCTACGCGCCTGAAGTCATATTAGGTGATTTTAAAAACCGTATTTTATTGTATCGTCGACTACGAGTAAAACGATGCGGAGGCAGCCGCGGTTACTACCATCCGTGTGGGTTAGGGTGAACATTTCTTTAGGGCATCTTTTCTAGCCCCCTCCCCGGCTGAGCAGGCAAAGCAGTACCCCCCTAAACAGGCCACCTTTGTCACTAAGGTGCTGCCGAATCCTCTTTATCTCCCCGGTGTAGAGTGAAAGCGACCACGATGTACCAACTACACCCCCAGAGCCGTCCAAGTGCAAGCCTCGGACAAAGCCCAGTCTGTATGAAACTGGACCTCTGCCCTATCAGCTTGCCCTATGCTTATCAGCGTGGACTGCCTTTACCGCCGAGTTAGACTTTGTACACAAAGCAGGAGTTTCCACCGCAAGACCTGCCAACCGAAGCATGCAGGATTCCTCATCGGGTTTAGCTCACAAGCCGACGTAATAAGCCGGGGTGTGATCGTTGTGTGTACCACAGCTACTTGGAGCCACTGATGAGGATGAGTGTACCGTCTGCAGTTCTGCACTTCATGTACACAACCTTTTGAAAGGTCGGTTAGCATACACGCTGCAAACGCTCAATTACACCCCATATATCGATGGCCCCAACGAATAAACGTGCAAGAGCTCTTGCCCAAAAATTTTTTTTCCTTTTTATGTCATAGAATACGCCTACACATTTTTTTTTGTAAATTTTGGACTTAAAATAAGACTTTTATAGCACAAAATTCGTTTATTGTAGGGAAATTAAATTTCTTCATATAACATGAATAACAAAACATGCGTCTATTGAATCTAATTGTTTCTTTGAGTACACCAAAATAAACGTATTAAATCAATCTGCCGCTTGTGTCTAACCTTTCCTTTGGGTAATAACTCCTACACAAAAAAAAGACACGATTATTCGTGTAAAAATGGAAGCTACTTTTATTAGTTATGCTTCATTTCAGATCGCAAAAATTTTAACACAGCTATCCTAATGTAGAATTATTATCTTTTACTAATTTGTAGAATCGTGTATCGTTTTACTACACTTGTTTATGCTTCATTTATGACACGAATAAACGTGCAGTGATACATTTCTGTTAACAAGTCACATATTATTCATTAGAATAATAAAATTATATGTTTTTTCTTGAATACTGAGATAATCGATAGTTTTATTTTCTTAAAAAATATATGATCTGAAATATTTTTAACCTTTAATATAATTATATATCTATTCATTACGACATTAAAGTAATGTGATTTCAAACGTTTTTATGGTTTCCTGAAAAGTAGTAGTTTTTCGTTTA
Organism: Glyphodes pyloalis; assembly: GCA_037074685.1. Lineage (NCBI taxonomy): Eukaryota > Metazoa > Arthropoda > Insecta > Lepidoptera > Crambidae > Glyphodes > Glyphodes pyloalis. The sequence goes on along the minus strand of JAYKKO010000015.1, from coordinate 2,413,137 downwards.
AACGTTTATTCGTTGGGACCATCGATATGTTTGTATGTATGTAACGAATAAAATACAAAATTGATAATCTATTGGTACTAACTAATATTACAAAGTAGTAAGATTTAATAAATTATACGTACGCAATGCTGTCTCTAAATCAAAATTACTCTGCACAGCATGACATGTATGTATTAGTACTACATGGCATTAGCTCGTACTAGCACCGCACACTCGTGCTGCGCTAGCACGAGCTAATGCCAAATGCGTTCAATAGATGGCGCGCGGTTCGCCGCGAAACGGGTAATGTCAATTGCTTCGTATTGGGCCTTAAGTTGTTGTTCTTTACATACTGTTTCATATATCACTAAATAAACTTTCATTTCTTGCTTTCTTTCAAGTGTACAAAGAAGTGAAGTCACGCTTAATTTTAACGTAATGTATATTAGTAATTTTTGTTTACATGGTAAGAGAAAAACTATGAGCCTTATATTTATCGTAACGTAACCGATGACCAAATAGACTTTTTAGACATCTGGCCCATTACAAAATATTCATAATATTAGTAAAACAATATTAAAAGTTAACTTACGTTGATGCCTGCCCGCTAGCAAACACTCCAACGTGCCGGGACCGGCATTGCTTGTGTCGAGTATTAGTTTAGAAGGCGCTCTCACGCGCCCCGCGTTGTCTGCTCCCCACCCGCCCACAGGCACTATGGCTGATGTGTCTATGACCTGGTATACACAATGGGATAGTTACGTCCGGCACTGAATATTAGAAATAAGTAAATCAACAGTTCATGTACAGACGACAGCACTTCAAGGTAATCACTTGTAATCACTTGCAGTTCGATATTAGTTCTTATGCACACGACATAGCGATTGTGCTAAGTCCAAAGTGTAAAGTCGAATGTGCTGTTGCTCGTACATACCTACCATACCTACAAGTATGATGACAAAAAACCTACATTTTCATTAAGGATTGTGATCCGTACATAAAATAACAAAGATAATCATAAACTAATAGGGGAAAGTAGATACGTAGGCAATAAGAGTGCACGAAAGTCTTTAAGTAAAATAGCCCAAAGTCCAACATTATTTATATGTTGTATGTACAGTTCACAATCAAAATAAATTTAGCAGTCTGCTATCTACGGAGTGAATTAAACACTGATAATTGCGTTTGCACAGGTTTATTCGCAGATAATACGCTCTGATGAATAGGAACAAGCATTATGATTTTAAACCAGTCGCAAGCACTCTTGTGCGGACCAAGTTACTCTCCACCGTTATCATTTGTATGCAAATGTGACAAAAATAAAACGCTTAGTTTCGTTCACTCCACAAAACCAGCATAGTAGATGAAATCCTCAGCTACCAGAGGTTATTATACTAGTACAGCTAAAACACGAGACGTAAAAAACTGTAAGGTATTATGGACCAAATGACAGCAGTAAATCCTGGATAATAACTGAGATACAGATCTGTCCTGAACTTTGCAAGGAATCACAAGTTCTCACTGCGTCTTCTTCCACCCAAAAGTCCCACAGAAAGTACAGTGATAGCCAGAAGTGTGCTCTTACTTTGACAGAGAAAGGGCTTCCAGGCAGCGGGCCGCTGGCGGTGAATATCCTAACTTCGTAGAGGCCCACCACAAGCGGTATGTACGCACAGAGCCACTCGCGGGGAGCCCCGCCCACCACCCGGCATTCGAGGAGACCTGACTCGCCGCTCTCCTCCTTGCTCTCTGTCAGTCTTTCGACCTGTGCCGGAGAGAGATTAGATTAGTAGAAAGAAGGAGAAAGGAATCGGATAGCTTGGTGCGCAGACGAAAGGTGAGGCGCTACCCTATACAATTGTACAAATAGGATTATCATTATGAAAAATCCACCAGAGGCAACACTTTCAACTTTATAAATTGAGTTAGAACAAATTACAGCAGTATGGCCGTGTAATAAGATTCAGAATAACAACGAAAACCTTCAAGGTCAAAGTTGTTTGTGATGAACCATTATAAGCCTTAACGTTTCGAAAAAGGACAACTATTCAGCTCTCCTTTTTAAGGGTATGTCAGAACTAACGAAACAACATTTGGCCATAGTACTGCCCCTGGTAGATTTTTCAAGATCAAAAGAAAACAGGGTAATACACACCTGGACCGTTGGCGGTGAATCTTCCACGCAATGTATGGTGAAGGCGGCCTCTTTGCCGACGTGGGCGTGAACGAGCCCTGTACCGGCACATCGGGCCGCGCTACTGCTTCGGCCGCTGAGCACGCCCAGTGATACTGGGCTGCCGGCTACTGAGGCTCCTATTTAACAAATAGGCAATGCTTATCTAATTATACCGCAACCACCATTGAGACTATGCGCTTGTACAAAAAACTTAATGATTTTAAACCAGCCGCAAGCATTTCTAGATGGAGTTAGGTCATCTCATCATCATTCATTATTATTTTTATGAATGGGGGACAAAGTAGGCGCTTTGCTTGGTTCAGATCATGAATACGGCAAATTTCCTACATTTGAAAATAACCAAATGGTGATGAACATAGATCAAACACAATCTGATGCGGTAGGATACAATCTCTGTTATGAAGGACCATCACTTATATTTTTTTAACCGACCACAAGACAAAAATAAGAGGTTTGAAATTCGACCGAATGTAATTTTTATGTGATTCACGTCGTTTATCTATCGATTTCGATGATTTTTTTGTTGTATCTCGCTTCTAAACCAAGATGTAATGGTGGTATCTCATAAAAATCGATATAAGTCGTTAACGATTGATTGTATTTAGTGAGTCAACTAACTAAGACTTACCTCCATATGTGATGTAGATGCGGTAGTGCGCGGGAACCGAGGGCCGTAAGCGCACTTTGTACGTGTGCCCGTCTTCTCTGATGTCAACAGGCAGTCGCACGCGTCGATCACCCATCGCTTCGCAGATAACCTCTAGTTCGCCGATACCAGCGTCTTTTGTGTCCACTAGGAATAAAGTAAGATTAGTAAATCAAGTGCGGGCAATCATAAAATGCATTTCGCATATTCTCGCACGGACGTATAATTTTCATAAAGGCTGTTTTATCCTAGTTTCAACTATGTAAGGCTTAGATTTTCAACTTTTAATTTAGCCAAAAAAAAATTACTAGCTAGCAATTTTTTTTTGGCTAAATAAAGGAAAGTGCACAAGCAAACTATACGACCTTTCTTCGTTAGACTATTGGTTCGGCGAGCATCTATATACATGGACACTAACAAAGCTTTGTTTGTCTTGTAGAATTAAGAGTGCACTTTACCGCATTGGACCAAATGTCATCTGATTTTCGTAACTCAGTTACGGATAAGGAATAATTTAATTTCCAAAACAATTCTAGAGCTAGTATTCATCTTGTATAATGTTTTACTTTTTGAAGCATGTAATACCGTGATATAAATTATATTCACCTGTGAAGTTTATAGGCGTCTGTGCAATGATGTTACCAGTGGGCAGTCCTGATATTATAACCCTGTTAGGGTCGTATGACTCACAGGTATACGGGCTACCGGACACTGGCTTGGATAGGTGCAGCACCTCTGAAAGAACGAGAAGAACTAACGTAAGAATAGTAAGTACGCCCATAGTGGTTTTTGTACCTCAAAGATTTTAGGCGTAATAAGGTATTTTAATCCTAGTGAAGTGGAGCTCCAGCGGAAAAATTGCTGACGTAGTTATGTTTTTCAATTTATAAAGTGAGAGATGTGACCTTGGTCAAGATAAGTCTTGACTTATATCTTCGCATCGCTTAGTAAGATATGTTTCACATTCTCGACACATAAAATATCCTTGTATAACGTTTTCTCCTATATCTATACATATGAATAAAATTGGAGGTTCTGTAATATTAAAATAATCGCTTTTTACAATATCCATACGGTACCTATATATTATATACCAAAATATTTTTTTACTAATTTTGTCTGTCTGTTTGTTTGATCCAGATAATCGCTGCAATGGCTGGACCGATTTTGACAGAACTTTTACTGATGGGTAGCTGATGTAATAAGGAGTAACTAAGGCTGCTTTTATTTTAGAAAATAAATCGAATACCTGTAGTTCACGCGAACGAAGTAGCGGGCACAGCTAATTCTACATAAAAAAGTCCCTTAACAGTTTTCTCTATTTTATTCTATTCATTTCATTATGTCATTATTTTTTTCATTCATTATATTTCTCTATTCATTCCCATGACGCTTAACATCGAACTAAATGGCCTAGTTCTTACCTATAGTACTCTGCCCCACTTCTGTGATGGTGTACTCCGCCTGGAGCAGTCCTGACTTGGTCTGGTAGCATCTTACTGGTAGTGCTCTAGACCCAGGCCCCGAGACTACCACGTCGAACTCGCGCGCAGGCCGTCCTAGCGTATCGATGCTGAACGATGCCACCCGACCCACTTGCGCTTGATACAGGCCAAGGCCTGATGCTGTGACCTGGAGAAGTTAAAACAATATATATTAAAAACGATTACGTTTAGTATTTAACTAGTTTTTATTAGGAATCATCTTGTGCAAACAGAATATTTGTAAATGTATGCTTTACTCAACCTACTAGAACATAAGTGTTAAAGTTACTATCAGTATGTTTTATGCACTGATAATAAAATTCTTGTTCTATAAATAAATTATTCCGTATTAACGAAATCTATAGGCCTACTACCAAAAACGAAACGAACAGACGATAGGTCGGAAATCGTAAACTAGTTTTTGATTTACAAAAATAATATTTTCTTTTTAACAACGCTTTACTAGCGAAAATACACTCCGATATAATTGTTCATAGTGCTACAGCATTAAATATATCTAGTAGGTCAAAAGGCCGCACTAGCGAACTAGATATTGTTAAGAAACTGAAAAATATTTAAGAGAGCATGATATCACTCCTTGCCTGAGTCTTCCGGCCGCTTCAAAGAAGTGTGATACGATTAAGTGATGTCGTGCAAGATGCCTCATTAGTTTCCTAAAAGTAGGATAATGAAAGTTATCGCTCCGTATCCCTCTTCCGACTTTCCAACTCCTATAAGTACTTTTTACTTTTTTCTTTTACAAATGAATAATATCGATATTTGTAATATTTTATCTAAGAACATCTTCTTAAACAATATCAAAACGTAATCATATTACTTCCCAAACTTACCTGATTCTTTTTTCAAATTCCGTTTAATTTTATCCCTTTACATTTATCCTGATTTCCCAAGCTTTTACAATTGTCAGTGGCCAATCAAATGCATAAACCCGTGAAGAGCCAAGAAAAAAAAAGTTAGATTTCGGTTTTAAGAGCGCATCTTACTTCTTGTCCATGTTGTGGCGGCTGCACGTCCAGCAGCAGCGGGTCACGCGCTACAGGCGTGCCGCTCCACAGCAGCGTGAGGCGATGTGGCGCCGCCCTAGCGGGGTGCCACACGAGCTCCTGCCGTGCGCCGCCGCGTCGACGGACCGAGTGCGGCACGGCCACTCCTGCGCAGCTCACGCGCCCGGACAGACGACCGGCGCCCGCGCCACTGGTGCTCACTGTATAAGCAGGTAATTCGTTTAGTTAAATAGTTGGTCATTTAATGTAACTGCTGGAAAAAATGCACCGGTTCAAATTAAACAAAACCAATAACAACTAAAAACTAGTGTTCGTGTACGAAAAATTCACCAGATGGGATATTTAGGCGTGGGGTCCAACTGCTACGTGATTGGTTATAGTTTACATGACAATGATAGACATGTCACCATGACATTTAAATCACCAAACAAATTAAAGTGTCCGATTTGGTACAGAGATACACTTATCTTCCATTATTTGCTACACCTGGGGGGCTAGCTAAGTGAGAGTATCGTTTCGACAAATTTATAATCTATGGTTTAGATGTTTTAAGTGAATGTGACTTTTCTAAGTTATATGTCAATCCCATATCTACATTTTATGACTAGGGCCCTCACGTTTGAACCTTATGTCAAACACATAGAGTTCAATATCAACTGAAACATTAGACATCGCGACAATCCAAACAATTATTTTTCCGAGTCGAAAAAATATTCTTAAAATGAAAGTGCACGAAATTCAAAAGCGCCCAATTTCAAACTGAAGTTCTTATTAAAGCATACGTATTAATATAATGGTTTTGCTATAACTTACCAGTGAGTATAGCAGGCCGATGCGCAACAGCATCACCGATGGACAACACCTTGACCGCGGTCGCATCTAACGCTTCCACTTCCGCCACCGGCCCCCTCGAACTACGGACCATGTACCGGCCGACTCTGCTGGCCGGGAACGTGAGGAGACCGGAGTCTTCGAGGTTAGCGTCGGAGACGCGAGTCCCGGTGGGAGATATCACCTCCACGTCTGAGAGGTTCTCGTCGATCTCTACCGTTGCTATGCCTCCTGTTTATGAAATATTCGATTTGAAATTTAATTTCTTATTTGTCGTACTTAATTTGTGTTGTGTATTACTTTACTTAAACCCATTATTGACTCTCCCGACCACTGAAAATCAGCGTCGCGAGACTCAATAATGGGTGTCACGACATATTGCTGAAAGGGGAGCCTCTTTATTAGCGCATATTTTGTTTGTTTTTACTTTTCTTTTCTCATAATTGACTTGTTAGGCTAAGGTCGCACTGATGGTTTATTTTTTCATTCATTCATTCTATATCAAAACGCGGTTTTTAGGGAAAAAAACCGCGCCAAAATTTGTAGTCCATAGAACTTATTTTGGCGTCGCGGTTTTTAACCGTAGTGCGGCCTTAGCCTAACACAACGGTGTGATTAACAAACGTCCGAAAACATAATTTTCTAATTCGAATCTGATTTGGAACTGAAATCTAACTTTGGAGTCTAAGTAGACTAGGGGCTCCGAAACTTATTTGCTGCGCGGCGAATGTTTAGGTTAAGTATTTTTTGACACTCCTACAGCGTTAGAAAATCTTCGCCTTCTGTCACAAACCAAAGTTCGTGGCGATGCACAGTTTAAGAAGTCTTGCCTTAGTCATTTTTAAACTAAAATTTATGCGTGACATCATCGTCCTGCAGGCCTACCTAGCATACGCAATATGTCAAATTTATCGCATGAGACGACAAAAGTTTCGATGCTGTTGATTGGCTAATAGCAGACCACACTTGTATTTTCAGCCAATCAGCAGGTAACGCACTGACTTCAATCGATTTTGACGTTTGTTAAGAGCGCGATAAAATTAAGTCGCGTTGCTTATGCTAGGCCTGATGGTGTGTATGATCACCGACCTATTTGTACGTAGGTGTGCGGCTCGCTGACGCGGCACACGAAGGGGCTGCCGGGCACGGCCTGCTCGTTGAACGTGACGGAGACGCGGTGGGGCTCGCGCGAGACTGGCACGAAGGTCACGTCGTACAGGCCACGCGCTACAGCAACCACCTGTTGTAGCATTTGTTATTTTAATGTCAAAAAATGACTTGTGGCAGTGAATAGAGCAACGGTCACGTCATACAGGCTTCGCAAATCGCGATACAGCTAGGTATCACCTGTTGAAGCATTTGTTTTTTAAAACAGATCTAATCAGAAATGGTTGAAGTACCAGCAGGACTTCATTCTTTTGGAAAGTTTTCTATTCTCGTGGTTAATTATTTTAATGTTACCAAGAAAAAAAAATAGCTTGTGACTATGAAAAGAGCTCGGTAATAGCTTATTTCTCGTAAGTTTAACACCGAAAATACGAAGTAATACTAGTAATAGTTTTATATATACCTTTTGTATTTTTTTTGGTGCAATAAAGTTTATAAATTAAAAAAATATGCACATAAGTTCTTCTCTTGAAGTCGGGAATAGACCAGGAAACAGTGCCTGTCGATAGCAACATTGACTGGCATGTTTTTACTTATCTTAGGCCGTGCACACGTGTTTCTTATGCGGCCACCATAATCCGTTCGAGGAAATATATGGGCCAAATTTTAATGATTTATAGACTAGACCGTGACTTACCTCGGCTTTGACGGTAGTAGAGGGAGTAGACACTACAAGCTCCAGAGTCCCTTCGCCGGCTCCTGCCGCGTCCACACTGAAGGTTACTGGCTTGCCCACTTCCACTCCTCTTTCCTCATCCACGCCATCGTCCAGGCTTAGGCCTTCCAGTGTGCCTTCTAACTCTAGAAAAAATATCGTTCCTTTATGTTTCGTTTCTCCAAGTACCAATACTTTAATTCATTGTTGGGCCATTTTAATATGTCAATGTTATGTAATTTGGCACCTATTTTATGAGCATGAGTATTTAAACAATTTTGAAGATGTGTGCCAGTGCTCTATAACATTTTGGAACGTCGTTACGTAGAATTCTAGTCACATACATCTGTATGGAGTACCATGTTACGCCCTGGTCTGCGTTCTAAGTCAGGCAAATAATACGACTCATACTAGACTATCGTCTAAAGCCGTCTTATACGTCGACTTTCAATTAAAGTGAAACCAAAACAGCTTACCTCCAGGTCCTAGCCCCGTAACTCTCACACGTCGCACGTCGTACACGTTGCACGTGAACGGGGACCCGTTGACGTGCCGCCCTGCGCACGTTATCTGAACGCTATGTCTTCCCACTGCTTCAGGTGTGTACGAGGCGGTATAGCGCCCGTCGCCTACCGGTGTCACCCGGGTACGGACACTGCTGCCGCCCGGACCGGCAACGTACACCGATGGTTCCCCGGCTAAGAAAAGTGAGATCAGAACTTAGATTATGAATTTTAATGTTAAAGCAATACTAAGTAACAACATTACTAAGTAGTATCATGAAGCCAGAGGACAATGTTCGGTTACATAGCGGTAAACCTTTAAAACAATTTATGTGACGAGACAAATAACAAAAATTACTCTTAATTAGTTACAATGCAGTTTTTATTTAAATGGGCGAATACATTATTTATCTTTTGCTAATTAATAAAAACTTATTTTAGGCACGACAAAACTTTCTACTACATTTTTAAATCCTAATATTCAATCTAATAGTAAATTAAGTTATTAATATGTGAAAAACTTATTTTAGGCACGACAAAACTTTCAACTACATTTTTAAATCCTAATATTCAATCTAATAGTAAATTAAGTTGAAGTTGAAGTGGCAATTTACTACATTTACGTCATTACGACATTTTCAGAACCTTGATAAAAAAAATATACGCAACCAATCAGCTTGTTCGCCAGTTTGTACAACGCAACGTACAGAGACATTTCGCACAGGCCCACAAACGCGAATGCAGACACATCGATTAGCAGCTACCAACTAACGTAACCGCCCAAACAATAGATTGCCCAGACAATGATTAGATTTGCAAACAAGGGTATTGAGTCATAACATACGCGAAATTATCCTTGCAAACATAAACAGTGGTGAGATAACCGCGTTTCAGTTTGTGAATTACGAAAACTACCGTTGATCTATTCATACGATAGTTTTACTTTGAGAGCAACATCGAGAGAAGGCTGTGATCAACTAATTCCTTCGCATGAAGAGAGAAGTGTCTTACACGAATTCATAACCGGAATAAGGTTTCCATATATTTTGAGCCGGTGAAGGCCTAATCAAAGTTTGGAGCAATAGGTTTCGATCCGCCTCATGCAATGAACTACTTATGCCCAGTTCTAATATTTGTAAAACGATCCGTTTTAAATACGGATAGTAATAAATTATACGAGGCAAAAAGGAGGAGAAAAACGGATTGTCATTTTTGACACATTACGAATCCTATAAGACATAGGCACTGGTATCGTTACAAAGCACTAAGGGAATAGGTTCTGAACGGTTTCAGGTCGCGCAGTAAGAACCGAGACGATCAACATCTTATTATGCGAACTTTATGCATAGTTTTACTAAAAAGTGCTGAATATCTTGCTTGTGTTACCTTCGTCACATTAAGCTGAAGCTTGAAGCACGAGGAAGATTGAAGAATATTCGATATTTGAACTTCAATGTGCACAGACTATTGTCATGATTTTATTTGTTATTAGACATCATCACTATGGTAGGATGTTAGGTATAGTACTAACAGTGAAAGAACACAATTGCACATTCTATATGCAAATTAAATAGTAACTGGTTCGCCTCAACTCACGCTGCGGAACCTTTGACAATAATGAAATCGATTAAATGCCAGTCGGTGCTTATCACGGCCTCGTTGGATGGCAGGATATCCTTAGCTCTTTGACCGGACCAGACAACCTATATATGTAGCTATACATATAGGTAGGTAAGAGACACTCACAATGGAAGCCAGTCAGTTGTATATCAGCCGGCTCTCCCCTGGGCGTAGACGAGAGGCCAGGCCCTGCCGCCCTAGCATCGGCGGCTGCGGCTGGAGCGGTGACCGGACACGTGAACGGAGACCCTGGGACTGCATGACCGTTAAAACGGACTGACAAGGTATGAGGGGCTGGTTCAACCGGTTTGAAGTTCACCTAAACAATAAGAATTATTTTATAATCATTATGAAACTAGGTTAATAAGCTAGTACAGTCACGTGCACGTAGCATGTATACAACTTCATTCCAAACTGAACCTTAAAAAACTGAGATAAGAGCTCAAGTGTTTACAGTGCATTGGTCGTGACTGTACCTCGTAATAAAATAGGAAAAAAAATACCTTGAATCGTGCATTTCCTTCACTTTGCACGTAATTTGGCACGTTCCTGCCATTGACAGCTACTATGATCTCCAAGTTTCCCGCACCTGAAACGGACAAATGCCTTCTTGTCACACAAGCTTTTACTCTAAACTACTAGCACCAACACATTTTTATTACTTTTAAGTATCTTGCTTTATTACGTATTTTCATATGGCATTGCTGTTGATTTCCTAATAAAATATAAATGTTTTGGGTTAGCACCTTGGCTGTTCCAAGCCGTGTAGTGCCAGACGCCTACGTTTCAATAATAATAATACATTTTTATCCATCCGGAATAAAAGAAAGTATAATATTGAATATTCTAATTAGTGTTGCCCAAATTCAGTCTTGGTCTTGTTCTTGCGTTTTTGCAAGACCAAGACCAAGAACAAGACCGCGTATTTTTAGCAAGACCCAATGATATTTAAAACCATAGATATATGTTATACGTTCATAAAACTAACGAAAAATCTGTGCTGGTCGAGTGCGACTGCACACATGCGCAATTCTTATTAACCACATTCTTAGATGACGTGAAAGGGATGGCTTAATTTAAACCATAAGAACAAAAGAGATAAGTAATAACTCTCTGTTAGGCACATGAGTCAACTAAATGTCACTTGTTGATCAATCACTGCTCTGCACTGGACACTTGAACAAAGACTAATAAAAACAACGAAACAGAAGGTACAAACTTTACGTGTACTCTTGTCTCTTATTTCGTGTCTTTTTATTTCAAATATTTTAGGTAATTCAAAAATAATGTTTCTTATTGATTGACATTACTTAAGAATTACATTAATTATTTACTCGGGATTCGGTTTAATGCGAACGTTCGGTTTTAAAAATAAAACATAACTATAAAGGAAAAACAACTTTTATGACAAAAAAATACACATTTAAGAAAATATATACAACTAGCGACCCGCCCCGGCTTCGCACGGGTACTATAGGTACTAAAATATGTATGTATTATACAAATAATCCTTGCACTTATTTTATAACTTTCACTCCCCCCGTACCCCAATGATGCTTACATGAACAATACAAAAAGGCTGTGATAATAAAAATAAACACAAGCATGCCGTAGGTATTAAACCAGACATCGCTTCTGTGTTTTCTATTCGTATAATCTATGACCGAACACATTTTGTCCTTTTCACACTTGTAAAAACAACAATGTACTTTCTCTTTTACCTGTGTGAAATTAATTTTAAGAAAAATATTTAAAATTTAATGATTTATGCATAATTCTTGTTTACTTATATGTGATACGAGATCCCCTTAGCGTTATTTACTTTCTTATCATAGTTTGTACACTTTCGAAACACACACGATGGCATTTTATCGGATTCACAGTCACTGACAGAGACGTCACATTTGTCGTATCGCTTTTCGCAGACTGGGGGTAAGACGTCCTAATTAGGACGTTTTAGCGTCTTCATATTTGGCGCATGGGTAACATATCTATTATTTTTTAAATATCATTGGCAAGACCAAAACCAAGACTGACCGTGCAAGACTTGAGCAAGAACAAGACATAGCCTGCAAGACTCTTGCGTCTTGCAGCTAGGACTTAGCGCTATTTCACGGAGTAGTTAGGTGTAACAGTTCGGTGTATAGGTAGGTACGCTTAGGAATTCTATGAGACGTAAAAAACTGTATCAAAGAATATGAAAAACTGGACCTATGCGCATTACGACTAATACCATAAACATAGCGAATAAAAAAATATCTATTAAAATCAAACTGAGTGCATGCATAGTTATGTTTTAACCATCGGCACTTTGATAATGCGGCATCAAAGGTTTTGTACTTACTTCTCAAAGAAATTTGCCGCTTTTCGGAAGTACATGGTTATGATACACGCGCCGGCGGCTTCTTTTGTAATCTAAAACAATCGTTGCCGCCACGCCGAAATCATAACATTTGACACTATTTGATTGCCGCCACAGGGCGTAGGTAATTGCAAGACTTGCAAGACTCTTGCTGCAAGACCAAGACCAAGACCAAGACCAGGTGTATTGGCGCAAGACCAAGACCAAGACTGGCTAAGTCTCGTCTTGTTCTTGCATTTGGGCAACACTAATTCTAATGACCACTGCACTAAGCAGAGCTTGTATTCTAAAGAATATATAAAGAATAAGAATAATCAATATAATGTTAAAACATTATATTGTATGGCCGCTCCTAAGCTCGAACCTAGTCGACCTTATGACCTTTATACAAGCTATAATTCAGTACTTACCAGCATGAGAAGCGTTAATGGTGAAGGCTACTGGTCTCCCGACGACTCCTGGAGATATATCAGTGACAGCGACACGACTGGCGCTGTAGGCTTTCACTAAAAACGGGCTGCCTTCTACGTGGCCACCCATCGCACCAGCACGGACCTGCATTTTAGAAATATAATTAGACATAAAAGGTCCAAATTTATTTAGGAATCGGTATCGTTTAACAATCGTAAGCCAAAGAAAACTACTATTACAACGTGATTGATACATATTGACAAGACAGGCCACGGACCAGAAATAAAGATCATGAAATTAAACTATGTTTAACTAGAAGTTACATGACAAACCTCAATGCTGTGGTCTCCAACATCGACAGGAACAAAAGAAATGGTATATCTTTTGCTGGCTTCATTTTCACCCATCGTTTCGTCAGCAGACACCTAAAAACATATTTTATTTAATTAGTAGTCGACACACGTGAACTACGGATTCAAATATTATTTTACACGTTTTGACCTTATACATTTAAGTAACAACTTTATTTTTGTTAATATAATATTAATTAAGGTATTAGTATCTAGTCGTACGGTCTAAAGTCGCGGGCATAAGAACTGAAATAGAACTGCATGTGTTTTCCTCTGTTTGCTTTCCGCTGTACAATGATTATTTTATAAAATGTACCCAGTTTGCGACGTGAAAAACACTAAGTTTCTTCTATTATCTTCACTTGCGAACACATAATAATTGTAGAAAACGATTTAAGTCCGACGATTAACGCTTGCGTCTGGTTTAAAACCACAGTGCTCACTCCTTTAGGGGCCTTAGGCATATATGCTGCTGGAGAAACGAAATATTTTAGGGGTGAGTGCACTCCGTGAATAAGGTAAACTTGTATTTGTATTTACCTGTACAGGAACTGGTCTCCTCGCGGGGCCCAGGACTTCAACATGGGGTGAGGTTGGGGAGTCGACGCTAAAAGTGTATGCATCCCCGACGGACACTTTGTCCGGGGACTCCCCGGAGCCGGCCCCGATCACCCTGGCCGGTGCAGACACGTGACAGACGAAAGGACTTCCTGTAAAAATACACTTTGTTTTGTCGAAGTGCTTTTACAAAAATAGTGCACTCGGTAACCTTGTACTGTCTTTGACAGGGACGTAGAATTGAACTTTTTATTTGACATGTCTATTAATAAAAATAAATTATCTGTATAAGTGCTAAAACTTGAATCTCAGTGAACAAAGATATAAAATGCTTGTAAAATACTCGCTTCACTTCGGTATTGATAGATGAAAAAACCTTGACAGTTCATATTAAAAATTACTTTTTTATAATGAGGTTTGAAAAATAAATAAAATCTACTTAAAACCATTGCTCTCGTTGGTACCAGCACGCACCGTCGGTTCTTGTTTCCATATCACAATTATTAAAGCTACTTTGTAATCATACGATGGATGACCATGGTGGTGCAGTGGATAAGGTACATGTTGAAAGCTTGAAACGTCTCGGATTCAATTCTTTCTCAAGATCAATTAAGGAAACGAACTTTAATAAATCAATTGGCCCTAAGAATACTGGGTCCAGTTACATCTCATAAAGCCAGAGAGAACTAGATTATTCGTTTAAACCCGATTATTGGGCTCATAGTCATGCATATAATATTAATTTCTTCTCGAGGCTTCCCATTACACTGTGAGTATATAATTAATTACTGTTTATTCGAAGTTACACAAACCTGGAACATGATCCCCATTAAAGCGAAGCTCTACAGTATGCGGTCTGGGGTCTCTTGGCGTGAAGCTGATTGCATACGTGTGCGCGCCCTGCGCAGCCGCAGCTGTGGGTACGCGGCCTCCGTTCACCGTCACTTCGAGATTGCCAGGTCCTGCCGCCATTGTTTCCACTAGAAAATTACACGAATATGTTTAAATGTGATTTAATGTGAAAATTATGAGTTATTTACATTGTACACTTTTGAACAGTGAACGCAAAAAACATGGGAAAATTCCTGTCATACTAACTTCATTCGTATATCGGCACCAAAACACACACAAGTGTAAAGCACACAAGCAATAGATAATATAGTAATCAAGTATCAAAACTTGAAAAAAACCTTAAGTCTAACGCGTTTAGGTCGACAAATAGACAGTTTGCTAGTTACGTCATTTCATAGAATGGGATGGAACACACACTGTAATTGGTCCGCGACTGTGACTCGCTGCGTCCTTAGAAACGTTATTCGTACAAGCGCTAGCTCACTTTTGTAAGCCACACCCACCGTGCCTTAATTTTCGTGGTGCCATTTTCAAGCGTTAGAAATGCTTCTATGTTTTTTTAGTTCATCGCATTTGAACAATTTGCGCGATCTAAATTTACTAGACTGAAGTCGAGGCAAGGGCGAAAGCTATAAAATTTAAACTCTGACGCTAACTTCACGCCGGTCAAGTTTTACCGCACGCACTGTATTTATATTCCACATAATTATATGCACGTGTATGTCGTAACTTCAGAAATAATAGACCAAATTAGATATCGTTTATACGTGAGATCGTGCTTACCTAAAAAGGTTACAGGCTTTCCGACAGTTCCATGAGCGACATCTTTCACTCTGATTGCTGTGACATCATACACCTGTGAAAATGAGCAATATATTAAACAGGTTAGTAGGTAGTTAGTAATGAGAAGCGTGAGTCAAAAATCTGGTATCTAGATTTTCATTTTATTCCTAGGCGTTGGATAGTATCTGATAGTATGTTTGATAACGACTTCTTACATAACGCGTCTCAAAACGTCATTGTCAACCGATAACTCTCATTTAATTCATCTTTATCTCTATATTTATAAAAACTGCTGAGTCAAATGGTCAATAAATGGGTAAATTACTATAAAACTGTCGGTCCAAGATTAGATAACCAGGAAATACTTATTGCTCTCTACTTTCAAGTAGGCCAAATCAAGAGCCTTAGCTAAACACAGCAGTAGTATCAGATTATAATTCAGTTATTTGTTATATTTAATGTTATTTCATTTATTCCAATTTCAATGTTAATTTTATGATGCATTTAAATATGTCTATTTCCCTAAACATATACAGATTCGCTTAGAAATTATTTTTCTTCGATTTAAAACTTAAACATAAGGAGATACGGTAGCAAGTGTCTCATAGGTACTTAACATTGAGAGTACCTAATCAAAAAGTTAACAAAAGTATTTTGTGGGGACGAAGAAAGGCAAGTGTGGCAATCAAGATCTTTAAGGTTATATCTTTATTAGTAAATATAATAATCATCGAAACGATAGCAAAGATGTCGCGATATAAACTCACCTTCAAGTGGAAAGGGCTGGCAGGAATCGGTGCGGAGTCAACGAGTACATTCAGCCGATGTTCGCCGACGGCCTTCGGCACGAATTCGGCGCGGAAGACAGCCGGGCCGGCCGCCGCCACCGCCGCCGGCACCGACGCGCCGTTCGGACCTGCGCCGTCGGACACTCAGCTCACCGCCACGCCCTAACGCCCTAACCCTTATCTCAAAGTCATTGTGGCCAATTCGGTTTTTAAAAATACGTTTTCTATAAATCTATAAATACTAAACTTTTTTTACTTGTGTACAGATTTTTTTTTTGTAAATCGTCTGGTTTATGTTGAGTACTTTTTAGGTTTACTACGCAACTGTTTCGCATATTGCATACAAAAGTTTTTAGTTATATTTTTTTTCAATATTATCTAAGAAACTATAATGAACGGTGAAAAGTTAAACAATATCTACACAACCTGTTTATTTTTTTAGTTTATCAAACTTAGTTACCATTCAAAACTTTATGGAATATATTTTTTCTTCATAAATGAATGTTAGGAGTTAGGGCGAAGCGGATGAGCCTATATTGTAAATGATTGTTATAGTGTCATGTTATTCGAGTATTTTTTGTAATTCTATACCAATTTGACACTATATTCATCACTAATACTAAATAAAACCTGAGAATTTAAAAAGTTTACACTACCATGTATTATTCTCCTTAAAATAATAGCATTTATATTTAAAACAAAGCATGTAAGATAAAGCCTGATTAATCAAATGTTAGTAGAACAATAAAAACTAAAAGTTAAGAGGTGGATTGTTACGTGGTTAGTACAGCAAAGCATAATGAACCTACTGTTTCTAAGTTTTATTTTTTACTAAGTATTTTTAATATTCTATTCTGTATAATCTCCTGCAATGACCCCTAGTCGTTCTGAGACTTGTCTTTTTTCTTGGATTTTCGGTTTTATTCCGAGTGTACGATATTAATTTCTCATCTATACCACCCTGTAATGAATCAAAAACGTGTTTTATGTAGAATGTTGTACATTATTTAATCAATGCTTGTGAAAGCAGCGTTCAAATGTTGTGTTGGTAAATATTGAGTCTGTATTCATAGATATTGTTAGATTAGAAGATAGTAAACACATCCACCTCCTAATATTAAATAATATTTGGACGCAATTTTAATAATAATATATTCGTCTCAAAGGTTAACTTTCTAGAAATAGATTACCTACATTATAACTTGGTTTTAAATTACCTACCACCAAATCTACAGATACTTTTGTTGAAAACATAATTTAGTTGTTTAATTACAGCATTATAAACTTCTTTTATAAGAGTTTTAATTACTGATTTAAATTCTATCTTGAAGGCAAGAACACAACTGTACTATTTAGACAGATATGGAGTGAATTATTTTGTTAATATAAAATTATACCATTTTTTTATCAAGCATACCTTCCACATTGACTTCAATTTGATCAAGAGTGGCGGTCGGGTGGTGGAGAGTTAGCGAGGCAGGCTGGTGGAGGGGCACTGGCCCAGGAAGGGCGACTCGCGCTCCACTCCCACTTCCCTCTGATACTTCTATAATGAGAGGGCATCCAGGAACTCTCATCTGTTAACACAATATAAAAATACAGGTTGATAAGAAATAATAATAAGTCATTTATTAACCACTGAGAGTGACAACATGAAATTTGATTCTGCTTGGGAATTCATTATTTTAAAAAAATAATAGCGATTAAACAATGTATATGAACTAATTTAAGTAAAAAATTATCTACTCTTAAGATTATTAAAGTTAAATTCTATAAAAAAATTCTCAGACAGAATACCGACTATATAATAAATACTTCATAAATTCTTGTTAACATTTACCTTATTGAATGACACATTGACAACATGATGACATGCTTCTGTTGGTGTGAATGACACAGTGAACCTTGCATTACCCTGAAAAAATAATGAATAAGTTGTAGTCCTATCTGCCACACAATTGATTTTCTATTGTTTTTTAATTGTTGGCAACTGAACAATAAAAATATGTATTTCTTGAATTTAAGTTTAACTTTTTTTTATACCTGAGGATGGACTTGAGTTGGTATATTCAAGCCATGTGCAGCTACTGTGATTTCTAAGTTTCCTTCCCCAGCTTGAGCTGCGTCTACTGCCAATTGCACTGGCACACCAACACGTGCTGATGTCCCACCAGTTACGGTCACCAACTTGCCATCATAGGCTTTACATGTGAATGGAGTGCCCTGTAAACATATGTAATTGAAATACCTAGTGTTAGTGAACACCCACAAACAATCCATTTCAAGGCGATTTTAACAAAGAGCAACTTTGTAATGTCCAGTAAATCATGTTAATGTTTGTTATTTTTCTTTTATTTGTTCTAAACTCAAGTTTTTTAAATCATTGAAAAGCATAGATTGTGATGCGCAACTATTTTAAAATATTCATAAAAATACTTACCGGTACTGGCTGGTTATTGTAATGCGCTGTCAAAGTATGAGGCCCAACATTTCTTGGAGTGAAGCTGGCCACCAGTCCTGTGACCACATCGCCGGTCAACCTCACGGGGACCTCTCCCCTGGGCCCTCTTACGGTGACTGTAAGTTCGCCGCCGCCGGAGCCCTCTACCCTGACGGAGCATGACGCTACCTCGCCAACGGGTATTAATTCTGCATAAAAAGTAGCACATAGTTCAAGTTAAGGTACAAAAAATCATGTCAATTGGATTGGATCGAGTTTTATCAAAGTTTTATAAACAAACAAATGTCTTGGATGGAACCTAATACGTCACTGTCAATGTCAGACGATATTGCACAGATTAAAATGTATTAGATAAAACGAAACGCATTATTGCTACCGAACATTTTACCGTTTTGAAATCTGTGTGGGTAGTGCTTAATTCATAATGTAGGTAAAAAATAATAGTTGCCGATAATCGCTAAAGCAATGATAAATAGTTTCACATTTTTGACAATCTCTCTCATCATCCAAGACAAGACAGTCTAACAATATTTTTGTTGGGTAAAAGTTCCGTAACGGCCCTGAACTAATTATACAAATTACGTAGGTACTAACCAACTTGTGCGGTGTCTATCGTGACTCTTTGTGCAGGAGCCACGTGGAACACAAATGGTGATGATGGCACTGGTTCCCCATTGAATTTAATATCTACGCGATGCGGTGTCGGCACTTCTGGACGCCAGAATACCAAGCATCGACCTCCACCTACAACCTGTTAATCAAAAATTACACAAATAATGTTAATAATTACCTAGGTTAACACATACCTTAGCTTCGTATTCTTAAATCGAAACGCACTGGTTTTTACCAGATTTTTTTTTTGTGAATCACTTCCCACATTGCATTTGTGCAAGCTAAGTATAATATATCGAATAAGTAGATGGTGCTTGCTTTCTTGAACAATGATTTTTAAAGGGGAAACGAAATTCACGATACCTACTCATATAAGTAGATTAACAAAGTGATTCATCAGTTTTTTTTTAATTTCATTACATCACAACACATCGCAATAATGATACCTATTTATAAGCTAGCGGAATACAAATTGTTGGTACATCAACATATGTAAAAATGAAGGATTTATTTACCTACGTATGTCGGTATTTACCTGTACATGATTTGGCACTTCGCCTTCATTTATTGAAATTTCAAGCTGCCCTTCTCCTGCAGCACTTGCATCAACTGTGAAACGACAGAAAGTAGGTACTTAATATTCAGCGTTATGCGTAGTTATGGACTGGTCTTATGTGCGTTATCATCATCTATTATGACATGGCGACGTCCAAAATAATAAGGTAGGTATCGGTGTAGTAGGTATTACATTGTAGCTTCTCAATCCCGATCATGGCAATACTATTTCAATATTATTTCGTCTCTTCCCAAAACTACCTTTTTTTCTGATACCGTAATTGATACTGGCATCAAACTTACCTAGGTAAGCCTTGGTGACCAATCTTACTTCCAGATTTTAGCACCCAAGTCAAATATTATAATGGTGGCTAAGAAGCTAAAGCAATGTTATCATCTGTATCTCGTATTTTTAAATTATTTGGGTACAGACGTAAGTAGTTAAGCTGACCGTAAAATATTAGGTAATAGGGAATACTAATTATATAAAACGATGTTCTAAGTATATTAAACGTAAGTAATTATTGTCATAATCATCAAATAATAAGGCATAATGGATTTAGGTGTTTTCCTTATTCTATATACCTTTGAATTGACACTGTTGTCCGACAACAGCATTGGCTACGTCGGTTACTTTGATGAGGCTTGAATCGTACACCTTTGCTACTAGAGGGCCCGCCGCCAATTTATCATCAGCGATTGACACCTGTGAACATATAATATACATCGGTCTAATTTACATTCAAGTTGATATTTGTAGGTATTTGTGCATGGAATACTTTTTAAAGTGTAAAATTTGCGCCAGCTCTTAGATGAGAATAATCGGATAATTAGTATACCGAGATTTAAGTAGATATAATATATCTTCACATTGTCTGATTAAAAAATTAGATGTCTGTAAAGTCGGTTTACGGGACAACGCCGCACTCTCGCTTGCGGAACGCGACAATGAGCGTAACGGGACAATTAGGTACGTCAGATAGGTGCATGCAGCCCATAGTATCGAGTTATTACACGTTGTCACGTCAAAAACTATGTGTACCTACATTATTAGTACGTAGATATATTACATTATTATAAAAGAACGGAAAGCATGTGGCGAGAAATGCTTTGGCTGTAAGCGTGAAAACGATTTTTGTTGCCTGGATTGACGGTGAAATATGGTGAAGATCCCCTTCAGCACGAATATTATCTACTAAAACTTTCTACACCTGGTTTAATCACCTTAACTAATGGCAATGATATAGGAATGTATATCAACTTGTCTTCCTAGTATTGCTTGAAAAATCGTGAAGAAGATTGATTTAGCACTTGGTTTGTAGTAATTTTGTATCTGATATTTCATATCCACTAGGCACTATCGTAAGTTAGAAATAATCGAATTCACCTCGTGCTGCGTGCTGAAGATTAGGTTCAGCCAGCAAACAACAGAGGGATTTTATCTGGTACTATTTCAAATATTTATCTAGCTTCCTTATTCTAAGGACTATATATTTCTCGATCAATGAAGTTTTCAAGAAGCCGTAAGAGCGCCTTGGACGAACTAAACACAAACTGAGGTAAGTGGTACTTTGACATCGTACACCAAGATCCGCTTACGATGAACCGACTAACTTAGATAAACACGGTAAGTTTAGGTATATTTAATATGATATTTTTTGTATACCTAGTAGCATAGAAGTAGGATTCGGCTCGACAGGCTATGTAAACAAGAATGCACGTCAGTGACTGATTACTCATAAGAACAATATAACAGAAGCGACACGCATTATTTGACAAAAGTCAGATGTAATAATAATAATGTGATCACAATAGCGAAACGAATAACTCAATCATTACATTGATTGATTGATGACGAAAACAATGAATGTTGAATGATGTGAGAGTTCTCACATCAAAGTAATGGCCTGAGACGGGTTACCTATAGGTACATATAAGGTCGTTCGTATTACTTTTTGTCATTATTATATTTATCTATTCAAATTTCGTCGTAGGTAAATATAGTTGAGTGAAGCCATAGATGGCATAAGTACGTTGATTGTGAACAGGTTCCACCATTATGACTTTTGCTTCAGCGTTGCTCACCAGCTTTGCTTACAAAACTACTTAATATGACCTACTGTCAAACCAACTGGTTGATTGACTGTCTCCAAAGTAATTAACAGCAATTTATTAGTTAGATAGTTCTATTAGTAACCTATTGACCTTTTGATTGATTGATTAATTGCTTTCAACGAGAGATAAATAATATTGGATACGTATTTTTTCATTTGGCAAATTAATAAAAAAATCACATACAACGATGCCAATTTGCGGACTTAGGGCTCGATACGACCCTCGCGGGTAAAAATGTATCCACTAATGACATCATGCGACATTTCAACCAACATCGCGCTTTTTTTTGATTAGGTGGAAAATACAAAAATGTGTCTAATTTTTTTTGATAATCTAATCTATTCGTCCGCTTTCCTACTGTTAATTTGCTTACATCAATCAGGTGAGTGCCAACTTCTTCGGGCGTGAACTCCAGCCGGAACACTCCTGGTCTTTCAGCGACGTCCAGCACGCGTGCTGTGACTGGTCTTCTGGAAGGAGCAGTGACTGTCACTCCCACCTGTTTAAATAGAAAAATAAGACGATGTTTATACCCGATCAAATACTAAGTATTTTAAGTATATATCACAAAGGTTTTGGAAAATGTGCCTGTTACATGTGCAGATAGGTATTCGATTTGGATAGGTAATCATTTAACCTCACGCGAAAATTGGTCCTGGTCATGAAAAAGGTTTCCTTGAACAATAGGAAACAGCAAATTCCAAAGTCAAAAAGTTGATGCGGAAACTACCCATTAAACCTAGAGGTGGTCCTCATCGCCTAAGTGGTGATCTCATGGGTACCCGGGTCAAATTTGGAGTACTGAAACCCCACCGGCAGCACATACGTTGCCCAGATTGACCTAGGGTTCTATTCACTAACGTCAGCGACGATCCCGATTCGCAATGTCTATGTTTTGATCTGTCCAATCTTTAACATTAAGAAACAGAAGAAACGTAGTTTCAAATTCAAACCCGATTCAGACATATCCTGGACCAGGACCGGCAATAGAAACATGGGTCTTTCACGATTCGAGCACCTACTTTATTAACTGCGCCACCGAAGTCATTGAAGATCTTTCGCAATCATTGGTTTTAAATGCTTACCTCGTTTTTATTAAAGGTTCCAGTGCCTGGCGACGTGGATATCTCGAAGACGGCGGGCACTCGCGCGGGTATCAGCCTGGTGGATTCTCCCCCGCCGCCGCTCGCCGGCCCCGCCATCACCTCGACCTTCCACGGGGAGCCTGGAAACAAAGTTATAAATATAAATAAATAATTTATTCCATCTCAGAACAATTTTTGTCATAGTTCATGGGTTTATTGGACTTCTATTAATTGCAAGAAGCACCTATACCGGAAGCGGCCACTCCTCTTCAACACATTCTTACATTAAGTTAATAAAATAAATAAATATTGGACAACATCACATACATCTGATTCTATGGTAAGAGAGCTTAAACAATAATTGTGTTACAGAAATCAGAAAAAACGACGGTACCACAACACCTAGACGCAAGACAATATAGGAACGTTCATTTCCTACATTGACTCGACCGGGGATCGAACCCGGGACCTCAGACATGGGACGACGTCAAAGTTCGGCCCGCTCATAAAAAGGTATGAGGACAGGTCATACCTACACGAATTGGATTCCAACATGGAATGATGAGATATGTAGTGGCTCACCTAATTACCACATTTGCTAAATGTGGGATGATGAATAATCACCCCGAGCTGAATTCGTCAAAATTAAACTAACTATACTCGACCCGGGAATCATACCCACTGAAGATCAAAACTTGTACATAAACGTTCACCTGAATTCTTTAGTCAATGTATACCAACGTAGTTTACTTGTTTCATAAGTGACAACTTTATTTTACCTCAGTGTAGTAGCAGACGAGATTTACTAAATTAATTTTCTGAGGTAGGTAAGTAAATAAAGTTTCTGGGTCCTCATTTTACAAGCTCACGTTGGTGGGAACGTTCTCAATGATGTAGGTACACGAGTAAGCTTTGGGCATAGTAAAGAGGAATTAACAGTGTGAATTTTTTTTTGTTAACTCAAAGACTCGTCGACGAATCATTGGCCACTATCCAAATATGGCATCGTTTAATGAACAAACTTTTCGTTTATAAATATAGTATTGCCACCGAATTAAACCACCGCCAAACAGCTTTCAGCGTAGGTTACAAGGTTCAGACAACTAACCAAGCGTTATGCACATATTCACACAATTTGCGAAATAAGAGATTTCAACACGACACGTTCTAGTTCCAGTTTTTGTCACCGGGTCAGATAAGTTTGCGGCAATATGGAACTTAGGTTATAGTGTTATAGTGATAAATAATTAATATACACGTGCAATCGATTAGTAAGACACATATAATTTCTGACATATTTTGATCATAAAGAACCTGATAATAGCGTTTGATATTGATTATGGATACAGTTTTGCGACAGTCCTTGGTTTGAAGATGTAATATCTTCTTATCTACTATATAAAAATAAGTCGGGTTTTCCATCCTGACGCTATAACTCCAGAACGCACGAACCGATTTCCACGGTTTTGCATTCTTTGGAAAGGTCTCGGGCTCCGTGACGTTTATAGCAAAGTAAATTTAGGAAAAATATCAACAAAAAAGCGGAAAAATCCTCTAAAGCGAAACGAAGTTTGCCGATACCGGTCTTTCTTATATATAAAAATGAATCGCTGTTCATTAGTCTCGCTAAAACTCTAGAACGGTTAGACCGATTTGGCTAATCTTGGTCTTGAAATAATTGTGGAGGTCCAGTGAAGGTTTAAAAGGTTACAAATTTTAGAAAAAAAATAGGCGATACGACGTTTGCCGGGACAGCCAATTATGAATATAATTTAAAAAGGAAGCCTTGCCTTTGAGATACGATCACTACCGTGTGCATTGTTTCTGTATTAAAATGTCCAGGGTGAGATGTTCTTGCTGTATTAAACTTTATTGTATTCAGAGCCTGTGTAGCTCTGAGCTGCTTAGTGTAAAGTTCATGTCACAAAGGATGTACAGTACACACAGAGTCGTGGAGCGGGGATTTTGCAACCTACGCCACCTTAATCTGTACCTATTTTAGTTTCTGATGTGCGTGTGTACCTGCATCAAACAAATCAAGAACGAGAATCTGGTTTTTAACCATGCTGACAGGTTTGATTTGAGCCTTTACGTTTATTTGCTTTGTTTTGCATAAATTTAATTTAAGTTTATAACAAAACGATTCCTCACTAAAATCCCTGACTAAGGGAATTTTTAAAATGAAAGTTCGTGAACACTTCTTCTCTCTCGCTAATACATAAATCGTAGACATGAATTTGTCAATTGCTGAATCCATTTCTTGTCGTTATTATTTATTTTATATTTTTAAATGGTATTATTATATATGTATATCTATAAGAATATATATGCTCATTATGTAAATATAAGTATGGCTTCATATTTTATATATATATTATATTTATTCATGTATGTCTATGTATATTTAATTGTTTCCGAAATGACTTGTAACGATTGGTAGTTACTATTCTCGCGTATTATGTTTTTATTTTTTAGATTACTTATGCACTTTGTCACTTTTACCGCACCCATAAACTAATTCTCCGCATGACCAAAAGGTTGACTGGTAGAGAATGCCCATAGCATTAAGTCCACCTGTTGTACTATTTTTGTGCAATAAAGTTTTTAAATAAATAAATAAATAAATTCCTCATGAAGGTTCTGCAGGCACATTTAGTTTTATTTTGCAACTAGTTTTCTACGGCAAAGTCTATTTTTACCAATGTGATAGAATTTATTTATTTCACGGTGATTTAAATTTCTTTCGAAGAATTCTTTCTGGGGAGGCTGATCAGCAATGTTTTTTATTTATTTTTCACTTCAAGGTTTCCATGTATGCATGAATTTAACCTATTCCTTTAGTCTTACAGTTTATTATTTTGTTTATTTTAATTTTATGATACTTATGTAAATTTTTAAGACAACGTACCAATTTTTTTTCAATGATCCAGTAGGTATTCATCTTGTATAAGATACTTTCGGGTCTAAAGTTGACCTGTCGCTATTTATTCTATGTATGTGCTTTCTAATAAATGCGGTCTAAATAATATATTCTATGATTGTATTATATATTACTCTCTATTAAACATTACATTTACACCCACACTAAATTATAAGGTTTATAAATCCAATAAAACTAATGGACTGCTTTTGCATTTTTTTCATTAATTACAGTCAATATTTGTCTTAGGTAATAGAGGAAATGTTGAAAGTAGGCTTAATGTAAAAGTAATACAGGCACTTTTGTATTGTAGACTTAAAACTTTAATTATGAATTGAGTGAGTGATGCTATGTTGCATGTAGCGGAAATAAGCAACTCATTCGCAGAACTTCGAATGGGCAAAAAATGCTTTTTTGTTTTTTATTTACTTATTTCTGAATAAAGTACGAGTACTTTTAGTCGGCATTTCGTTATCCATTTGGCCATGTTGTCTACACGTACACTATACCAATTACCTATATTTCGTACTTATAGGGATTCTATGAACGTTTACTACGTAGGTATATAGATTTTGTCAAGCTGTTTGAAATTGTTGAAACTAGCGTTGAAAACCTGATAAAGAGATCAATCTGCTTAAGGTTTAAAGTTTAGTAGGCACATTGTAAACTACAGTGTAATGTTTAAGGATTCCAATATTACGGAATTCTCAATTACGTTATTGATAACGGTATTTATGTTTAAAATGACGTAATTACGTAATGGACGCCCTAGTAATGTTATCCAGACATTGCAAAATGATCGCGATGAACAGAAAAAAACTGGTTAAATATAGAGAAATTTTATACGCAAAAATTTAACTAGGGTGTTTATGCTATTATAGATAAAAATATATAATAGAATCTAACGTAGACATTTGGTATGACATGTTACTAACTAGGTTGCACTGCATTCGCGGTGGGTAACCACACAAATAGCTGAGACTAAGTACGCAATTACGTAAATAAATCGCTTTCAGTAAACTGAGCGGAATGTGAATAACGATGTAACGATCAATCTTGTCGTCAAATAGCTTTGAACGCGAATGGTGTGTACCTAAGAACGAAATAGATACATACCCCTTCAGCAGACGCACCTGAGCAAACGTATTAAATAATACAGTGCCGTGTAATTAACACAGTTGTTACTGTTTTCCGGAAAGTATTTGGTTATTCAACAATACTATATATGTTGAGCCGAATTGGCTGGTAATATTTACATTACGTTATAGTAAGTCAACGGTATTTTGGCACCTTTTTTTGTTTTTATGGGGAGATTTTATTAAATCGATACTTCCTATCTACTTATGCAGTATTATCCTCTGTAACTCCTATGTTTTCTTTAAAATTTAATATGCCCTGTTACTATTTTGGGACTAAGTTTGTGACTTTACATTATAGAAGAAGAATATAAATATACTGTTCATATCCACACTTAAAATGTAAGTAAATTAGGTTACAAGGCTTAAATAAATACATTTTGTTTAGGAACGGTTGGAATAGTTCGCTACATTAAATGCGGACTGCACTAACCTCAAATTACATTGGCTAACTAGGCAAAACACGTTACTGCTACTACTATTTACATTTAGAGTTGGTCCGTACTTATTACAAGTATTGAAAATACTAGACGTAAATACCTGTATAGGTACTAGGTATCGGAATAGGTATTCCGTTACCTAGTATTCAATGTATCCGAATGACAGTATGTGTTACTAAGATTACTAGCATAAAATACCTTAAATCTCAGAAATAGTGATCAAATATGTTTACAATTGCATTAATGTATGTTTTTATATGTATGTATGCAACCGATATTTGATAGAAAGAAAGAAAGAAGAAAGAAAATAAATAATTCTGGTATTGTGGTCTGGTTCATATATCTACTACATAAAAAGACAGTATAAGTGTCTAGCATACATTCTTTAGACTTCATATACATTCAAATACGTATCTACCTGTTATGCATTCCTGCTATGTGTATTTCGGTCGTACCTCTAGCTGCACTTAACTAGGGCTCTGTCATGTTCCCCCTCAATTTCATTTTCCAATTTGAATAATACACCGAGATACGTATATAATGACGAATTCAACAGGACAATGGCTAGGACCAAATTAGTAGATAGAATCTCTTGACAACTTATAAAAACATTTCTCACTTCAAATTGTTGTTGTATCACAAACAAGATATATGAATGTTATTTTCACTCATATGTAAACTTTCTTAATGGTATCATTGTTATCTTAGCAATTTAATATCTTTTTAACATATATATTTGTAATTTTTGTCGGACGCAGAAAATGTCATATAGCTTTGCTATTATTTTATGAAAAAGACATAGGTAATACGCCAATATGCAACGATACATAAATCTCCTGATTCAAAAGTGAACATATGATTAATTTGACCAATTAAGTAATACGGATGCTATGAAATAGCCAATCTGTGAGTTCGAAAACAAAGGTGTTCATTTAATAAAATCCGACAAAATGGCGACAAGCGAAATGTGTTATGAAATCGAAAGGTCAATAATATAGCGAGGTCTTCGAGGACGGTTGATTAGTCGGAAAATTAACTTTTTAATTGCGAAGCACTCGAGAGGGAACGAAATAAAACAGTTGATAGTTATTAGAATAAAATTTGCCTTGGAGGTCTCTAAGAGAGGTAGGGCATAGCGATTTATCGCTCGAACTGGAGCAGCCCGACTGGTGAAATACCTCCACCTTACAGAAGACCGCAGCCAAATAAAAAACACTTCTGTATTGTTGTGTTCCTGCGTGTGAGTAAGGTTTCCAGAGCTCCTGGGGGGGGGGGGGGGGGGGTGCTACATTAGTAGCAGGGGTCAAGCCTTCAAGGTAAGGGCGACAAGTCTAGTAACAGATTTATTATGCTGTACTTGTCGCCCTTAAGCTAGAACCTCATTATCACTTAACATCAGGTGGGATGAAGTCAATCTTGAAGGGCAATATAAAAAAAAATATATTAATTCTAAAGAGAACGTGTTGAAGTATTGGAAATACTAGGTAGCTCAATATTTAATTACCAACGAATCGGAGTTTACGTGGAAAACTGTCATTAAAGGTAAAACTTATGTTACGAGTCAATTACTTGTACTAGTTAATACCTTGAGAAGTCATTTGCGTTTTGACTAGTTAACTTTCTTGATTAAAGAAGTTTGTTCAATACATTATGACTTAAGAATTTTAATTAATAATTAAATAGCTTTACTTTAGTGTTAGTTCAAATATTATTTAATAATATTTACAAATTTTATTAAATACTATTTGTAGGGAATACTTTTATTATATCTTTATTGCACATAAAAATATGTACAAATGAAATTTTAAAACAAACAGTTTTGATCACATAATACAAATCTGCCTACTTATCTTATTTTGAAAACGTAAAGTGACATATTACTGAACGCTAAATTATTTCACCTTAATCGATAAAAGATAACTCATAGCCTGCAATCAAATATCTGTAGGTACCTACCTAATGTTTTTTTGATCAATCAAGGCATATCATAGTAAATGGTTGTTGTTCGAAATTATTTACGACATAAGGGTTTGTATATTCTCTCACATATTTGCACACAATTATGTATAAGGTGTAAGTATTTTATGTTTGATATATATGCTATTGAATGTGCAATATTTTTCCTTGAAAACACGAAACACTACGAAAAAAGCGCGGCAAATACCCGGATCTAAAACTTCGATCGAAAATCGAAATTAGTCTCAAACGTTACAACATTACGATAATGCCTACTCGAAACAGTCCAACCTCGATAATGATCGATTTATTCCCTTGACCACGAACAGTCGTGTCAGTCAACGGGGCAAAACCAGCATTCCTTTTGGCTGTCAGGTTAGTCCCAATCCACCTGGCAGCTGGGCGGCCTTGCCAATACACCTTTCGATCAGGCCTTTGTTACATCTGCTGCCAGAGACATAAGAAGCTCGTTTATTTCTTGTACGATTGCCAATTTAAGTAGTTGCACGTATTTTGCTCTTCTGCTCATAGGAATAGAGGTTAAAAGCGGATGGCAGACTTCGAATTTTTGCTGAATGTAACTTGAGGAGCAAATATTATGTTGTAGGGGTCAGAAGGTTGCGTAGTAATGTTGCGTGTTCAGATTTGGATGTTGGAATGTCTTTTATTTGCAAACTTAGGACTATATATACAAAATCTTAAAATAAATAAACACACATTCTTATTGGCTAATTACAGTGGACAAATGAAAATGCTTACATTTAAACCTATTACAAAATATTTACAACAAACTGAAACTACGTTATTGGATATAATTATTTACAATTAAATTAACAAATCACAGGGCCTACATTTTAGCCAGTCAGGTGGCGTCTGTGACGTCAGGCGTTACCGGGCAGAGAGCCACGGAATTAGAGCGAGGTGGTATGCTCGGACCTCTCGATGCAAGGTAATAAATATAACCGGCGCGAAACTCGCGCGCTCCGCAGTCTAGCTACTTGTATGCACCGAGAGGGTCGAGATGCACTCTCCCATATCACTCCCCCTCAAGCGAAGCGTACGTTCTTCTTGACGGCTCGACCGGTTCTTGTAAAGTATGGGAGACCGTCGTTCGTCGATGAAGAGGCGGGAGTCGGCGCGCTGCTATCGGTCGCGCGCGTACAATCTCTGCTTCTCGCCGTGACGTCAGCTGCAGGCGTTGCTACTGCGTCTTGCGTTTGTTCGTTGCACATGTAGGCGGGCTTCAACCTGTCGAGCGATATGACAGCTGATCGACTCGGTAGTTGTATCTTGAAGTGCTTGTCCTGGCGTTGAAGTACTTCGAAGGGCCCGTCGTATGGTGGAGTGAGCGGTGCTCGCACGGTGTCGTTTCGCACGAAGACGTGTGTACATGTTGCGAGATCTTTGTACACAAACGTTTGTCGGCTCGTCTGTGTGCGTTTTTCGGGTGCAAGGGACGACATTGTCTGCGTGAGTTGACGCACGTAGTCTGCATCTTCAATGTTCGACTGAGTAGGTACGAAAAAATCAGATGGTATACGTAGAGTAGCTCCGTAAGTCATCAACGCGGGACTGAGGTTGTTGTCGTCTCGTATTGCGCTGCGTAGTCCCAGAAGTACTGTGGGCAGCTCATCAGTCCACGTAGTGGTTGCGCCTCGTGCCATGAGTGCTGCTTTCATAGTTCTGTGCCATCTCTCTATCTTACCGTTAGCTTGTGGATGAAAAGCGGTAGTTCGGACTCTAGTTATGCCGAATTTCTTCATAAGAGCGTTGAACAGCTGCGACTCGAACTGACGTCCTTGATCGGTCGATATGCGTAGCGGACAACCGAAGCGTGCTATCCAATTTTCGTACAGTGCTTTAGCGACGATTTCAGCGGTGATTTCTCGTACTGGGATCGCTTCGGGCCAACTTGTACACCTATCGATGATAGTAATGCAGTATCGATAGTCGTTTGATAGTCGCAGTGGGCCAACTATGTCGATATGGATGTGTTCGAAGCGTTGCGACGGCGGGAACGATGATAACGGTGTAACGACGTGACGACTAACTTTAGCACGTTGACAGTTGATGCAGGCTCTTGTCCAAGTAGTGACTTCTCTGTTCATCGAAGGCCAGAAAAATTTCGAAGTCATCTGCCTCCGCGTTGTTCTAACGCCTGGGTGGCACAGATCGTGTTGCGCTTTGAAGGCTGCATAGCGATATGCCGCAGGCAAGTAGGGACGAGGCGTAGATAACGTGACCTCGCACGTGATTGGTCGGCTGAGTCCAGGCAGCGTTATAGCGCCAAACTTCAAATTGTCTTGTGTTTTCAATGTTTTGAGTTCTTCGTCGTTAGTTTGATCGATGGCCAGCTGATTGTAGTCGATCGTAGTCGGGCAATGTATCTCCTCGATACGAGATAAGGCGTCGGCAACTGTATTTTCTTCTCCTTGTATGTACTTGATACTTGTGCAAAATTGACTAATGAAGTGTAGTTGTCGCTCTCGTCGTGGTGTGTCGCTGCTACTTGATGATCTCGATAATGCGTGGACGAGAGGTTTGTGATCGGTGTATATTGAGACGTCACATCCTTCTATAAGTCGGCGAAAGTGTTTGACAGCTGAATACATCGCTAGTAATTCGCGATCGTATACGCTGTATCGTCGTTGCGTTGTACTCATTGTTTTGGAGAAAAATGCCAGTGGTTTCCAAACTTCATCGATCTTTTGTTGTAGTACGGCGCCGAGACTGGTATCGGAGGCGTCGCTCATGATGACGAGTTCGTTGCCGCTGGATGGATAGGCCAGTGTGGTAGCTTCTGAAATGCTTTGGCGGCATTTTTCAAAAGCGGTTTCAGCTTCGGGCGTCCAATTGATCGGTGTCTTGTCATTTTTCTTCTTATTATGTAGGTACTTATTGAGTTCGCTTTGCAAATCGGCTTGATGAGGTAGGCAGTCTCGGTAGAAATTGAGCATGCCTAGGAAGCGTCGTAGCTCGATGATGGTGTTCGGTTTCGGGTACGAAGATATTGCTTGAGTACGTTCCTCAGTGGGTCTGATGCCTTCAGCTGATACTTCGTAGCCCAGGAAGTTGATTATTGTTTTCCCAAACTCGCATTTGTCGATGTTGACGGTCACGCCATATTGTGTCAGGCGCTTGAGAACTTGGTGCAGAGTTTTCTTCATTTCTTGTTCGTCGTCAGCATACAGAAGAATATCATCAACGTAACAAAATACTCCTTCTAGGCCATGTAAGACTTGGTGCATGAAACGTTGAAATGTTTGACTTGCATTTCTGAGTCCGAATGTCATGCAGTTGAATTCAAACAGACCAAACGGTGTTATTATTGCTGTTTTCTTTGCATCTTCGCTGTTGATGGGTATCCAGAAGTAAGCCATTTTGAGATCGAGTTTTGAGAACAGTTTCTTGTTACGTAACTGATACGTGAAGTCTTGTATGCGTGGTATCGGGTATCGGTCTGGCTGCGTAACTGCGTTAAGTCTTCTGTAGTCACCGCAAACTCGTAGTCCCCCATCTTTCTTCTTAACCACGTGAAGTGGACTGGCCCAGGCACTCATAGACGGCTTGCATATGCCCATCTTTACCATGCGGTCGAACTCTTCTTTGGCTGCCTTGTACTTGTCCGGCGGAAGAGGGCGCGCGCGTGCGTAGAGCGGTGGGCCTGTTGTTTCGATGTGATGGACGACGTCGTGTTTGGGTGGATTTTGCAAGTTCATTGGTCTTAAGACTTCTGGATATTGTGCCAGTATGCCATGGTAGTCTTGTTCGGGGCAGATGATACAGATTGTTTCGGCTGGTGTGTTGATTTCTAAGGCGTTAACTGACAATTCGGTGATTTTGTCGACTAGTTTCTTGTTGTCTAAGTCAACGAGCAACTTGTAGTGACGAAGGAAGTCTGCTCCGAGGATCGATGTCTTGACGTCTGCCACTATGAATGTCCATTGGAAACTGCGACGTAAGCCAAAGTTTAGGTTGATCGATTTTTCTCCGTACGTTGCGATCGGCGTACTATTTGCCGCGTATAATCTGTAGGCGTTATCTTTCTTGTTAATTGTTCTCTTTGTTTTCGATGTTGCAGCTAGTACGGAGATGTCAGCGCCAGTATCCACGAGGAAACGTTCGTGAGTGTTGCGGTCGTGGACGCATAGGCGATTGCTTGAAGTGGAGACACCGACACTCGCCACTGTCGATGTCGACGTTAGTTTAAAGACGTCTTGTTGCTGTTTTCTTGTTGCCTTCTACTGCACGGTGATTCGCATCTCTTCGCTTGATCGCCGAATCGAAAATGGTACTTGCACAACCATGTTTTGTTTGTGAAATCGCCTGGTTTCACGTCGCGCTCGTTCCGCTGCTTTGAGTGCGAGCGGGAGCGAGAACGTGAGTGAAATGGACGGCGATACCGTCGCTGCGTGCGAGAGGCGTGGCGCGAGAGTTCAGCGACCTCGAGCGCGAGCTTCTCAACTTGCCGTGATAACGCTGATAACGTTGATAACGCGTCGCTTTGGCTTGCTTCTCTCGGCGTAGTTGTGTTTGATATTGCAGCGATAGATGGTGCTTCTGAGTACTCTGCCACCTTGTCAGCCATCGCGGCGAGAGTGTCGAGTGTTGATTCCGTGTTGATCGATAACACGACTCGTATCTGCGCTGGCATTTGGTTCAGCCATTCGATCTTGAGACCTTCTTCTGTGATCATACCGCTACCGAGTTCTCTCATCTTCCTTAGCAGCTGTGAGGGCTTCTGGTCGCCTAACTCGAGTCCGCTGATGAGTTTTTGAAAGTTTTTCGCTGCGGACGTGTCGTACGTGGAGAGTAGGCGTTCTTTTGCTGCTTGATATTTCCCTGTAGCCGGCGGGTTGTACAGAATGTCTGTGAGGTGGTGCAGGTCGACCGTTTGAAGTTGCTGAAGCAGGTAGGTGAACTTCTGTGCGTCGGATGTGTGCAGCGGGTCGACTGTAGCCTCGAAGTGAATAAACCACGCCCTTGGCATTTCACGCCAGAATGGAAGGAATCTTGACTGGACGGAGACTCCGGCAAGCTCGTGGTCACGATGAGCCATCTTCTGTTCTACCTGTTGCGGATTTTCTGCAGGAGCTTGAGCGGGGATTCGTGCTTCTTGTTGGATTTCTTGTCCTCCAGCCATTTCTTCAGCGTCGATGGTCACCAGTTGTAGGGGTCAGAAGGTTGCGTAGTAATGTTGCGTGTTCAGATTTGGATGTTGGAATGTCTTTTATTTGCAAACTTAGGACTATATATACAAAATCTTAAAATAAATAAACACACATTCTTATTGGCTAATTACAGTGGACAAATGAAAATGCTTACATTTAAACCTATTACAAAATATTTACAACAAACTGAAACTACGTTATTGGATATAATTATTTACAATTAAATTAACAAATCACAGGGCCTACATTTTAGCCAGTCAGGTGGCGTCTGTGACGTCAGGCGTTACCGGGCAGAGAGCCACGGAATTAGAGCGAGGTGGTATGCTCGGACCTCTCGATGCAAGGTAATAAATATAACCGGCGCGAAACTCGCGCGCTCCGCAGTCTAGCTACTTGTATGCACCGAGAGGGTCGAGATGCACTCTCCCATAATGTTACTGTTATCGTAAAATTTGTATCGATTCGTTGTTGCGTCAAACTTTACTTCAAGTATTTGTGTAAGTAACAGTCTTGCCTAATGTACGATCAAAATCATGTGATAAAATACTTTGAATTGAGACTTTCCACGGTTTTTTTTTGTATTATTTATAAGAACTAATATTTGACCAACTCCAAGTGTTTACTTTGACGTTTTGTCGGCCATACGTTGATATCATTGTCCTTAACTAATAAATAAATAGACACCAGAGGCTTAAAAACCGCTGACGCGGCAACGATTTTGAGAAGGATTCCGAAAGTTAAGCCATGCATGCCAGTGTCTACTATACATATAATGGGTGACCATACCGACCAAAACGTCATTTAAAAGGGTTACTAAGAACATTTTTATACGACAACGTGTTCGGAAGTCTCACGTACAAAACACAGCCACCATGCAAAAGGCGAAGCATTAACGAAGTTGGAATTTATCGAAATAATTTGTTCTTTCGACAGATGTTGTATACAGTGCCACAGAGTAGGGCGCCTTGTTGATGCAGCCATTAAGCCTACCTGTCCGATAAAAGCTGTTACGCCCTACGTAGTTGAACCATGAGAACGCGCAACGGTACTGAATGTACCGCGTACGTAATTAGACAAGCCACTGACTAACAGCATTTAGTACGCACATGTGAGGCGTTATAGGTACGAGTAGAAGGTAAAAATGTACGAAATACGGTTAGACAGGCTGATGAGCAGCAAAGAGACAAAAAATATATATTTTTAAAGTTTAATCTAACCTAAAAAGAAATGATAAATTTTTGTCTATGAAAAAATAGTGTTTTTTTATGGATAATTAAATCTGAAAATTGACACAAAATTACTAATTGGCGGAATCACAACGTTGTCTCTAAACGCAGGATTGACTCCATTTATTTAAAGAAAATAAAAAAGAGACAAATGACGGCAATTAAAGACGAATTTGTAAAAACACATTTCGAACGTAGAAATTTCAAAAACGCAAAAAAAAAATATACTTATTAAAGAAAATTTCATCCTCCTTCTCCTACTTATTTCTTTATAATGTTTAGGGTTCGCTGGTGCAGCGTAAATCACTAAAAATATAAACATTAAAAAATATAATGAAATATGTTGAGTATCGGGCCAAATCTAAGACAAAACTAGCTTGTGGATTTGCAATATATGTTTTTACTAGCGATAACTAACAATGCTCACGCTGATAGGAAAGTTGCAGCCGACGCGGAGTGTGTAACGCCGATCTATTTACTGATAGAGCATGTAATTTCTGCTAATACGAAGAGAATTCCATGCCACCGATAACATCACAGGATTTTGTAAGTATTACTCACGAACGCGATTCTACTTTGATTAATCATTTAGAACGAACGTGGAGTCCGCAACTTGTGAGATAATGCGTCTATTAGAACTTTTACAGTAAATCAAAATATGTTAAATATAAATCAATATTGGGCAACATCACATACATCGCTGATTCTGTGTTAAGTAGCTAAAGCACTTGTGTTACAGAAATCAGAAACAACGACGTCACCACAACACCCGGACGCGAGACAATGTAGAAAAGTTCGTTTCCTATATTGACCTGACCGGTCCCGAGACCACAGAGATAGCGCGACGCCAAAGTCCGGCACGCTTGCCTCTCGCCTACAGAGGTCGACAATATTTGGTGGTTAAGGTAGTGTAGTATTTGTTTTACGTTGTTGTATTCCTGTGGTGCATGTAGGCGATAAGAAATGCGGGCATAAAGCGATTAGCACATACGCCCCTCCCTGTCCTACCCTAAGCCGCGTTACTGTGCAGAAATAAATGTAGCACCTATAAAAAGAGCTTGTAACAGCCTACTGAGTTTGCGAGATGACTTGAAACAGTTTTTTCTTTCCAGTTGCACAAATATATGTAATCAATGAATTCTAAACAAAACATTATGATACAAAGATATAAAAGTGTCTGGCAGGTATACGAGTAATCGTCCGACAACCCTAAACAGGTCGTTCACTGCCTATGTAGGTGATTATTTATCATGACATTCTTACTGTGCCCATTGGAGCGCAGAGCTAACTGTTGGATAGCGCAAATAACGACCAGTCAATATGTAATTGATGGATCCAACCTTTGAAAGAAATCAAAGAGAATTAAATCCAATGGCAGATGCAGTTAGAAGAGGTTTCTTTTCATTTTGTGTGTTGTTCAATCGTTTAGTTGTATAATGTTACGGTTTTGTGTTGACTCATGCCATGTTGGCACTTTCTAACGTTAAAAGTTAAATATGCATACGAATTGTGCTTTGAATAATGAACACCTGCTTACTAAAATCAAAAACAACAAGTAAAATCGTTTTCATTCAACATCGAGACAATAGGCCAACAAAAATAATCGTTAGATTGAGCAAAAAATTAAACGAAATTAATTAAACCAAGATGCCATTATATATGATTATGATTATGATGAATAGCATAACATATGATTAAGATATCGCTCTTAATCTTTTAAATACAAATGATAATTAAATATGGCTAATATTTAATCGAGGGTCAAAAAAATTCTAACTAAACCTAACGTAAATAAATAGGTTGGCCACAAACTTAATAAGTGAGCCACTTGGCCTTGGGCGAGTTGTGGCTCAGTCAGTATTTTTGTAAATTTTTCACTTTAATTATTATCTGTTTTAAATATTAAAAAAAAATACAATGGAGTAAAATAACCAGGGTGGTCAAAGATGGTAAAAGTTAAAGCCTACAAACTGGATTTCATGGTTTACATAATATTTTATGTCGACAAGTGGTTGAGAGCATAGACGATAATTTCAACTAACTGGCTCTCGAAATTTTGGTTCGGTTATTATAATAACATTTTAATCGTAGATCGAACTCTTAAGTTTAGTTCTTCCTTGATCAAACCAAGATTTGATCTGGGAATCTGACCATATGAAAGGGAAATCGTTTTCTACTTTTTTAATATTTAAAACACGACAGTTTGTAAGAATGTATGTTTGTTGCTTTTCGAAGCAAACATAGGTGAGAAACTAGATTATCATGTAGGATACTTCTTTAGGCGAAAAAGACGCAAACGAATTTGCGGGCAATGACTAGTAGGTACTCTTATAATATTATATTAATATAGTGTCTTAATTAATTGAAGTCCTTTAATCACAACTATGTGTTTTTAACATTTCCACCAGAATTTTTATTTGATGGTAACTTTACAACCTAAAACTATTTATAGAAATCTCGTCTAAAACCACCATAACCAGTGTCATAACGACCTAAAAAACCCGTATCCACGACTAATAAGATTCGTTTTATATCTAAACCAGTTAAGCCCATAATTACAATCTGGGTCATGAAAATTCTTTCTGGTCATTGAACTACTACCTGTTACTTCTATTAAAGGAAGTTGAATATTTGGAACGAGTATAACCTCGCATGTTAGGTAATAAATTTAATGGTTTCAAATTGCATTGAGGCAATGTATGTTTAAACCTACATACTTCAAAAATTTAAATGGATCACCGAAATGTTGGTCACAATAGATACTCGACCAAATTTTATATTTTTATTTTATGTTCGTTATAGTCAAGACTAGGTTTGTAAAAAAAAATGAAATAGTACGCGTGCAAACCACAGTGGGTCTATAATTTTTCAAAAGGCTCTTCCGATATCAACTTTTATAACTTAACGGCCTTCTTAAGTTATGCATTGAAAAGCACATAAGGCACTACGGGATACGTATCTCTCTTAGCTTTCCGTTTTCGAGCATTACAACTAATATCTTGCTGTAAGTGTTTATTGCGTTGCGATGATCACAGTGCATAGGTAAACTCGGCAACCGACCGCAACCCATACCTGTCTTCCCAGTCAATTGTCTACTTAACTTTTAAGCATGTGGTGTAATCATTTATTCTTTGACTGATTACGATTACTTATGTTATAACTTTTAAGTGAATAGATGATTGTAAACAATGCGGTGTACATATATGTATATCTCCGACCGTTTTATTTGATTGGAATACCCCTTTTCCTTTTATCAGTCCAAAAATAGTAAACCGACCTAACTCATTATGTAATATCATAATTTACATCAAGATACACACACAACATAGATTATTAAAGAATTCGATTTAAAACCGAGTCGTTATTTAAAAAATCTTTAAGAATGTGTTTTCAAATCCTGGCTTCTAAAATACCCGGTCTGGCTTCATTCGGCCAAGAAACTGCTAGCTTTACTTTGTATGCAAGAGGCGAGTGAAAAGTAAGCAAGCATGTTTCTTAAATATTTAGACGGAGGAAATCCACGCCAGTCCAGCGCTCACTCAATTTCCTTGCGTGGTTTATCTCTTCGTAAACGAGACATGTGCTAGATGTTTGTAGGTAGCTACGAGACTAGTTTACAGAAGCAAGTAGGCTAGTCGACAAAGTACGCAGATATACGACCTTTGTTGCAAAATGCAATAATTTTTTTTTATCCATACGTGCTTGAATTTGATGGCAACGATTTATTAAATTTCCAAACCAACGTGTTATTGGCATTTTGTCTC
Source organism: Glyphodes pyloalis (assembly GCA_037074685.1). Classification (NCBI taxonomy): domain Eukaryota; kingdom Metazoa; phylum Arthropoda; class Insecta; order Lepidoptera; family Crambidae; genus Glyphodes; species Glyphodes pyloalis. The sequence goes on along the minus strand of JAYKKO010000015.1, from coordinate 2,373,485 downwards.
TACATTCAGAGGTGGTTTCCTATCTATCAATAGAATCATTAACCATTCAGCCTTATTAATTTAATGACGCCGACATGATTGTGCAAATGATTTTCGAATATTGGCACCTCACTTTGATGACGCCAATTAATATTTTGTAAATTGACACAGCCAATTTAACATTTCCTTTTGTGCTGACGTCTCGTCATGAGGAAATATAATTAATTAACATTGCTAAAGGCATTGTACACGTGATGCTAAACCGAATTGGTTGGTTAAATATTAAATTATGATGTGTTGTTGTTTTTTTAATGCAATGGAGTACAAACACATCGAATTCTTAAAACATGGTATAGGTATAGGTAGGCACTTCCGATTGTAAGAACAATTTTATAAATAGCTTGTTCTATCTTTAAATATTTAAATAATTAAAAAGAACATTCACTCTAAACAGAATTTAAAAAATACGTCCGCCAATTCTTTTTTTATTTCTAGAACAACACGTTCCTATTTTAAATAGTTTCGAGCACTGGTGATTAAAATTTGCTTTTCTAGTTTAATAAAAAAGTAAGTTTAAAAACTAAAACCCGACTACTAAAACACCGCGATCTAAAAAGTATGAAACAAGAAAATATTCCGGTCAAAAATGGTTATGTGGGTACCTACTTACTTACAAACTATACTTTATCTTTCGTTAATTAAAACTAATTTTGCACGTAGGTTTTTGTTGTGTTTAATACATCCAGAGTTCTCAGGAAAGCCGTGGTCCTCCTTTTCGCTTCGCCGTAGTCGGGTAAAAAGAAAACATAATCTTAGAATTCCAACTTACGGAAGGTGCACATATTTGTGTGGCTAAATTAGATGATGTAACTTCGTGACTACATACATAGCATAGTGTGCATTTTCTCGCCACGTTAGCTCGGTGCGTGACTTATTTGCTTAAATCCGACTAGTATGAAAATTGCTCTTGCATAACACAATTTTGTACACAAATTACAATACAATGAACGTTTATACCGGTACACTGGTTGCTAAGAACCGTAGCTGAATGGAAAAATGTAATCTACTTTCGTAGAGAGACTTTCGTTTTTTTCAGTTTGCATTTTGTGAACAGATAGATTTAGTAAAATGTAATTAACTCTTACGTTAGGTAGCATAAATCAACATATTCAGTAGATTAAGTCTGACAATGAAGAAATAATCTTAAATATTAAAATGAAAATACCCTTCTATGAATAACTGTATTTGTATGTAAATATTTAAAAACAAATTAAAAATAATGTCATTCCTTATATTTGCCGTGGGTACCAGGGTCCATAACTTGTCCTTTTAGTTTTAAGATATTACATGTAATACCACTATTTACTGATGAAGTGCAATAAATAATATGAATACGAACAGAACGTGTATGATGCTTTCCAACTCGTAGTGTGGCTTCTTGCCAGTATTCTGTAGCGGTAAAGGTATCAAATAAATAAGCAAATTAGTAATAATAAACTTATAAACGACTAAAAGATTAATGCTTGTAATTAAACAAAACTTTATAGCCCTAAAACTATAAACCTACAGAGTGGGCAATTTCAGATAAACATGATTCAAAGATGGTAAAAGGTTTGATGAAAAGCAAGTTTGCTTATCGCTGCGCTTTAATTAGTAGACTCTTATGCAATCGTTAACCACTAACTAATTCACTTGTTTATTTTACTTCAGAATTACAGATTAAATAAAATAAATGAATATTATGAGTAGGTACAAGATTACGGGTACTATTTGGCGGATTCAACTGAACTAAACCCAAGCAGATTTAGAAAAGTTAGTTTTCTAATACCTGCCCCAAAATAGAACCCAGTATGGTCAGCATTTTGAGCACCTTAAACAGCGCGAGTCAATCAAAACAAAAAAAAATCTTATTGTTTCAGTAAAGGCAATTGTGGTTTTTTAATTGCCAATTTCTGTTGGTTTCAGTGTAGCTTTATATGCCATTTGCAACCCAACTTGTGAACCACACAAAATCTAAACTACTACTAGTTTTGAGAGATCTTTTTTTAAACTTGTTTATGATTTAAAATTAATTTGATGGTAGAAGGCATGGATACGAAATGACGCGTCTGAATCGACTAAAAAGATAAAATGAAAAATCCAAGAAAACCTGATAAAAAATGATTTTCGCAAACAGCCTTGTTAGGTATCGAGAGGCTGTTTGCACGAATACTCGATTACAGCATATCGTTATGAAAGTCATTAAACGAAAGTAACTTTAAATTCGACGAGGTATCGCAGATCTTAACGCTCTACAGCACCGACACAACAGCATATCAGACGGTTTATGTACTACCACACTGTTACACTTTGCATCGATTTGTCGTTTTTACAATTATTTTTACGTTAAAATAGCCACTAAACTTCTTCAGCAAATCCCATTACGACTATGTAACGAGAAATTGATATAATTATACGATGTTAAACGGTTGTTTGGTGCTATTTATTAGCTTTTCGGCGAACCGCGGCTAGACTTTAGCATCACGCAGTTTCTGAGGTCCTGTATTTGAATTTACGGCCGGGTCAATATGGAAAAAGATATTTTGTATATTGTCTCGGGTCTAGGTGGTGTCGTACCTATCTTTGTTGTTTCTGATTTCGGTAACACAAGTGCTTTTTATTCTTACCACAGAATCAGTTTTTTACACTATTACCGTTATACGGCCAATTAAAATAGAAGCTCATTATTTTTTTACAATTAAGTAATACGTACCCTATTAGAAAAACACATTACTAAAGTTGATTGGGAATTTCATATTTTTCAACATTCCTGTGTTTTTATTTAATTACTGACTACTTTTACCTAGATTATAATTTGTAAACTGAATTAGTTTCGGAGGTATTTTTGACAAATTAATTTTATCTTCTAACATTGGAGTTCAATAGCAAGACGAAAAAGAAACAAAATATGTATTCACTGGAAAGTAAATTAGCGGAATCGAATATGTAGAAAGCTTCAATAGAACTGGTAATCAAAACGCGGTCTCTCGACGCACCATACTTTGCTAACTCATTATTACTAAATCATAGAGACAGTTACGTATTCGAATGAAATATCGATTTCAAAAGAGGCAATATTAATTCATTATTATTAACTAAAAGGAGAAAAGGTAATTCGAGTTTTGTCGACTTCGTGAAAGCGTTAATTAAAAGGACGTGCTTTGTGATGATATTGCGAAAATAATTGGAAATGCTGTTTCGATCGTTTATTGCAAGGTATTTTATTTTCATCGAAAAGTTACAAAATTTTATAAGATTTGAAATTTTGTATTATTTTTTCACTTCATATGAAATAACAAATTAGCTTACTAATTACTTGTTTAAGTTTATTTTGAAACACAATTAATTTAACGTATTTATTATTAACTACTTGCGGTTTCGCATGCGTACTGACTCCGTTTTTAGGGTTCCGTACCTCAAAAGGAAAGAAAAAACGGAACCCTTATAGGATCACTTTGTTGTCCGTCTGTTTCCATATTTACCACCGATTATTCGCTCTTATTTGTTGCAGCGTGATACTATTTAACCCAAAGTCTTTTTCGATAAAAAGGGCTAACTAACGCAGAAATATTTTTTTAATTTGAACCAGTACATCCAGAGATTAGCGCGTTCAAACGAACTACAAACATACTCTTCAGCTTTATAATATCAGTAAGTATAGATTTAGGATTGCCTTTGAGGTGTAGTGGTTAGAACGATAAGGCGCGAGCCCACCGCGGTGCAGGTAGATGCTACGCACGTGTATTAAGCTTCGGTTTGGATGAAAATGTATGTGGTTGTGTCACTGCAACCCACGGAGAGGCTACGCATGAATTGACGTCATTGATACATGCGTGGCTTGCTCGAATAGGCGGTTACACAGCTCACCGCTGTCGACGTGGGTCTACTTTTCCACTGGAGTACACGAATATGACCCTCGACTATGTACAGTACAGCTCACGCCTCACTTATCGCAGCGCAGTTTTCAGTCATATACCTTGTGGAGTCCGTGTCCGTGGGTTGCAGTGGCACGTGCGTAGCCTCTCCGTGCCATGCTATACATAGTCGTGGGTCATATTCGTGTACTCCAGTGGAAACGTAGACCCACGTTGTCAAACAAATTAATACATGCAGCTAAAATGCGCCGCGTGCCCGTGCACAGCATGCGCTGCGGTGGACCCGCGCCTTTATTCTCAAGAAATCCGTCGTGTGTTCATTCATAACACGCGGGAAACACCTTTCCTTTGATTGAGGTAGCTTCATTTGCTTTATATAGAGACTATTCATAAGTATTACTAATGTAATCTTTGTGAATAAAAAATATTGACTTTGACTTCGAGATTTTTTTCCAGTTCGATCAGGGCATCGCATCACATCACCCGATTGTCCCATAAAAATGTTGATTCTCTGCTTAGGAAGGCATATTTAAGCCGTAGGCCATATGTTATGATAAATGTAGGTCTGGTTTTCCTTAAAAGGTTGTGGAGATGGCAATATTCCATTGTAATAACCAGGTTTGTTAAATCTAGATCTTAGTCGAAGCGGATCCAGCGGTCGGTAATGGATGCATAACTGGGAAACACGATAGGAGAAAGATTATGAATCATTATTATGCAATTGAATGCGCAAGTGTAAACTTTAGTTTCTAAATGTCCAATAAGTTTAAAATAAAATATAAATATATAAATATTGGACAACATCATATACATTGCTACGATTCTGTGGTAAGTAGCTTAAGCACTTGTGTTACAGAAATCAAAAGCAGCGACGGTACCACAACACCCAGACCCGAGACAATACAGAAAAGTTCGTTTCCCATATTGACCCGACCGGGGATCGAACCCGGAAACTCAGAGATGGCGCGACGCCAAAGTTCGGCCTCGCCTCTCGGCTACGAGATCGTCGTCGTTAAAAGTGACGATAGTAGGTACATAGGATGTGAGTAACACCAACAATGAACTCTTTATAAACAGGCATTGTTTTAGCTAGGTGGCGAGCACTGATAAGTAAACGATTCTTGCCGGATAAGGGTTTCCTCGTGTATGAAAATTGACCATTAATTTGCAAGCAGAGAATGCGTGTTTTTTTTTAAATACCTTAATTATTTTTCGCCGTGTTTCATTAAAATGCCTTTGTGCAACTATTTTTTTTAATAGATAGAACTTGCTAACCGATATTTTACTCGATTGCACTAATGGGAAGTAGCACAAATGTCGAACTTAATGCAATAATATTTTATGTAATCGCCGTATACTTTTTTGTAAACGCCATTGTTAGGGATGACTACTTAAAACTATAAAACTCCCTCGGAAATTCATTGTTCGTAAATTGATTCCAGCATCGAAACAAGCAAAGCCCGAAGCCAAAGTAAAAAGAGGGGCTCGTTAATCAAAGATCCAGAACTTTCAAATCTGTAAAAGGCTAGCTGTGTCCACACCGAGACCAAACGACAATCGAGTAGGAGCGGTCTCGTTAAAGTTGCAATTTTATAGCGAAAATCAAGTGAGTGATTGATCATCCGCCTGTTCACTGGTTCGTACGAAACATCACTAAAGCAAGTGAACCGTTACATCGCTTATAAATCCGCGGAGTTCGTTCCGGACATTAATTTCTGTTGACATTGATCGTTTACCCCACCTATACTCACTTCATTGTCCGGACAAGGTCGGTACATCTGAATATTCATGGACTCTTTTTGGAAACGCATCTCGTTTCAGAGATACTCGAGGCCTCTGATGACGAAAGTTAAATTACTGGAGTTTCAATGGTGCTCAATTTGTTATTGCATTCCAAACGGTTGATCCAAACATTTCGATGGTTTGCGTGGAATTATTGATGGACCCTCATCATACTTTAGTTAGAAAGGGGTTTTCTAGAAAATATCTTTAAAGTTAATCAGATGTCCTTAAATCTTTTGTGAATTATACTTTTGTTCTCTAATAAAATACGTTAAGTATTTAAATTCCTAAGATACTGATGATTCGTACTAATTTGAAAATTATACTTTATCAATTAATTGGCCTGAAGCAATCTCATAGCATGAAGGCCAATTATCACACAACAGGTAGGTATTTCTTTCATACTTAATTATTATAAATAAAGTGGAGGAAGTGGTTCTAATCTATTGGAAGTGGTGTATTGTGGGCGACCTGTTGGTCTTGCTACTAAGCAATTGTTTGTTTACGTTGACTCAGAAAAATAAAACGAAATTAAAGGCGGCAAAGTTATGTCACGCTATCTGTATTTCATTTTTGACTTATCATCTGAGTGTTCGTAGGTATATGAGGTAGGTAAGTAACGCACCAGCTAGTTGCCAAAAGCGCAGCGTAAGATGAGATCAATTTTATTTATCTCTAAACCAACGCAAATGATGTAATCACGAAGTCGCTATAATGCATTTGCAACCACTAATTCTCCCGCGCCTTCGCCCGCTACAACGCTTGACCATGAATAGCTACTCGTACTAAGGATGTTTATGTATATCGCCCCCATCCCACAGCCAATTCGACTTTACATTTCGAGTGAGTGACCCGATCTGTGTAGGCGGATGACAGTAACCAATGTTAACAGGTTCTCTGTTCCATGAATCACACCTGAATACAAAATTACTAATGTATGCCTCATTAAACGCAAATTTCTTTTAATGGCAACTGTGGGTACCGTGGTTTCTCAGCGGACAAAAGATTAAATTTGAGCCAAGTAATTTACAAAAATCTACTTTGAATTTATGAGCTTTACTGGTAAATTACAGGTAGGTAGACCATGATTACAGGTTATGTAACAAAAAATTCAGTAGATATTTAAATCTGTGAAAATGTGTGACAACAGTGTTTGCAAATGGTAAATACGGATTGAGTCTTTATGAGACGCTTCAAAATGATAACGTTTTATTATTATTACTTGTATTTATAGATGAAATTACCATTGCAGAACGCTAACATAAAAGAAATAATTGTTAAATTATTTATATAACCATTATATGCTGCCACCAATGCCATGCAGTGCCGTGTAGGTACCCATCAGGGATGTTATGGATAAATAATTTCGGATACGGACATATTATGGAAAATATTAAATTGGTGTCGGTTACGGTTACGGATATAAAGTAATTTAGAATTATCTTATAGTATCGGTTATGGATACAGTAATACCCCGACTTACGCTACCCCGTTTTACGCGAATTCGGAGATACGCGGTTTTTCATTTGCGATGCATTTTACTTATATTCTCTTATTATGTCATCTAAAAGAACGAAAAATGCGTCATTGGAGCTTAACGAGAAAAGAAAAACACTGTCTTTGGAGTGTAATCTGTATATAATTGAAGACTTTAAAGCAAAAAATGTTTTTTTTGAGTTGGCAATGAAATCAACAATCCGAACGGCTATAAGTAAAAGAAAAAATCAAATGACAATTGCAAACTTAACAGAAGGACTCAATTCAATTGAAAAGGGAATACAAATAAAAAAAAAAGATTCTATTGAAGAACGCGTTTCTACTACAGAACGAGGAATAAAAAAATTACTGGTATACCTACTACGAGAAAATTTTGCGTGAGAAGAAAAAATTTACTCGTCAGGCAACATTGTTAGAATATAATAAGCCTTCGACATCAAAATTACTTCGGTTTAGGTTACTTTATTCATAACAATGTAAATTGTTACATTACTAAAAACTTTATTAAACTTTATTCTTCTAAATTAATGTTTTCTTCAAACTCTGGTCCCGATTAAACATACTTTATATGTATTTATATGCAAAGTTAAACCCCGACTAACGCAAATTCGACTTACGCGGCAATCACTGGACCCACCTACCGCGTATGTCCGGGGTATTACTGTATTCGTTTTTTATGAAAGTGTAGAAGTGAAATACAAATAAGAATATAAATGATTTGACGTTAATTGTACTTCGTAGGCTTTGAAACCAGTTAAACAAGTAATTATTTTTTATATTTTTTACAGCTACTCGATTTAGTATGAAATATTTTCCTACCATTCAAAAACGCGTTGAATTAACTAAACACTATACAGTTACACTATTCGATACTATCCGAAACTTTTATATCGGATTCGGTTAAGGTTACGGATCTTATTTTATTTCGGATATCCGATCGTTTCGGTTACGGATATGGGGCTCCATAACAACACTGGTACCTATATCCATATTGAGGAGGTCTTGAATCTGGTTTCGTGAACCGGGTCAATGTACTGAGTTTTAAAAATCAAATACTTAGAAACCGCCCTTGGAAGACAATACTAACTAGACAAGGTCGTAAACGGAGGATAGCCGTGTGTGGGGATCAAAACATTAACAAAATTAATTGTTTAAAAGTTTATTCTTCTTCCAAAGTTAAATCTTTAACAAGATTTTATTGACAGCAAAATCGAATAGAGATGGTGATCCACTCTATAAATGGTTAAACCAAGAAAACGTCCATGGAAAATGCTTCTATTCCACAATTATTACTTTTGAAGCGTAGGCGACGTACCAACAGCTTAAAACACGTCAGACTTATCCACTTTGCCCTTATCTCGTGGTCATAAGAATTAATTTCGAACTGCAAGTATTGTGCGTTTCATCGTACAAAAGGTGAAGGTTCCGCTAAGCACCCACCTTTATCGCCCGTCATCGATTATTATGAGTAATTCACATAGCAACATTAGGTACTAATGGATCTGACATAACGATGTACGATGTTTATTAATTACCAGAAAACGATGAAAGAAATAGCAGTACTTCCGAAAACGGGATATGATTATAATTGAACCTATCGCTAATTAGCGGCAATCAACAGTCGAGTCGTATATCGGATAACTTTATGTCCATAATGTTTGTCTGAAAGAAATTTTGATAGATTATTAATATAAAAAGCAACGAAAAACATCTAATTTTGTTGCAAAACTTTCGAATAACACTTCACCTAATTTAATAAATACATTTAGAGATGAGACAGCGAGTTTTATGCGAGTTTAATTAATTGGATGCGATTTCTGAGTCGGCTAATCCTTAAAATTTATGGCCATATTTATGTTAATCTCACCTCTTAAGAAGTACAAAATGGGCTATTATTTGTTTTGTTTCCTTTCTCGATCCATTCGCTCGATTAGGTAAATTAGGAAGGCATTATTACCTACTTAAAATCATAATTTAAAATATAATTTCAATTAATACCTTTTTTCAACAAGTTCATTCATTCAGATATCGTAAATTTAAGACACAAGGGAATCGATGCTTTCATCTTAATTTAAAAAAGCTTATAAACTCACATTATCTAATTGTTAACATACTTTTAAAGATCTTGTTCAGGCGAAACCCTTTGTGTCAAAAAAAGCGTTTTATTTTTAATCACCGTCATAAAAATTACGGGGTGCACACATATATACCGGTAAACCTATAAATATATTTATAATAAAAATACATAAAAAAATAAAAGAAAACAAGTAGATAAGTAAAGTAAATAAATTAAACAATTGATTAATTCTTGTTCATCATCTATGTAAGCAACCATTATATGTAATACCTACTTTACTTATGGAGTGCAATAAAGAATATGAATATGAACAGAAGATTTTTTTTGAATGTCCTTAGTTAGGGATTGTCGAGTATTTTAGTAATACATATGTTACTAAACCTAATACTGGACTGCGGCTTACGTAGCTTAACTAATGGTATTATTTTATTACATTCCTTTTTTCTTCTATCTTTTAATTGTCACACGTATCAAACAAATATTCCATGAAGCGATAGTTGTAACCCATAATCATTTTCAACTTTGTCGATTCATTATTTAGTTGTTTACTCGATTTTATTGAAAAGGTCAACAGAAGTATATTAGGGTACCGTCAATTGCGAAAATGTTACATAAATAAAAGGCAGAGTTTACCAAATCAATTTAAAAATTTTACCAAATCGGTTTGTGCCGTCAATCGTTGGGCGTCACCGATTTCCCCACGGTCTGCCGGATGTCACGAGTCCAGCCATTGTCTGACCAGCCTAGCCGTGACTTGCACTGTGCATTCTGTGGAAACTGCACTTATGTTGTCATGCTTCACACCATAACATTTACACAATCGTGGACGGAACACGCCTTTTGTCTATGGGAGGTCGATGACCTAGGTGAAATTACCGAAGTAATTTCTTTAGCGGGCAGGCTGTCTGAATCTTCGTTGTTACTAATAAAAAATATATATATTATTTTTTACAAAATTAAGTGCCAAATGCGGGTTAGTGTACACAATACCGAGCTATGTTAAAAAATCCAAAACATAATTTGCTCGACACGGGGATTAAACCCAGGACGGATCCCAAGATCATTACCATTAACCGGTACTTGAACCACGAGACCACCAAGATAATCAAATTGATTAACTTGTTAGTAAGCATGCGTCTGAATAAACACACCGTACTAATAAAAATATTTAACGAGATTCAATTAGTTTGCTTTCACCCGTTTACCCAATTGCACGAATGTTTAGCAGCCGTGGTTCACAAGTTAGTAGGTATTGTCTTGACGCCTACTAACCTCCATACAGGTTTCCGCATCGAAGCATTCTCATCATGTCATTGTATGTATGTTATACCTACCTATAACCGGTCTGGTGAATACGTTTATCTTTTCAGTGGAATTACAGAGACGAGTTTGTTTGTTTCAATTTTGAAAGCGCACATTTTAATTGCAAAGAGATCGCAGATGCATCTTATTTTATTTATTTTAGAATGTTATCCAGAAATGCATACATATGTAACCTAGAAACCGAACATAAATCATATACTTCTTCATATGAAAAGTTTTGTGAACAGAAATAATGAAACTAAATAACCATTGCAATTCGTATTTCACAAACGTTGTGAGCTCCGAATAATCTAGTTGGCTGGAGCATTGATATCTGTGTTCATGCGTAGAAGAAAAACTGGCTTCTCTGGTTTCAGTATTGAAATTAAACAAGAGAGAGAGAGAGATTTTAAGAGAAGTAGGGCATAGCGATTTATCGCTCGAACTGGAGCAGCCCGACTGGTGAAACCTCCACCTTACAGAAGACCGCAACCAAATAACAATCACTTCTGTGTTGTTGTGTTCCTGCGTGTCAGTAAGGTTTCCAGAGCTCCTGGGGGGTGCTACATTAGTAGCAGGGGTCAAGCCTTCAAGGTAAGGGTGACAAGTCTAGTTACAGATTTATTATGCTGTACTTGTCACCCTTAAGCTAGGACCTCATTACCACTTAACATCAGGTGGGATGAGGTCAATCTTGAAGTGCAATATAAAAAAAAAAAGATGATAATAGGTATAAAGAACTGGACTTTAGTATGGTCATGGGATGGAAACTCTTGCGTTCCAGGCTAAGGCAATATTTACATCGTGTCTTACTGACACATTATGTTTGCATATCCTTGCACCTATTTAGATAATATACCTATGTACTTAATGGGATTTGATAGTTGTCCTTCAGACCAAATCTAGAACAATCGATCATTATGTTCTGTAGGCAATCATCTTCTATGTATAAGTGTAAATAGCAACATGTTCAGGTTATATATGAGATTAAAGTAGCTATGCAACGTGCTGTGTAATTGACGTTGTTTACACTTTAATACTTATTCGTGTATGTTGGAATTCTGCAAAATGCGTAAGTAATTATAATTAAATCGACCAGCAATATCTTTTGCATATAGGTGCAGAATATTTAGCTGTTTTATTGATTTTGTTTGTTGAATAATAAGTCCATATGTACGATTGCTAACTTAGATCCTTATGTTTCAAATCATAGAAGGCTCAAACAGGCTTCCTACCACAGGGTTAACTAGCAAAACTATATGAAATGCCCCGAATGCAATTCAATTATTCTTTTAAGTTTTATTTGGTAAGGCTATAACTATCATAGTGAAAGGATATTTGTGTAAAATCCGAATAGGAGATACACCGGAGAGCGCAAGCTAGATTCCGCTTTATTATATAGTCCTTAAAGCTTTTATTTACGTACATCAATTTGCTTTCAATTATTATTTTATTCTTACTATAAAATTCAGTGATACATCCTGACCGGAACACAGTCGGTGTAGCACAATGTTATTCAAAACATGAGTCTAGACAAATTAATTATGAAAATAATCCGGACATACATTATTGTTTTACATTTGCATCGGCATTCCGCATGCCACCGATTCGCTGCAATTCGACGGAATATTAAATTGTCCGGTGGAATAATCAAACTGTTGGTATGTACAGACAAAAGCAGTCAGACTGCACAATTTTGATTTTGGCACTGCCCTTATGTAGGGGGCATAAGTTCTAATCTCGAACTGCAAGTGTTTACCTCAACGTTGTGATAATCGTACGAAGTCGTTAATAGTACACAAGCTGGGTCCGGTAATGTGCCGACCGGTCATCGCATTACAGCGTGCGAGAGGGAAATTATAAAAGGGAATGTTTCCAATAGCGGAGCGGACTGGATCCAAAATACCAGATTGCTTTTTGTTCGTTAAATAGTTATTAAAAAAATATTAGACACGTTGTTTACTTGCTACATTAATAAAACAGTACTTAGATGAAAGGATGCCGAATGACGGGTTGGGGGCTCTTTAGGTTACTAGTGGATAAAAAATGTACCTGCTAATGGCTTCATGCGAAAATTTATAGAATTCAAAACGAATCAAAATACATTTCATGACACAGATTTCAGTATATTACTGAGATAGACACCTTTAGTATAAATATATTATGTCTAAGTCGATTTGCCAACCAATCTAAACCAAATGAGTCGATCACGGAATCCTGAGACCGACCGTTCAGACTAATTTTGAGCAAATGACGTGATGAAACATTTAACGACAGGAAACTGACGGAAACCTGTCCGACGGTTTCGTAAGCTAAATGCAGTTTTTAACCTGTTTCTTGCAGGAGATATATTTGCTACAACTAAGTGCGAAGCGTGTTAAAGAGTTGCAAATGCTTTTGTAGCTTCGAGCACATCTAGTAGAATCTAAAAGATCTTATCTTTATTGATAAGTTCAGACTTTCAAAAAAGAAAGCATTTTAATTAAAACTTAGATGATTGGCTTTTTTTCTCACAAATAAATTACTCCTGAGTAATATTATACAATTAATATTATGTCTCTTTGGAATTTATGAAATTTTGTTGACACGTTGGAAAGACTATACAAGTATAAAATATTGAATATACGAACAAAAGACCAGTGCTTCCTAAGGAAAATGTTAATGAGTTTGAATAGTATTTTTGCGGATCACCGTAACATGCATTTCATGGCTGCATGTTTTTTAAAAAGTAAGAAAAGTTGGTAAAGTAAATTAATTGTCTATTTAATGTCTCACTTCAGGGTCGTGGACTCCATTATTCCATGACTACATCAGTGGTAACTGGCTTAATCACCACGCTATACAAACCTGAGTTTGTGATCACAAACCCTATGTTTAAAAAATCCGTTACATGCTTTGCTCAGCCGTGATTCGAACCTAAGACTCTCAATCTCAAGATCACTGTTACGAACGAACTCCTTATGAGTCATAGGTTATGTTTTTATATTCTTTTAAATCTGTCAATTTAACTTGCTTGTTATTCTTTTTCTTTTACCTTTCATTCGAACTGTATTTTTTCCCTTTACTTTTATTTTAAATATATTTTTAATCACCCTATTCTGAGTTCTTTATCCCTCTCCCTTCCCTCCGTAACAATCACAGTCCGAAACTTAAGTCACTGACCATCGAGGCGTTTAGCGCGCCCAAGCGTCCTTGTCTTGATAAAATGCAATACTGAAAGGCTATTTCAATATAACTGTTATTTAGATAGCCATCTTGTTTAATCTAAGACGGATACTGAAGGTAACTGGCAAACTTTATGAATAGCAATCAGTATTGACCTTTCGTCTATCTAGATGAAGTGCCCAAGTTGTGCTGGGCAGTGCCGGCGCCGCGAGCGAACAATTCGGATACATAGATCTACTAAATAGTGGTCGGTACCACAAAAAAGAAGTATTTATGTGCCAATAAGGTCACAATCTCAGCATGAGCTGCTGTAGCACAATACCTCTTCAGCGCTGGTTTTCAAAAAAGACGTCTCGAAAAAGAGTCTTTAACAATAATAAAATACAAAAAATAAACAACAGAATCAAGGTCCCCCTTATACACATGACGGATAAAACAATGGTTATGCATACAATTAGGATTATCGGGTAGTCAATGTATTGTACACGTCAAGAATTTGAGTAAGCCCAACATACATCAAAGTAGGTATGCAAGTTGTGTAACTTCTATTCTACTTCATGAAGATAACTGCTCACATTAGCGTGGAGAAAACACTTCCTCTGCTGTTTGCAACAATGCATGATTGCTTGCGGTCAGTTTCGTCATAACTTTGCATAGATTGGTGTGAAAGAGTTCTAGTGTTACGGTCTGATCCACTAAAGTAAAAGTTTGATCAAATAAGCTTTTATGTTGACCAAAAGGACTGTGAAAGGGCAATTATTATTGAGTGATACACATCTAAGCGTGTGTGTTTTACATCCAACATTACGACGGTATCTACAATAATCACACTTCCGTATCTTAACCGAAGTAAATTTTAAATATTTTGATGCAATAATTAGTAAAATAAAGTATATATCCAACTGGGAAACATTGTTTTATTGGTGTGGTCCTATTTTTCGCAATGACAAACATGCCATGCTTGCAAAAATGTACGTGTGCTTAAATAACAAAAAACACTGAATTATGATAAATACAAACTTTACTAAAACAATCTTGCATACGTGTTAAATTGGGATTTTATTGTTTTGAACTAAGTTCATTATCTGTATCAGCGGATGGACAGGAGCGGTGCAGCGGCTGCAACCAGATACATTGACCGACATACGTAACATGAGAACCGAGAGAAATGTTCCTGCGACGCACTTGCGTTCGCTGACAGCCAAGCGAATTACTAAAAGAAGTGACCTTATTTCTATCTTTACTTAATGGCAATACGGGTCATTTTACAGATTTTATAGATAAATATTAGAATATCAAGCTTTTGCGTGCAGTTTCTTTCGCGAACATTTTATCGTGATCAATACTTATTCCGTTTTTTAGGTTCACACTAAATTCGTGCATTCAGATTGGCACTAAAATCAAGTCAAAATGGACTTTCGCGTTCAAAAAAGTATTGAAAACATTACATTTAACTCGAATCTCAAGGATCTTACACAGGAAGACCTATAATCGCATGCCCGTAAAACAATAGGATGACTTTGATATGCTCATACAATGATGAATGCTAGTTAAAAGCCTTGGTCTGACCTAACAATTGCATAAGAAAGATAATAAGTTTGTTTTTTAATCTAACATTGGTTTTGTTAGTATCCAAGAAGTAATACTAACAATTATCAACTTTTGTAAACCGTATGCATTAAGATATTTCTAAACATATTCGGCAGAGGGCACTTACCGTAGCTTAACGGGTTGATACAGCAGAAAAATTTCATTGCCTACGATAACTTGCGGGGTTAGCTCAGTTGGAAGAGCAGCCCGCGCGATACGTGAAGATCGTGGGTGCGTTTCGCGCACCGCAAGGGGAGATAATAATTTTCTGTTTCTTTTAAAGATATTTCTAGTTGTGAAAACTTACTTCAATAGCGTAATCGGTTTATGTGCCTTGCTAGGTCAAATGTCAGATTGTAATCGCTTTATTACTTTAATAACCTGAGTTTCTACATCTCGTGGATCCCGGTTCAGAAACCAGTAGAGGTTTCAAGTGAAAAGATTTTTATTGGTATATAAATTAAGAAGATCTACCTTTATTAACACAAACTATTATTTGAAAAGACCCAATGAAGGGGCTTCATTTTTAATACCATTGAACTCTGCGCTAATTCCTCCACTGTCATTCAAAAAGGGGAGTTTTTAGGGCAAGTGTCTGATAGGTTCAAATAAAAACTCAAAGATGGGAGGGATGGGAAGTAGTCGATTGGCACCAAATTAAATCGCCCGTATGTGCGAATCGTCCCCTGTCAGTATTTTTTTTGGTAGGCGTTTCGCACGCATGTATTTTAAACGCTTGCGAATCGATTCCTTCAAGAACTAAACGCATACTACAAGTTTTTGAAGGAGTCGATTCGCACGCTTTTAAAATACATTCGTGCTAAACGCCTACCAAAAAAATATTTTATTGAAAGGAGACGATTCGCATGTTTGATGAAATTAATTTCGTGCCAATCGACTATTAACCCAAAAAAATAAGGTAAGCGGACATCACAGCCTAAAATGCTCATCGTCTGAAGTTTTAAGTGTTTGTAATAAATGTCACTGAATTCGGTTGAGTTTGTCGTACATCGAATACCACATATTTCATGAAGAACTATGTTTATCTTTGGGTTAAGCTAATCGTTAATAGGATCCGACTGTTGCTATTCTTTTTATTTTCTTTTTACATCGTTATTCATCATCAATGTATGCATACTTCATACGAAATACACATATCTATTTGGCGTTAAGTCGGTTCCGACTTTGCAAACATTATGTTGCGTAACTTGAAAGTGATAGTACATAATAGGTTATGTTTGAACATTTCGCTTTGCGGGTAAATAACCATTAGAATCGTTCACATTGGCTACGCTAATTGCTTTCACTGTTTTATGATTGCCGAAGTCCATTTCTAAATTACTTATTTTAGTTTAGTCTGTTGTGCAAAACGTGTTATGCGATACGTTATGTGAATAAATTTAATATTTTATTATTAAATTCAAATTAAATGTGTGCAACATGTAATTTATCTTATTTTATCAGGACAGTTTTAATTTTAATGGGGATTATCACAACATGATTTATTTACCTACATTATAACTTGATATCTAAAAAAACAGGTACAAGTAGTAATATTCTTGTCTGAATAGTTAATTTACAATGTTTTATGATAAACTTGCTGCTGTTGCTTGATTCTCTATTTTTGCAATAAATTTAAATTTGTTGATCTTGGAATCGAAAACACATATTACACCAACACTGATATGAAAAATTATTTGACATCATGTACCGTTTTGTCGGTAAATTATGGAAATCCATTAATTTTTCAGTTTAACATATTTCATAGTTAATCATTACAGTTTTCGCTAGTTTTTTTCCGTAGTATTAGGGTTTAAACCTGTGATACTCGTAAATTCTGGTTTGCTGTGAGTTCATACTGTCAATGAACGAGACTTTTTAATTTACATTTTGTTTATGTATGCATTATTTTATTGTCCACTTTTTACTGCCCTTACCACGAGAGCATACGGAACAAATGTAAGTTTTAACTGTATGATGTGCCATTGTCCATAATTCAAGGATTTCCTAGTACTTTATACGAAAAAGCATAAATTTGATTAACACGTTCCAAAGTCGTACAAGCTATAAACAAACATGCTCCTATAACAGCGACGCGCCTCTGAGAAAACAAACACGTGAAATTCGCAAATAGTGATGACGGCTCGAGCTACGTTATTAAAGGGGCGAGGTTAATTAAAACTTTTTAGGACTCCTCAAAGAGGAGGCCCTATTAACGACATGTCCGAGGGCATCGATCCGTGAGTTTTCAACTTTCCGCGCCTGGAGTTATGTGCTATATTATGCGAACATAAACACGTAGTTCAGGGAAATAGACGTGGCTTTTCGAAGCGGATAAATGATTTTTGACTGGCGCGAGTCGTTTAAATAGGCTTCGTTAGAAAAGATTTACCTATACGTTGTCGTTACCTTATAAATATAATCTAGGGAACTAATTCAACGCGCCTGACGCCTCTTGTGCAAGATTGCATATTTTTACATTTGATACTCTTTTTTTGTAATTTATATTGTACCTAGTTTTTCTTTTTTCTGCCATTGATTTTCGATTGACAATATACGAGTAGTTTCTTGTTTTTACCAAAAACTAGCGTATTTTTTCTGCTAAATAGTGATGTACAGGCAAAAGCACATGAGACTATACATTTTGGAATTTGTACGCCCTTATGTCGAAGCCGTAAGAACTAATGTCGGACTGTAAGTGTTTACCCTGATCTGCTGTCGACCTTACGTAACAGTTTTCATACACACAATAACAATTTATAAGATTAAATTAAGGTTGTAATTGGTAGTCAAATTTACCTTTATAATGAAGTAAAAGGTGGTATACAAGCTTTTAAAATTGCTCCCTACAACTTAGATTAATTCATATCAGTTTAATTAGGAGAGCTTAGTGAATTACTAATCACTTACCTACTTGTTTTAAACTTTATAACCAATCTACATTATAAAGTTAGTTCTTAAATAAATATTAGACCACATAGCAAACGTCTGCCTGATCTCAAAGCTCAAATTTGTGTCCTGGAAATCAGAATCACCTAAAGGTAATAAACATCCAGGCTCAGGACAAACACTTTACAACATCAATGTTTTATATGAATAGATATTGAAGCCACAACCCTGGTTTCAGACCGGAGCACTAACCATTAAACAATTCAGCTCATCGTCAACTTAATTGAGTAAAATAAGGTTACAATTAAATATTTTGTTAACAACTGGGTAGTTCTCGTATTATCATGAAGAAGATATTAAAGCTACAAGCGGCACAGCAGCGATTCGGAACAAAATTAACCAAGAAGAATCCGACAGGAAACTTATAGAAGATTATATACTTTAAAATCTTACAATACTCGTACTAGATAGACATGGGGATACGGTGTACGGAGCACGTCAAGATAAATACTAGCAGTTCAATTTTTCTTATGGCAAAGTGACTATTAAATTTAGGACAGACTTATAATAAAATTCATGACACCTGACGGACACCCTATACGATGTAATTGTGATCGGAAAAGATGCTAACACTGGCTCCACCTTTCTAAGAATGTGGTTCAACCTTGGGTTGACAACTTGATCCAAGGTTATTCGTGCACGTGTAGGTATAGGAATGTAAAATGAGCTTGATGTGGTTTTTCCGATATTCCACTATTATTGTGTTGGGACTCTTCGAAAAATGGTACATATATGTACTTAGTAACGTTCTTCAATTAAAAAAAATTACAATCAATATTGATGTAACATTGGGATACACGTTTAGTTTTCTGCATAGGGTCAAGTGCATGTCACAATAAACACAATCTGATTTGAGTTCTTAGGCACATCACATAAGAGCGCTTGTTCCAAAATAGATAATCAGATTTGCCTGCGCGTAACGTTTATAAACTTTTAAACTTACAAAGTATGATAGCCATATTGGATTATTTAAATAAAGTAATGGAATTCCAAAAAAGAAAATTGCGTTAATGTTGACGCATTTTTTCATATTAAAACATAGGTAGGTACCTATTTTTAATGATGGAATGTTTTAAAGGCAAGGTTATAATTTGCAGTCAATCTATCAGTTTATTAACCCAATTACTTAAATTAAACAACTTTTTGTCGTTATCTTACAATTTAACAAGTTTTGTATTGAGGTCAATGTTAATAGGTAGGTATAAAACAATTATCGACTGATTTAGCGAGTTAATTACATTTGTGTTTAGTTAAACAAGTACCACCTAAAATGGCTTGCGTATTTAATTAAATGTACCAAATCTTTATCCACTCCCTATTGCAATGAAATATTACGTATGTTATGATTGTGTTAATAAAAATTGTATTGATAATAAATACATTTTAGATCAGATAACAATTACCGCTGAAATACCTACACATAAACTAAGCAAAATGTAGCATCTACTATGTTCAAAATTGCATATTTTGAACTACCCGGCCCGCTGCGACTTCCCAATTTCCCAGTGATTCCTTGCTCCTATTCGTCACAGGCGGGATCTTATATAGCCTAAAGCGTTCCTCAAAAAATAGAATATCCAACACAAAATTAACTTTCCAACTCAAGTCAGTAGTTCCTGAGATAAGCGTATTCAAACATACAAATAAACTATTAATCTTCATAGTGTTAGTACATATATACTTTTAATTTAATTTGATTTTAAAGTTTTGTTTGTCTTTTTGATCGTTTTACGTGTACCTATTTGATTGTGCATTACTCAGTATAAACCTTTTTGGTTGTACATTACTCAGTTTCAGGCGATAAAGGGTTACTACCGCCATGAGTTTTCCAGTATTAAGCTTAGTTAATGTTTTGGTTAGATCAATGTCCAGAAGTATACTACGTTAGGTGATGATGAAGAAGAAGTATGTTGACTGGCTTATCAACCAGAATACTTTTAGATACACATTGCGACGGAGCCATTTTACGAATTAACACAGTGACTTTTAAATAGTAAACATAATTCGCAATTAGTATTACATTTTAAACATAATTAGTAAAAAAGCAATACGCCCGATGTAGCAAAATTTTTTTTACGGCATATTGATGACCTCCGTAGCCGAGAGGCGAGCGTGCCTGACTTTGGCGAGCGCCATCTCTGAGGTTCCGGGTTCGATCCCCGGTCGGGTCAATATGGGAAACGAACTTTTCCATATTGTCTCGGGTCTGGGTGTTGTGGTACCGTCGTTGCTTCTGATTTCTGTAACACAAGTGCTTAAGCTACTTACCACAGAATCAGAGCAATGTATGTGATGTTGTCCAATATTTATTATATTATTATTATTATTATTATACCTTTAAATTAATTGTGAATGGTGTCCATATCCCAATCGATAAAAATAATTAAAATTAAAGTAGTACTGAGGGTGCACACGATATACTTACACGTGATAACTACGAGTACCATTAAATGTTTTTACTTATCAAAACATCGGTTTTAAAATAGGCAGATGCCTATAGGTAGATATATTCGAAAGGTGAGACCATGTTTTTATGTTTGGACGGATGCAATGGACTTGTAATAGAATCCTGTATAGTTTTACCCTTCGGATCCGGACGGAACCCTAGCACTGCGGATGTAATTATTACACTTTACGGTTAGTGAAAGTTAACGGCCTTTATTTAAAATTAAGCCGTTAATTTAATAATGCGTAATTGTATATTCTTATCGTCCAGGCTTAAGAAATTCAGGAAGTTAATTTACATTAACTAGGCTCTAAATAGTACAGATTGGAATCGTATATGAATTTGTTTTCATATAGGATGGTGGTATCGTCCACTAGGTTGATTTTATAAAATAAATATAATTTATCTTATTTAACAATTGAATTAAGGTATACCCAATATACCCTATTTTATGAAGATACGTATTGCTGTTCAGTTGGGTTGGAGTGTAGCAAATTTTAGCCTATGTCAAATTGGAAGAATGTAGCATTCTATTGGTGAAAGATTTAAAACAAACATACAAAAATAGGTACAAATCTTTCCTCTTTATAATATTAGTATAGAAAACACTAACATTCGAAGAATACGAAGTTTTATATTTTTCGTGAAACATATTTTAAGTCCCAAACGCCTTGCACACCCTTTGCTTATCTCCAACCTTCAATTGTGACGTAATATCCATAACATTTGTATCAGTCACGACACATTATGTGTTTCTAAACTCGTAGTTATATCTTATTTTCTGACAAAAAGAATTTAAACAAAACTGCAACCTTGTCATAGTAGAAAATAGAAATAAAAGTTCAGACATCACACAAAAATATGGCTGAAACTGGTTTCAATGAGTAGTAAAGAACATAATAAAAGTCAATTTCTACAATCACAAAGATAAAAACCAAAGTGGACAATTGACAAGACAAAAAAGGGGATTGGAGGGTGCCAACCTACCAAGGAAAATTTAAAACCTCGTTAACAAGTTTGAATTTACAAATGACATATGTGTGTAGGTAAACGATTTATTAAAATTATTTTGTACATTTCGCGTGAAAGAGACATTACAAGAAAGTGTTATTTTGTTTGTATGGACGTTTAATACTCTGTATGCAAAAATAAAAATTT
This sequence comes from Glyphodes pyloalis, assembly GCA_037074685.1. Taxonomy (NCBI): domain Eukaryota; kingdom Metazoa; phylum Arthropoda; class Insecta; order Lepidoptera; family Crambidae; genus Glyphodes; species Glyphodes pyloalis. Next base: position 2,351,626 of record JAYKKO010000015.1, on the reverse strand, counting down.
TGTGGCTTATATATACCTATACATACAGATAGTAGATAGATACTAAAATAACAAATAGTGTACTTTTATCCCGGTTTAACAGGATCAGAGTCCCCAGCTAGTTTTTATCAATGTGAAGATGATATACCTAGTACGTCGTCAAAAAGGCATCAAAACAATGATTACCCTCTTTCAAATTAGTAGCAACTTACGTAGGTATATAGCTTTGAATGAAAACCCGTATATGTTTGTAATTACCACAGTTTATCTGCTTGCTTTTTGCTAACAACATACTAGTCACGCAACATCGGCTCGCGAGCGATCGGGTGTTATGAGTGCTGCCCATAAAAACCTTACATCCGTTATCCGATGAGTGCACCGAGATGATCACTTGATAATAGCCACTGGCGAGTATACATTTAAAGTGTTTTTTCGATTAGCTCGCCCACAAAGGGGTGGTGAGGAGCGGCCCTTGTAAAAGAGTTCAACGCACGTTCGCGTTTTGTTGGGATGCGTTCGTGCGAAACTATAACCTACATCTACAACCCTAAAGGGACCTTTTTACGTTTGTTACAAAGTTACAACACTTTTACTTAGATTACAATGTCACCTTGTTCTTTACATGTCAACAAATCGAACAATAATACTCAAAAGAAAACAAGTTTATCTTTCAGCTCTTTTAACATTGAAATTGTCGATCGGCTATGTGATAAATTCAATTCGAGTAACAGGTTATTCGTTTAAACTTTCTAGAATTGTGGTCCCAACATTCAAAAAGGCAATGCAAAGGTTATGACGTGTCGCGCCCACACTCTAAGAGACGGATGTAAGAAGGCAGCGTATGCAAATAGACTTACTTATTGGGGGCAAGGGGTCCTGAGAGCCACGCTCCCTCTGCGCCTATCTAGGGCACAGACGACGAAGAAATCACAACAAACACTGAACACTCACTGCACAGATCGACAGACTATGTCGCTCAACTGTTCTTGCTAAAGATCAGAGAGACACTTCAAAGTATGTCTTATTAGTTAGTGGCACGTACGCGGAATACTGCGCGAGGGAATTTCATTTTTGTGTGCTGGAGGCATCGCCTCATCCGAGTACGAACACGGCTCAAATGTCAGTCGCAGGCGCACGCAGCCCGCGCCCAGCCGCCTGACGTCACTGCGGTATTCAAAATGGCCGCTTGGAATTCGAGAGCCTACATCTGGTACTGGCAGCAACGACGGGTTAGTCATCAAGTCTGTTACTCGGACTGGTTCTTCTAACAATTACCTTTTTTGATTTGCATAATTACATTGGGCGCGCTAAGATAGTGCTAAGTAGAACAAAATAAACAGTTGGACTTGATCGTTCTTTTGTTTTGCCAACTTACGGACGTTGTAACAATAAATTAAACGTTTTACTAACAATTATTTATTTATTTTATTTATTTATTTATTCAAAAACAATACAGTACTTCATGACATTTTCTGCCAAACTGCAAGACAGTTTGTCGGCAGCAAAATAAAATAATAATTAAATAATAAGTGTAATTAAAGCAAGACGATAATTCTAAAAAGAATAAAGATATTAATGGTTTTGATATTAATTTGATTATGTATCTATTCATTTGAATTCATTATACATGTATCTTTTAATCAAATACCTTCAGTTAATAACAGGCGAACTTATACAGCCACAGTATAAGCTCCCAAAATAATTTTAACACTGTTACCAAGCAATGAACTAAAACCGGTTATACATATTTGTGTACAGACTGTACCAAGCCCCTTTCACTGTCACGAATGGAACAGGTAGACGTGTTCATTCATATTATCGTCTAGGAGCAACAGAGATAGAAAATAAGGTTCTTTGTGTAGAGTTATTACAGCATTTAGTGTGCAGTTGCAATTCGATCTCATATCAAATGCTTGTCTTAACAATACAACCGCAGATCGCATGAAAGAAATGATAGGTAACATCAAACGATTTTAAACTTTACGAGCTCGTGAAAGTGGTTATAATTGATCGCAACATGATGACTAGTGTTTTAATGATAAACGTAGCTACAGGATGTTCGAAGTAATATGTATCACCCACCATTATGGAAGTGATAAGAAAGGGTGCACTAACTGTTTTGGGTAAATTTGTCTTCTTGTTTTTTGTCTTTTTGTTTAATTTTTTCATTTTTAAATCAAGTCTTCTAACTATTATCAAGTAAACTAACAACATGGCAGATGAGAAATCTATCAACTTTTTTTCATAGATTTTGACGCGTCTTATCAACTCAGGGTTTATATTGTTTTTATATCTCAAAACAAGCAAGTCTAAAACAAGTTGTTGGTCGTAGTTGTAATGACACCGACTATAGTAAATTTTATTACGCTTTTTACAAATGTCAAAATAAAATAAAAATTCAGCGCGTTATCTACTTATTGGCTTAATAAGAGTGCGGTGTGATATCACCCAATCAACAACATTGAAACTTTTGTGGTCTCATGAAAGAAATTTAACGTATTGCATGCTACAAGGATTTATGATATTACGGGAAAATAATCCTTTGTCCATAGTTTTAGATTGAGACACCCTGTGCATGTATACCTACGATTCTCACGCTGTGCGCTAATGTCTAGACTTGATTTGCATTCTGAAATTACTGCGAAGCCGTGCTTAACGGGCATTAGGATAATGTCGGTATTTAGTGACGTTAGATAGCGTAGTATGCGCAAACATCTCACTTTATTTTGAGGTATCGTCCTGATTAACTTATATTAGTCAGTCATATTAGCTAGTCAGGATTTTCGGACATCCTACTGATATCAAAAAAAAGAAAAAGAAAGTCGCTTCAGACAGACAGCGGGCCGCTCCTTTTTATACTTAGATCTTTAAAACTACGCAACGGATTGTGATGAGAATATTTTTAAAAAGATAATTATGTTCATGAGGAAGATTTAAACTGGGGATCCTGAACAGAGTGCGTCGGTTTTTCACGCCGGACCAGCTTTGTCTTTTATATAAGACTCATGTCCGGTCTTGCCTGGAATACTACTCGCATCTCTGGGACGGTTCCGCCAAATACCTCATGGATGCCCTTGATAGGTTGCAGCGACGGGCTGTGCGCATAATTAACGATGAAGAGATTACTGGGAACCTTGAACCTCTTCAACTACGTAGAGACATTGGTTCATTAAGTGTCTTTTATCGGCTTTATCACGGGGAGTGTTCCGAGGAACTGTTTTCCCTTATCCCACCCTCTCCTTTCCTACACAGAACCACAAGAGCCGGCCAACGATGTCATCGCTTCACCGTGGAAAATATTCCATCACGAACAATAAAGTTCGGTAACTCTTACTTATCTTTGCCGGACCATAAAGAAGTGGAACTCGTTGCCGGCTCATGTGTTTCCTCCTTCCTTTGACATGAATTCCTTCAAAAGGAGCGTGAAGAAACATCTTGCGGGCCAGTATGGCGATGCTAACGGATAGGATATTTTGATATCAAATCTGTTGTCATCGCGATGTGGGTTCCTCTCTTGCTTACCATCAGGCTGGGAGTAGCCAATATACTGCGCTACAATAACAAAAAAAAGGATAACAAAGTAGAGAAACGCTGATAATTTTATGACTTTCTAATATAACGTGAATAAAATAATTTTATGCGCTTACGTGATGATACTTATTCTACCAATGTATCGTGAACAAAGCGACTGGAAACATAAAGTTGTATTAGAGTCAGATACTATCTTAAGTAATACACGTTAAAATGTGCTGTCGGTAATATGAACGATAAACTAACTAAACCGCAACTAAATAACAATTACTTCTGTGTTGCTGCGTGAGTGTGTGAAGGTTTCCAGAGCTCCTGGGGGGGGGGGGGGGTGCAACATTAGTAGCAGGGGTCAGCCTTCACGCTAAGGGCGATAACTCCAGTAACAGATAAGTGAGTGTAATATAAAAAAAAACAACAACGAAATAACATTTTAGATATAGTTTTTAAGTAGCGCAAGCGAGGTGATGTTCATGTGAAAGTAAACAATTCATATTTTACATCATAAAAGAAATGCAAGTTAACTTTGCGGTTAGTTATTAACCAAAGTAGTTATGATTGTGTAATGTAATACTTACCCTAAATACATACGTAATTACATCTTACGATTAGGCAATTAAAATTAAGCATAAACATTTAAAAATAGGAATTTATTATTTTGTTGCACGGTCGAAAGCACGCCGGACTAAACATTTTGGACTTTGACCGTCCTTATTTCGCAGGCATAAGAACCAAAATCAAATTGCAAGTGGTTACCTTTGCGTGTGTTTAATGTACTTAAGGATGAATATTACTATAAAGGTATCACTACATAGTATAAAACAAAGTCGCTTTTTCTGTCCCTATATCCCTATGTACGCTTAAATCTTTAAAATTACGCAACGGATTTTGATGAGGTTTTTTTTATCCATTAAATAGTGGAGAATTACTGTTATTTTTGAAGTTTTTAATGTGATGCCGTAAATATAACAATGTTTTATGATTATTTCGTAGTTGTAAATTGATATTCTTGAAACAACACGTTTGAAGAGTAGTCCAGTACAACACACCATAAAGGTTTGAATTGAGCAATTACAATGAAAGTGATTAATTGCAGAAAGGCAGATTGTCAATGCACAAAATGATTGCTTTAATTATTACGTATAGCGACCACTTTTATGATTGCAAAGCGAATCGTTCTGTTCTCTACTTGAGTTTCTCAAGAATGCATGTAATGGCAGTTCTATAAGACTCACGTAAATTAAAATAAAAAACATTAAATACACAAAAAGAGAACACAAATTAAAAAATTGTAAAAACACAATTATTTTATGCCGGTTTGTAGAGGGTATCTATTCAGCGTTTTTATTTGAATTGTAATTAAACGAATGTACTATTCATAGCATGCGACGGTAAACACAAAGAATTCATAAAAACACATATAATGGTAGAATATTAGTTCTTATTTCCACGTTATAAGACTTATGCAAAGTCCTAAGTGTTTATAAGCAGATGTACATTTGACGCGTCGCCTAAGCTTCAGACGGAATATTAGCTTTGAATTTGGCACTCAACGTTTCTTGGTAGGTATTTACTATTTATGTGGTGTGGGGTGAATCATAAATTTTATTCGGTTATAGAAATTACATTTTGGACCTGAGTTCTTAACAATATCTAAATTTTACAGTAAGTATTTACCGACAACCTCTTATTTAAGACACTATTTATTTTTTATATTTTACTTCAAGATTGACCTCATTTCACCTGATGTTATGTGGTAATGAGGTCCTAGCTTAAGAGCGACAAGTACAGCATAATAAATCCATTACTGGACTTGTCGCCCTTACCTTGAAGGCTTGACCTCTGCTACTAATGTAGCACCCCCCAAAAAGACAGAATGAGGTTTAAGAACTTTATTTCTCTTAAAGAATACAGTATGACGTAAGCACATCTTCTCCCCGCAATCGTAGAACAACGAATGCATATTGACCCATTGCTTTCTTCCCATCCAGTGCAACACGCCGAATTACACGCATCGTGGAGAAGTCACAATCCACTTTCTACACAATAGCCATTAAAGTGAAAAAGAAAATGCTCTCTACGCTAATGGAGGTGCAGACAAAAACACGTCATACTACACTCTTTGGACTTTGCATCGCCCTTATGTAGTCCGCATAAGATCTAATTTCAAACTGCCAGTGTTTCCCTTGACGTGCTGACGACCGTACATGTAATAAGTCGTGACGTCACTCCAGCTGGCTTTGCCGGTTTTATTTCAAACTAGACTAACCACCGGCCGTGCGTTTGCACGCATGGAAATGGTTGGTATCCCTCTGTAACCCCAGTAGAGGGTCAGTTTTTGAAAATTCTTTTTTAGCGAATTTTAAGTCCTAACGACTATTTGCGACCCAAATTTCTAAGCAATCTATTGAGTGGTTTTATTTGACCTGTGCATATGTTTTTTAATGTTGATTATTAGATTTGTTAATGTATAGTATGCGTGTATTAATATCTATCTAGCACCCGTGTGAAGCCAAGGCGGGTCGGTAGTCTAAATACAAAGGAAAATCATCTTCTGATAAGCTTATTATCAAGTTTTAAAAGTAATTTAATTATTGATATCGTTTATTGGTAGGTACCTATTAAATATTGTTTAATAAGAAAAAATAAAACATCTTTGACCTGAGCAATATTTAAATAATTAACTATTAAATTTTTACTTTTACATTTTGAACATTGCTAGACGCTCTAAAAATTTTTCCCAATTGACTTCTAGTTGTAGGTGGTGAAATAACGGCGTAGAAAAATAATGAATAAAACATAAAAGGTATCTGGATAAGTACGTTGCTAAGGAAAGTTTAAAATTGTTATGAAAATAAGACATATTGTTGATTATTGTTCTTAATATTTAAAATAACTATGTGGTTGTTACATTGATATAAAACCCTGTAGGTTTAACAATTATTTTATAGGTATATGCTTAAGCGAGAGTCTGCATAACATCTTAATTGACCTTAATAGACTACTTTACGGTAAATACAGTATGCACGTATTTATCGGTTGTCACGGACTGCCTTTAGAACAGGCAACTCCGCTATTTAGTTTTTCTACAAATTCGTCCTCAGCGAACGTTTAATTTAAACATTGAACGTCAGTTCAATTAACTAAGCCGATTATGCCACTGTTAGGATAACCATAATTTGGAAGGACATGTGGATAGTTTTTGGCGTATTTATTAAGGACTCTAGATGAAAAATGGAATTCTGGTTCTTTAATATATTAACTAATTACTTTTTTGGCAATTTATTTTGGATTCAAATGAAGTCAGTTAAGTGGTATATTTCATCTTGGAAATGGCTGCATAATTTTAATGGATGTAACTAGCTGAATTAATAGCTAGTTTTATTTCCTTCTTGCTAGTAATACTGACATGGGTTATTGGCTAAATACTCGTAAATGGTTTGTAAAAACGAAGCACTTAGCTAGTGTCGAAAAAAATTTAGTGACAAAATTGATCAAACCCATAGATGGGTTTGTTTCTATGACCCTTATAATATTCTAAAATTATTTATTGTATAAAATTTCCTATAAATATTTTCTAAAAATAAGTATCTTGGTATTAAATCTGTAACCTTTCAAGGATAAGGTCAGTCTAACAGAATCCGTAGGTAAGATTTTCAGTCTTAAACATTCACCTCTTATTTGGGTACCCTAGTTACTGTAGATGTCGGGCTTCCACGAAGATTAGTTCGTTAAAGTCCCAATGCTGTATTGCCTAGTAATTCCGCCTATTTAAAATTTTCCCCTCATTCAGTAATCGGGCTGACTAATTGCGAATGGTTTGCTGGATAATCGAGTGCCTAGTTAGTGTTAGTAGTTAGCAGCTTTCAATGAGTTGGTTTCATTTTAAGTTGGTTTCATAGTTCGGTTTGTTACATATACAAACTCATTGTGGCAAGGTCTAGTGGTAGTGTAGTTGATAGCTAAATTAATTTGCTTTAAGTTTTAAAGATAATGCTTCTTATAATTGAAATGATTACCTGCACCATAATAATGTCAGAAATCTTGTAGCTACGAATTTTGCTTTCGAAGAACAATTCTGACCTTTAGTTAATTGCTTTTCTGGGATAAGACATTTCAGATGGTTAGCATTAAAATAAAAATACCTATTTGTTTGCATAAGAGCTAGGTACATATTTTAAGCGTCACTATAAATTACCATACCTACTTATACGAAAAACCTGTATTGGCGCTAATATTTATTAGCTCTTAAGTTATTAATTTTGAATTATTTTCATGTAACAGAACATAAATCAAACACTGCTGAATAACTTTCTCTGTAATGTAATGGTTATAGCTTTAGGCTCAAAACTGATGTCGGGGGTTCTAATTCCGCGGGGAGCCCTTTCACATTGTGAAATTTTTTAACTTTGGTTGCAAGCTTGAATCACTTGATTGTCAGATAAGAATGATGTTTACGTGCTTGGTCCTTGGCTATGGTCCATATTGCTTCCCCTTGTAAGGTTGCGGAAGTCAGGCTGCAATCATTCCATTGTAATAAAGAGGTTCGTCAAATCCGGATCATAGTCAAAGACGACCTTGGGCTCCGTAATGGATGCTCAACTGGAATACACACTAGGAAAAAGAAGATAGTATGTATTCCATTAATGAATACATTCCCAGAGCAGCTAAAGCACTTGCATACAACAGAATTAGTGTTCTAATTAAAATACGGGCATATACTCGGGCATGAGAAGAAATATCCGTGCTCTGAAACCTTTGTACATGTAGGTAATTAAGTCCAAATATATGTCTAGGTATAAATTAGGATTAAAACTACAAGAATACATGCGCCATATTGATGCCAAAGTTAGCAATTAAGGCAGCAACCTAAAAGGTAGACTTTGCAAGCGCTCGCAAATGAACGGCCGCGTAAGGAACGCGTTACAATTTCTAGAGACGTTACATATAAGAATTCCACGTTGATATGTTTCGTATGTTGGAATATTCTCGTCAGGCGCGAGGCATTCTCTTTGTTCCCGGAATCACATACAATATGTACGCAAGGGGAACCGGGCCTTGGATAATGCGCACCGGATTGCCCGTTTCAAGGAAAACACCGCATGCAATATTCTATTCGCTTTAGTGATTTGTTATAGGCGTGTTACTCTAGGCGATCCCTAGTGTAAATGTTTATTCTTTACAATAAGAGCCAACTTGCTTGCCTGGCTCGTCCCCCTGTGTATAGCTCATTTGCGCTTGAACGAGAAATGCTGAATTTCTTTCACTTTTTTATGAGTTGTTTTAGCCTCGTGATTATAAAGTATTTTATCTTATGGTTTACTCTTAGGCCCGGGGGCAGTATTTATGGACAGAGCTTGAGTAATGGACATGTGGTCTTCAAGGGTAAGTAGGTTGTTATGTAGGTACCTATATGAAACTAAATACTAACAAGATACGAGATTGAGATGTATTAATATTTCTAGTCTAAATGATATCCTCATGAAACTGCTTCTTTGAATGCAACTAATATTATACTTACTGATTTTGAATTTGGTCTCTATAAAAGTATGATTAAATATTAGAAACAGAATTTTTTTATCTCTCTTTGCTTATCTTATTTTTATATTAAATTTTCTGTTTCTAATATTTAAAGTTCGCTAGTACGGCGTAAAGTACTATAAAAATAAAAAATCGAATAGTATGATTGATAAGATGTGTATTTTTCTATAAGGTGAGCTTAGTAGCGCTAAGAAATAATTACCTACGTTGATAAGTGCACCTGGATTTCAAAGAAAATAACCTGTAGCAGAATAAAAAGAAAAGGAATAAAAGAAAGAAAAAGTCAATTAAAAGTTTTTAATAATTAAATAGGTTCTGCAGCTGAAGTAACAAGGAAAATTTAATGAGGAGCCGAGAAATATTTGCAAATGACGATTCTTCTGAGAGAATCTATTTTAATGAAAAACACGGACTCGGTAGTTAGAATCTACGATTAAATTTTTAAAAAGTCATTTTGTAAAACTCTATTATCAACTGCAAAGAATTTAAAATATGTATTTTTTACTCTTATTAACCATTGTGTTGCGTTGTAGATAAAGAGTAACATATTAACAAGATGGAGAAAAACAATAAAAAATAGGGCCCTGTATCGCCCAGTTAGCATTCTTTCCTCAGCATTTTGGCGCCACTAGTTACCTGTGTCTAAGGCGACCAACTCAACTAAACTAAATACCAACCGGGAGAGGAGGAGAAGCTTCAGTTCTTGCAGTTGCGCCCATACGGCAAACCCACGAAATGTTGAATCTCCCTTAGTGCATGCGGCGCGCTGCAAAGCAAAGGTTATGGCGCGCACCGTTGTCCTGCTGCAGATTGTTTTTGGATATTTATTAAAGAGATTACTGTTCATCAACTGACCTGGCACATGCTCGTCGTTGAACGTCACTCGCACTCCATGCGGCCTGGCTAGCCGTGGCGTGAACGCGGCGGAGTAGCGCTGCCCACCGAGAGGTCGCACTGAACTTGCTACAAGCGCGCCGTTCCCTCCTGATACTTCTAACTCCAAATGACCTGGACCAGCTGTGCTGCAGTCAACTGCGACAGAAGAATGACTTCATTACACACAGAGTCCAACATACCGATGGTAAACGGAAGCAAACATATTTATGCACAGCTTTTTATAATATGATTTGTCATTGTCTAACCATTTTTAAAGATTTCAAATACGATTTCGATTTTTTGTGAACATGAGGGCTGAGAGCTTTTCAAAACTGAATTTAGTTTACATATATTTTCTTAAAACAAGAAATAGTTTTCCACATCTCTTTAACACTATTATATTTAGCTCAGAATGATTAAAAAACCTTACCTTTACCTTTTATTATGGGATAAACGACGGAACATAATTCTCATTTAAAGAAAGTAAGTGGAGACGTCAGAAGGACATGGTAAATGAGAGAAGAGACATATATATTCACAAAAGCGAAATAGTTCTGACTGACTGAGTAATCACGAAATTTCCGAAACTATAACACATAACATCATGAAATATGGCTGGTAGATTCCTTATGAGGCGTACCTAAACATCTACTAAGAACGGAATTTACGAAACTCCTAAAAGAACAAAAACTGGTGTTGTATGTTTATGAAGTCGCGGGCAGCCTCTGGTAGTTTTTTTTTTATATTTTACTTCAAGATTGACCTCATCCCACCTGATGTTAAGTGGAAATGAGGTCCTAGCTTAAGGGCGACAAGTAGAGCATAATAAAGCTGTTAATGGACTTGTCGCCCTTACCTTGAAGGCTTAACCCCTACTACTAATGTAGCAACCCCCAGGAGCTCTGGAAACCTTACTCACACGCAGGAACACAACAACACAGAAGTGATTGTTATTTGGCTGCGGTCTTCTGTAAGGTGGAGGTATTTCACCAGTCGGGCTGCTCCAGTTCGAGCGATAAATCGCTTTGCCCCACCTCTCTTAAAAGTGTTAAAACTAAATACAAAGTCAATTTAAAAACTAAAAACGTTGGTACTTTAGATTTCTTTTTGCACAAGGTAAACTTAAGTAAATTGTGTTTTCCAACTCAGAAGCGCAAAACGCAAAATATTTTATAGCGGATCCACAAACTCCAAACTATGTACGTAACTAATTTCACAAATAAATGGTTCCGAAACTCCGGTGCTCGTATGCAGCACGCGTAGAAATAGTTTCGATTAGTTTTATACATGGACCATAGAAATAATTTCTATTCACCTTACAAATAAGTTTTCATCAACTCAATTGCCTCATATGTTTGGGCCAGTCCATTGGATGGGAAAATATGGTTACATGCACGATTTCAGGTTCCGTACAAGATGTGAAGATAAATTTTTTTGTTTATAAAACAAGGTAAAATTAACAGTCTGCCAGATTAAATAAATAAAAAATAAATACGCCAGACAATCACACCAATCACCTGGTCTCAAACTAAGGTTTTCCCTTGTACTATGAGTACCAGACGACGGACACTAGTTGGGGGCGTCATCCCAGCACACCCAGACTCAAGTCATTTTAAAAAAGTTCGTTTTCCAAATATACCTGACCGGGAATCGAACCCGGGACCTTTCGCGATTTGACAAGACAAACATGAGAGAACTGTAGGAATGCGTTGTTGAGTACGAAAAATTAGTACGGAAATCGGCTTTTACCCACGCAACCCGATAGAGGCGAAATTCATTACGTAGTAAAAAGTGAAGTTATCTACCATGCCTGTCTGTTTAGATTTTCAACGACACCACAACGGAATTTAATACATTTCAGTAATAAATACGAATATTTAAGACGAGGGTTTTGTATGTATGATACATAAATGTTATAGTGCAGAAATAACATAATTCAAAATCCCTTTACACTGCCCCACACTAATCTTCATCACCCCTATGCAAAAACTGGGGCGCGTCGCTAGTTTATAATAAGAAATAGTTGAGTGCCAATGGTGCAGACCACTTTAATATTGAAGTAAATGTGGTGAATAAATCCAATTAGTGTAACGGAACCCTAAGCGAGCCAGCTCAACTGGCACCATCCACATTTTCTGTTCCAGTTGATTAAGTATTAGATGAAAGGCTCTCATGAATACACCTTTAGGAGCTTTTAGGGGGTTAATTGGCATACAGCAGCGATGGCTCTCCTGTGGCCTTACCTATGAACTCAACAGGTTGGCCCACGGCCCCTGTGTAACTCGGCTTTACGATTACTCCTTTGGCACCTTTATTGTTATCCCTTTGTATTGGTCTGTAACAAACAAAGGAGAGTTTAGTTTCTTTTTGTGGAAAACGTTTCATAAATATTAAAAATAAAGAGTCGTTGAAATGGGTCGGAACGCGATGAAATTGTTTGTTAGTTATTTATTGCTAGCCACTTACGGCGCGAGTCGTTTCGATCTGGCGCTGGAGTTCTGTCTTAGTATAAACTGTGTCCTCTCTATATATCCCTAGCAATATTATAAATGCGAAAGTAACTCTGTCTGTCTGTTACGCTTTCCTGCTTAAACCTCTCAACTGATTTTGATGAAATTTGGTATAGGTATACATTGAATCTCAAGAACGGACATAGGCTACTTTTTATTAGAAAATAAGGGGGGGGGGGGAGGGGGGTAATAGCACCTTTGAAAGTTTATATGGAAAAATGTTTATTTTTGATGTTACAGATATGAAATTTGGCACACAGCATTAGCATAGAAACTTGGATTAAAATATAGAGTACTTTTTGTTTCGAATATTAGGGGAGAAGGGGGTAAAACCGACCATGAAAGGATGTAGTCCACGCGAACGAAGTCGCGGGCACAGCTAGTATATATATATATATATATATATATATATATATATATATATATATATATATATATATATATATATATATATATATATATATATATATATATATATATATATAAATAGTTACTGGTACCTTAATTGGTAATCTTATTTATTGAAATGGCAAATTTCCTCGAATAGTTCTTGCGTGAAAGTGTAAATCCACACAAAACCATACAAACTTTAAACTAAAAAAATATATTTTGTATATCCAAAACAGAACTCAAATTTCTTTTTTCTTTCAAATTTAGGTACTTACATAAAATATTAATAAAATTTAAAAATATGGGATCTTATCTATCAGGTGAGCAGCTCTAAAAGTATGTTCGCAGATATCGTGCTGTATATAGAGTTCTGTAATTGGAGTTATTAGTGATGATCTACTACATAAAGATTCTTGTAATACATACCTACTTGGTTTTGATTTTGATTTTTTTATGGTATGACAGAGACTACGTTTTGTACCACTACCAATTTCTGTAAAATTATTATTCTCCTAGCAATTATTTCCATTTTGTATTAAAATTTTCCATTCTAAATCTTTAGATTTTTCGAGCTTGGTTATCGTACTAGAATTGTTTTTTGTAGAATTCTCAAAAGTTTATAAAGAAAATGGAAGTTGGGGAGTAACAGCTACTAAGGACGTTAACCTAGTCATTGTTATACCACCCACTACAAAATCATTCTCTCGAGATGCGTTTCTTAATAAAAATGTAGAGAGAATGAATGGCATCGTGTAATATGACCGAGACGACGCTCCGGTGAGAGAAATATTTTAAAATTAAGTTACCTCCCGAGTAAGATTCAGTCTGTGTAGAAAATATTTCTTACAATAAAAATTGCTCCAATAGTGTAGATACGGGTGTAAAATTTACAGCGTCGTGAAAACGTCTTCTCCCCGCAACAGATTCATATTTTCAAGATAGACGAGTTATTTCATTTTTGTTGTTCTTTTCAATTCTCGTTCAAAGAGACATTGTTTAAAATAAAATAAAAGGAACTTCGAATCAAGCCGTGGACGACAGTCAATTATTTTCTTTAATAAAAATGTTGTTCCTTTGCTAGTATGGAAGTGAGAATTAAAAGTGCTACATTGGATTTATTCGTGCGTATCCTTTGTTCCGCAGAATAGATGAAAATTTCATTTCTTGCTTGTATGTACCTTATGAAGTTCCAGTCCCAAAGACATGCAACATATTGTATGCCTTTGATGTCTTCAATAAATAGCGTCTGCATCAGAGTGAGAATGTAGGTACGTGGGATCTTTGAACGAGTTTTACAACTCGCATTTGATATATTTTAATCTATGTTAGCATTTATGGTACCTAAAACGGATGAACCAGGTTTTAAAAAAAATGTTTTACAAAAGGGGGCCGCAGATATTGCAAAATATAAAGCAAATGTATACCTATATATAGGAATATATGCATTTGTTTCCCTTTTTTTCAGGTTTTTTTCTGTACTATTGGCATGTTACTCCCCATCGGGCGGGCCGTTGTCCATAGTTTCAGACAGACATTATGTATTAGAAACAGAAAATTTTTATCTCCCCTTGCGGTGTGGGAATTGAACCCACGACCTTCACGTATCGCGCGTGCTGCTCTTACCAACTGAGCTAACCGCAAGTTATCGTAGGCGATGAAATTTTTCTGCTGTATCAACCGTTAGCCTTTCGGTAAGTGCCCTCTGCCGAATACTTACCGAAAGGCTATTTAAAGTTCGCTAGTACGGCGTTTAGTACTATAAAAATAATAAAACAGACATTATGTCTCGTATTCCAAGCAGCATTTATTAACCGACCGTCATATCATCACAGTCAAATGGTAGTTTCTTCAATTGCTGAGCATTTTCACATCTTCGAACATTTTCAATATTTCGCCATTTTTTAACTAGTACGCCAGTCGCATCAGGTTAGATCATATCATAATAGTCACTAGAAATTACCTAAAACGGGCGTGTGCTGCGTCCGTTTCAGAGCGGGCCCCCCCGGTAGGGTCGCGGGGGGGCCTATTGGATAAAAAAGACTGCTGTTGTTGGTGCTTCTCCTCCACACTGCTGTATGAGGAGTCCCGCACCACGTACGAACTCTCCCGAACTTCCCGCTTGCTGATCTCTTGCTGCAAATATATTATTCAAATAAGAAAACAGTTGCTCAAAGAAAACAGTTCACATAATAAGGCAGTTGGGTAAAAAATAGGTAGGCATATGGCAGGCCTCAAGTCACTGTCTCATATGAATAGTCTCGACACCAAATTAGTCACAGTTATACATATAGCTTGACTTTTAGGAAAGTTTTAAATCTGTGACTATTGTGCAATAATAAAATACCTAATAATCATAATTCGACAATCTATTAATGCAGGCTTAAATTAAGGAATTGATCTTCAAAATGAATAAGTACAAACTTTGAAGGAATTATTATGTTCCGATATGAATTCGGCAAGGCACTACGGCAAATAAACAAATAATAATGATAACCATTTGTATTGTATCCTACACTTGGACACAGGATTAATTACGAAATAATTAGCTTTCTTTGATACACAATTCTCCATTAAACATGGACATGACGTAAGAACTCTGTTTGCCTCAATATTACCATTAAATCCAATTAGTTAACTGCTATACATTTTCTTTGAAATTGTTAATGTAAAACTGTAATGTTCCTAGGTTTACATCTAATATTATTATAATATAATGTTTTAGTAAGCATTATACTCTTTGCAGTAACATCCCTGAGCATGTTTTAAGCAATAGCATATTAAACAATAAATGTTGAAAGCCATCCTCTGGTAGCAAAAATTGACTAGATCCACGGAAGATCTAGATAGAGATAGTAGATTTTCGCAATAAAACAATGTAGCTGTAGGTAATTGGTCATTAAAAGGAGCAAAGAATTTCTTATTACCGAAGCACCAAAACTTTCTTTGTGCTCGTAATATTTTCCTTGTTGCTATCTATGCAGATGACGTCTTCCAAGAAATGTATATATTGCTCTGACTTTGAACTTTGGGCGGTGAGATACTTATTTTTGTTTTTGAAATTTGCACCGCTTGAGTTATCAAGTATTTTTGCATAAGTAAATATCATAAATTAAGGTAGAACGCCCATTTTTTTTTTGCCTGATTCGTATTTAAATCGTATTTAACGTTCGGGGGACACTTAAACATTGAATAACGAAAATGAATTTGCTCCCTTATCTATGCGGCAAATAAATCGTTTTGTAAGATTTTTACTTACAACAAAAACTATTCCTTTTGGGATGTGCCGTATAGACAAGAAATAAGTGTCATCAGATCCTCATAAGTGCTCAGAGTCGTACCTAACCTTTAACTTTTTCAATATACAAAATTATATCATGCCCATATTGTGGTGTCTAAACTCCGAAAATAGTTTTGCTTTGAGATAAATAATAAATATTTCTAAGTAGACCTTTATAATATCAGTCTTTATCTAGAGACATAAGATCTAGTGTAAAAGATACTTTGCCTCTCTCTGTTTCTGAGAACTAATTAGCAGCTTATGGTTTTGGAATAAAGTACTCACTTCTGGGAATTTATTCAAAGTTTTTTCGATTGTCTCCTCTAGGGGAGGCTCCTAGCTTACTTGTACCTACATAGGTATAGCGTAAGCGTTATGACTGTTAGACTAAAGGAAGCACGTTCTCGCGATAAACAGTTAGTTGTGTGTATATATACCTATCTGAGTGCTTATAAATGTATTAAGGTGTATTGGTGCCGACATGGATTCTGACTACTATCATGAGTATAGTAGTAGCATCATGAGTACCTATGTTAGCTGAATGCAGACGGCAAAATAGTCATAACTAAGCTTACCCGACTGGTATATGTTTCGGAGTCTTTGTCATCAGCGAGCCGGTCAAGTTGCCGGTTGAACGAATCGCGCGAGAAATCTGTGAACTTGTTTAGTTGCGTGTTGCGCCGCGTCTCCCGGTCCAGAGTGCTTTGGTATCGGTCGGGAGATCCCAGCCTGTTGATGATTTAAAATAATAATAGCAATAAAAAGCATGTTACTACTAACAACTTTGACCACTCTTGCCCTTATGTTGTAGTCATCAGAACTATTACCTCCTAAGTCCGAATCTCTTTTTAAAAGTCAGACACAAATGGAAAGCGGACTAAAAATGTTTTTAGTCTGCCTATTAGATTATCCAAACATATAAGTCACCTATTCTTGCATTTTCTAACTCGTATAAAGGTTTTATTTTATAGTTTTGCAGATGAAAAAATACGTACGTGACGAATATTTTTAACATAATTATTTAACGGACTATAAAACATTCTAGATCAATTCCGCTTTCCTGTTATATTTCTATTATGTCTGGTTTTCTGGGTCTTACGACTTTTAGTTGTAAGTGTTCATCGTGGTAGGCTTAAGAGGTTTTAGGTATAATTGAAACGTTTTTGAGGATGGACTATATTGCCAGAGTTATTTTAGGTACTAAGAAGAAACTGACCACGTACTCAGTCAAATAATTTAAGAATAATATTAAAGTATAGTATGTTAAGACATAAATTTTCCTATAATAAGTATTATTATATTAACAATAATTCATTGAATAAAGCAAACCGCACATCACGTTATACATTTCGATATTGGTTCTCGTATTACCGATATTAGAGCGGTACAAAATGTATAATATACTTATATTATATTAACTTAACATCATAACAAGCTTACCGATTGGCACCCATCATTTGTCTCGTCTTCTCGACAGAGTCCCAAGAGTCTTTTCTGCCCACGTATGGTTTTCCTCCGGGATCACCAGTGTCTGTCATTAGTAGATAATAAACGAAAATATAACATTTTTCAATAAATGGCACACATAAAATAGAAAAAATCGTGCGTAGAGATGAGATTTCTGGTTCGGTTAGCTGAATAAAACACATATATTTGTGTTAGCTTTAGATTCCGTAAATTTTACTGCAACTAAGAGTGATCAATATCATGACTACCTATACTATAAGTAAAATCCCTACTAATATTATAAATTGAAATTTGGCATAGGTATACGTTGAGCCTCAAGAACGGACATAGGCTACTTTTTGTTAGAAAGTAGGGGGGGGGGGGGTGATGCCACCTTTGAAAGTTTATATGGGAAAATGTTTATTATTTAAGTTAGGGATATGGAAGTTGGCACAAATATAGCTCTTTTAAAAAGACTACTTTTTGTTTCAAATATTAGGGGAGATAGGGGTAAAACCGACCATGAAAGGATGTAGTCCACGCGAATGAAGTCGCGGGCACAGCTAGTATTCTATAACCTTCAAAAAACAATTTAGGTAATTGTTGTGTTGTAAACACTTTTTTTTTAGTTTTTAAGGATATCTTGATTGATATTATGATAAAAGAAGATGATTCTATCAGTCACATCGAATTATTTCATCCTTGATTTATTGGTGCGGTTACAATAAAAAATATTTCTTATGAAATTATTCCAGAGGCTATAGGAACAATTTAATTAAACCACCGTCCGTCACCAGGCTATCGCCGCTACGACAACATATAAATATAAATTTAGAAATTATTCGTTACGCGATTGTTTTACTTGTGAATTAATATTTTTTTAAATTTTAAGACTTTCGCGTTCCATTTTAAACATTTAAAATAATTTAACGGGTCAGAGTCAGCTCGTGACCACGGTTGGTGCAACCTAACCGAAACGTCGGGCAGTAAGTAGTTCGTATTAACTAATATTTTTTTAACACATTTTCCACAGATTCTTCGCACCTACTGGTAGCAGCGTGACGTAATATAGCTTCAAGCCTTCCTAAAAAAATTTACTTACCAACACAAAAATATTTTTCAAATTCCAATTAGTAGTTCCTGATATTAGAGCGTTCAACAAAGTCCTAAGTTTTATAATATTAGTAGGTATACTAAGATGTTGATTGTCCACTTACGGCCGGTTCCAATATTTGAATAACGATCCGTTCTAGTTACGGAGAGTAATAATTTATACGAGGCGTAAGCTAAAAACGACTGACCGACGACTGATGACAGCTGCTATGGAAAGTAAATTTGAAATTAGAATAAACGACTCGTAGAAAAACAGATTGTCATTTCGAATCGTAAAAATATTGGAACCATATTTGAACGCATTTTCGCAAACAGTAAATGGGTTAAATTAACAGGTTGAAACAAAAAATCAAACAAACTTTTCAGTTTTAATTTTTAGTAAGTATCGATGTTGGTTGTCTACAGGGTTTAACTTACTTGGGCTACCGAGTCTTCTAACGCGGTCGCTCTCCAGAGAGGCAAAAGGGCTGCTTTGGTCCAGGTTATCTTGCGACCCACTGAAAGAGCTATACATCTTGTAGTTGGACGATTTTTTCTCCACCACGCGCTTCGTAGTCGTCACCGGACTCTGCCTGTCGCTTGGGCTGCTTACTCTGAACAAACATTAATAAAATAAATAAAAATGTTGTATTCAGTTCAGCCTTGTAAAAAATTTAGTTTTTGCTTTTGCTAATGGCTTCCCCGTTTGGCGATTTTTTCCATGATCAAAAGTTGGTTAAGTAAATCCTTATCTCAATTAAAAATAGAAAAAGCACATTGACAATTTCGTCTAGTATGATTTTAATATGTTTTATCATGGAAAATGGCCGCCTATTCACTTTTTAATCACAAGGATCTATGAAATGGATTAATGGATTTTATTCGATAACGAAACTAATGCTATGTGTGTTGAGACTTTTATTGAAGTACTAGCTGTTGCCCGCGACTTCGCCCGCGTTATTTCGGGATAAAAAGTATCCTATATGTTAATCTAGTATGTCATCTGTCTTCCTACCAAATTGTATCCAAATCCGTTTTGTAGTTTTTGCGTGAAAGAGTAACAAACATCCATACATCCATACTTACAAACTTTCGCCTTTATAATAGTAGTAGGATAATAATTAATCATTATGTTTTTTTCTTCTTCCTTGTTAGTAGTATTTATTAGCCCAGTGCATTATTATTAAAAGACAAGATTTAGGCAAATCATACACTTTTAAATACATTTCTGGGATTAACTCTTACGTAAAATGTACCTACTTACTCTAACATTCCATGGTTAGCAAACGCCATCGACCAAAAAACATTCCGAAAAAACTAGTCACTCTAAATGAAAAACGTTGATTTACACAGCGTCGAGGACTGATTGAAAATTGATTTATTGCGGAAAATATGAGAGGCCCATTTTATTCCGTTGGCAGGCACTTTTAACGCTGACTTTGGTAAATAGCAGTACGTTGACCTGGAAATTCGTCTAATAGCCGTCGAAGTTTGGTAAATAAAACTTTTCAGTGAGAACGAAATGTTTTGAGGCCCAAGTTAAAAAGGAAACATTTGGGGAGCGAAAAATAATTCACGCCTCATAATTATTTACGCGGAAGTGTTCTGCGGAGAGCATTAACTTTTGTCTTCGAGTTCTCTCCGGTTTGTTTGGGGTAGAAGTTTTGAATATTGATTGCGATGCCGTTTATTTCTGAACTTTTGTTACGGAATTTTGGTTTTTATTTAAATTTCTTTTCAGAACACTCGTATGCGTTTTTAATTGCATATTTGAGTAAAGGTTAAAAGCAAAATATATATAAATATATACTGAAAAACATCATATAAATTGCTCTGATTCTGTGGTAAGTAGCTATAGCACTTGTGATACAGAATTCAGGAACAACAACCAGTGCCGTGACAATATCGAAAAGTTCGTTTCCCATATTGACCAGACCGGGGATCCAACCCGGGACCTCATCCATATAAATAAATAAGATATTTATAAGCTAAACCCATATATCGCAACGGTTTTTCCTTCACCTTACTTATTTCAAGTAAGTAAGGTTCAAATGATTGTGGCCAAAAAGTAATAGAAAATGTATAATGATCAAAACTGGCTTATCAAAGTCTCCTGAGGGTACGTTGCCGATGCACTAAAACACATTCGTACACCGCCAGATACAAATGTTCCTTGTAGCGCACTTGCACAGATACTTAACAGTATCTGTGCAAGTGCGCTACAAACCAATTAACATTGGGCCGCTGTTTCACTCAAAGGGCCGTCCTCGTTAGCGCCCGATATGGATGGTGAGGCCATTGATGACATTCATCGCTTCTGTGTTACATATTCTGTCCATTGCCTTTATAAACGTTAATCCTGAACTGAATGCCTGATATAAATGTCCAATATTATGTACCTACAAATTTGAAACGCTGTTTGAGCGAGAAGTGTTCCGGGAAGCTCATTAATTTTAACGTGAATCCGACAAATCAAAGTACCTACTTATTATTCGTCGAAAACCGTTTACAGTTAATAATTAACCCGTTCTTCTCTATTTGCCACCGGCCTTTTAGAGAGAATCGTATTAGGTAATAATACGCGCGTCTGATGAATTCAAATTGATATTTAAATAAACAATTGGAATGTTCCGAAAGTATGTATTGTGCGTTGTCTTAAATTATTTTGAGTTGAAAGGAATGGTTAGGTAATGAAAAAAACGTAAGCCTCATTGATGCCAAAAACTACAACACTGCGATTTTAACTTGCGAGCATATCACAACTGGATAGGTGCTAGTAGCTGATTTAAAGCGAATGTGTTATTAATTTGTAATTATACAATGTTGTAATTGCGCACGTACCTGTTAATTGGACTAGCCGTTCGATTCAAAGGACTGTCTCTTCTCGTAAGCGGGCTGTTCCGCCCCACCGGACTAGTTGCTCGATACGGACTAGTCGCTCTGTACGGACTAGTAGCCCGGTACGGACTAGTCGCCCGGAATGGACTAGTAGACCGCACATCTAGCCGTGCCCCGTTCCCTAAATGCTTCGTTGTGATTGGGCTGGCCGTTCTATTGCGAGGGCTTTCTGACCCGTATCTGAACGCCCTGTTGTCTGTTTTGTTGACCCTGGCGTAGGTGGAGTCGGTGACGTCATAGCTCTTGTCTTTGGTGACATCATAGCTCTTCTCTTTGATGTCGAAGGTCTTGTAATAGTCGGTCGAGTCGCGGCGCTCCTCACGCCTGTCTATTGAACTCGTGGTATGCTTCGTTGCGTTTGAGTCGTACAGAGTGAAGTTGTTGAGCGGGCTCTCTGATCTTAAGCGAGTCACTGGAAGCAATATTGCGAATGAGTGTCTTTGAAAGCCATCAAGGAAATAAATTTATTTCAGATCTTTCAATGTCTCGGTTACTAAATTGGATTATGATATAATCAGGACGCAAAAAAGCAAGAGGGGCCAGAAATTGTAAAAAGAATATTATAAAAGAAGATAGTTATAGTAGTTTTATACATCAGTCAAAGCATGGGGCACCTTAAGTCATTCGTTGGTAGCATTTGAAATTGTTTCTAAAAGTTTTGGTTGCTTTTTGTTGTACCGGTACTACAAGAACAGAGGATTGAAATGATATGCTGGGGAAGTGAACAATCCAGCGGCAAACTGATAATTAGATGATATATATTCATACACCACATTACATTAACAAATACAGTAGGTTAGGTGGCCGCACCGCGTCACCTATCAATTTCCTGATTTTCTCTTCTATTAGGAGTTAAAAAATATATTAAGTACTGTACCTGGGCTTGATATCCTCGCGTAACCGGGGGAGGGACTAGAGCTTTCACGTGGTTTCTTCGATCGCGACCCCACCCGGAACATGTGTGGGGATCCGTGCACGTCGTAACCGTTGAAGTAGATGTATAACTGCAAAAAGAACGAAGAGATGAGCTTTAAAAAGTTTAGAATACAATGCATACAAGTTTAGAATTAAAATTATACCACTTCCTCGTACTGTATAAATTCAGGACTTAGGGCAAACTAAGGAACCATGTTCTAAATTTTATTGAAAACCGACCTGCGACTGGATTCTATCTCGATAAGGTATGATGAAGCAGAAGGTCGAAGTTTACCTTTGTCTTGAAAATACCCAAGTCACCTTTACCCGGAAATACAGATTTTGGGAGCCCATTCCATTCCTTAGCTGTATGTATTAAGAATGACGAAGCGAAACGCTCTGTGTGAGTTAACGTAAGGTTAGACAAGTTTTGCACGACTGGTCATCTAGTGATAAAGTTGAGGTGGTGGACCTTATTTTTCGTAAATATTCATGATAATTAATGATGTATTAGATACGAAATACCTTAATTAAATATGTTTTATATAAGGTAAATATATTATATAAAGCTTTTTTATATAAAAATAAATCGCTCTTTGTTAGTCTCGCTAAAACTTTATAACTGCTAGCCTGATTTGGTTAATGTTAGTTTTAAAATCATTGTGGAGTTTCATGGAAGGTTTAAAAGGATCGAAATTAACAAAAAGGCGTTACGACGGGCGCCGGGATAGCTAGTTTAAGTTAAAATGAAAAAAATATTATGAAAGGTTACCCTATGTTTTCCAGGTGCCTTAGGCATGAAAGTAGCGCGGTACTTGGTAGCGGACAGCTTCTCGAGTGCACACATCACACTTCTCTTGT
This sequence comes from Glyphodes pyloalis, assembly GCA_037074685.1. Classification (NCBI taxonomy): domain Eukaryota; kingdom Metazoa; phylum Arthropoda; class Insecta; order Lepidoptera; family Crambidae; genus Glyphodes; species Glyphodes pyloalis. The sequence goes on along the minus strand of JAYKKO010000015.1, from coordinate 2,328,313 downwards.
CATGGACGATGTCCAGTTGCAGGTCACCCTTGACACCGCAGCCGCTGGTGTCCAGCTCGAAGGAATGCGGCTTCAGAGGCTCGGCGCCTTCCAACGCCCCTGGACTAAGCCGGACTCCTGCTGGGTCGAAGACCTCACATGTGAATGGGCCTCCCTGGAATTAAAAAGTTGTTAAAGAAAGTATATGTGGTGGCAAGGACCCAAATTAAAAGTAAGTTACTTGCATTGTTTTATAATTGCAGATCTTATGTGGCTGCAAAAATGCAATATTAAAGATTGGGGACTGTGGGAGGGGAGGTCGGTAAGTTACGAGCAAAGAGTAGGTCTAGGGGAGTAGGAATTTGATTTAGGGGCAAGAACACGATAAACTGAAATGTGGTGTTGTTAAAATTGAGAGCACTGGCAAATGCTAGAGGAAATATTCGTTTTAGTGGCAGTGGACAAAAACTGGGGCAACGGTTGTTAGGAAACTTGAGACTTAAAAGTAGATATAGTTGAACAAACGATAACGTCGATTTTATTACGTTTTTAAATATAATTATATTTAATTTATAAATGTTTTTTATGGACGCTATCCCGCGTTTAAAAACAACGCAATGATCAAATTCACCAATATCAAATGGTTAGAGAGACTCGTCAGAAATAAGACTGCGCGGTGTAATGGGTATTTATTTCTATATTGTATAATTTTATTATGATTTGTTAGTTTCATCTTCTTTTCAGCACTCTCTCCACACATTTGACATAAGATCCAAAAATGGTTAAGACAAAGTGAAGCATGCTGTGCACGTTAAATTATTGCTATTAATCATATCATCGAACTTTCACCTGGATGTGTTCTCCTTTGTAGGTGATAGCAATGGTCCACATGCCGGCTTCATCAGGTTGGAAGGTGGCGCTTGAAGCCGTGGTGCCAGGAGCTGAGGGGGGTGGATGCCGTGCTTCAAGTGGAACTGCTCTCCCACTAGGAGAGTGAGCTGTTACGTCAATGTCCTCTCTTCTTGGGGCACCTAGAAAATTTACTATTAGTACTTGTTCCTTTTTGCAAAATCACTTGTTTCTAACAAGTGATTTTGCAAAAAGTTTTGGTAATTTCTAGTAGAAAATGATTAACCTCGCCTTTTTACCGGACTTCAAGAGGAGGTACTTATAATATTTAAAAAATTCCTAGTAAAATTTGATTGATTTTAGCCGCAGTTCAACTGTACTTGATATCTGCGATTAGCAGGTACAGTTGAAAGCACGCCAGACGACAAACTTTTTAGTTTGTACAGAACAAAGATGGACAATGTGAATAACTATATTTTTTATTTCAAAACATAAAAAAGTATTACCAGTAGCACTGACTAGTACTTCAACGATACTTCCAGCAGCGCATGGTGCCATGCCTGGCGGAGGCACCATCACCAATCTGGGCAGCACTCTGAAGAAATACCTTCCATCTACCCTAAAAATAAATTATGATTAGAATGTTATAACATTGGTGCACGTTGGTCTCAAACATACCGTATTGAACGATAAGTTACCATAGTAAAGCTATACCTGCAGTCTTTAGCACTTGCAATGCGAGTTAAACTTGCACAAACTTCGCATGGTCAGTATTTTCCAAACCTAATTTCATCACACTTAAGCATTTGCAATTTTTTGCGACGTTCCCGTCTGACAAAAAGGCTTTACCACCAATTAATATCAAGTCATCAGTAAAACTAAACAAAAACTCCCAAATTAATGATCGCAGAGAGACTTACGATCCACAGAAATTGAAACTTTGCACTTTAAAAAACCTCACTTGGAAACTATTTGACAGTGATTTTTTTTAAATAATATGAAAAATAAGCATTTATGGTTTTCTAAGCCTCAATTTATAAGCCTAAAAAAACTTCTTATAAGGGCTAAAAATGTATTTATCGAATTGATTTACAATTCAATAAGTAAAAGAGCTATTATACATTTATAGATGCATGAAGCCACTGCATTCAGTGGCAAATTCCTGAATTAATAGCAAATGTATTTCGAACACCGAACACCTATGCATGGTACGAATATTAGTTATGTCATGTGTCACGTGCACGCAAACCTCATAGGCAAGCATAATGGAGTTGGAAACTGCCAAGTACCGCCACCGGAGGCGCTGTTTATGCCATACAAAAACAAACGATTTATTATTAGCTAGGAAACTACTTTTCTTAAAGTACCTAACCTTGCTACACTAGACTAGCCTTTGGAAATATGATGCCGATTTTATGTGAAGATAAGGATTATTTACTATAGCCTACTTCCCACAACATCCGACAGATGCTTAGACCTATTTTGTGGAAGTGGAAAATTATTCGAACTATTCTAATTCAACGAAGAAAGCTAGCTTCTTATTAATGCTGCTTCCTACCTCGCTAAGTGTTCCTATAGTAGTTTCGCCAGGTATATACAAAATGAAAAAAAAAATACAAATAGCCATATATGGCACCAGTAATGAAAAATACCTGATATCATCGACTGTGAGGACTATTTCGTGCATGCCGGCGTGTTCTGGAATGAATTCTCCAGACCCTCGGGAGTCCAATTTCAGCCTGGACTCCTGCTCCAATGGATTTACAATCGACACCTTCACTTCAGATATGGAGAGTTCGTTTGATAAAGATTCCACTTTTATGTACGTCTGAAAAAGTGTTATGTATTATGTAACACTTGTTATTCAATAGTATTATTTATATTTGGACAATAAATAACGTACTACTAATTCAACTAATTTTTAGTCAAAATTTACTTCGTTTACTAGAATTGTGTACATTTGTCTATTATCGTTAGCCTAGTAGGTACATTAAAACCACGTAATTGTTTAAACATCAATCAAATTCATGTTTCGAAATGTCTCAAAAGTATCTTAAAATAGCTCTAAAAACAAATTTGCAATCTACAGATAACAAAACAATTCAATATATTTCTTACCTCTTCTCCAACTCTTCCCGACGTGGAGTCCAAGGCGACTCTTAGCATATCGTGCACTGGCGGTCTGGGGGGGACGTTTCGGAATTGAGAAGCCCACGCCATCACCCCTAAGTGTTCCACGTCATTTTGACTCATGTCTTTAGCGGATAGAACCGGTTGGACTCCTGGATAGAATATAATTTAAGAGTAAGACAATTTTTTCGACTTGGTACGAAAAGTAACATTTTTAAAACGTTTGTTCATTCATTCATCATACTAAGATAGCATTCACATAACTTCATTTTTTAATAAGACCAGCTTTTCACCACGCTTTGACCATAGACCTAGGTGATCATAAAGAATATTAAATCTTTCCTAATACGACAGTACAGTCAACGTCGAATAGTTAGTGATACTCTCGGTATTCAAATAATTAGATGCAACAAAACGTCAAGAAAATGATTGCAAACAAAGTTTTCAATGTTAGCAAAGTACTTATTCGTAGTAGCTCAGAAAAGCTCAGATTTTTTTAAATATTATTTATTTTTCTCTGTATATTAGACTTTTTGGTTGCGTTTTATTATTTAAAAAATCTGACTATGCGGAATATAGTATATAGTACTCGTACATTTACTACAAGAATATTTACCAATCTTCTTCGCGGCGTCTATGGCTTGTTGGTTGTTCTCTTCCCACCGCGCCGGATCTCGGCGTAGCCTGCTCAGTGGTGGGGCTGGACCACCCATAGACCGAACCAGCTCGTTTGCCACTCGACCATCATTCCAGTCAGTCTATAAAAAAGCATTTACTAAGTTACTGATTCTTTAAATTGATGAAAGAATTATTGATGTTTTTGTACTTAACGACAGCATTCAAGCAAAAGCCAACTATGACAAGGCAGCTGTTAGTTCTAAAATATAATAAAGGATTAATAATAATTAATTAAAAGAGTCTTAGTCATCTCCATTAAGAATACATTTAATGCTTTTAAGAACGATATCGAAGAAAACGTGGCAGGGCATTTGAACATGGTTGTTGAAGTAATTTAAAAGGATTGTTAAAACTAAGGTGAATAATGGTTCCGATCATGCAACATTTGACCGATTGAATCTTCAAAACCGATGCTTCAGATCTTTGTTAAACAATAACAAAGCAATTGACTGGCGCCAGCATGAGCCTTCAAGTCGGATCGAATTGGTTCAAGCATCTGAATTTTAATTGTGATTGCATCAGTAACAACAAAATTACAATGTAAGGCTTTAAATAACGTTGGTAACAATGTGTATCAAATCAAAATAATCACCGTGAAGTTAGTGATCCCTCTCTCCAATCGCGAGTTGACCCATTCCAACGTGGCCCTGTACCCTGGCGAGCCGGGCTTCATAAAGTACGAGAGGTACGTCATTCCGGACAACTCGTCCAGCCAAGGGGATGCCAGGTACTCCGGTTCCAGGACCATGGGAACGTCCAACTCGCGATGCGCCAGTTTCATGGCACGGCGACAGTTCTCTACAGCCTCATGTCGATCTGTAACAAGTGTCAAACTATAGGTGTTTATCTCAAATGTTAGTACCAATAAAACTGTTGCTGGACTTGTCGCCCCTGAAGGCAACTAATGTAGCACCCCCCTATGAGCTCTGAAAACCTTACTTAAACGCGGGAACAAAACAACACTGAAGTGATTGGTTTTTGGCTGCGGTATTTTGTAAGGATGCGGTATTTCCCCAGTCGGGCTGCTCCAGTTCGAGCGATAAATCGCTATGCCCTTTCTATCTTAAAAACTCAATTTAAAGAGAGGATGAATCTGGTTTTGAATCGTTCATTAAATAGCGTGTTATTTAGTAAAGGTAAACAAGTATTTACTAAATATTTCGTTACTCTATTACTTACTTCTATCCTAGAAACCTAAATATACTGTATCAACCTACATTGGTTTTTTCAACCCTAAAATTTACCCAAGGAAGGGAGATTTCTTCTTATCTAGGATAAGGAAAAATGCCAAATGAGAACAATCAGCTTTTGATTCTAGTTCCTAATTTTGAGAGATTATTTAACCAGATCCTAGTATGTCCTTTAAGAAGCTAGTTAAAGAATATCTTTCAAAGGTATTGATTTAGTTACAGCGATTTGCAGCTGAACTTGACCTATAAAGGTCAAAGCTAACGTTTGAAATTAAACACTTTCGTTTCTTGTTTCAATTCGATTCTAATTATTTTCATAACTTACTAAGCTCTCGCCAGTGAGGGAAGATGCCAGGTTTGCAATGGTCCAGCAGCGCTGACAGCAAGACGCCGCTGTTCCAATCGCTGGTCAAGTTCGACACTCGGCAGTCTGGCAGAGCTGACTGCAGCCATGATAGCATCAGCTTTCTGTTAATAGGGGACACATAAATAAACAAGAAGTAGAGGATTAAAGATATGTTCATATAAAGAAGGAAAGAAAGGTTGTCACAAATAACAAAGCATTTATAAAACCAGCCACTTAAAATTATGCCACTAAAAATATGTCGAGGTATCGGAATGACACCCCGACACTGGTCTTCCGTTTAAGCCTTTTGAGTGGTAAGTAGTTGGATTACATTATAAGAAAATTTCCTTGTTATAGTTTAACAAGTACTACAACATTTGTTTTGAAGATTTATACGTTCAAATGAGGCATAATCAGAACCATCATTCTCATCAAAATCAAAAATTATTTGAAGTGTCATCAAACGATCATGCTCAAGGGGCCTAGTCAAGTAAAGGTTATTCAACTTCGATTTCGTTCTGACTAATATAAAAGACTGTATTATTTTTCGAGTGCTCCATATATGAAGCGAACCATCGAAGTAACAAGCGAGAGATCAAGAAACTATGCAGTACTTGTAGTTCATCTTAGTATTTTTCCTGTCACAGTTGTAGCACAAAAAAACAAACAAATAGAAGTATATTCTTTTTAGATATTACAAATGTGGTGATTAGTGGAATTGTAGGTGGTGTATTAAGCTAAGGTTCATCGTAACTAATTATGCAGGTGTGATCATAACAATTGCTCATTTTGAAATAGTTATAATATAAATCGTTAACAGTTACTACTCGTATTTATTATAACTCGACGAATGGGTCGTTAAGCTTACACTATAATGTTTTAGTTGCTTCATGTTGACAAATGCAATCTATGCATGTAATGCTAATATTGCTAAACAAATTCGTGACTAGCGCATAAATTACATTCCTACTTTCTATGTTCTTGCTATTCTACGTTGGTACTGAAACTCGCCAAAATGTCTGGAGCCGTAGTCGTAATAACTAAGCGAATAAATGCAAGGATTTGTATTCTTTGTTTAGTCTCGTTCGATTTCATTCGATTGCTGATAAACTAGTTCAATTGAATCCGGACCCAATTCATTATACATATATATAATTTAAAATTGTAGGACATAATACTACAAAAGAAAAGAAAAATTGAAGTTGATAATAAAGTCAATGGATTCATAATCCATAGCTTATGAGCGAACATATTATAAATAATGCGTTAATACATATAAAGAATATGTAAAATATTGTTAATTATTTTCGCCCTCCATTCACACAATTAGGCTGGATCACACTTCGAACTGGGCCCGAAGTTAAAGTGAAGACCGTTCATATTTGAGATGGAGCCTATACCCATAATATAAAAGATTATATATAAGATAATAAAAGACTGTTACATATGCCGGAATGTTCGTATTGGGTAGAATGGAAAAAAAAACTTCGCCATTTTCGGTTGTGATGTAAAGGCGTGGAGTAAGATTGTCTGCGCCTGCGCAGTCATGTGGTGCTAATTGCTGTTGCGTCTCGTGAAACGTTTACACTTATGCTGTTTATAGTGGTTACCAAACTTCATTATTAATATCAAGCAGAGAGTCTCAATCGTATATATTTTTTTTCAAAATGGTTCCTAGTAGCATTGGATGTTTAAAAACGTTATGCGTAGACCTGAAAATCAACCGACGCAAAAACATATTTCTAAACGACTCTTAAAGTATTTTAGGGTCGTTTATTATTTTTACGACTTAAACTGTTTTTAAAAAACAGTTTTGATTAGACAAACCACTTCGTAACTAACTTCTTCTTACTTTAGATTATTAATTTGTCACTCGAAAAAAAAAATGACGTCGATGAAAGAAAAGAGGAAATAAAGAAAGAAAAAAGCCCTCAAATTAATTAAAATCTTGAATGTCCGGATGTCTCAGGGCAAGAAGGGACTGCGAGCCCAATGACAATTTTTTTTCCACATAAAATAGATCTGATGAGATGAAGTCTGAGTTTGTTTCTTTTTTCAAAGTAGTGTGGCATCGAAGATGTATCCCCACTTGTCCTCTCTTAAGTCCAGCTTTGCACAGATTACCCATGTTCTCTCGTGAAAAGAGGGTAATTTCCTCATGGCATTGGCAGAAAAGGATTCCTATGAAGTCTATTTGCCATTAAACATAAAAAAGGAGTTTAAAAAATTCCGATATTTTTTATTATTCTTTTTATTTTGTTTCCATGTTTAAACTATTTCTTGAAAGTTCAGTAACAGGCATTTTACCATGCAACTGAACTAAGAGTTTGTGGTATGTGGCTTCAGAGTAACTGTGTGGGGGTTGTACGGTTCATCCTGTAGATAAAGCCTTACAGTTCGGCAGGTATTGAGTTTGCGGCTTTGAACATAGTGATGTTAGAAGTTTCAGCTAGGCTATGATGTACATTTTTAGGTAGGTATAACTTTCGTACTTTACAGCATCAGCGGCACGGTACGTATAGACTTTATTTAAATGATTACAAATCCTTATTATCAATTTCATTTGAAAATGAATACAACCAATTTATTTATTTTATATTATGAATATTTTTTTGTTACTTTAATGTACGGTCTTGTAGGCCAAAGTGAAGATTTGCAGTTCGATGTGTGATTGTGAGATAATGTGATTATTTTTTATGCGCACAGTATAAAAAGGCGGTGCAAATTCCAAAGTGTGTAGTCTGATTTTATTATGGTCGTACACAGTTAAGTATTCATTCATTTTACGATTATATTGCAAGGTAATAAATTAAATATGCCCTAATAATTAATGAAGGAAGTTACATCGATGATAAAACAGACGATACCTTAAAAACAGCTCAGATACCTTAAAAAGGAATCAGTTCATGACCACGATTGGTGCAACCTAACCGAAACGTCGTAAGTAGTTCGTATTAACTACTAAATAAAAATGGTGTCGCGTTTTGACCTGTTAAATTATTTTAAATCCTTAAAAAACAGTTTGAGCACCGCTGAGCTAGATTTTTAGACACAGTTAGATCCAAAGGTGCGGCGTCTACGGATATGGCGGCGCATTGCGACACAGTCGTGATCGGCGCGTTATACGTAAAATGAAAACGAACACAAATCCCGTTTTTATCTGATAAATGTTACCTCCTACTTCCATTTTCAGATCTAATAATGTTCTTTCAAAGCATAATCGATATTGCTACGGATTTTATTAATCGTAAGCGCCGTTAAAGGAGAAGAAACAGATTAACAAGTTTATTTGGGTGAATGAATATTAATTTGTGTACATGCTTAATGATGAATGATGGAAAACTAGTCAGTTACATTAGAGAATATACAAACCTACATAAGTTTAATGTTATTGAAAGTGTAAAAATAAGAAAGTGCTAGTAAATACATTTAACTTCAGAACGATTCAGAGTATGTGTTTTTATCTTAAATATTTTATAAGGGCGCATAGGGCTCTTATGATTTTACATAATATTTTTTGACCGAAGCTAGGCTTCACCGGACATAATTTCGCGGACCCATACAAAGATCTATGATTTGGCGAAATGTTGAGCGGTGAAGCGTAGTTTCTGTCGAAAAATATTCTATAAAATGATATAAGCCCATAAAACGGGCAACTATATATTCCCAGTTAAATTTAATAAAATTTTACGAGATCTACTTGGTTACAAATAAAGATATTTAGGCATCAACTTAAGCAAGCTTTGCAGTATAATCAAAATTAATTGAATCTAAAAGTAAACATGTTTATAAGTAATCGGATTACAAATGTATTTGACTACGCCCAACTCTGCCCCTTCTACCTGCTGAAAACGGATTAACCATATTTTAATTCGACACTGTTAACACAATACGTGCACCTAAAACTCAATTACATAGTTCCAGTTGTGCTATTGACAGCCATTGTTGAGCTATGTGAGCTTTAGTTGCTCACATTTCACTCTATACCACTGCTTTGCGTTTTGATTAAACGTGCTTACGTAAACTGCTACTAAATTTTAAATGTTGCCGACACAAAATTTGCGCAAGTTAGCACAGAATGATGATATTATTTTTAATGTTTATCCAGTTATTTCGTGATTTTTTTTAGTTATCATTGGTCATGCTTCCCTCCTCTCCGCTACGCCAATGCCTAGGTATCAGAAAAAAATAAGAGCTTCTATGGGCCAGCTGAGTAGAACTTTTATAGTATCTAAATCCTATAATTTGATTCGTTTTTGACTGAGGCTTTTAAATTATACTTACAAAATAGGTAATTATATACATTCTACAGGAATCGTGTAAGCTGAAGATTCTAATTAGCCTATCAGTTGCAGATATTTTGTTCTAGTTAGGTATTTTGTAATAAAAAGTATCCATTAAATAATTTTTATAGATACCAAATTTCATAAAAATCTTTCCAAAATCTAGTTATTGCGTGAGAAAGTATATGCTTCTATAAATCTAATCTAAACAGTCAGTAATAGCAGGTAGGATAAATGGTCAAATCATCAAAAAAATTGGCGCCAATGACAGCGCAGTTAGTAAATACGCGCGTTTGTCCTTTATTAATATTAATAGGTAATACTATCCAATCCAATTTATTGATATGTCAGGGAAGTTGATGAATTTCATATTCTATTCGTAAGCTAATAAAATTCATCCTATATTCTGATTGGAAATTATGCGTATGAATTAATTTAATTACGAGTATTTATGGTAAACGTTTTAGATTGATATTAAATTAATTTGTTCAAAACATATTCCAGTTTTCAGTTCCAGTCTGTTCAGGACAAAATTGAGTTTTAAGTTATATACATAAGATGTTGCATATAATATTTTTGTTATTGTAGATATGTTTAATACTGTGTGCAGTTTGAACTACTTTAGATATATGACCTAAATTTTAAAACTTAAATGAGCACATTTACACCAAATTTACTCACTAAAGTCACCAGACTAAATCATTTTCGTAATTAATTAATGATTTGTACAGTCAAAAGCAAGTCAGACTAAACTTTGGGCTTTGTACCATCCAGCCTTATACCGGAGGTATTGGGTATACCTGTATCTTATGTCGAATTGCAAGTCTTTGCTACAATGCCTTAGCTGTACCCAGTGAAGTACACTTACTTAAAAAATATTTTAATTTTAGTAAGTTTCCTTCAAAATATAAGTAAAGTAAAGAAATCCCTATTTCAAAATAATTTCAGAACTTTTTTCCCATTCTCGCCCCCAACACTGATAAATAGCAGAGGCCACCTAATAATTAATTTTGAAGAGAATCGTGCTTCCGTAAATATAAAATAGATAACAAGTCCACAAAGCTTAAAAATAAGTACAAAAATGGATCGATATGTTATCTTTTCCCTATAGCTCCACCACATCAAAAAATTATATCTTACCTCGGCGGGAACTTGCTCCGTCCGATCTGATAGCGCATGATGAGTGACCAGATCAGGCCCAGGATCAGTTTCAGGTTACCGTTCACGATGTCCACGTTGCCTAGAACGAAGAGGCAATATAAATAAAATAAAAATATAGATCTGTATCGTAAGCTATAGCTAGCTGGTTGCATATAATCGGTGAACAAATGTTACGGTGGTTTGGCAGCTCAATAATTAATAGGCCTTTAAGGGAACTTGCCCTTATTTCGTCATTTATTTTTTAACCCTTATATCCTCTATGACTAAATGAAGTAAAAGGCAAAACAACACCTCGCCCTCTAGTGTTGTCGTGGTAATTCATGAAAAAATATGGTTTTAATTTTTTTTACACAGAAGTAAATTTATTCGACCACTTGAAGTCTCGTATGATACATGATAATTAAATGAGGGACTGTTTTGCATAAAACAGTCAGTCTCATACTAGTTTTTATTCAAACGACATGACTTTAGTTGTTCCACCGTGATAAAATTGATGAGAATGCACGAATACTAAGGGCTCTTATTTATGATGTAAACTCTCGGGCAATCTAAGTCATTGGAAAGCATTAGATTAGAGATAGGCTGCTTTAGGTCGGTTGGTACTAAGTAGGTAAATGATTAAATCTTACCAATGTTGACAAGCTTCACACCATCATCTTCTATGGCTTGTAGCGCAGTGGTGACATTATCTAGCTTATGATGCTGGTTGCTAGGGGTTGCACTCCAACCTTTTAGCCGGCGGCCTTGCAGTGCTTCCACCAGTGAGCAGAGTACTGTGCCATCCCGAAAGTCTTCTACTAAATCCACCACCTGTTAAACAGTAAACTATTTAGTATCTCTTACTCTTTCATTTATTTATTTATTTAAAAACTTTATTGCACAAAAAAAGTACAACAGGTGGACTTAATGCTATGAGCATTCTCTACCAGTCAACCTTTGGGTCATGCGGAGAGTTAGTTTATGGGTGCGGTAATAGTGACAAAGTGCATAAGTAATCTAAAAAATAAAATAAAAACATAATACACGAGAATAGTAACTATCAAGCGTTCCAAAATGCATTTCGGAAACAATTAAATATACATATAGACATACATGAATAAATATAATATATATATAAAATATGAAGTTATACTTATATTTACATAATGAGCATATATATATACTTATATATACATAAGTAAATAATACCACATAAAAATATAAAATAAATAATAACTATATATAAATGGATTCAGCAATTGAAAAATTCATGTCTACGATTTATGTATTAGCGAGAGAGAAGAAGTGTTCACGAACTTTCATTTTAAAAATTCCCTTAGTCAGGGATTGTTCATCACCATCTTAAAATCGACTACTATCCATTGCAAGTATAAATCCATGTCATACTCGTCGTTTAGCTTCGCAACTACAAAGTCGTATTTGACGCGCAAAATGTGACGCTCAATATGTCCAGCAAAGGTGCATAACAGCATGCAACGATATACCACCTAGAGCCAAATAAAGCAGCAAAGTGACGCGTGCAAACATACAAAAGTTCTATGTTGCCGTTCAACATTATGGGCAACAGATTGTGCAACGTGTCGCACGTCAAGCGTTGCTGAGTGGAAACGAAGATTTAAGTTCGGTTTCAGACAAGCGTTTTATTTAAGCGTACAAGCTGGTTTTTTGGAGCGCGTGTAGGCGCGTATTTTGCTACACTCGAAATTCTAAAAACTATAGGGTCAGCCAAGATGTATGTAGATTCTTCTTGTTGATACTAATTCATAATCGTAACAGTTTAAACCAACATACCGGAATAAGCATAAGTACTCGTACAATAAGTATGTATTAAAATAGATAAACTACCTACTTGTTAATTTTTGATTGTTGATGATGATTGTTAATATTTCCGAAATGCATACTTATAATGTTCTTATTTTGTACAACAGCGCGAGATTCGCACTGTCAGACAACCACTTAAGAGTGGTTTTCGAGCCTTACGTTTATTTTTAAAGAAGCGTTGTTTGTTTAATATATTTAATAATTATAATAAATAAATAATAATAAAGCTCATGTACACACGTCCGGTTCTTTGAAGCAAGGTATGGACGTGCGCGTATTGTATACCGATAATATCGTAGGCAAAAAATCTAATCTAATCGTGAATGCATGGCCTAAAGCATATATGCGTTACTAATATTTCCTAATGATTTGCAGTAGTATACTCGTCAATTAAATGCACCATCTGACCCATAAACTTATATTTATGACAACAACGTAACTTAAGCTATTTAGCTACATGGCCGCATAAACGGCCATTAAGTTGGTGTTATTATTATAATCGCGGAGATGTTTGCTCACCTTGATATTCATGGGCTTCAATGTCTCGTTGACCCAGTTCCTGAAGGTGTTGGCCTGGATTTCCACCCACAGGTCCTCGTGACCCTTGATGGCCATGCCCTTGGCTGCAGTGCCTTCTGTGCTTCGGGCAGCAAGGCCGGCTTGGGTGATTCTCCCTGTTGAATATATATATATGTATATATTTTATATATGCTACTAATTACTAGTAGTACGAGTTGGTCCTAGATGATCCTTAAGTAAACTACAAATAATACGGCAGCGAATGATTTGGTTTGTTTGATGAGGTAAGCTTTACAACAACCGCCAATTTGAAAAACCATCGCACAATAAATTGCAGTAGTCTTGATTATTAAATGATTGGTCTTCAACGAAATAGTTCATTTTAGTTCGATAACCCCATGCACTTTAAAGATATCGATTTCACTAAATTAATATAGTTGTGTTTGGAACATATGTAGAACAAACACAATTTTTCATCACTCAAAAGTTTTCCTGGGTGGGAATCTAACCCTTTTGGTTCAAAAACTAGGAGCACCAACCTTTATTTCATGGGGCTGGATTCATAAACCCACCGTACCGCTGCGTCGGGGAAGGCAGCGGCGTGTGTCAGGCTGCGCTATGGAGAGAGGATAGAGCGGAGGCTAGAATCCCCCACACCTCTCATCGCCTAATGAAATAAAGATTATCTATAGCAGCCACAATGGTCATCTTACCTGCTGAACCTTCGGCGGAGTGAGCCCGCACCCCCTGGTGGGTCACTCTGACGCCCTCCATCTCCACTAATTCTGTCACTTATGTATTAGTTGTTTCGTTGGCACTATATCTTTGGCTTCGCACATCGCTGTCATCTGGAAAGAAAAATACCTGGTCAAAAGTATTCATTGAATGCTATGGGTCAGATATTGGCAAGCGAGTAGAAAATTACCCAATAGTTTTATACTTTTATGATAAACTAACGACCCAACCCTGCTTTACACGGGTGCAATGTAACCACTTATAAAGTTTTCGCCTTTTTGTACTGAAGCATGTGTGTATTATACGTAAGTATAAACCTTTATTTTGAATCACACTATCATTTTAAAAAAAAAACGTCAAGATTTGTTGCACATTTTTTAAAAGACAGCGGAAAGCTTTGTTTTATACTATGCAGTTTATTCACTTAATTCATTTATTCAATACTACCTTCATTTAAAAAATTCTTAAGGTGTTTTAATTTGAAGCATTCGTCATGAATTGATGTTCATAATTATATGTATTGCAGATTTTATAGCAAGGTAGTTATTTATTAAAAATTATGTGTTTGTAATGTAGGTACACTCTTACACATTTCTGCGAACATATTTTAAGGTTAAAATAGCTATGGTTAGAATGTAACATTTTGAAGCCACATAAAGTTACAAAGCCCTAAGCATTAGTATGAGTAATTTACATTTACATGTTTACCTTAGTGTGACCTTTGCACAGCCCTTTGTTTTAATGTTATACAAGTTGCCATTTTAAGGACAGCACAATAAATTAGTGACTCAAAAGGATAATGTCAGTAAACATTTAGTACGACCTATAAAAGGCTCTTGGCCATTGCATTCTATAAAAATATTAAGTACAGTGAAAAGCACATCAGAATATGTTACACTCGTCCACTTTGCAATTTGTATTGCCCTTATGTAGATAGGTAGATGGGATAAAAACGAATATCGAACTGCCAGTGTTTTCCGTTTAATTTTATTATGATTCCCTACCCAAAGGTTTTAACGAGACACTATTACTAGCACTCCATTTGCCGTCTGTCTGTCGTCTACAATCAAGATTTAAAGGATGCATTACCGGTGAAGATAAAAAGGTCATCTGCGGCCTTGTAATCTTTATCGATGCTTTTTTTATATTCGTAGGTATATAGGTATAGTTCCTTAAAAATGTTCGATGTGCGCACAATTTTTTTTGAGATTAGTATGATAAAACCTTTTAATTTTATAAAGGCGAAAGTTTGTAAGAATGTTATGATGCTTGGTGTTAACTGGGTGATAGATGAGATGCAAGATTAGCATAAGGGATACTTTTTATCCTGAAATAACGGGAAGAAAGTCGCAGGCAACAACAAGTATATCATAAAAGTTTAGAGTGTACATAAAAAAGCATTGTTGTCAGTCACTCTAAGGCCTATACTTTATCTTTTTGCCTCTCTACTCTCACGTCATGCTCAGATCTTTAATTAAACCGATGACAATGCTCTCTTTAATCACCGCTAAAACAAGACAGTACACATGCACGGATGTATTCATTTAAGAACTCTAATTGGCCTCTGTTTTTGTAAATCCGACCGCTAATTAAATGCACTTTTTCATTGAAACGGTCTGGTGCTATTTGTTAAGATATGGTAGGGTTGCGGACAATTTTATTATGATTGGACTATGTATAGTATTACACCAAACTGTATCGGGCGGACTGGTTTATAGGTTCTTTTGATTTTACAATAAAATATCTTTGTCTAGATGTGAAGAAAGACAACCATGAACGAATGTTCAATATTGTGCTGTATAAGTTTTTAACTAATATATACAGGTAGTGGAGTGAAAATAATCTAAAAAAAAATCTGTAGGATTTTTTTAGTGCTTGTATTACGTCTTACGCTTGCCAAAAAAATTTAATGTTTGCTTAACTATATGTTAAATAGTTTAACTAGTATTCAAAAGGTTTATTTTGTAATTTGGGCAATTGGCTTGCCAAATCCATACAGATGCTGATGCATATATTATACCATACAGATGATATGCAATTTTTTATGTACTTATATAAAAATATGTGCAAAACATAGTATTTCCGAGGAGACATAAAAACATTTACAATACCTACTGTGTTGTCTTCCATTGGACAACCCTGGATAAAGATGAAGTTACAATTTGTTAAATTAATTAAAATAGACTCAGAGTCGCGATGCAAACAAGATTATAAAGATAATTCTTAGAGCGACTTACTTTTTGTTTTAACAAAAACTGGCGCAAGCTGCTCAATTAGAAAACATCATAAAAGATGACAAAAAAAAACTTAATTGAATTCTTATCAATTTCATTCTCGAGTTGCTACTACCTACGTGATGTAATTGATTAATTATTAGGGTACTTGGGGCTATGCAGTTCTAGTGAACTGTGGTCGCTGCGACCTATTAGATCTATTGTGACTCGCCACCAGTTAGAGTAACTCCTTTAGCCGGGTCGATTCTAGGAAGTCTAGTATTTTCCTAGCTTTCAGGGTTTTTAATTCAACCGGTTGGGCTATATGTCGTCCCAGGTGGATGCTTCGTTTGTGGATCAGAGATTCACAGTCACACAGGAGGTTAAGAGGTGTTTCCTTTTCCTCCTTGCAGAATCTGCATTCATCAGAGTCACTCAGCTTCATATGAAACTGGTGTCTTTTTAGTTTGCAGTGTCCAGTCAAGGCTCTAACTAGCACACTGGCCCTAGGCCTGCTAAGTTGTAGCAGTTCTTCGGTCCATTTGCGCTTACGTGATGTAAGGATCGTACATTAAATTAAATTACCCTAATGATGAAATTAACACGACTAGACTGTCTGGACCAGACATGATCTAATTAGTCTAATTTCCATGTTAGATTTTGAATGTTTTTATTAACGAGGTAGATACATACGAAAAATTGTCACATTCTATTTACCGATTTTATGAATGATACTAGAAGCGGCAAGCTGCAACCTCCTCACCTCTAATGAATCCCTGGTACTTTTACATTTGGTGGGAATCATGGGGCCTGAACCGGTTACCCATCAAAACATCATGAGCATTATTTTGCTTTCAATTTAAATTGAAAGGTTTATTAATTTTAATCTCCGAAGTTGTTAAAACAGGAAAGTATTCATGTTGTTTTTATTTCATAATCTATGTTTGCACGCCAGCAAATAATATATAACTTTTCAACAATGACGTAAGATTATTATTAAATCACCGGTCTATCTTCGATAAACACAAATTATGCAGCTACTGTCTCCTTTTCTTTGGGTTAGTCAAAATGTCCACGTGTTTTTTTCTGTACTGTTTACATACTGTATTGTTTTGTACATCCAACAAATTCTCTCTAGCCCTTACGTAACTTAAGCCTTTGCGCCGCTTCCATCAACACCGAAGTGCGATCAATCAACGACAAGTGACAATACATCATCAATCCACTTAAAACTTCTCACTGACTTCGGATAACATCACGAGGGCAAAAACTGGTCTGGGTTTGAGCACATCATGCGAAGAGTAGCCAAGAATGCTTGATAGCTTGAAATTCATGATACTTCAGACTATAAAGCTAAACTAATCAAACTCTGTCATTGAAATAGCATACTTAATAATTAGTTTTAGTTCAGTTCCGGTTATTAAGGTTCAGTTGCACCAATTACAAGATTTGTTCGATCTCGACTTAGGCTAAAAATTAATGTTAATAATATTTGTATTTATTCCGTTCATGGGTGCACAAGATATTGTAAACTATAATAATATTGCATATAAAATAGATTTGTGTTTTTGTATTGTTGTGTCAAAGTCAAACTCAAAGTCAATCTTTTTTATTCACATAGATTACATTAGTAATACTTATGAATAGTCTCTATAAAGCAAATGAAGCTACCTTCGGTTCGGAACCTAAAATAAAATTAACTGTAGGACTTACATGCGTCATCGTGGCCCAATACTGACATTGATTGAGAAAATGTGTCATATTATATTTTTAAAATAATATAAAACACGCAAGTACAGGCGAACAGACTAGATAGTGATCCACACGTTCTTGGCATTCAAATACTCTTCTACTTTGTAGTAGCCTTTTTTCAAAAGACAACGTTTGACAAATGTCTTAAATTTGTATAAAGGTAACTCAACAATAACTTGAGGGAGTTTATTAAACATTTTTATGCTTAAAGCAAAAAATGAATTACCCATTTTATGTAGTCTATGTATGTGTGTTTGTAACGAATAAACATGAAAACTACTTTGCCGATTCTAAAAAATATTTCACGATTGGGAAGCTACACTCACCCTTATTATTTTTATTGAGAAAGATTTGGGATCCTTGCTAAAATTCACTTTTGGGGTTAGAACAAAGTAACACCGAGCGTCCGAAGTCGCGGGAGGGTGCTAGTTACATTTATTTTAGGGTACTATCGCTGTATTTCAGCTACTTACTTCGAGATCGGGTCGATGTTTGTATTTTGTATTAAATTTAATATAAAAATTGTTAAGCTTTATCCAATATTAAAATGCGCTTGTCGACTACAACAAGCATAAATATAAACATCCCTCGCCCGTTCTGTTTTGAATTACGATACAATATTATATCGATGATTCAGCATCACCATTGAATGATATTAAATTCAAACATTCCAATGTTGCCTGCGTCAATTTCATTGTTAACGTTTGTATGATTTACAAGGATTAAAATAAATCCTGATTGAAATCAATTTGTACAGATAATCTGGTACAATTTTGATTTGCGTTATTAAGCCACAAATATCGAAGCGCTACCGTAAAGGTTTTGTGATGCGACATTGGGAGAGATGAAGTTTAGTAGGCCAGTTGCTGTCGTTTTTGGGTACTTATAATACATGAGAATAATATATATACTTATTTGGAAATATAACGTTAGGAAGCTAATGCGGTTTCTTTAGATAGATAGATAGATATACTTTATTGCACAAAATCTTTACAGAAATAGGTTTAACAGATTGATTATAGTACAATTTAGGCGGTCTTATCGCTAGAAAGCGATCTCTTCCAGACAACCTTAAGGTAGAGGAAATAGTAGATGGCGAGAAATGGGTACAACATAAATACAGTGCCGTGCAACATAAATACAGTTTTTAGTTTAGAATTATATTCATAGTTTAGCACGATAAACATACATAAACTCATAAATATATAACATACTATATATATTGTATATATATATATATACAAATAAACATGTTTAACATATTTAAAATCTTGTATAAAATCAAGTAAAGTAATTTGACCCAAAAATAATAATAATAAGTAGCATAAGTGTATGATGTAAATTACTGACAACCAACATGCCCAGTTGGAATTATGGATAGAGGACATAAATTAACAGAATTTAAGTGAGAGGAAGTACGATTTAACCCTGAGTTTTAAAAATGGGAAGGGTCACAGATAATCTGATAGATAAAGGTAAAGAATTCCATAAGCGAATTGATTGGACAGTGAAGGATTGGGAATAGAATTTAGAAGATTTACATTTACTTTACATTGCGTATCAAAAAAGATGAAGCGTAGGTAACCATAGAAGATCGCGTCCTCTACTCCTGATCGTCCCGTGTAAAGGATATTATTTCTTCAGTAAGTATTGCGGAGAAAAACCAAACATTTAAATTTGTTGATTACTAGCTATGCCCGCGACTTCGTTCGCAAGGACTACATACTTTCAAGGTCGGTTTCACCCTTATCTCCCCTAATATTCGAAACAAAAAGTAGTCCAAGTTTCGAGATACTTTAGTGCCAAATTTCATATCTAAATAACATTTTCCCATATAAATTTTCAAGGGCGGTATGCCGCCCTTATTTTCAAAACAAGAAGTCGTCTATGTCCGGTCTAGAGGTTCTATTTACACCTATCCAAATTTCATTAACATCAGTTAGTTTAGGCGTGAAGCTTGACAGACAAACGAATAAGTAGCCAGAGTTACTTTCGCATTTATAATATTAGTATGGATTAAAAATACTACGTTACGTTCTAATATTATTATAAGCCCCCTTAAAATACTACAGATCGCAATTTTTCCACGGGTATTCAAAACACGTCACTCACTTTTCAAATCAAGCACTTCAACTTTTTTACTTATATGCTGACATGAATAATAATAAAATCAATTTGTTACTCGTTCGCTTATTTGAACAAGAAGAGAAAAAAATCACATTTTATTGAACCAAACATTTACATTACATTGACTAAAGATTAAATTTGGAAATGAGCGTAATTTTTTCACGAACTGTTCTAAAATATACCTCGTAGCTGATACACATTTGTTTTTCTTTACAACACAAGAATAAAGAGAAATAATTACGGTCAAAAAGTGGCTGCAGAATATAATTTTAACCATGATACACAATGACAATATTAATAGGCTTAATTAATGAACAACGTGCACACAGTTTTGTTTGATGAAGGAATAAATGTTAAGTTTCGTTAAACGAATGCTCATTATTTGAGTTTGCTGATGAATATAATTGTATTGCTCAAAAAACTATATAGGTGAAATTAATGCTAGTATATTGTCTCGGGTCTGAGTGTTGTGGTACCGTCATTGTTTTGTATTTCTGTAATACAAATGCTTTAGCTACTTACCATAGAATCAGAGCAATGTATGGGATGTTGTTGTCCAATATATTCTTTACTAAAGAACCTTTCGATTTAATTCAAAATGATCCTTTAAATTTTATTCTCGGCATTCGTAGCGGGAAACATAAACCTATATAACGAATATACACACGTATTCATTACCAGCTGAATAAGAATAGGTGGATGAAATTGCACCAGTACCATAATAAATGAGAGTGAGGCTATAAATCCCTAATGTAATTCCCACATTGCGACTACGGGAACAATTTTTTCCCTAATTACTAAATGAAATTGTTTTCTTGTACCTTTATTAGGTATTCTCTCTAGCATTTTCGACTTCTTTTAGAAACGGAACCACGTAATCAATTCATTAATATAATTTACGAATCAAAGCACTTTATCGTGTGTTCAATGTTATTTAGTGCGGTCATGCACGCTTGTATATTTGTTTAGTTGAATTTTAGTGCAACTTTTACGATAACACATTTTAATGCAATCTTAGAAAAAGTATTGTCACAGCAGTAAATATTATTCTTCATGATTTATTTATTTAAGAAATCGTGAAAAAGTTTTGTTATAGAAATAGTACATATTTATAAACCTGAACTGAAGAGTAGACATTTTTTTCCAACGTTATTGGTACCTACGGTATTAATGAAAACAAGGAATTTCTCCCAAAGGAATTCAATTACAAAACGGCGAAATATTATTTTAACTCTCTCTTTAAAACGTTTAAATTATATAAATATTATTGTCATTAAAATACCGAAAGGTTGAGCCTAGCTAAGAATCATAAAGGATTACAAAGAATAATAAAATTAGTTCCTATACGAGTATACGACAGTGACATGCAATCTAAAGGTGTTAGAATATATCTTTGGTCGACCTTACCTACAACACAATCGATGACCACTTTAAACAGTGTACATTTGTTAATTTGTCATGTTTTTATGTACAGGATTTTTTTTTGTGGTCAGTTATGTAATTTATTACAATTAAAATATCGAACATTACCATATACATTGACTTGACCCAATTTTTATTTAATTTTTTTAACGAGGGGAAATACATTGATGTACCGTACCGTCACCCGAGGGAAGTGACGGCTTGTGTGGGACTCCCCGCACTAAGAAGGGCAGGACTACCCACTAAAACCCCCCGATTGAACCTCATCGCCGTTAATGGTGATGCTACGGGAAACTCGGCCAGAACATTGACTTGATCCTTATGAAATACAAATGTTCTCGATCGGAAGTCGAACTCACAGCCTTTCGTTTACCAGCCAGGGGCGCTATTCTGTCGAAGCCAACATTTCTATTTTCAAATGCATTGACTACTGCACCTAGCTTTTAGTTAAATACTCTGCGTTTCTAATCATTCGTTTAATTAATATTACGTCAATAAACTGTGGTAAATATATTATTGTCAAATTAGAACTTATTTGACTGATACGACCACAATTTCAAATAGCCGTTTCACAAAATGTACTCCGCTGTAGCAGATGAATGTTACGTGGCATTTTCAATGAAGATTACAGCCGCAAATTGGAAATTGAACAATAAGCATTCTAGTTGGAAGGCAATGAAGGCATACATGTGGGCGGTGGTTTGGAATTGGACCGATACATAATTATGTAAGTTTTCTATTATAGAGTACAGGCTGTGGGCTGATGTTAAATTAGGGTTGACATCTTTATCAATTTCACTGGCGTGTTTTATAATAGCACAGTATATTGGCTCATATCAGCCTGATGGTAAACAAGAACCCACATCATGATGACGGATAACGGATTTGATACAGTAATATCCTATCTGTTAGCATCGCCATACTGGCCCGCAAGATGTTTATTCACGCTTTTTTTAAAGAAATCCACATCAAATGAAGTAAAGAAATAATTAATCACGAAATCTCAGATACTAAAACGATTTTATACATGCATGCGAGTATGTTTATGTGTCTTGTCCTATATTAAAATAGGGTATTTTAAGATGTGTATGGTCAGGTCAGGAGGTAAACTGGAAAACCTATACTGTTATAGCAACAGTTTTTAATAATTTTAATTCGTGAGATAATAAAGTCAAAACCAGTAGGTACATAAAAAACAACATGGTAAGAGTAAAATATTTCTAAATTTGAAAACATAAAAAAAACCTTAATTATAATACGTCTGCCGAGCCATAATACTACGCAAATTTGTTCAAAACTTAATATTGGCTTAACATATTGATTAAGATTGTGTCCAAAGAAATTTCACAACTTTCTTTAATATTCTTATTATACTGACAAAATAAAAATTTTAAGCAGCCCTGATCATAACTACACAGCTGATTGTACGTCATTTCTATTTTAGTTTTCGTTATGTCATTGACTACGATCAAGTAAAGCGGTCTTTGTTGGTACACAACGCCGAGATTCTCGAGGAATTTATGCAAATACGGTAAATAGCTCATCACAGTGTGAGGTAAGCAGGTTTTTAAGATCAGAATACTGAGTCAAATGCAGTACATGCATGCAAACTGCCTTTTATAGTAACGTATTGCCATTCAAGGCGGTGATTAACGTAACATTTACTATTTGTTTATGTGTGTAAGCTAAGCAGTTAATTTATTTATTTAAAAACTTTATTGCACAAATAAGTACAACAGGTGGACTTAATGCTAGGGGCATTCTCTACCAGTCAACCCTTGGGTCATGCAGATAGTTTGTATATGGGTGCGGTAACATGGGAGAAAAAAAGAAATCATTTTGAACAACAATAAATTAAGCATTAAAAATAACATTACGGTATCTTTTAAATATACGATAATAATACACATACTATATAAATTAATTAGAATATAATATATAAAATATGAAGGTATACTTAGATTTACATAATATTAATAATTTATATGTAAAAACAAATATCTACATAACTATAAATTCAGCAGATAAATAAATTGGTTCAGCAATTGACAAATTCATGACTATCATTACCTACTTGTTAGCGAGAGAGAAGAAGTATTCACGAACTTTATTTTTAATCCCAGTTCATATCGTCCAAATGATGATAACTCAAAAATATTTAGCCGGTAGTAGCATTAGGCTACAATATTTTTCACGTTAAAGTCAAATGTCACGGAAATATTGATATAAACAACAGTTGTTCGGTGATTTTTAGCTTTCCAAGGATTCCGTGTAAACCAATGATTTGGAATATGTTCGAGTAAGTTGTTCAAATGAAGTCACTTGCCGTACGATTTACGTTTGAAAAAATTGGAATTGGCCTCACAAGGTATCCCGTGTTTTATGTTGATTATCTTGTATGAGTGAGTATGATAAGCAATCAATTCCTCTTTCAGATATTACTTAAAGTTAGTTTATATTATTTCACGCCATTATAATGAAATCTCGTTACATTTTTCTATCTAGAACTTGTAGTAAGGTAGCGTTTAAGTATTACGTAACGCAGTTTTTGAAGATTTTTGCCACCCATGTAACGCATCGTAACGTTTTTATGTACCTACACCATCCCCCATTAAAAAAGTCTACACCACCTCCCCTTTTCTTTAAAAAGACGACCACACTAATACAATCCAGGGAGTCCCCGGAAACCGTAGGGAAACCAAAAAGGTTGCCAATTTTTTATTGGAACTCACCGTAACGTTTTACAAATCACCTCCCCCCCTCCCAAATTGCTTTACGTAATACCTACTTAAACGCTCCCTAAACTATGCTACTCAAATTCAGAAAATAAAAAGATATCAAACAGCTTTATAAATATACGTAGGTACGCTATGTAAAGTTACGTATTTTGAGTTCTTGACGCGTGCTTCAGAGATTTTTTGCTCGCCCGAGCAAATAATTCAGTAGGTGTGAGACTCAATCATCGACGCTACAAATTATCATGTCGCTTAAAAGTGGGCGATCATTATCTACGGCGCAATAAACCTTACATAATCGTATGGCACATATGAGTACCTACATGCAAAACTGAGACTTGTTTTTTGCTATAAAGGTATAAATAGGTACCAAGCGAGGTGGGGCATACAACTTGTTTTTTTTGGTAATTGGGAAATAGATTAAAAGTCCTAACCTTAAATGCCTGGTTAGCGACGAAAATTAGTAAAAAATAAAATAAAAATAATTTGGAGTCCGAAACCCATCGAGTCGCCGTTGGTCTATGAAACATAAAAAGAGCAAAAGTTTGTGTCCCGCACAAATGTTCATAAAGTAACATTAGAATAACGGAAAATCCTATGCAAAAAGTGCCAGTTATCTGTCGGTCTCTTGCCATCATTAACGTACCGGCTATATGTAAGCCTAATGGTATCGCACGTGATCATGGAAAGAGGTTTTAAAATGAGGCATGCCGTCGTGTGGGACATAACATGTCCTGTAGACAAACTAGTATAATCGCCATTCCAGAGACTCTGAGATGCGCTGGCATGGCTTTAGATACGGCAGAAAAATTAAAATATTTGTTGCCTTTAGGTTTAAGCCCTAGTTTCGTGTGATCCTGACCCGTGGTCATTTTTTAGAGAACTCTCAAATAAACGGTGGACTCTCCTGTGGGCCCAAAACTTGGCATCTACCTTTAACTGTGTATTTTTTTTATTTTCGTTTAATCATACATACACTAATGGACATAAAATAAATGTAGTGTACATTTATTTTATGTCCTTTTTTTATAACGAGGGGAAATACATTGATGTACCGTACCGTCACCCAAGGGAAGTGACGGCGTGTGTGGGACTCCCCGCACTAAGAAGGGCAGGACTACCCACTAAAACCCCCCGATGGGATCTCATCGCCGTTAATGGTGATGCTACGGAAAACTAGGTTCAGCCATAACTACCACAGACTCGGCTCAGCCATAATTACCACAGTTTTTACGTCCTATGATTCTATTTTCGTATTAATTCAAAAAGGAAATATTAATATATAAACGAATACAAAATATTAATATTTTTTATATAGTATGTACGATAATTTATAAAAGACCTTCCTGTTTATCTTAAAAATGGTTCACTATCATCACCTTACTAATTATAATCCGGAATCGTTATCAAGACCACATCTACACAATATGTGGGTCGCGTCGATACGCCACCCACAGGCCATTTAAATCAATTTATGGTGCACTAGTACCTACGTCTAGTTTATAGGCATTGCAGGTAAACACCTAGGCTCTTTGTTTACGTTTCGTTGCAACCGTAATTAAATTAATTGCGCAAATAGCTCTTAGTTGATTTTGTAAGTGAGCATTTAGGTGAACCTGATTATAGCATACGAATTGTGCTTAATTTGCAATTTCGAGCCAGGTTTTACATTGATAGTAAATAGCCTTCTAGGAAATTTACAATTTGCAGTGCTTTACAGGGTGTTACGTCCTTAATAAATGTACAACCGGGAGACATGCTATGAAAAAAGAAGAACCTTATAACATCAGGTGGGATGAGGTCAATCTTAAAGAGCATTATAAAAAAAAATAGTACCAATAATAAAACAAATATTCTCAACATAGTACTAAACAAAGTCATATAAAGATCTTTAATACTTCGCAACGGATTTTAATGCGTTTTTTTGACAGAGTAATCCAGTAATTTAAAAGGAAGGTTTATTTGTAAAATACACACATATCATACAGAAAAAATGGTCAGTTTCTACATTGCTCCCATGCGAAAACTAGTTAACTCTATTAAATCAAATTGCCGTCATTAATATTTCTTGCTAGCAGAATTTAATCATTAGATCTCGTCTGTATGACACAAAAAACAATAACGCTCGTATTTCTACCATGATACAACGCTACATGACAGTGATAAATGGAGATGCTAAGAATATAGGTACTCACAGATAAAATAGTGGTAAAACTCTTAATTTTGAACCATTAAATCTTTGTGGTCTATGATTTCACTGCTGATAAAAATAAATAAACTTGTGAGCAAAATAATAAAATCAGCTAAGGGTCGTAGGTTCGGTCTTTAACTACGACACAGATTCGTGCTATTAATTAACATTTGTTGTTGTTCTGTTTTTATTTGTAAATGTACTAAGCAGTCCGCCGCGTCTTCGTCCGCGTACTTTCCCAGTTTTTTCCACTTTTCCCACTGATTCTTCGCTCGCATTAATCGGAGTGTGATGGTGTGTAGCCCAAAGCCTTTTTGGATAAATGGACTATACAACACAAAATGACCACTAGTTCCTGAGGTTAGCGCGTTCAAACAAACTATATTATCAGCTTTATTAAACTAAACAAATAAACTTAAGATAACACAAAGTAAACTATCACTAACTTACAAAATATTCAAACTAAAATGAATAAAAAATAAATATTTTAATAACTAATAAATAAATAATCTGCTTTATAGTTTAGTAAGTATAGATTTAAGTAGGTATGTATTTGTGGTACCACCGTTGGTTCCTCTTTTTATCGCATTTGTTCTTAAGGTACTTACCCTCTTACTCTGGGACCTGATCGGAGCTTGTAGGCCTATTATGGAAAATGAACAAACAAAAGGTTTCACTTTTGAATATAAAGTTAACTTTGGAAATTAAGACGTGGTTTTTGATTTGCTCCTTAATATTTTGTTCCGAACGCTGAATTGGTTAATTAAGATTAGGAGGATTAAAATTGCTATCCATCATGGATCTAACATTTTCGTTTTTGGGAGTAGGCCTCCTGTAATAAAATCCTCTCTCAGAAAAGGTTTTCCATCCCAGCCATAGACTGATGTAAGTGTCAATGATTAGGAAGTGCATGACTTCCTTCGAGGCGCCATTGTGCGCACTCGAGCAAACAGTGCGTGTGCGCATACAGTCGCTGCCATTATATGTCGATAAGTCACGTTCCCACAGGAAAGACTGTGTATGTATAAGCTGTGCAGATAATGCCTAATGGGCCTAATCGTCAGCTTATAAAGCAGGAGGTATTACATTGGGGAAGTGAGACACCGCACTACGTCAGCTAAACTAGTTTTGTTATGATAGCTCGTGGAAAGCCTCCAAAGTCTTTTTAGGAGTGTTCAGGTACAGAACTTGGGAACTAATTTGAATTCGGAAACATATTCATGTCAAATGGCCACTAGGCTTTTGTGCAAAGTCTATATGCCAATATCGCGTGAAAATTAACATTTATATGAGACTTTCTGGTTCATCTGGTTTATTTTATATTTAATATTTAAAAAGTCGAATTTCATGAAATTGCACAAAGGTCGGCCAAAGATATGGTGTACTACTTGAATGAATGCTATTTGGACTGCCCTTGTATTCTATTTCATTTTGGTAACAAAGTAAAAGTATTTGATTCAAATGCTATAAATATCTAGATATCTACTTAGTAGAGGCATTATAATAAATAAATTATCACTTGGTAGCATGAAACAATTTAACACCCACGAGCATTCACCGCCAAAAAATTAAAACGTCAAATATTCTTTACAACAAAAAGGCGAAGCACCTTTTTATTATAATGTATTCGCAAGCTAATCCGCTCCACAAAGTGAATAAATAAAAAATCAATGCGTGTAAAGGTGCGATACACCGGTCGTATGGATAGATGTTTCCGCACGGCTGCCCCCCACATTATGGAAGGTAGCGGTGCACGAAGCTAGTCGTTAGGCCGTCGCTTGTTAAAAATAAAATTATACAATTTTAGCACCCCCGGCTTCCTTTTGTACGTGCACGCAGGGCTACTACACATTTTTACGTTAATAGAATAAAAAAGGAAAGGCGTCATCTCTAAAGAAATACTTAAGAACCACCTCCATATTCTTCGTTAGTTAAATAAAATGCCATATAGTGAGCACGCTTTGTCAATTTAGCTTACAATTAATCGTAATATCTTTTTTGGAACTACTAAGTGTCATAAATATATTTAGTTTTAGATGATAACTAGCAATTGCCCGCGTCTTTGTTCGCTTATTTAGAAATCAAAATGATTAAATATGCTAATCAAGTAAATATAATCTAGTAATGTTATTCATCTTTCTACCAAATTTCAATCAAATCCATCCAGTAGATTTTGCGTGAAAAAGTATCAAACATAGATTTAGACATTCAGATATCCAGATCACATACATTTTTACAAACTTTCGGTTTTGTTAGAATATAATAGAATAGTTATTATACATGATGATGATGATGACTATTATTATTTAGGTTAGGTTTAGTATAAGGTGTTAGTTTAATTATTATTAGATATCACTTTTTATCCGATTATCCGGATTGCTGAACACAAACCGAGCTATGTGCGAATATTACCTGCCTGACCTGAAATTCATACTAGGAACACGAAATCCTAATCCAGTAGGTATTTTAGCACCGAAACCATCAAGGTGAGACAGTTCTGGCAATTTGAAGCTTAAAATTTCAGCCTTTGAGCGTGAGCAAGACGAATGTAATTAATTACTTTTTGCAAAAAATTGTCTAAGACAGGCGTTTTTACTCCTTGGCCTAGTATTCTAGATCTATACCGACTGTCAATTTCTGTCTTCATGTTAAACGATACTCATTTTGTCTGTTGTGATATTGTCCCAATTGTGTAACTGATACTTATAAATATTAAAGACGTTATCTTCTAAGGTACCTACGGCTTGAACTTTCAGTTTTTAACTGCCACACCGTACTAATGCACCTTGCTGAGGTTTTCCTTATGAACCACAGCATGAGCTACAATAAAAAAAATCAAGAATCACAATAAAAAAATTAAAAGACCGTAGTACACATCTGATTTTTTGGAATGTAATCCCTCCCCTCCCACGAAAGTCCGGTGAAGATGATAAGGCTTTCAGCACCTATCATTAGTAGCTTGACATTTAACATTAGTTGTCATTGATGTTTCTGGCGACCACAGGGTCTGGATGCTAGAAACCATTGGCGAAACTATAGGGTAGCAGGCCGGCAAAATGTGGGCCCCCAGCCAGAAGGGGCCTCGGTAAACCGGACTGAGGAGAATAGCAACATTGAAGAATAATTTTATATCATCAAGCATGCAGTGTGCACTGTTATTAACAGGGTACAAACAAGTATTTTAGAATAAGCTTTTATTCTGAGGAATCATCTTGTGAACCTCAAGAAGCCACTGCTATTTACAATCAAGCTAGCTTCCCATTTGGCTATCTCCGCTTTCTCCCCTAACTATCCTGGGGAGAAAAGACGAGGCTGCTTAAATAGCAGCCAAAGGCTAGATTCCTATTTCGGGCAAAAAGTATCAAAAATATAAGAAATTAATCTTGCGCCAACCCTGTGTGTAGCTACTGGTCCGGAATTTATTTCAGAAAATAATATTGCAACACGGTGCCCCCTTTGTTTCCTTGTTAAATTTCGCTGACTAGACTCCTGACGGCCCGGTTCCGTTACCAGAACCTCCCCTCCGTCTCCCAATATCATTATTGCCTAGAATTCAGTAGCTCAGGTTTTTTTCTCGTTTTATCAATAACGTACAGTTCACTGTCGTATTTCTTTAGCTTGGTTCTATCGGCACAAACAATATTTACCACACGAAATTTTTGTGTTGCAATTATATACAAAACTGGAGTTACAGAGTTTAATAGGTTGCATTTTGACGAATTTTTCGGTAAAGAATAGAAAACGCATACAAAATGAGTTTGGTTTGATTTAACCGAGTTGCCACTGCAATGTTGGAAATTGTATGAATGATTTAAGCTCGTGGCGCTGTGAATAGCTATTCCAAGTACTTCTAGTCCTGTTGTTCATTCCTAGTGCCTAATTAAGCTATATACTTTATATATACTAGATGGTGATTACAGAATTTGGTCACGCTATTGCGAAATTTTGCTGATTTTCTTACAATTTTCGAAACCTTGCTATTTTATTTTCATATAATCGCGTTGGGTTATTTTGTATGGCTGTGTAGTACATCTAGTGACAACCTTGGCCTTGGAGCTTGAAGTCGTGGGTTCAATAAACAATGTTCACAATATTAGGGAAACCAAAATTAAGAACATAAGTAGGTACTTCAGCTTGAGGTCTGATCGATGGATGAACAATTTTGACTGATATACATACAATTCAATTCACATTTAGTTCGGTAAAAGTAGTTTTTATTAACTGTGTTACTGTCATAACACTATATTTTCGTATTAACATGCACTAATTTCAACAACTAGTAATTAAAAAACTAAATATATTACTAGACAATGCTCACAACTAGACCTTCATAAAAATATTTGAAACAAGTACAATAGCTACTTAAAACTTTACATTACTTCCTAGTTATGTAGTACATATAATTTTTAATACAGTACTGTATACTATATCCCTACTAATATTATAAATGCGAAAGTAACTCTGTCTGTCTGTCTGTCTATCTGTCTGTCTGTTACGCTTTCCCGCTTAAACCTCTCAACCGATTTTGATGAAATTTGGTATAGGTATACGTTGAACCTCTAGTACGGACATAGGCTACTTTATGTTAGAAAATAAGAGAGGGATGGGGGTAATGCCACATTAGAAAGTTTATATGGGAAAATGTTTATTTTTTAAGTTAGAGATATGAAAGTTGGCACAAGTATAGCTCTATTAAAATATAGACTACATTTTGTTTCGAATATTAGGGGAGATAGGGGTAAAACCTACCATGAAAGGATGTAGTCCACACGCGAACGAAGTCGAAGCTAGTTGTTCATAAAATAATAGCTATACCTGATGTAACTATGTGTAGGTATCTTGCTATGCCCGAAAAAGGTTCTTGCATCAACAGTAGTGTAACTTGTAAGTTGTCTTATTTTGTTACAAAGAAGTGAAGAAATAAATAAAAAAATACTACTACTAGCTATACATTATGTACAAACTCACGAAGTAGCTAAGTAAAATAATATGAACGGTATTAGTTCACGTAATTTACACGTCAGAATAGCCCGTGGGCATAGCGTACTTGTATTCTCACATTAAAAGGTAAACAAAGGATGCCACAATTGAAATGACATTAATGCATTAAATTACGACCGTAATCCCATTATGACGCCGTAAGTGTTGTGCATTAGTGCACAATCATGCATGACGGTTAGGTAATACTTGCATTACATACTGTATGTTTATTTATGTATGAAAAGTAGTAGATTCAGGGGTTGCATACAATTCAATGGTGGATGTATTTTTAATATTAGTGATATCTGGTTTGTAATCATTTGTAGTTTTATTTACTCTAGTAATGTTTATAAATAGAAAATGTGATGATGATAAGGAAGTTTCCTAGCATTTTAACTAGACTCGAAATGATGTCTTGCCTACTAACACTTGTTTATTTTAAAACAGAATTGCTTGTCGGCGAAACTCACGAATATCCACCTAACTCGAATACTTGCCTAAGTATTAGCAGTTACAAAACGATAAAGTTTAACTTTATAAATTAAAGTCGTTCAAAGTTTATAAAGTTACCAATAGGGCTTACTTCGTCTTGCTATTAATAGTTTAACTAGGTATGTACCACTAATATTATAAATGCGAAAGTTTGTAACTAAATGTAACGATAAATTTATATATATCATAAATATATAAATAATATTATATTAGTATATATTGGACAACATTACTTATATAGCTCTGTTTCTATGGTAAGTAGCTGTAGCACTTGTGTTACAGAAATCAGAAACTACGACGGTACCACAACACCCAGACCCAACAAAATAAAGAAAAGTTCGTTTCCCATATTGACCCAGTCGGGGATCGAACCCGGGACCTCAGAGATAGCGCGACGCCAAAGTCGGGCCCGCTCGCTTCTCACCGACAGAGGTCATCGGATATTTCTTAATCTTTGTGCCTATATCTTTGTCTTTGTATCTATATTTGTTACTGTTTCATGCAAAAACTACTGTTTACGGCTTTGGATGATATTTGGTAGATAGATAGATGATATACTATATTTACATATAAGATACCTACTTTGACCTCGGTGGCGCAGTGGCTAAGGTAGGCGGCTAGAGCGCGAAAGGTTCCGGGTTCGATTCCCGGTCGGGTCAATTTGGAGAACGGACTTTTCTAAATTGCCTTGAGTCTGGGTGTGCTGGGATGACGCCCCCAGTTATTATCCGTAGTACTCATAGTACAAGGGAAAACCTTAGTTTGAGACCAGGTGATTGGAGTAATTGTTTCCAAATCAAAGCGAACGAAGTCGGGTAACAGCTAGTTGCGAAACTAGAATTCGACTTTCACCCCATTTATTTCTGGAATAAAAAACAATGTACGCTCAATACCTTAGAGTAAGCACTTGCAGTACAATATTAGTGCTTAGACTACCCCGTAGAAACGGTAAAAAGTCTAAACTGTAAAGTCTGACGTGTTTTTTACTGTATATTAAATATCTTAGCCCTTCAAAATAACCACAGGCGCTGGATTTGCAGCTTTGTATAATCCTTAACTTTACTTGACATGAAATGGAATTTACCTTTTTGAATGAGTTAGATTATAATTCAAAATCCTTCTAAATACTTTTTAGCTTTGTAACTTACTTCCAAATCCAATCTAAATGAAAACTTTCTTTGACCTAATTAATTTTAGTTAATTACATTCTGCCCTTTTACGGTGCTGTCATACCCGTATTCCGAAATGTTGTGTAGGTTTTATGATCTACATTGAATCGCATAACGTAATGTTATAGGTTTTTCTATAAAATTTTGAATCCTTCTTGTGGCCAACCAAACTAACATGATAATTTTATTTATTTTTCTAATTTAGTTATGGTTTGAAATTTGTCGTATGTTTTTGATATTCTTTTTGTTTATTTTTCTGTTTGTCACTTATTTGTTGCTGTATCGATCACGTATAATCTCGGTGCACTGTTTTACGATGTGTCCTGATTCCTCAACCACCTTAATAGGGACATGTCGTGGGCATGAGAATTTATATTGCATTGGAAATATTTACAATTGGTTTTTCGATCGTAAGTTGTGTTCCTTGTACCACTTGCATAACGTGCTCAATGTAAGTTCTTTCTAACTATTTTGAAGAATAAACCAAAAATATGCTATTAATTTTGCTGCCAATATGCTGAGTACGTAGACATAGAGTTGAAGATGGTTTGTGTTATTAGAATGAATTGCACATTGTGTCTGCGTCCATTATTTTGTTCTGCAATTAATACGTCATTTGTTTCTATGCTGTTATATAACAGAGGGAGGCATGCCGGATAGGATGAGAGTGTATTTGGGTTTCTCAGCTCTAAAAATAATAGAGATTACCCTTACTAATCTCATCGTAAGGATGCTCTAAAATAATATAAATAAAATATAACGGTCATAGCAACAACTCTAGGTACTGTTGCAAAACAATTAGTTTATTATAAGTCAAAATTAATATCTGACAGCGTGTCAGGCGCAGTTAACTTATGTTAAATAATAAAGAACCTTCCCATCTTGATTGCAGTCGGTTTAAATCAAAACATGTGTGTGTGTACATACACAATATGAATGTCCTCTTTTACGAGCCGAGTATTACATCTGTAGGGATACCATATGAGTATTACAGGGCGCTACCTGTAAAATTACAGACTTGGACATTTTTATCGGTAAGGATAAGCATCTGAGTATTACAGTGCGCTGCCTGTAATGTTACCGTTTAATGCCCGGTTGGTCATTACTAGCTTACGCTTCGTATAATTTATTACAATGCAAAACTAGAACTGATCGT
Organism: Glyphodes pyloalis; assembly: GCA_037074685.1. Taxonomy (NCBI): domain Eukaryota; kingdom Metazoa; phylum Arthropoda; class Insecta; order Lepidoptera; family Crambidae; genus Glyphodes; species Glyphodes pyloalis. The sequence goes on along the minus strand of JAYKKO010000015.1, from coordinate 2,294,385 downwards.
TTTTCAAATTTTGGAACAGGGCATTAAACATTCGGTTAGTAGGTAATGGAAGAAAAAATCATAGTGCACCATGTGTAATTTTAACTGTAATATTAATTTGTGTTTTGTGTGTTTTGATTATATTGTCGATGGTCATCACTAAGGAAAACAATATACTAACGTAATGCTCGAAATATCGTTTGAACTCTTACTTTACAGGCAATTGTTCTCAGTGCTCCCGCACCTTAAGGAACACTTTTGAAACTTGTAATTTATTGTTTTGGGATAACGACAAAAGATGTTAGGAAATCAAAGGCTTTGGTTCAATTGTAACAAAATACCTATGACATTTGCTTAAGGATAAAAAATAATGGTTAGGTAGGAAATGGTAGGGATAGTAGTAGTAGTAGATAGTATTTACAAGTAACAAACCCACAATTTAATTGATGTCTTTTGAGGAAACAGATATTTTTATTTAAACTTGGATCGTAATAGTTTCGTTGTGTCCTAAGAACATTTTCACATTATCTAAGGGATAAAAGCTCAGTGTTTATATTTTTTACTCGCAATTTACGAACCGGCAAATGTTTTTAAGGGCTTTCAATCAAGAGCTTGCTCTTAAAAGCACTTCGGATTGTCTAGACTATAACTTTTTCATTATGATTTTTTGTTACTCAATATTTGTAAATTTAATTAAAAGTATATTCCGATATTTAACCGAACTTTATAAGTTTAAACGAGTGAATGAAATTAGCAGTCAAACATTTCGTTCTTAACGCCCTTACTCTGACGAAACTTGCAAAAATAAACGTAGGGTTATTTTTTCCAAAACTGGTTCTGCTGCTTCGAACCAGACCATAACCTTTATTCGACTTTACTTATTTGTCCAATTTCAAAGCCGAGAATAACTTTATTTTAGACAGATGAACCAACAAATGAATATGAATTAACACTTCACGGCATAACTTAGGACACGTGCGTTGTGGGTGTAGTGCGAACACACGCAATGATGTCATTTAGGCACCTCGTCACATAATCTTTGTCACTTTTTGTACTTGAGGAATTTACAGACCTCAATGACACACTACTCTCTTTAGCGGTTATGCAAGAACCGGGCATTCCGTACCAGTTCCATTCATAAAAGCCCTGCACCTGTATTTGACTAAAACGAAATAGAACAACGAATTTTTAAGGGTTAACATATCAATTGCCGTGTGAATAATATCGACGAATGTACATCCAACGTGTTACTGCTGCTCGTAAATGCCCTTGCTGCATTTAATCCTGCACAAAACTTATCTGTGCAAAGTCGACGCAGGTTAATTACCTTATTTACAAACACGAGCACATCACTTGGTCAACTTGGGTCACTGTCACTCTTAACCACTCGTTATTCGTTCGTTTTCGGTAATTCACGGAGTTTTAGAATGATATGCGTATGGGCGCAGCGCACGCGCAGGTGAGCCTCGGACTGAGTGAATCGAAGTTAGCAGGTTGCGCGGGAGGCTCCCCCCTCCTCACCAAGGCTGCCCCGGCACTCTGGCATTCCATCTGTGACGACAACGTGCCCATTTATGTCTTTGGATATGGTTGGCGGCCACGGCGGCCATATGGTGCCTTACGGTGCGATTAAGTTTTTTTCAATGGGATTCTGTAATGGTTCTTGCCTTGCTTTTACGTGTGGGAAATTTTATCCGAACGGTTAGGAATGTTACGAACAGTTTTCGATTTTTATGTTAGCATTGCTGCTTGCGGTGAAATGCACATATATCATTCTGTCAGCCGTAAACATGAGAGGCAATGAACATGGAAACATTAACTCCTATTTTATTCTAGAGAAAACTCTTTGTTCGCCTACACATCATTAATTTACAAACACTTGCGTTTGTTCTGTCGATGTACATAAGTGCGTGATTGCATATGATCATGCATTCATCTGAATGGTACTTGAAATATTGAGACGAATAATCAAATCGCTAATTATTATTATGTTAAACAACGTAAATACTTTGTCCATGGTACCTACTCAAAGATGTTCTGATACCACTATGTATTGCTTTGAGGTTTTTCATATTGCCACTCGGAAAAAGTAAATAATAAATCATGACAAAATTAAGACTATTTTCGAACAGTATTTAATATTACGATTAGTTTTTTACAAAAAGGTTCTGTAAAACATTATTTGTCTATTTTACTTTTTAATCGAAGTTGTTTGAAATCGTATAAAAATATTTTGTTTACTAAGGTAATAAATAATAACTCAAACGAGATTGAATAATTGGTCTTACACAAGGGAGATTTATGTGCCCTAAATAAAACCACATTCATCATAAAACAATTTCTTTGACCACGCTCCTTAAAAGGCAACGACTCAAAACTCATGGTCTGCCACTTAGTAATGCAAGTAGGTATTATCACATCCACGATGTGTCATCGAGTGACGTCAGGTAACTGAATATTATCGGAAAATGGTCATGACTCTCAACAGAACTTACCAAATGAACTTGAGTCCCCTAATACATTCTGTGAAGCTTTTGAGAACGTAATAAGTAATCGCAAACTTTTATGTTATTGGTGGATAAACGGATTTATAACCTCATGCTCGAAAATCCATAGCTTGGGCGTACGATTGATTTAATATGAGTTACGTATAATTATGCTATTACCAGAGCGTCATATAGAAAAACTTCAAATTATTGTATTAGAGATAAAAACATTATAGCGTCCTTGGTTGCGCAGTGACTAGATAGGCTCCAGAAGCGTGAACGGTCCCGGGTTCACCTCTCGGTCAGGTCAATTTGGGATATTCTAAGTTGTAATTTAGCGGCGGTCTGGGTGAACAAGGTAGATGCCTTAAGTATTTGATTGGCGTGACTTTCGAATGAAAAATAATTAAAAAATCTGTGTCGTCTTTGTAAGTTTAGGTACTGCAAAAAATTTGTTGGATTCGAAACAAACGTTCTGCATGACCCAATGGTTGGCTAGTAGAAAATGATCCTAGCATTAAGTTCGCCTGTTGTACTTTTTTCTGCGATCAAGTTTTAAATAAATACATTCTTTAAAAACATAATGGATAGAATGGTGTTATTAAAACTGTAATATTGCTGCTACTTAAAGAATTTATAAAATGTTACATACATTTTGAATTTTTAAATTTATAAAATGTAACATAAATACATCATTTTATATATTTAACATAACCCAAAAGTCACAGACTCAGTTGCGCCAACTTGATTTGAACTAAGATGATCAGTATAACGTGAATTTTAATATTTGTACAGTTAGAGAAAAGTTAAAATACTCTGTCAGCCTTATTTATTTATTTAAAAACTTTATTGCACAAAAAAAGTACAAAACTGTGTTTGATGCTAGGAGCATTCTGTACCAGCCAACCGTTGGGTCATGCAGATAGTACGTTTATGGGTGCGGTAACAGTAAAAATGTGAGTATGGATAACAACAAAATTAATGATCATAAATAGCAGAAAATTACACACGAGAATAGAATATTCATACATAGGTTCATGATAAATAAATATAATAATTCAACAATATAACAAAATAATATATATATATATATATATATATATATATATATATATATATATATATATATATATGCTAACAAGTGAATAAATAAAGCAAACTTACTGTTTTATTCTGTTTTAGTATCTCTCCCATTCCGGGTGTCAAGTCTTGTCCCGATTCTTCAAAGAGCATAGGCTTAATTGATGACAGTGAGCCTTCAGATACATCAACATGCCTCGCTACGGACGCGCGACGCTAAAACCACTTAGTTACGAGAATTCAAAGAATTAATGTTTGTTGTGCACACCAAAGGAAAGGAAAATGTTTTCGTAATTTATGTGGGCATAAATTATTAATACACCACCCCCAGGCCTGCAGCTATCTGTGGAAGAGTTAAATTGGATCCAGGGGTTGCGGGGCTTAATTTGATGCGGGTTTGGTCGAGCGAGACCCTTTATGTTAAAGGGAATTTGTCGATTTTGAATAGGCACTTCACCATTGCCGTCTTTACAATTACCTACATTAATTTTAACAAGTTCATGGAAGGGGAAATTAGTAATCAGCGATTTTCGACTTGTTTTCCGGGTCGAATATCAGTTCTGTGGTAAGGAATCCAATGTTAAGAACTATGAATAGGATTGTTTTTGCCCATTATGGGAGTTGGTACAATAACGAGTTTATTTTATCTTTGTTTTATCTAGTATATGAAAAACAATCATGTTTAGTCTCGCTTAAACTTAAGAACATAAGTAAATAAAAAAAAATGTATTCGTAAGAAAAATACGTATATACCTACTCACATTTTTACTGTTACCGCATCCATAAACTAACTATCCGTATGACCCAATGGTGGACTGGCAGATAATGTTTTTAGCATTAAGGCAATTTTTTGTACTTTGCAAATATTTTTTTAAGTAAATAAATACAAAATTTTACTCACATTTTTACTGTTACCGCATCCATAAACTAACTATTCGTATGACCCAAGGGTGGCCTGGTAGATAATGTTTTTAGCATTAAGGCCACTTTTTGTACTTTGCAAATAAAATTTTAAGTAAATAAATAAAATACAAAATTGGGGAAAAAATAGGCGGCACGACGTCCGCCGTAAATAAAGAAAGCAGATGTGATTTTTTTTTCATAGCAAGGTAACAACTGACCACTTCCTGTTGGTTATTTAGGAAACAAATGTTCCAAATACCTACATCACATTTCTGATACAACCTTCACTGCAACTTTGATATGGATGGGGTCATACTTCCTCACCCGAGGCTAGCTAGAGTATTTGGTTCTGGTTAAGTTTTCTGACTGCCAAATGGCTTTTGAAACCTCAGTGAGGAGTTATCAGGCAGGAAAATAATAATATTATAATATTAGACAACATCACTTGAAATGCTTTGATTTTGTGCTAAGAATCTAAAGCACTCGTGTTACAGAAATAAAAAACAACCACGATACCGCAGCACACCGACACTTGATAAAAAAGTAAATTTGGCTTTCCAAATTGACCCGGCCGGGAATCGAACTCAGAACCTTGGATACGGTGCAACACCGAAACCATGCCCAATTTTCTCTTAGAGGGACCCCACACTAGCGTCTTTCGAGCGTCAGCGTCTTGCCGGCGACCTCCCGACACCGACGTTGGTTGGGCGTTGCGTCGACGCGGCGCCCGCTCAGCGTCGACGCGGCGCCCGCATAACGTCGGCGCGGCGTTTGAGCGGCGCTTGCGCTGGGCGTCCTCTGCACATCGCATTCGAGCGTCGCGCCGCGCTGACGTCATGTACAGTTGTTTCGAAAATGGAAATGTAAGATTTGAATAACGCACAATATAATGTTTTATATTGAAAGTTGTCTTTTCTTGCCATGTGTCAAATAGGTAAAATATATTTTTTCCTTTACAAGTTGAAAGCATTAATTTATTACTGCAATATAAAACATTATATTGTGCGTTATTCAAATCTTACATTTCCATTTTCGAAATAACTGTACGTGACGTCAGCGCGGCGCGACGCTCGAACGCGATGTGCAGAGGACGCCCAGCGCAAGCGCCGCTCAAACGCCGCGCCGACGCTGGGCGGGCGCCGCGACGACGCTGAGCGGGCGCCGCGTCGACGCAACGCCCAAACAACGTCGGCGCGGCAAGACGCTGACGCTCGAAAGACGCTAGTGTGGGGTCCCTCTTAGCCAGGGGCTAGTTGAAAACATCTTCGAATTCCTTATTTTCTGAGGGAGAAATCATGAACGTGAAACTCCTGATTTTTATGATTTTTATAGTGCTTTAGAGGGACCCCACACTAGCGTCTTTCGAGCGTCAGCGTCTTGCCGCGCCGACGTTGTTTGGGCGTTGCGTCGACGCGGCGCCCGCTCAGCGTCGACGCGGCGCCCGCTCAGCGTCGACGCGGCGCCCGCCCAGCGTCGGCGCGGCGTTTGAGCGGCGCTTGCGCTGGGCGTCCTCTGCACATCGCGTTCGAGCGTCGCGCCGCGCTGACGTCATGTACAGTTATTTCGAAAATGGAAATGTAGGATTTGAATAACGCACAATATAATGTTTTATATTGCAGTGATAAATTAATGCTTTCAACTTGTAAAGGAAAAAATATATTTTACCTATTTGACACATGGCCCGAATAGGCAACTTTAGCATTTATTTTCTCGAAAACTAAAAGTACTTAATTGAAAATGGGTTTCTTCGGCAATATGAGCTAGTATTTTAAGCTACATCCATATTTGCTATCAGCTAAAAAGTCTTCTACCTACTGATTCTAAAATACGGGCGGGCCGAAACAATTGAGTTGATCATTGTACTGTTGTCAAAATAAACGCTGCGGCAGGCGTCGGGCCGGCGCGGCGCCATGTGGAGCGCAGTCCTGGCGTTCGTCATTTCGACCGCGCCGCTGCGCAAGCGTTGCGTCGGCGCCGCGTCAACGTTGCGTCGACGTCGCGTCGGCGTTGCGTCGACGTCGCGTCGGCGTTGCGTGGGCGTCGACGCTCAAAGAACGCTAGTGTGGGGTTACGCTTACGCCGCACAAGCGATTCTAACTGCGCTAACAGCAAGTTATTGTAGGCGTTTAAATTTTTCTGCTGTGTCAACCGTTAGCCTACGGTAAGTGCCCTCTGCCGAATATGTTTAGAACTACATGCTTATCATTACCTACTTATCTCAGTTGGAAGAGTAGCACGTGAAGGTCGTGGGTTCGATTTCCGCACCGCAAGGGGAGATAAAAATGTTCTGTTTCTTTAAAATAGTGAAACTTCTGAGTTTGATCCTAAACTTGTTCTTTGGATTTAGTGCGCATTGAAGAAAATACAAACTTATTGGGTCAGAATACGACAGAAATAACAAAAGTCTAAATATTACAGTGTTTTGATTTTTAATTATTGTACCTATATCCAGCTGTCTTCTTAGTTATAATGAACACTTAAGTGCGGTAAATATTACATTTGTAGTTTACGCCTAATGTGTCAGGCAAAGAAACTTATATCAAACTGCCAGTTCCTACCGTGAACCTTACCTACATACATACATATATGATTGAACCGTACAATAATATATTTTCTTATTATTAAGATTCAAAGAAATCCGTATTACATAAGGCACTAGGGTTTTGACCTCATGTAATCTTAAGACACTGTAACGTCAATCGTATGCGTGTAGCCGTATATTGTCGGCAGAGCCTAGCACTCGGCACATTCCGGGCGATACTAACTTGTGAATAAATTTGAATGAATGAGCAGAGGGTTGACGACATTTGGCCTTCGAGCCCAGGCCACAGGTGTCGCCAGATCCACGCTTCAATAAAGAGACACCCGCCGAACGTACGAAAAATCTGTGTAATTTATCAAGAGCACTCCCCTATATACTCGGTGCTCGAATCACTTTTTCCAACAGAACCATTAGTTTGTACACTCTATTTCATTTGTATCTATCGATGGGCTTTCGTTTTAAATTGATATTTAAATACAGGTTACTAGGATAGTTTTAAAATTTTCAATTAGTTTTAAAGTCTTGAAAATTTAATTGATTTTTTCTAAATTGAATGACCCTAGGAGTAAATGTAGCCCATTTTTGCATTGCACCATCACTGAAGGCGACGAGGAGTTTTGGTAGGTAGTTTCTGCCCAAAACAGGGGAAAAGACCAGTTGCTTGGTGAATGGTCCAGTATATTTATTTTTATTTTTTAATTAATTTACTTTTTAATGAATCACACAGAGCTTTTTTCATCAACGCGTTTTTAGCCAAATATTGTATAAGATTTATCATTTTAATTATTACCATCTTGCTGACGTATTTACCGACTTACAAATGAATGTAATTGTATTATTTCACCCAGTCTATATTCATGTAGAGTAGTTATTATTGTAAGGTTTATACATAATATACGTAGCTAATTTTGATACGACTTTTCCTTATTTATCTACAAGCATTTGGCTAAATAGCAAAAGAGGGCAGTTTCGTTTCAAACCCCGACTTTGATCATAAGCACTGCCGAACAAATAAGTACATCAATTTCAATTATCAGTAAAATCACTGAGTTCAGTCGCAATTAAGGCATTAGTTTTTACTGTTGCCATAAATCAGGCTTATTTGAAATTTATAAAGGGCTTGCGACGGCGCCGCGCGCTAATCTTATAAATTATGAAAAACAAGGCGGAGCTATAAATTGTTCTTGAGGCACCCGACACCGCGGCTGCCGAGTGCCGACCCTGTGCTCGGAAGACATCGGCCTTAATGAACCTGCCTTTTGTTTTTTGAGGTCTTTGCAGAACCTTCTAGAGGTTCTAGCCGTTGGGTACTAGGTATATCTGAAAGTTCCTTGGAGATTAAATGTTTTCGGCTACACTTTAATGTGAATAACTTTTCGTTGCATCTGGTAGTATTGCTGAACGATAGTAACAGTATCGATAGATTTCCTCTGAATAAGACAGTCCTATCGAAAGATTTATCGATAAATTGACTAATTCAGAGCTACCGGTTGGCTATCGACACTAGTCGGCAACTATCGATAGAAAATCGGATTTTTTTTGATAGTTTATTATCGATTGGTATCACTAGCTGTTGGTGAAAGAGCTGATGAGCAATAGTCTACAACTTTTTGCGAAACTTTGAATAAATGCTACTTAAATTATAAAACATAAAACTTGGCGAGGATGTACGAAAGTTTAGCTAGCTTAGCTACCAGAATTCGCCAAAATCCACCGACTAGATTTTGCGTCAATAGTATAAATATTTATTATATTAACCTTAATATCACTTTAATGGTAGGATTAGGATTAACTTCGCCCGTGGGAAATGTGGGTTGTCTTTCATATTTTAAGGCAGGTATCAGTCGAAATATGGGGCGGCTGCTAGTAAATAACAAAACTAAATCTGCTTTCGCGCACCGATCATTTTATTTTGCAAAACAAAGCTACATTAGCAAACAAAAGTAAACTAAAGAAGAAAATATTTTTATTTACTACAATTCGAGTAAATAATCGAATTTATCTAATATGAGCCGTTAACGGGCACTCAGCTGGAAAACTTGTCTGTTGCTTATTTTCATTAAAAGCTTATTTTCATAACCTTGTTTCGTCGCCTTCCTTTTTTCATGCTCACTAATAATTTCAAAGATTGCTTAAATTAATGACAGGCAGGAGCCAAACAACGAAGAAACTGAAATTGGTATGAATAATTATTAACATTCAGAATAATAAGTAGCGAACAAACACTTACATCGACCTGATCGCACAGTAAGGAGCTCTGAAGCTTATGTTATGGAGACCAGAACAGACACAGTTACATATTATAAATATTTGTCCAGACTGGGTATCGAACTCATGACCCCTTGTGCATAGATCAAGAAATACCAACTGCACTAGTGAGCCATCCATCAGACAAAACGAAAAAAGTATCAGCCTATAGTTGACTCATTGCATTGAAATCCAGTCATCCCTGGCTTTGGCTTAATTACCACGCTTGCTAAGCAAGATAGTAATCTCAACCTCGAGTTATGTTCGAAACATCTCTAACATACTTTGCTAGCCCCAGGAATCGAACGTAGGACATCGAGATCATAATCTAGGACTTTATACCACTTTAACATCGAGGCAAGAAACGCTGCATTCTTATTAAAACGTCATGTATTTGCCAAAAATAGTATGTACGGTTTTTTCTACTAAATGCATTACCAAACTATTTCTTTTATCACACATATAAAATTACTTCTAAGCAATAAAAAAATACATCAAACAAGATTATTTTACAGGATACACTGTAACGAAAATAACATACTACTGTTAATGTTTAAATACAAATTGATTAAATTTTAAATATAAAAATAACTATTTCATACTATAGATTCTTCCCATCTCCTAAGTTGACAACAGAATCCATAAATTGTACTTTAAGTTTTAATCAACTATTAATGTAAGTAACACCTATTTCACTTATGGAGTGCAATTAATAATATGACCATGAATATCTACACCAATAAGACTCGTAACGAAGTATTTAAATTTGACTTTGCAAACATTCTATTCAGACCATATCTACATCTATCCATAGGCAATCTATCTCATTTGCAGGGAAAACATTTCGAAATAGGAAAAGCGCGAATGTGCACGTTCCCTTGTCGGAAACCAATTCCATTTTTCAGTTATTGAAAAATTTTCTTGAAATGTTTCACCTGCGCCCACTAAACACGAAAATCCAATTTGAGTTTTGCGATTCCGAAGTTAGATTGTATACATATTATATACTGGCCGACATAATTTACTTTTTGATGTGAAATAGGCTCCAATATATTTCTGCGGGGCGATATAAATTATGAAGTGAAATATGTCGGAGCCATCTTTTGAGTGGTGTGGTGAGTGGAAATTTTTAATATTTTCTTCAAAGCGTGGAAGATACTTGTACGTAGTTTTGTTTTTTTCTACCATTGGCTTAGTGAGCGTTTGCCATCGAAGGGCTAGTCGAAGCTGACGCTTCCCCCGTTTCTTTCCATAATATCGGACACAAACTGTCAGAATAAAATAATATCCTGTATATTAAGATAATATTATTTCTAATTTCATCCAAATCTTATTCCTAGTTTTTGCGCGTGACAACAAGAAAGAAAGAAAATACGTTTATTGACCATCACAAAAAAACGAACAAACACAACGCAAGACAATTACACATATTTAAGTACCTTGTGAGGTCAATATGGGTTCCACTTCAGCCAATGCCGCTACGGAATTTTTAAAAACCGCAGCAGCGCTGGTATTTTTGGAACCCATTGCTTTGAAAAATAGCAAGAAAACTGGTTTTTGCTAGTTGCTACACTCGTACCTACATTCATACATCATATCAATCTCATATGTTTTCTCTGTCGGTTGCCCACGGCTTACTTTGCATTATCATAAAATATAATAATATGTAATGAGATACTAGATTAACATATATATGCTATTTTATTGCATATATAAAATACTTTTAATAAATTTCAGCCCAATTCATTCAGTAGTTTTTCGTCAAAAAGTAACAAACATGCATCCAGACTTATACATGTTCTCACAAATTTTCACGTTTATAATTTATGTAGGAAGTAGGTTTTGGTATCCATAACACAAGTGCTTAAGTTATTACCTAACTTGGGATCAGTCGAATTTTTACTTAGTCGAATACTGCTATCAAATCCTCAAAACTTGACATGAGTATTAGTATACGACGATAGCAGTATTGGTTAAGAATCGATTTAGACACGCGCTGTTCAAGTCATTCGGACTTTCAGAATGCCTCAATATATTTCTCGGTAGTCAGAAGGTTTCGTTGGCTAACCCGTTTCAATATAACCAGTGGCTAAGCCAATAACTATTATCGAATCCGAAACTTATGTCTTGTTCGAATCGAGTTAGACAGGCCCCGTTGTAGTGTGAGTGCTCTAGTTTTTGTGAAGGATTCTCCTTTGATGCAACTGCACTCTCGTCTTGTATGTCACGTGTCCGAGCCGGACGCTCCGCGGACGTGAGTCGCGTGGAGATGCGCGTCCGATGGCCGACATCTAAATAAATAAAAGAGGAAACTGACTAACTGACTGACTGACATATCAACGCACAGCCTAAACGGCTAAACATAGGTACTTGAAATTTGGAAAGGACGTAGCTTAGGTACCGAAGAGGTACACTAAAAAAGGAATTACCGAAATTCCCACGGGAACGGGAATTAGCGGGAAAATCCTTTTGTATGAAAAACCTAAACCGCTTAAGTTAGACGCTTGAAATTTGGTACCTTAGTAAACTTAAAGCTTAGTTACAACAGGATATTGCACAAATTCCACGGGAACGGGAGTTAGCGGAAAAAACTGGAAAAACCGTGTAGTCCACGCGAACGAAGTCACGGGCACAGCTAGTACACATATATACTGCCAACGGCACGTCAAGGTAATTACTTGCAGTTCTATGTTAGATCTTATGCGCATTACATAAGAGTGGTACAAAGTCCCAAGTGTGTACTCTGACGTTTTCTTACCTATACGCACAACACTCGCGCCGAGATTTTTTTATTTTCTCTCTATAATATAAACTTGGCAACCTCGGTGGCACTGTGGCTAAGGTAGGCGGCTAAAACGCGAAAGGTTCCGGGTTCGATTCCCGGTCGGGTCAATTTGGAAAACGAACTTTTCTAAATTGACTTGGGTCTGGGTGTGCTGGGATGACGCCCTCAGTTAGTATCCGTCGTCTGGTACTCATAGTACAAGGGAAAGCCTTAGTTCGAGACCAGGTGATTGGTGTGATAGTCTGGCGCATTTATTTTATTTTTTATATTCAAAGTAAAGCGATTTGGATGGCGGTTGTAGCTACGAAGTACTATAAGCATGTTAGGAAAAAACTATCTTAAGCATTTTCTTGCGAGGAAAACGCACCGTACCATCCTCCGTGGGAAGTGTCCGCTAATGTGGGACTTTCTTGCCTTTGAAAAGACAGGCCTACCTACAAAACCCACTGGGGACCTTATCATCTTAATGGTGATGATGTGGGTAACTCTAAAACCACTACAACAGCTCCGACATTTCTCTCCGGAATGGTCGGGAGCATACTATCCAAACCTTATCAAAATTATAATTTGTAACGTGAGAATGTGTTGGTATGGATATATGAATGTTTGTGACTTTTTCACTTCAAATCTAGTGACAATTCGTACGAAGTTTAGTAACTAGATTATAGACTAAACTAAAGACTAAATACACATAGAGTTAAGAGAGGTAGGGCATAGCGATTTATCGCTCGAACTGGAGCAGCCCGACTGGTGAAATACCTCCACCTTACAGAACACCGCGGCCAAATAACAATCACTTCTGTGTTGTTGTGTTCCTGCGTGTGAGTAAGGTTTCCAGAGCTCCTGGGGGGTGCTACATTAGTAGCAGGGATCAAGCCTTCAAGGTAAGGGCGACAAGTTCAGTAACATATTTCTTATGCTGTTCTTGTCACCCTTAAGCTAGGTCCTCATTACCACTTAACATCAGGTGGGATGAGGTCAATCTTGAAGTGAAATATAAAAAAAAATAGACACTTTAAAAATATATTATGCTTTTTATTGCAATTTACAGTAAACCAAGTCACGAGCAATAACTAATAATATTCTAAACGCAAAAAAAGTAAGGATGAAAATGTATCCCTTATAGTATCCCACATGTTTTCATCGTATAACTTTTTTTTACAAAATTTCATTAAATAAATTGAGTACCTTTTGCGTGAAAGAATAGCAAAGATACAGAAATCCATTATATAATTATAAACTTTCGCATTTATAATATAAGTAGTATAGTCAACGGACTGAAAGAAGAAGCCGGAAGCTGTCCACTATGCTTTATAAAATAAAAATTATACAAAACTTTTAAAATACATTATCTTTTATTTCAATGCACCGAACTATATTTTTACGCGATGTTTTTGTAGTGAGATTGCTATTCTACCAATAAAATTAAAACAAACCTGGCAAATGTTTTGATGATGCGAGTTTTATTGTTGCACTGCGTAATTGATACGAAGCGCAGTGCTCGACCCGCTATAACGAATTAGGCTAGAACGTCGATTTGAATATGAATAAAAAAAAAATCAAAATATTTGTTTCTAAAACAAAGAGATGTATAGCTTTCGGAATTGTTTAAAGCTTTTGGACAAATCTAGGTGATTGTAACGCAAAACTATGTTTTTTCTCAAATCCCTGTGGCAGGTAGCATGCAAACATTAAGTCACCCCGCCATCAGGCATCGCCCCGCCATCAGGCATCGATCCTTGGTACTATACAATACCAGGAGCTATAGGCATTATGGCATGGGTGTGCTAGGATGACGCCCCCAGTTGGTATCCGTCGTCTGGTACTCATAGTACAAGGGAAAACCTTAGTTTGGGACCAGGTGATTGGTGTGATTGTCTGGCGCATTTATTATTATTATTATTCTAACGCGGCTGTCGATATGTAAACTAATATTATAAAGAGGAAATATTATTGATTGTATGCATATTTTACAGTTAGTAAGCTACATTGTTCTAGTTAAAATTGGCTACATAATATTAAAAAAAAAGAGGAATCTTTTAATAATCGATTCGATGCCTGCAGTTGAATTATTTGTTGTTAGTCTAAGATACATTGTTTTCTTGATAATTCCGTTCTTTTATCTCCTAGCTAGTCTCCTTTGTTCCTATGTTTTAAACAAATCTACGCCAGCTACTTTGTCGACAGGCTTGTTTAAAACAAACGATTGATTGACCACTGCGGAGGATGGAAGTACAACCAACGTCAGACAACACACTTCGTACCATCCTTATGTCGTACACATAAGAAATAAAATCGGAATGCAATTGCTTATCTTGCATGCTGTCGACCGTACTAGTTTAGCCGATGCATTTTCGTGGAGTGAAAATGTTCTCTGTCTGTGTTCATATTACACTGTTTCTATTTTTCATGACAATATGTGCAAGCAGCCAAAAAAGCGCCAAGCAGTTTCTAAACCGCATAAATAACAAGCAAGCTTTTGCATTATAATGTTAAAAATAACTTGCATTGAAAAGATAGTTGAAAAGGTACTTTAAAATAGTCTGTGTTCAAGTAATAAGTATGTCTTAGTTCAGTAGAGTTACAGTTGATTGACAACACTGCTTTGAATATTACTGAAAAAAATACAGGTCTTTATGTCGCACAGTGGATAAAGTTATGTTTTTTTCGCTAGAATGCACTTGAACTTACAGGGTAGATGACTAAAAAAGTCTAATTGATCTATCCTATATCTATTGTTACGAACAGTTAGATTGCCAAAAAATATAACAAACTATTTTTTTCTTTTATGTTGTTTATAAAAATTTAGTAAGATGTGGCGTTGTTCTAAATTTAGTACAAAGCCAGTTCTTTGCACAGTTTTTAACGAATTAGTGGCGTTAATACAGCCACTGTACTTCGAAGAGTGGTAATATCAATTGTATTTTTTTTTTGTTGAAACCAAAAATACATTTTCGTTCTATTTTGAAAATTGAATAGACTGACTTATTAAAATCATTGTTTTTTTTAGTCATCATCCATATCGATTCTCTGCAGCCTATCTTTTATATTTTTTCCAGTCGAGATGTACGCTTGTCGCGACCCAAGTGCCGGTAGCTCCTAATCTATTTTTATGTTCGACGACAAACGGACGGTCATTAGACGACACTCGAGCTTCACGCTCCGGCGCGCTATCGAAATTGTCCTGCCGAATTATTGGGCATGAGCGTCCCTTCAAATTATGTAATTTAAAATCTTATCGGATATTCTCTTGCTTCGAATAATCGACTTTGGACATCAATCTTCAATGACTTCATACTGTTCTCACTCAAAGTAGGTAAAGGAAGGTATATTGGTGATATAGGTAACTTGATGATAACTTTTTAAGCTGATTGCCACAAAATTCCCTATGCGAGCACATTCATGAGACAGCGCTAAGGAGGTTGCTACGAGTGTAAGCAATTGTGCTTTATTTAAATTTTAAATAAAATTTAAATTTCACATTGTGTGGCAATCAGTTTAAAACGTTATCATCAAGTTACCTATATCACCAATATACCTTCCTTTACCTATATAGGTATGACTTTAAATTACACAAGTTGCAAAAAGCGAAAGTTTATAGTGGATTCGATCTCTACCCTGGATAAACATTCGAGTGATGAAAATTTGTATTTATTCTTTGTATTTTTTATTAATACATTTAAATACTGTACCACTGTTGGTTCATAAAGATAAAAATTGTTAATTCCCAAAAGTTCTGGTTTCAAAAACACAAGGTTTTAAGCTACGCTCTTTGGGATTTAGTGAATATATGTGATGTTGTCAGATATACATTTATAAGTTACAATGCATACGAACTGCTCGGATGGTTTATGCTGTTGGAAGTACTTACCTAATGGCAGCCGAGGCAGCCTATAATAAGGTATAATTAATGATATAAATCAGCTAACGAAGCAAGTTAAAGGGAGTGTTTTGTGTAATACAAGTGTAGTTATACTATCTTCCTTCTATTTGAAATCAAATACTATCTTTTGAGCATACAACTATCGATATCAATAATTAAAGCCAACATCCCTGGTTCCAACCAGGTCAGGTCAATTCAGATCTTAATCTATGATGATGCATACAATTAAGATTCTTCTGAAGAGATGTGAAACAAAATGTTTTCGAAAGTATATTACTTACAGTCAAATTAAAAAAGTTTTTCAAAAATTTGTCGTTTTAAAATCTTCATCAACCTACTCAGCCTTTTGGTAAATCGAAGCCCAATTGGCTACTTGACAGTGTTAACAATAAAATAAAAAGTGAAAAGTGTTAGATATGTTAGCTTATTAGTTAAGTAATAATTCTACATTTTTACTTTTTAATTAAAAGCATAGTTAGTATTTTATTTTTGCAAAATAAATTTTAGTTTTTTTATCTGGGGAACAAAAGAACCGAAACGGAAACCACCATTGCAATTCGGAAATGACAGCTGTCGGCGAAAATTATTTATTTTAATATGGCGAAACAATGTTTATTTTACCGATTAAATTAAATTATTGTGTCTCTAATCGTATTAAGAATTTATTGAAACATTTTCCGTTTATCTATATTAAGTCGTTCCTATGCGTATCGGTTCGTTGTCTAGGACGTTGACGTCATAATTGCAACAATGACGCGACTAGGCGTTTTCGCGTGCTTTTTAAATGTGTTACACAAAATCTTATTTTTCTCTGGTTATTTACATTTTTTCCAGATAAATCTAATTGCTTGGGATATAAAATGAACGGGCGCACATATTACAATACTTTTTCAAAAACTGTCAAGTAGCCAATTACTTATCAATAGAAACTACTTTGGAAAACATAAGTCTACAAAATAGATGATTACCCTAGTTGCATAGTAACCGTTGCTTTGAGCGACAAGTAGCTTTGTGACAAGGTTAACGTCGCCAGGCAACAAGAAGTTTGTTCGCAGCACCCAACTACAACAGGGAAGCTTTGAGTTGGAACTAGTTCAGTTTACAGACGGCGAACACAAGTCTATGGAAGCGTTCATCAGCAATTACGGGCTCGGGGTGATGGGACCCGCCATTCGGATGTTGGTTATCGGTGACTTAGTTTTTTTACGTTACAAAGAAATAGTAACATAGTTACAATTTGTCAGAAATAAATCTTGAAAGTCGGATGGGCAAACATTACATATTCTAAAGAAATAAAAGCATTTCATCACCCCTTGCGGTATGGGGCTCGAACTCGAAACCACGACCCTCACGTATCGCACTTTCAACTAAGCTAACCGAAAGTTATGTAGGTAATAACTTTTGGTCAGTAGGTATTGTATTGACCTCTTAGCCTCCGGTAACCTTCTACCGAATAAGAAGTACAAAATATTTAAAGTTCGCCAGTGTGGCGTGAAGCACTTTATAAAAGTGGGCAAATATTGTTCAAATTAAATTAATTTAATATTTAATTTGAACAATATTGATTTTTGATTTGATTTGACGACCTCCATAGCCGAGAGGCGAGCGGACCGGACTTTGGCGTAGCGCTATCTCTGAGGTCCCGTGTTCGAGGAAACGAACTTTTCCATATTGTCTCGGGTCTGGGTGTTGTGGTACCGTCGTTGTTTCTGATTTCTGTAACAAAAGTGCTTTAGCTACTTACCACAGAATCAGAGCAATGTATGTGATGTTATATTTATATTGATACTAATTTACAACAACATTTATCATTAAACTAGTGTAAATTTAAAATTTTGCGTGTAGTTAACAATTCAATAATTTCTACCAAATTTTGGCTTGTAAAGTTATTATAAATTTTAAGACTTTCGCGTTCCATTTTAAACATTTAAAATAATTTAACGGGTCAAAACGCGACACCATTTTTATTTAGTAGTTAATACGAACTACTTACTGCCCGACGTTTCGGTTAGGTTGCACCAACCGTGGTCAGCTTTTGACCCGTTAAATTATTTTAAATGTTGTAAAGTTATTAACACTCGCTAACTTGTTTGCAAGTGGCATATTTGAGCAAGTCAAAAAATATATTAGGTTGATTTTTTTACCCATTGTGTATTATTTACTGTCGAAATAATTACCGGATTTGATGCTCAACACATTTGCCTGAGGCAAGGCAGGTCAGGTTCAGATTCAGTAGGTTATGTCACCAGCTCACAGCCACTTCAGCTAGCTATTTCTTTTAACTCGCATTAGAATATACTAGCTATCGATATAGGCTTGAGGAACTTAATTACAGGATGTTGCATTTCAATGGAATTAACATTTTTATGTGCCAACGACAAACGACGTCGGACAGCCATTATAAGACTAGGGGTTCACGCTTCGCCGCGCTATCGGAATTGTTTTAGACCAGGAGCCAACGAGTCTTAGGTGGTGACGATTGTTCCGAGCGCAAAAAGTAACAGAATAAGACTTTCAAACTTATAAGCGAAATTTCATGATTGGTTTTTAATTGATATGTTTTAGGTTTGAATAAAGCGGTATGAATGATCTCGACCACTGGTGATCATGAAAACTCGTTTGTATCCTGATTTTTAGTAATCTTTTTCGACAATATTACTTGTGCACTACTACTTACGGCACCTACACCTTATTCACTTCCAATAATGTTCAGAGACCAGTAATGTCTAACTTAATTTATTACGACCATATTTGTTTGCTTTTTTCGAAAAGGATAACGCAGTAAATTCAAGCACACAGTCAATAAATTGTGTACTTTATAACGTGTTCAACTTGCTGAAAGCTGACAAATTCAATTAAAAAAGTTGGTTTTAAAATTCTTCAAAGTGTTCTCTTGTTTATGTTTTCTCTAAAATGCTTTTTTAAGGAACTTTAGGACATCTTTTGGCATTTTTAGTGAGTGTAGGTACCTATTTATATATTCTACAAGTTAAGCAAATGTATCATAAAACTAAACTATAGCCAAGAGAAAGAGAGAGCGTTTCCTTTTTTTAAATGTAGTATTTTACCTATCTTAGTAATAATTTTAAGATGCATTGGTTTTAGATTTCTATTTTTTAGATTGAAGATCCGATTTATTATTTTTATTAAATAGTATACATTTTATTAGAAAAGTACAACCGGTTTATGTAGGTGAATCCCATGTTTACCGACCTGGCCTACAGATCGACATGTTAACGTGCATTATCATAATGCAGGTGTCTGTAGCTCTTGAGCTACTCGCTTTGGCGCTATCGGAATCGTACTCCCTGATTCGACCGGGTTCTAAGGATGAACGTTTTATGTTTCCCATTGAAATGATGTATTTAAAATCAAATCAGCTCCCCTCCCTATTTTATTCAATAAAGGGTAACAAATGACGTGACGAGTTAGCAAGAGTTTCTTACGAACGAGAGTCATTACTCGTAATGGTAGAATAGGTATATTTTTTATTGCAAAACTACTATTACAAAATACATAAGATCTACTTGGAAGTGTTAGGGATTTTATTTCTAAGCAGCGTGGTTGATTGGGTAAAAACATTTATTCTATTCAGTCTGTCAGTTAGATTTTCAAAATACAATGAAAACGTTTTTTGCTTTAATAAATAAATAATAAATCAAATTTTGGTGGAGAAATATATTTACGTCATTCATTCGCAAAAACTTCGAAGAGCCGTCGGTTCGCGCTAAACTTTAACAAAATGTACCTATTTTGATTAAAAATTGGTGTTATGTTTATATTTAGTTAGTAGCTAGTAGTATATTTAGTTAAACGTAAAGGAAACGTTAAATAATAAAAATCAAAAATATTTTGAATAAAATCTTGTAAAACGTCGGGTTTTTTAATTTTGTATTACTTATGAGACGATATATTGAACGCATTTTATTTGGTACTTAATTTCGGAAATATTTAAATTGGAAATTTAGTTAATCTGATGGTTTTAATAGTAGTAGATAGTAGTAAAAAAGGAAAACTGGCTAAGAGTCTGGTTAGCCAAATGATCCCACTTACATAGTTATTCGATCAGGTTAAGAACACTACAAAATTATTAAATAAAATATTAAAAAACACGGTATTATTGTAAACCTCATTAAATACTACAAAATATTATTAAATCTTAAAACTAGAAAGTCTTAAAAGAAAAAGCGTTGGGTGCTTTGAACTTACTTAATTCAATAATTCAATTGGTTATGCACATAACATTTTGCAAAAGCGAGTTATAAAAATAACTCCACGTTTTTTTGTCTAAATATGGTGTAAAAGTGCTACACGCTAGTAAGTATATTAATTGATGGAATGTGCATACCTCCTTATTAAATGTCCAGTGTTTTTTTCGAGATACATTCGTTTTCTCCTGTTTCTTATGATTTAAGTTGCATTCAGAATCTTATATTAGTATAAACGAGTAGAGTCTACGACTCTGAGCATGTACTATGCTCTTACGTTATGGCAGGCGTTATAATGAGATACGGCAAACATTACGTTTCAAAGAATGATCTTTACTAGCAGTAGCAATAGTCTTAATATTCATATAAGTATATAATAATCTAATGCATTTCTTATGGATCGGACCGAGGAATACTTGAAAAACTGTGATCACCTCACTTCTGTGCTCTATTGTTAGTGCCTACATTTTAAAGTAATGTAACACTTACATTACACGCAAATGCTTTTCTAGGGACAGTATTGTAATTTTTATCAGGCAGATGACCAAATTAGATATTTAATATCATATCTTCTGAGGATGTGGAATCGAAACCACGACCTTCACGTATCGCGGCTGCTGTTTTCCCAACTGAGCTAACCGCCAGTTATTGTAGGCGAGAATTCTCTGTTATTTAATTAATATCTTAGCCTTCGCAAGTACATGCCCTCTGCTGTATGATTTTAGAACTACAATCTCTTCAGGGAAGATATTTTTTTTCTGTTTCTTTCAAATATGTAATTTTCACTAATATTGCATGAAGCACTAAATAAAAAAACTAAGCAATGTTGTGGCGATGTACAATATGGAGCTTTCGCCTCGTTACTGAAAGGCTGAAGGTAGGTAAATACTCAGGCCACGAGTTTATCATTCAGTGCTAAAAGCGGCAAGTCTCCGGCTCTCCCTCGGCGATGATTTGGGACCGGCTTTGTTTAATGCACATGCGCCCGCTAATGCAATGTCGGATGATCGATTAGTATGAAGTATGTATGTACGTAAATTCACCTTGTTTCTTGTTGTATTTAGACTTTAGGATTAAAACGGAGAATTAGGTAGTAATTTTTAGGTTATAGGTACAGCTTTCGGAAAGTAGCGCTTGGGATTTGAGGTCCTGAGTTCCATTCCCGGGTGGGGTAATAAAGAAAACGAACTTTTCTATTTTGTCTCGCGTCTGGGTGCTAATAAAACCATATGTTTCTGGTTTGTGAGTATAGTGCTTACACTTGTATAACAAAAACCAGAAACAATCAGAATCAGAAACCATAGAATCACAACAATGTGATCTAGTCGTCATAAAATATCAGCTAATCAAAGATAGGATTTAAAGCGGTTGTTTTAAATAACAATCAACCAAATTTATATTGGCTAACATTTTTTATAACGTAATTTTTTATAATGTGTTGATGTTCGCAATTATATTTTGTTTCTACCTGAAAGAAACAAATACTTAATTTAATATATCTACCTGTTGCTTATCGCACTTATGTCGTACGCATAACGATTAATATTGAACTGCAAGTTTTACTGTGAAGGGAGGATAAATAAAATGTGGAAGTGGTTAGGTACATCGTCAAACTAATTTTCTGGCATTAATCTCCTTACTTAATCTAAACTAACAAGGAAAGCCAAAATGTGTAAAACGCAGACCATTAAAATCTTAACATTTGACTACAAAACATTGTTGTGCACCAGTTAGCCCGAAAATGTGTAAAAGAAAATCATTCCAAAGTAAAACTAGTAATAAAACCTATGTTCAAAGAAATTGTTGCGTATAAGAAAGATGCTTTTAAACATAATCCTAATTCTATGCAAGTACTGCTGAGCGTTCTATCTCAAAAATAAACTTTTTCTACAGTTGCTCAAACTCAACGACCCACATTTTATAATTATCCTGCGCCAAATTAAGCCACCAGGTCGAGTAAGATAAAACGGCGGATTTACTTTGGATTTCGTCGATCGGCGGTTTTAAAATGGCAGTCGGAATTCTGGATTTCTGAGTGGTCCCATTAATTCAAGTGTCCGTACAATGGAGTGACAATCTGGAGCTAAGTCCATTATAATGGACTGCTTTGTGATTTTTGCAGCCGACCCGGCGAGCCACCTATCCAAAACTAATTAGAGGCTCATTTAGCACTGAAGAGTCGTCAAGTCTCTATTTAAAACATTAAAATGTTTTTTTCTGTAGAGTGTCAGTAGAATAATGACAATAATTCGTGGTATCGTAATGTCGATTCAATTGCAGAAATCTGATAATATATGCCTTTTAGAAATAATGCTTATTTATTCAAATTTAGAAAGAAGTTACCTTTTTTTTTGAAGGGGAAACGCCTACCGTACCGTCACTCTCTGCGGGGAACAGAGAGTGGTGTGTCTGACTCGACCGAGCCAGATGGTGTCCCGAGACCCACCGGGCGGGATAGGGAGGCGCGCGGAGGATAGATACAAATACAAATAAATACAAATACAAATACTTTATTTGCGAAATATGAGTGTACAATAGATGACAAATTAATATAAATAGAGCTGCCATATTCGGCCAAGAGCGGCATGCAAATATACAATTTAAAATAAGTTTCTAATTTATGAGAAATTGATAAATTATTAAAATAACACTAGACTCATTAGAACATTGGAATAGAGAGGCTGGCAAGAAAAAAGTTTCCTAATTTAAGTAAAATTGACAACAGTGATTTTAATAAAAAAAACCTACCTACTTACCCTCAGTGTTTAAGATATAATTTTGTTAGTCTGTTTTTTATGATAAATTCTATGTACTGATTAGTTTTTAAATTTTGCGTCGTAATCTCCACAGCATCATTGCTATTAGTGCAACGAACATTGTATTCACATCACATTTTAACAAACATGTACGCGACTTGGGTATCAAGGAACTTCATTTAACACGTCCAGTCACAAATAAAAATATTAATCAGGATGGTATTTAGAACACGTTACCAAACTTGTGTTAACTTTTCAAATTAACCCTGTATTTCTGCGCTCATCCATACTAATATTATAAATGCGAAAGTAACTCTGTCTTTTTGTCTGTCTGTCTGTCTGTCTGTCTGTCCGTCTGTTACTCTTTCACGTCTAAACGGCTGAACGGATTTTGATGAAATTTGGTATAGGTATACGTTGAATCTCAAGAACGGACATAGGATACGTTTTATTAGAAAATAAGGGGGGAGGGGGGTAATACCACCTTTGGAAGTTTATATGGAAAAATGATTATTTTTGAAGTTAGAGATATGAAATTTGGCACAAATATAGCTCGAAACTTGGATTAAAATATAGACTACTTTTTGTTTCGAATATTAGGGGAGAAAGGGGTAAAACTGACCATGAAAGGATGTAGTCCACGCGAACGAAGTCGCGGGCACAACTAGTCTTGCATAAAAGTATCACACAACTTGCTCTGTAACACTCTTTTCTAAGAATGTTCAATAAAATCTTGCAAGTAGGTCTACTAATTGCAGCAATTTTGTTGCACAGTATGACATCCGTAAGTGCCCACTTTATGTTGCACTCCAGACCTCAGGTAATTTTATTTTACAACAGCTGTATCTTACAGTTTAAAAATAATAGTTTAACGAGAGGTACTTTCTGAAATTTCGTTGCTTTCCGTAATATAGTTTTGCTAGTGTTTATCATTATGTGCATATTTTCCGGGTTATATTTGATGGGTCGATTTGATTAATAAACTTTTCTACTTTCTCTCGAGTCTGGGTGTTAAGGTACCTAAACGTCGTTTTTTTTATTTCTGTAACAGAAGTGCTACGTACAACAGACATAACAATGTATGTGATGTTGTTCAATGTTCTGGTCAACTTTTTGTATCATTGTATTGTGATCATCTAACTTATTCCTTTTTAAATTCAAATTCAAATTATTTTAATTTTAAAACTTAATTTTGTTTATTTTCAAGATCCAGTAGTTCAATACAAATTTTTTAATAAAATTACCGCATCTACCCGTAGACTCGTACTCTGTATTGGCAGGAGACTTCTACCAAAAATTAATATGGCAAACAAAATGTATTAAAATTATTAATGAAAATAAATTATATTCAAGACAGACTGGATGTATTTCGTTATTTTTGAGAAATATGTAAAAACATTCCAAAGTAATTGTGTGACCTATTAATTTAACTTTTCAATCCGTTTTATTATGATTGCTGAAATTACTAATCATTGATATAACTTTCTCAGTGAATCGGAATCTTATCTTTGAATTTGTGTGTGTTCCTCGATTACCTCAAAAACGCTTGAACAGATTTAGGGTTTTATTAAAGGACACACTCTCTAAATACTCAGGTGCCTATTAGTTCAGAATATGCTTTTATAGGGGAGCATAATGTATTGCTAAAATTTTCTACCTACCGCACTGTGAACTATTTTCTCATTAGACATTTTAATAATAGAACGTTACTACTAAAAGTTACAGCCTGCAACCAACTGATACAGAGTATGCACACTGTGAGGATATTGGCAACCGTCGCTCTTTCAGCAAGTCGAAGCCGTTTCAGCCGAAGCCCTTCAACTCGCGCGAAAGGTCGCTAATTGCAGCTCTACAAACTTTGGGACTCAAAGTTGCGAATTCATTATGAAAGTAGGCAACTGCTCAGATACTTTGTCGTGTAGACCGAGTTGGATTGCTTGATCGGCGCCAGTTTACTGCTTAACACTTAGGAATATATAGTAAGAGCAATGCTTGAAGTTTAGCAGATGCTGGGATGTTCATTGTGATAAAGATTTTGAAGTAACGCCGAATTGAATGATACAAATAAAGCCCAATCCTGATTGCGAATCCTTGCTTCACCGTTGTCGACGATCACCACGTCAAAGGGGTAGGTAGGTATATCAAAAAAAAAAAAACAAATCTACGACAATTATCTCAATGGCCAAACAAAATTTGGAGTAGCACCCCCTAGCCTTGATAGTCTATTGTATGAGTATTGAACTTCGGTTTCGCCTTCGGATCCCGGGTGAGAAAAGTATATTACCATTTTTTGGAGATTTTAATGAAAAATACGGCAAACTTGATTCAGTCTCATAAGTGTAATTATGGGCAGATTTTAATAATAGAGGTCTTTGCCTTTGGACCCTTAAATTTAACTTTCCCAGGCGTAACACTTTTATAAACCTTGTGTTTGTTTATAAAGCCTCTTCGTTTAACAATGTAACTGGTCCACCGAAGTAAATCGTGCAGTGCCGGTTCTAGCATTACTGGCGCCCTTGACGAATTTCCGCCAGCGCCCCTGTAAAAGCGTATACCAATACATCGATTTAGGGGAATACATCTGGGTACCTCAGGGTAGCTTTCTAGCGCCCGTTCAAGTCCGAGCGCCCCGGGCTGTTGCCCAACCGCGCGTCACCCTAACGCCGGCCCTGCGTGCTAGAGATAATATACTCCCATGACGTAAATGTCGTACCTCTTTTGCCAGCCGTCACAATTAGGTAGCATCGTATTGTACGCGTCGCAAACGCTGCTGCAGATAGATAAGGCGCGGTGTGATGCTGACATCTGACGGCTCGCGCCAAAGCGGCACACTTTCGTGCACACGAGGAATATGGGCCATTCCGCCATGAGCGTCGTGTTCCTCCCACGTACGAAATGGTATACTCACATTAATATAAACAAAAAGCATTTGTCTAGTTATAGTTAGTTAGGCAAGAGCGTCACCTATCACAGGCTTTTATTTGCTTACAAGGTTAGCAAAATTTTCGCTAAAGTGACGTGATGCACTTAATTACAAATTTCCTTAGAAGAAATAAAAAAAATAATAATTTGGGCCTACCAGCTCATTAAAAATTGTTTTGGATATAAAAAAACATACGATATTTTCTTATATTTCAAAAAACTGAAAATCAAGTATGACCCTTCAAATTTTAAATCTGCGCGAACAAAGTGCATGGAATCTATTTTGGTACAAGTCCAAAATGTTCTTGTGAAATTGGAACTATGTTAATAAGAGTTACAACTGGCTGCCGCTAGTTTGAGACTGTCTAACTTCCGTAACAAGTTCATTTATTAGGTACTACCATAAATTGATTAAACATTTTACTAAGTATCGATTGGAATAGATTTGTTAACTTGTTTCAATTGCTTTGGTGAAAGAATCCTACGGTTTTGTGTGGATCCTGAAAATTAACTTATATTTTTTATTTAAATATCAACAATTTCAACATATTATTAAAATATAAATTTTAAGACTTTCGCGTTCTATTTTAAACATTTACAATATTTTAACGGGTCAAAACGCGACACCATTTTTATTTAGTAGTTTATACGAACTACTTACTGCCCGACGTTTCGGTTAGGTTGCACCAACCGTGGTCACGAGCTGACATATGACGGTTGGTGCATGGTGGTATCTGTGCTCTTAGCCCGCGCTTTATTTATTGACCAGCGACTCCAGCGAGCATTAAATACGAACTATAACCATTCATATTGCAAGCCCACCGTCGCTTTCAAAGGCAAAAGACATCAAATATGCTTCTTGGGATAACTTATGTCTCCGGCGTTATGGAAATGGATCTCATCATGAGGAAAATTTGCACATCATTTGCAAAGTTATGATATTCCGCCGTGCGGGGAACGCACTGCTCTCTGCTTGAATTCAATAAAACGTCTTTAGGAATTTAAAGTCGTTCCTTTAATGGTAATAGGCGTTGTCATCAGTTTCATTGTCTCATGAATCATTTATTGCGTCATTGCTGGAAGGAGTTTCTGTAAGATTAATATTTGTGGCAGCGTGATAGCCAAGAAAATCTGTGTCACATTGAAGAAATATATGGTTTTCTGTTTAGATATAAGCAAAGAAAATTTTGCGTTCATATACTCGTAATAGCACGGGTATACGTACATACTAAAGGTAGTGTAATCAAAATTTGGAGTTTTTTACATAGTTTGCAAAGAGAACATTTATTGGTACAGGTACTATACATATAGGAGCAAAAATACCATCTCGCATATTTTTTAACAAAATTGAATTCAGGCTGATTCTGGAATCGTATTTTTATGAATTACCTTATATAGATTGTTATGATAGATTGTCGCGCTCAGTATACACCGTCAAGAGCTTTTAGTATAAGAAAAAAACCTTAGTTTGAGATCAGTTGATTAGTGTAATTGCCTACTACGAAAAAACGTAACATACATACTGCCTCCGGGACCTTTCTGCGCCCTTTACAGGTCATCACTTCCTCGGAAATATCTCTTCAGCACGTACGGTGCCCATGTACGGGTTGCGATTAGGGCAGCCAAATTACGTGATAAAAGCCTGCGAGTTTCCAATTGAGACTGATGATGACTATAAAATTTTGCACCTCTCCCAACAAAGTAAGTTATTGAAAAATTTTGGACTTATATTTTATTATAAGTGACAGATAGTAAATTGATACCTTTGCACATTGTCACTATTTTATATTTGAGGTAATCGGGGCGCCTAACTCAATGGCGAATGTCATTTTAAACGTGTATAAAAATAAGAAAATCATTATATAAAAATCATATCCGCGACAATATCGGAAAGTTCATCCCTACTGATATAATAATATAAATGCGAAAGTAACTCTGTCTGTCTGTCTGTTACGCTTTCCCGCTTAAATCTCTCAGCCGATTTTGATGAGATTTGGTATAAGTATACCTACGTTGAACTTCAAGAACGGACATAGACTACTTTTTGTTAGAAAATAAGGGGGAGATGGGGGTAGACCTTTGAAAGTTTATATGGGAAAATGTTTATTTTTTAAGTTAGAGATATGAAATTTAGCACAATTATAGCTCGAAACTTGGATTAAAATATAGACTACTTTTTGTTTCGAATATTAGGGGTGATAGGGGTAAAACCATGAAAGGATATTGTAGTCCACGCGAACGAAATCGCGGGTAAAGCTATAAAACCGACCAGGAATCAGGCTGCTCTCAGCTACAGAGGTCGTCGGAGTTAGTTGTCATATTAGGGGTGTGAGCCCTCCATTCCCTCGAAAGACCGGTAAAGACGAAAAGGCCATCTGCAGCCATCACCAGTTGGTCAGTTAGGAAAAAATTAGTTGTCATAAATCAAACCAAAAATCAAATCATCGATAGCATTCAGCTGCGGCCAAACCATTTTTTGAATACACTTTCAAAAATCCATTGAAAACTGGATTCTATTTGTATTGGAATGATCTTTTTACATGCGTGGAATAAGACTAGTTTTGACTAAAATAGATGTCAAATTACAATCAAATGACAAAGGTTTTGCTTGCAACTCACTATCAGTTCTTTACAGATTCTAAAAACGTAGTTCGACACACAATGCTTTACTTAGTTAAGTTTACTGAAAAAGTTTTCCCACTGTTACTCCTGTAACACATTTCAGCAAAGGCTATTCAAGCTTATAAATAAAATCTCACACGTACGAATTCGGTCGTCGATGAAAATGGGTTAAAATTAGGATAACTGGATTACACGGTGCGAGGTGCGCGCCATTACAGGTAACCACACCCCCATTACCGGCGGGATCGGTGTCCGTGAGACACGTTATGTAAGGTCAGCAACAAAAGGGGGTATGCTACTAAAAATTCAGATGGAAGAGCAGCACGCACGATACGTGAAGGTGGTGGGTTCTAGCCCCACACCGCACGGAGGTTTTTTACCCTGTTTCTTCAAAATATGTAGTAAGGTGTTTTGGAGCGATTCCGAGAAAATGGTGATTAAATTTTACTTTTTTTATTTCAAGTAATGATACGTAAGTAAGTGGTAAATACTTTCAAGAAACATAGAAATTTGATCTGTTCTCGCTGTGTGAGACTTAAAACTATGACTAAGTGAGCTGAGTAAGCACTTTAAACTAAGTTGCATGCAAGTCGCTAATAGGGTGTGAATTTGTGAAAATATCTGCTAAATTCTATCTCCCCAAAAAATCCTACTGACCACATGTTTATTATGACGGAATTTTATCTTAAATTGTTTTTTAAAAACTTATCCCCTTTGATTAAAAGAAAATTTCCGTGAGAGCCGTCATATTAGGTTAGCAACGAAATTAACATGCCACCAGAAAAGGCAGAAGGGCTTGCCACGTTGAATTTTTTGTTAAATTAGCTATATGAAAAGTGGATAGTGATACTGTCTATATAAAGGTACTTTATTATTATAAATGGAAAAAACATGTATTATTGTTTAAAACACATGAACTCTAAAATGACTCTGTCAAATTCATAAATTATTTCAACATTTTAATGCTAGAACGAACGACTACGAAATATGAAAAAACTAAAATTAATCTTATTTTGTTAAGTCTGTGTGGTGGGAGTCGGGAAGGAAAACAACCGGTACGTTTGAGCTCGTATATTCGACTGGTCGCAGCCAGTCGTACTTCAAAAAAATACAGCTACCGCCAACGTCTCTTACAATAATCTGACAGTGAAACTAAACATACCCTACATTACAATATTCCTCCCCCTTTAATTTAAAAGAACCTTTTATAATCAACAGCGTTCCTATCACGTCTTGAACGCGTCGTCACCTCTTTCTGAGGTGCGGTGGGTACCTCTTGATGCACCTGTTCCGCAGCTGGGGGAAGAGGGCCGGATGTGACGTCATGTACTGGGACCAACTCATCACCACAATCAACCCAGTTGTCGGGATTATTTTCGCTCTGTCCAAGGCTGACATTATCGGCTACTGGTTGCGAAGATACGTCTGGCGGCGTTGAAATTTCGTCGACATTCGATGGCTCCGTGCTGGTCGATGTCGATTGTTGTGGAGCGATGACCTGTCCTGAGGGGACGATAAACGCAGGGACCGTCCGCTCCATTTCCTTCCGCGAACAGCCATCATCTTCTCCCCCCCGCCATTTCAACAATTGGTTGGCGTGTCTTTTTACAGTATGATCTGAATTATCCAGCTGCACCAAGTATAATGAGTTTCCAATCTTTCTTTTTACTGTACCACGTCTCCAATGATATTTTTGTAGATTATAAAGTTTTATTAACACTAAATCGCCTATTTTAAACAATACTTTACGATTTCCGTGAAAATGGTCACTCTGCAAACACTGTTTATATTTTACATGAGCGTCGAGTGTCAGGTCAGATGGTGAAGACTGTGAGGGTTTTAAAAAATCTAATCTACATCTTAATTTGTAACCAAATAAAACCTCAGCGGGAGATCTGTTGGTTGTTGAATGTATGGAATTTCTGTAACTTAGAAGAAATTCCTGTAATTTTATATTTAAATCGCGTAAACTTGACCCTGTTAATAATATTGACTTAATAGCTTTCTTAATAATTTTAACATAACTCTCGGCCTGGCCGTTACTGGCCGGATTGTAGGTCGGAGAAGTCAGATGTGTTATACTATTCCGAGCGCAAAATTGTTTAAACTCATTCGATACGAAAGGAGTGCCATTATCTGAGCAAATTGTATGAACTAAACCAAACCTTGCCATCACTTCACACAGCTTTTCAATGACTATGCGCGAACTACAGCCAGTGGATACATCAAAACATTCAACCCATTTTGAATAGGCATCCACAATTATTAAAAATGTTTTCCCGCTAATTGGGCCAAGAAAATCTAAGTGTGCCCGGTACCATGGGCGCGACGAAAAAGGCCAGGGGGTGAGCGGCGCCCTCGGAGGCGACGCGCGCTGCGCCGAGCAAGCGGCGCACGCGGCGCGTCGCTCAATATCGGCGGACATACCCGCCCACCAAAACCTATGACGAGCTTCTTCTTTCATTTTCGAAACACCTAAGTGATTTTTGTGTAATTCGTTTAATACCGAAGTCTGTAAACTTTGAGGAATGACCAACCTGTGACCCCTCATAACGCAGTCATTTTCCACTGATAACTCCGTGCGGTGGCTATGGAATGCTTTATACCTATCCTCTATGTTACTAGGCCAACCATTTAACACGTAGTCTACGACCGATGACATTACTTTGTCTCGCTTAACCGCGTCCCGTACGTCAGATAAAGACAGAAAACGTTCTCCTTCGTAAACAAAACGCACATAAGCAGACCTGTCGAGGGATGATTCATCGACGGGTTCCGAGCGCGCCCCGGCCGGTGAACCGTTATCGCTAACAGATCTACTTAAAAAATCCGCGCAATTGTGAACACTATTGACATATTCTATTTTATAATTATACGCTGAGAGAAAAATTGCGTATCGCTGCAATCTGTTTGCTGATATTTCAGGGATGCCCTTATCGGGATTAAATATGGATATCAACGGTTTATGGTCCGTTCGTAATGTGAATGGTTTTACTCGCCCATACAAATATTGATGGAATTTCTTCACACCAAATATTATAGCTGTGGCCTCTTTTTGTATTTGGCTATAATTTTTTTCAGCCGCGTTAAGGGATCGAGACATATACGAAATAGGTCTTTCCGTACCATCTTCAATTTGTGATAGAACAGCCCCTAGACCGTATGGTGATGCATCCACCGTTAATATCAACTCTGCCTCGGGGTTAAAATGCGCTAAAGTGTTGTCAGATGCTAACTGACCTTTTATGTTTGCCACGGCTTGCTCATGCTCCTTGGTCCATGACCATTCTACATTTTTTTGTAGCAAGTTATGCAGTGGCCACAAAATTGATGACGCATTTTTGATAAAACTCCTATAGTAGTTTACCATACCAAGAAATGATTTCAGCTCTGAAATATTCGTGGGTATCCGAGACTGTAAAATTGACTTAACTTTTTCTGTAGATTTATGTATGCCATTACAATCTATATTAAATCCTAAGTATGAAATAGATTCTTGGAAAAATGTACACTTATCCTTATTTAAAACAAAACCTGCTTCCTCTAGTCTGCGGAAAACTTCATTTAATCTAGACATCATTTCAGCCCTATCTTTTCCACATATTAAAAAGTCATCTAAAAAAAGAAGCGTACCGTCTACTCCTGACAGCAGCGATTCTACGGTTCTTTGAAAAATAGCGGGTGCGCTTGCAAGACCAAACACTAACCTTGTGAATTTGAAAATACCTTTATGTGTATTAATGCATGTAAGCATTTGCGAGGCCTCATTTAAACACACCTGGTTATAAGCCTGCGAAAGGTCCAATTTACTAAAAAATTTACCGCCGTATAATTTGGTAAAAAGCTCCTCATGTCTAGGTAAGGGATACTTATCAACTATCAATTGCTTATTAATTGTTACTGAATAATCGGCACAAAGACGTAACGAGCCGTCCCGCTTTAACACTGGCACAACAGGACTCGCGTAGTCAGAGTATTTTACCGGCACTAAAATACCTAAATCAACCAACCGGTCTAACTCTTTTCCTACACTATCGCGAAGAGCAAACGGTAGAGGACGTGCTTTAAAAAAAATCGGTTTTGAATCAGGCTTTAATGGTAAATTTACTAAATTACCTTTAAAACAACCTAGTTTGTCCGAAAATAGTTTAGGATATTTTGAAACAACGTCCTCCAAAAAAATATTGCAGTTATTTATGGAACTAATTTGGAGACCAAACCGTGAAAAAAAATCTCTGCCTAATAATGGCGGACCCCCATCACGTATAACATATACCATAATATCATGCATCTTGTTGTTATACGCAAAAGGTAACTTAAGTACACCTGCAATATTTAACCTACCGCCATTATAGCTGTGCAAAATGACGTCACTCCGTTCCAATGCCATGTTTGAAAAATACCGTTTATACATTTGCTCAGATATGACGGTAACTGGAGATCCCGTATCTATTTCAAATATTAAACTGACATTATTAACAACAACAGATTCCTTCAAAGGTTCACCACGAAAAGTACGTATGTTACAACATAAATGCTTACCATCGTCATCAACATCCCCCTGACACTCGACGTAATGCTGACCAACTAAACGTTTTGTGCACACTCGCTTAAGATGACCTTGAATACCGCACTTTTTGCACTTGTACCGTACAAAACGACACGTAGCCGCCTGGTGCCCGAGATAGCCGCACGCAGTGCAGCGGCCGGCACCTTGTCGCTGCGCGAGCGCCATTGCCGCGCCGCCCTCCGAGCCCTGCTCCTGTGCGCCTCTCCAGCGGCCGCTGCTTCGGCGTCCGCCTTCCATCTCAAACCTCATCACCTGTAGTGGTGTCCCCGTCACGTCCACTCGTCGATGTGTCTCCTGTGCTCCCATTCTAGCGCTGCGTATCCCTTCTGCTATATCCAAGGCTTTAATCAGAGACAACCCCGCCAAATCGCTGGTAAAAAGTTTGTCTCTCTCTGAACCGGGTTCCATCCCTAGGACGAAACGGTCGCGCAGCTGCTCGTCAATATGTGATGCCACAAACCCACAGTGCGCAGCTAGCCC
The DNA here is from genome assembly GCA_037074685.1 of Glyphodes pyloalis. Taxonomy (NCBI): domain Eukaryota; kingdom Metazoa; phylum Arthropoda; class Insecta; order Lepidoptera; family Crambidae; genus Glyphodes; species Glyphodes pyloalis. The sequence continues at coordinate 2,260,922 of JAYKKO010000015.1, read as the reverse complement.
GCGCACGCGAGCCGCCCACTCTGCTAGACCCTCGCCCTGGTGCTGGGTAGCACTGTGAAACTTGTACCTTTCAGCAAAGGTGCACTTTTTGGTCTTGAAATGTCCATCGAACAGTTCCACTACTTCGCCGTAACTCAATGTTCCCACTTGACTGGGTAAAGCTAAATCACGTACCAGCTTATACGTTGATTCTGCTAAATTACTTAGCAATATAGCTCGACGTTTACAACCGGCTTTGTCTGAATCCACCACAATGTCGTTTGCTAAAAACCACTGTTCAAGTCGGTCTTTGTACACTAGCCACTCTTGAATTTCGTGATTAAACGAAGACAATGACCCGACGGTTATTTTTGCCATTTTGAATTGCACGCGTTGTACTTTGACCTTCGTCGCCAACTGTTAAGTCTGTGTGGTGGGAGTCGGGAAGGAAAACAACCGGTACGTTTGAGCTCGTATATTCGACTGGTCGCAGCCAGTCGTACTTCAAAAAAATACAGCTACCGCCAACGTCTCTTACAATAATCTGACAGTGAAACTAAACATACCCTACATTACAATATATTTCCAACTTGAACACCATATTATAGATATTAATTTATTAAACATATAAAAATAATTTAGAATGGACAAATATCAATCCAGATCTATTACCAAAATGCTTTGTTTGCAGATTTACAGAACATGTTATTTGGTAACGTTTTCACTATTTATACTAAGGTAATAAAATCATTTACAAAAAGCCTTTTGTCTGCCCTCTTTTCATGTGAATTTTGCGCCCCCAATGTATGTAAATGGGCTAAAATTACGATAATCACGTCGCCCGTAAAACGGCAGGTGACGTGAGTGATCGCTGCCGCCGAACCGCAGCCACAGTCTAAGTAATAACAGCAGGTCATCTACTAAAAGGCCTACATTTAAACTGCCTCTATAGTGGCATTAGTAGAGACCTTTTTTCAGCTTAGGACTGATTCGCGATTCCTGTGAATTTATCTCTATTATATTTTTTAAATTGATTTTATTTGGATCCGACTTAGTTATTTTAGTAAGATTTCCAGAACACTTGGATAAAACTGTAAGCATTGTATATAAAACGGAAATATTTTCTGCTTTTTATCCAAGTGTTGTTACGGAAATAATATCTAGTTTTAATCCAGTAAAATCCAAAAATGTTGGTATTCCTAAAACAAAACATAATTACCAATTTCTCAGCTATTGCACTTTGTTATTCAAAAACAAATTGATATAACATAACTTATGGAAATAATAAACTGAATAGTTTAATAATTCTTGTACTGTGTCACTACTATCACCAAAATGTTTCCGGGTCGCCTTTTGCGCACATCCTTTTATCCGTGCTAATGACGGTTCGACCTTACTTTTCAGAGGTCCTCTGCTTACTCTCTTACTCTGCTTACTCTGTATCCCCAAAAATACTATGATGCAACCGTCCCGTTCATACTTAGGTTCTAACGGTAAGAAGAAAAAAGACGAGAATATCGTAGTTGAAAATTGAGGTGCTATCGTAACTGTTTATTACACTGCCATCCCGGCTCAGTAGTAATAAGAACCATAGTCAATCTTAATATAAAGTGGGCCGATATGGCGTGTTGGGAAATTTTGAAAGATTTCGGCATACTTTCCAGGATTTTTTCGGTATAATTGCATCTAAATAGGCATTTTCTTATTTTCATATCTTTTGAAATGTCAATTTAATTGAAACTTTAGTTACATAGTCTGCTCTCAAGATTCGGAGGAGGTTTACCCATGTTGCTGCCTTCCCCGAGGCAGCAATAAGTTATATTATTACAACCCCCTTTAAAAAGTGCTACTAGATACGCCAAGAGGCTTGTATACTGGTAGGTGTGTACCCTTCTTTCTATTCAGCTTAATATTGTCTACTTATAGGCCTTATCACTCAGTATTAAAGTTTGTTTAAAGTGTCAACAATTTAATAAAGACCTAATATGTACTAGGCAAGATGAACTTAGTTTTATCAGAATACTTACACAGGATTTTCAATATTAATTTTCTATGGGAGAATCCTTGCGGTCTAAAATCATCACGCTTTTGAACTGAGGAATGTTAATCGACTAGCTTGCTATGAGATCAAGATATATACGTAGTGTACCCTTTCAGTTTGTGTATGTTAAGTACACAAGTAGGTATACTTGTAGTATGTATGTACACATACCTACCTTGTACACAGTTTGTCGGCACCTATCAAACAGATCTCGAATCACAATGTCGATCTCACGTCAAGTATCGGTACGGTCATAACGAAAACTATTAATTGCCGGTTATAATATTTTACGGTTCCTAAAGTGTCAAAAATGACAATCCGTTTATCTAGGAGTCATTAATTCTAATTTCAAATTTACTTTACTTATCAGCTGTCATCGTCGTCTGTCGGTCGTTTTTAGCTTACGCCTCGTATAATTTGCTACTTTGCTATGTATGTCTCAGAATCTATTGTAACTTATATAATGAAAATCTAATTGGATACTGCATGCTGCTTTGTTATCAATAGTTGAAACTTTTGATCTCATGATTAACTTCTGACTTAAGATGCCCAATTTTGTCATTAAATTAGAAATAGTTCGAAAGATTATATGTATTCTGTAACCATTTGGTCCAAGCAGCCAATATTGCAGGCGTATTTTTAATTGATATTTAATTACTTCATACATTCCAACGGAATAGATGCCACTAAAGAGAGGGTTTGTGTCATCCATACGCCAGAGACTTCCAACGTAGTGATACTTATTTGCACATATTTTTATAATAAAATCTACCAAAATGTTATTACTTAAAAATACATTATTAGCTACTTCCGCAATATCTACAGAGTATACGTTATTAATTTCAATTTTGTAACAAATTGCGATATACACCGAAACACTTCTGTTGTTGCCGTTACTTGTCTACCCAATCATCAAAGTCGGCCCACGCTACGGTTGTCTATTAAAGCATTCGTAGCTAGCTACATAGGTACAGTATGTATGTATAACATAGTATTCGCATTGAATCGCATCAGTCTTCGCTTCACTGGTACTTCACGCTTATTAGGTACTGTCTATGATGTTTCGATTAAGTACTAGGATATCATCAGTGGATCTTGGGCTCGTTTCCCGGGTCGAGCAATATTGTTTCAGATTTTACAATCAAAGTTTGGGTTTATGATCCCAAATAATAATGCCATAGGTAGGAGTTTTCAAAACCCTTGTGTTTTAAAACTCAAGCTACGTTCCAACAACAATCAGTGCAATCTGATAAATGTTTTGACCACTGCGTTAATAGATCAGTCATCCAAAATATAGTTGTTAACTTAAGTTACAACTACCTATTATATGTAGGTAGGTAATATCTGCTGTCAACGGGTCTTCGATCAACAAGGGCAACAAATTCGGAAGCCAATCCACAATTTGATGAAAAGAAATTGAATAAAAAAAGTTCGGTGTTGCTCCAAGCAAGGAATTGATTAATTTCAAGCACGGAAAACAAGCCGTCGAGGGCTCATTCCTGGCTAAAAATATGTAACTTTAACTAGGGTTTTCTTTTCCATGACGGACATAGTCTTATCTTTTTACGGTAAACACTTACAGTTCGACTTTATTTTTGGACCCACGACTTAAAACACCGAAACGAATAGTCTGACGTACTTTTGCTTGTACATTTTTCGCATTAAACGTATCTTGACTTTGACTGTTGCTGATGTAATCTATGTGACTAAAAACATTACGACTTTGACTTTGACTCCGTAGGGTTCGTTCCCGGGTTCATTATCGACAGTTTACGCTCTGTCGCACTCTTGTTATCTAACTAACCGCTGTTTCTACCTCCTTCAAAAATGTTTTTATACATTTCGACTGCCAAAGAACATTGGTAATGACCAATTTGGGGACCTTTAGCGATTGCTTTTACAATGTTGCGTGTGGCTTATAAGAATAAAAAAAGCAAAATTGTGTACAGTTCAGAAAGGCATATAGTTAGATTAGTTACAAAGTTTAAGAAGACATCATTTTGCTTTTTTACATATGTGCATAATAATAATTTTAAAGGTAGGTACATTCTAAGTAATATTAATAATGAGACATTTTACAGTATCCATTAATTTTATTTGTAATGCGTAGATATTTTGATTTTTATAAATGGAATAACGTTAATTGGTATACTACTTGTTGTGTTTAGTTTAATGTTATTAATAAGTAACTAAACACCCACCACGGCTTTGTACCCGTACTACACATCTTTCCCACATTTTCCACTGTTTACCTTCCTCAATTAATTGAATATCCAACACAAAAATATTTTTTCAAATTGAACCAGTTTTTACTGAGTAAGGCACATTAAAAAAACATTTTCTTCATAATATAACGAAGTCCCAGACAATCTATACTAGACTTAGTTCGTTGTATTAATATTGTATTTCAAACATTTTGTTTCAACTAAATTTCATGGAAATTCATACAGAAAAACGGAAAAATAAAAAGGATATAGTACAGTCGCCGTCAGATATATCGGAGCAGACAAAGTGACCAAATACTTCTGAACAGTTAAAATGTCAAAAAGTTCCATACACCACATGTTACCATTAATATCTGAACATTAATTACTTCAATAATATCTGAGCAGATGCCAATAACATCCGAACAGTCATAACGTCAATATGTCTCACGCACGTCATGTGTCTCATGTAGCTACCTGTATAGATGAGTGTTCAGATATTATTGGTAAGTTGTGTGTAAAGAAATTATTGACTAGCATCTGCTCAGATATTATTGAAGTAATGAATGTCCAGATATTAATGGTAACTTGTGGTGTATGGAACTTTTTGACATTTTAACTGTTCAGAAGTATTTGGTCACTTTGTCTGCTCCAAAATATCTGACGGCGACTGTACATAGAAGTAAGTAAGAAATAGAAAGCAAAAGCAGTCTAACTGCAAACATTTAGTTAAAACCTGACTAATGACGTCACTCAGCGCATCATTCCACATTCCATGTAGGCAGTGAGGAACATTTTGTATCCAGAGCAATGACTTCATAGCGGAGATTTTGCGCCCCCATTTGTTTATCTTTTAGTGTCGTAAAAACAACAAAGTGCGCTTTGTTCAGAACGGGAATGCGTGTAGGGAAATTAATTGCACTCCAATGTCTATCCCAATGGAGCATCTGCAAAACGACTGCATCAAAAAAGTGCAGACGATAAACACAGCATACAGAGAGAACAGTGAACTATTCTAAAAAGTAGTGAAAGCGTGTTAGGCGCAAATTTCCTGCGACGTATACACCCGTTTTTGGTATCTAACGTTTTCGTGAATCCCGTGGTAAAATTTGTTTTTATAATGATTATTTAGATTACTTACGTACTTTTTCACTATTACCCATAAACAAAATCTCTGCATGACCCAAGGGTTGTCTGGTAGAGTGTGCTCCTAGCATTAAGTCCACCTTGTAAGTCACAGGAATAAAATAAGAATCAAATACAATTAAAACCCGTATATTTGCTGACACTGTGACACTTTTTTAATGACAAGTAAAAATATTTCAAAATCAAAAAGAATATCTAAAAGAATTAAAAATAAATACTAACAAAATATATAAAAAGGTTTGCATCGGCAACACAGCCGCCCCGGTGTCGAAGACACAAAATAATTTTAGGCCGACTGTACAAAAGGGCAGCTTTGTTGCCTAGGCTAAGTTAAAAAAACTAATCGCCGTACTGAGCGCTTCAGCGTTCCGGTACTCGTACGAATCTCCACTGAACGGACAACTCCATCTTTACCCGGAAACGTTCTGAGTACGCGTCCCCTGGGCCAGGTTCCACGAGGTAAGTTCCCATCCGCTACGAGTACCAGATCGCCTTCGCTAACTGGACACGCTGGGCCAACATTCGCCCTAGGAACGAGAGTCGGCAGATATTCCTTGACCCAACGTGACCAGAAGTGGTCTGCAAGCCGGAGTCCTTTTTTCCAACTCGCCCGCCGAATCCAAGTCCAAGAAGTCCAAGGACTGTAAGATTACCCAATAAAGGTGTTATCTGTAAATGTATATGTGTATCATGTGTGCGCTGCGGTAGTGATTCTTCGGCCTAGGTTGATATTTCCTACTGTGATTATTTGCACTATGCCCTAACTGCAGCATTTGCGTCACTCGTGCACATTTGCGTGCCTGTTTGATAGCGCAGCGATGCGATAGGAAGCACCGCAACGCACCATTGTTTGAGGCCTTTTTAACTGTATCGGGTATTTATGAGTTAATAAATCACCAATAAAGGTTCTGATTTTAGATTTAGTATTGCAAAAATTAAAATCAGTGTCAACATATGATTTTGAAGATCACTGATATGATCTCGATGCATCACTGGGTAATGTTATTAATGTAATAAATTAAGTTTTAAAATTTGTACTTATGATATTCGAAACTAAAACTAAGCAGTAAACTTTACAAAGTCATGCGTAGCATTCGTTTGAATGGCATACAAGGCTGTTTTAAACAGAATTTTGGTTTCTTCTATAAAAGGTATTCTGTCAATGGAAATAACATAATGAAATTGCACTTAAAAATATGCGTTACCTTACTTTTAGCTCATCGATTTTAACGTTTAAGCGTCATCTTTTACGAAAATTCTCCATCGATCCGCCTAGGAAACACCTTTGTGAGATGCATTAAAAAAATATTTTAATATAAAACAAGTAACAGTTTACTCAAAAGTACATTCGCCATTATATAAATATATAAAATTAACATTGGAATTTAAAAAATTAAAAAGTGCGGATTTATTTTAAAAGCAAGACTTTCGTATAATATGAAGCTCCAAGCTCTATTAGTTCTTTAAAACGTGATTTACCAATTAAATATTTTTTTTACCAAATGTCCACATGTAGCCTTGAACGAAAAAGTAACACGATATTTTTTATTCTTTGCTTAGCGTAAAAAAGTTATGAAAGGTTCTGACAGAGTTCACTTTATAAAAGCAAAAACAAACTCTCCTACGAGTAAATTAAGTACATGCCCCACAACAATTTTCAGTTCAAACACCAGTTTCAGGCCCCAATTCGAGTCTACACGGGTTGCGCGATTGCTGCCGGCCGCTCATGACGTCACGCGTGACGTCAACGTTCGCGCCGAGACGTGCCCGCCTTTGTCTGCACTGGAACAAACTTAGGACAATGAAATATGCAACTACCGACAAACTTGGGCAGGCACATTCAGAATGTGGCAAAGGATTTTCTCTATACAGCTTGAAACGCGTCATGTTGAAATTGTGCTCAAACCGCTATTTTTAGCTTAGACACGAAACATCAACAACCAACCGCATTAAATGTCAAATGCACTAACATGACATCTTTGACAGATGATTTGACAGCTGTCATAACTGACACATCCCAAACATTTTGTGCAATTAGAGAACAATGAAAATGACCTGGTACCGCTAAAATTGAGTTCGTGTGGCTGATCATGAAAACTTGAGCCTTCGACATCTTACCTCAAGATGGAACTGGCCGTACTCTACTTCTTTTTGCATCGAATGGCTTTCGTCTTGGCTTAACGTCACGATAGCGTCATGTATCAACCCGATATGTATGTAGTTCTAAACATATTTGGCAGACGGCACTTACCGTAGGCTGATGGGTTGATACAGCAGAAAAATTTCATCGCTTACGATAACTTGCGGTTAGCTTAGTTGGTCGTAAGTTTCAAGCTCACAAGGTCGTGGGTTCGATTCCCGCACCGCAGGGGGAGATAAAAATTGTCTATTTCTTTAAAATATTTAAAGGTCGCTAGTGCGGCGTAAAGCACAATAAAAATAAAAAACCGATTAAATTTTTTTTATTTATGCGGCCCTATACCCCAATTAGTTAGTTTAGTTATTTATTATTTTATGTTTATTTGAAACTTTATTGCACAAAAAGAAGTACAAAAGCCGGACTTAACGCTAGGAGCATTCTCTACCAGTCAACCATTGGGTCGTGCAGATAGTTAGTTTATGGGTAACATTAAAAATGTGTGTATGGATTACAATAAGTAATAATAAATAGCAATAGATTAAACACCAGAATAGGATATTCATACGTTCATGATAAATTAATATAATTTACGTTGGCCAAGGAACATGTCTGATCTACATACCACTGGCCTACATCACCAGCATCAGTAGTCAACGAAACTTTGAACAACGAAGCTGTGAAAACTAAGAACAAGCCACTGTAAAACTACGAAACAGTCGTTACACTTGCTACGTTACCGGCTAGTCTGACTTGGTATAAAAAGCCTGAGTGGCAGTCTCCACAGTCTCTAGTTAGGTACGCGTGCCTCTTGACGGATTGCGCGAGTGCCGGCCGCTCGTGACGTCACGTGTGACGTCAGCGCTCGCGCCGAGACGTGCCCGCCTTTGTCTGCACTGACACAAAATGGTCGAGTACGTGGTACAATGAAATATGCAATTCTAAACAAACTTGGGAAATTTTTGATTGTATCGAAATCCTTTGTTCGTTAGCTGGTAAAGTTCGGAAGACAAATGCGTGAACTGACCACGGACTGACCGACTTATCAATTTGCAGTAAATATTAATATCAGTAAAATGGCGATTGATGACGTCACTCTTCCTCAAGTACCTAATGCAGGCAAAAGCACGCCAGACTACTGAACTTAGGATTTTGCGCCGCCCTTATGTTGTGCACAATAAATTTACCTACCAAACTGCAATTGTTTACTTTGATGCGCTGTTTGTGATTTGATAGGTTGAACAAATGTTTAAGTAACAGTTCAAATGAAGATTTTGTAGCTCTATGTGCGATGCTCCGATTTTAAACGCTACTTTACAGATCACGAAAAACAGTTGTAAAAAGTACAGAACCATTTATTTTGAATATTATATAAATTGTGTTGAAAAATTACCAAATGACGTTCTTAGTTTAAACAGCTTATACTTTCTTCTTCGTCGATACACTCTTGTTTGGTTTTTGGGTGACCTGCTTTATAATCCGCCGCGGTTCCTCTCGCAGGGCTACTTTGTGAACGCATTCATTTATGCTCGCCGATATACTGTTCTTCTTCTGGTCTATTCACCTCATTGGGAACCTTCTTCTAGGTCTGGTGCCTTCCACTCTCTCTTGTACAATTAGATGCTGTATAGATTTTCCGTCTCGTCGGAGTAAAGGGCCAAAGAAACCCGAGGATCCGAGCTTGCAGTAGACAGTAGACGTTGCTTGATGCCCAGTTCTTGAAGGACTTTATCGGCTTGTTATTTTGATCTTAAGGTTAAAAAAGCAGCTTGAAGTGTTTTTAAAGAAGCAGAAGAATTTAATCTTACCTTGCGGTGTGGGATTAGAACTTTCACGTATTGCGCTTGCTGCCCTTACAATTGGCTACTTGACAGTGTTAACAATAAAATATGAAAAGTGTTAGATATGTTAGCTTATTAGTTAAGTAATCATTTTACATTTTTACTTTTTAATTAAAAGCATAGTTAGTATTTTATTTTTGCAAAACAAATTTAAGTTTTTTTATCTGTGGAACAAAAGAACCGAAACGGAAACCACCATTGCAATTCGGAATGACAGCTGTCGGCGAAAATTATTTATTTTAATGTGGCGAAACAATGATTATTTTACCGATTAAATTGAATTATTGTGTCTCTAATCGTATTAAGAATTTATTGAAACATTTTCCGTTTATCTAAATTAAGTCGTTTCTATGCGTATCGGTTCGTTGTCTAGGACGTTGACGTCATAATTGCAACAGTGACGTGACTTGGCGTTTTCGCGCGCTTTTTAAATGTGTTACACAAAATCTTATTTTTCTCTGGTTATTTAGATTATTTCCAGATAAATCGAATTGCTTGGGATATTAAAAGAACGGGCGCACATTTTACAATACTTTTTCAAAAACTGTCAAGTAGCCAATTGAGCTAACTTCAAGTTATCGTAGGCGAATAATTTTTCTGTTGTTTTAACGTCATAGCCTTATTCTAAACTTTTTGGTTTCTTTAAAATATTTAAAGTTCTCTAGTGCGTCGTAAAGCCGAAATTGTCAGTCTTTCGAGGGTTTATGAAACAATCGGTTTATTAAATCTTTCAGCCAATGAAATATATAGTCTTACAGACAAATGTGGAATAAGAAAACAGTGCTACACAAAAGCAAATTCAGCAACCAACTCAAATATTGCCGAGTCTGCCTCCGCATGACAAATCGCCAGCGCGTCTTACGATCACAGATTCTGTCAGATCGTTTCCCGTTACCAAGTACGTCGTGCCCCCCGACACTAGTTGGAATAATTCATCCGGATTTATACGGCGATACATCTTCGGGTTTCGACCGCAGACGAAATGACTGAGCGCGTTCAGACGCTATCAATAACCTTCGTTACGTGAATCGTTTGCTTCGCGCGGTTTATTTTGTGTCGGTGTAAATGTACGGAAATGGAAAAACGAGTAGAAGTGCCAATGAGTGGCAAACATTTTGCAAGCAAAAAAACTGTATTTTCATTTCTGATCTGAGAAGGAATTCCTGTCCATGAAAATGAGTTTTTGCTTCGGTCAAAAATTATAATTTTTAATCTTTTTAGTGGCTAATCGGAGTAGTACCTACCACATACTTTTTACAAGAAATACAGTAGTGGCCGTATTGGGGATCACGGTTCCTGACCAGGACGCAGCTACATCAAATAAAATTAACTAGCTGTTACCCGCAACTTCGTTCACGTGATTTCGGGATAAAAATTGTCTTATATGTTACTCCAAATTTTTACATCCACACAAATTAAAATTTATTTTTACTAGCTATTGTCTGCGACTTTGCCGGTGTTATTTCGAGATGAACTGTACTTTATTTTAAACTTGTGTATCGTCTCTCGTCTCATCAAACGTCATCTAAATCCTCTATGTAGTTTTTGCATAAAAGAGTAGTTTTTACGTAAAAGAGTAACAAGTATACATCCGGACATTCAGACAACCAGATATCTATACATGCTTACACTTTCGCGTTTTAACATTTTAAGTAGAATGTGAAGATATTTTATTTTTGTATAAAATCCACTGTATTGCGTTGTAATTTGCCTATTGCCTCGCTACTCGGTGGACCTACATAGATTCTCACCTTATAATTTATGTACTGTTAACAGTTTAACATGATAAATAAAAGCATTGCGACATTAGTCATCCATTTATCCTTACAACCGACATTTGTATTTGTAACTCTTTCTTGAAGTGTTATTTACGGAAAATAATAACTCTATACCTACTTGCACTCTGTATGAGATGCAATGTAGTTCGTTGAATGAATGCGTTTGCATAAATTGCTTTTGTTTACGATGCTACAGGTTCGTGTTCAAAAGATAGTTCAAAGTATTCACGTTGTAGTATTCTACATCTATCTTTCAACAATGTACACAACGCTCAAGCAAAATGAGGTTTTAGGAGCATATGGTAGCGCTGGCCGTCTGCCACGGGGACTTAAAGAAAATTTACTGCCCACAAAAATGTAGCTGCGCTCCTGCGACTCGGGACCCAACGCGGCACCGGCCGGATTAAAGTTTTGTTAATATGGAAAGGTTACTGCGGCACAATTTCCCATGAGATCAAAATAAACACGCCACAGATTATCAGGGGTTTACCTTTCGGGGATTTCTTTGGATATTCGCTAGCAATAAGTGTTGATCGTACGTGTATTATTTGCGGAGTGTACGAAGTACTGAGATTACGCGCTTGCACAGGATTGGTCGCAAAATGAAAAGCCTCTTTTTAGCTATGATAAAAGCGTTTAGGCCAACGGAAATCAGCTACATCCCTCGTCTGAGACATAGATTACTGACCTAATAATTTACCTTTATTTATATGGCCAACAGTTTAACATGCTAAACATAAACAAGTTAGTTAAATCAGACATGAATTTGTACTAAGCGCCATAATAAATAAGTTAATTTAATTTAATCTGGCATCCCAGATTTTGAATGAATTCCAAACCCATGGTTTGGGAGCCGCTGGAAAGGAAAAGATTGTTAAAAATGTATTTAGTTTAATTATTATTGTATGTGCCTGTTTTCTGTGTGAGAGTCTGATAATTCTTTTTGTTTTTCTGTACAAATATTGTTAGAAAAGTATTTTTGCTTTATTAATTCCGTCAATACGGTATAAACTTTATAAGTTCATCCCGTAACTCCACATTGCATTCCGATTAAGTATATATGTACTCGTATATTTGATAGTTTAGAAGAAGAAGATCTTAAATGTACAGAAGTTTCAATTACCTACTTATTTTTCAGTTGACAACGTTATTTGAATGCGAAAACTGAAAGGAAAATTAAGACTATGAGCAATTTTGTTAATATCCATTGGCAAACTAACAGATGAGTTTATACTTACTATCTTTTCGCGCTTTGGTTAAAGCTCGCGACTTTGGTCAGGATAGAAGTATCCTATATTCAAATACATTTAACAGTTATTGCACGTCTTTCACGTCTTTCACGAACACTCATACATCGAGACATGCATATATCGTTTCAAACCTTTGCGTTTAAAATTGTTTATATTATTATTAATAGGCGCCAAATTTAAGAAAGACTTTGAAGACGTTTAAATTTTAATATGAAAGACCTTATGTATCGAATTTTCGGCGGGCACCAAATATTTTGATCTAGTTTTCTTTGAAATACTCAAACGAAATAGCGGCGATCTCATGAAACGAGATCATGCAGTAGTATTTTCGAAAACGCAATCTATCGACCGTTTTTGGGTCCCAACTAGTGATTGCAATCCGGCGTCATTTTCAGTCCGGCCGGATGCGACCGGATTCCCATCTATCCAATTAATTAAATCATAATTATTTTCGGTTTTGAGTACAAAATAAGTGAGTTAATAAAGTGTCACTGCACTTATATATAGGCAGTTTAGAAAAAATAAATCACAAATATATAAAATCAACTTTATTTCCTAACCAATGTTAAGACAAATAGACAACAAGAAAACAATTAAAATTTAGTAGTGTAGGTAACTAGTAATAATTTTACGACGTAACGAGTAGCTCAGTCTTTCTAGATTTCACTTTCACAGATAGATTAATTTATAAGTAATAATATTAATTATCAAGTAACTATAATATCTAATAGATACAATTAACCTTACGTAATTAACTGAAATGATATCAAAATAATTATTAAAGGATTTGAGAAGAGCATTCTAGAGAACATATAAGTCTTATAGACCGTATTTATGATTATGACAGATGCCATCATTATTTGATGAATCTGTCGAATTAATGAACGACTCGCACGCATGAACACTACGCTCAACGCATTTAAAGTACCTACTCATGCAACAGCTATATCGCACACCTAGTTAAAGACTCACACAACTCAAAATAATTCAAAAATGACTTAATAACATGACAGAAATCTGCGTTAAAAACTACGTGATCTCCAAAAACATCTGTACAAATAGTATCAAAAATGAAAAGGAGATAGCGCTCTAGGTTAGTTAGTATTGCTATAATAAATAAATAATATTACTATTTTCCCACAAACTGCTAGCACCGGATCCGGTCTTCGGATCCGGTATATTGGTACCGGATCCGGTAACCATTAAATGATGCCGGATCCGCCGGATTACCAATTCCGTTTTTCCGGATTGCAATCCCTAGTCCCAACCTCGGCGTGTTCAAAGAAGTTCGAAATCGTTAGCAATGCCCGCGCAGTAGGTTAATATTTCTAATAGTGGGTAGTAATGCGCCACTCATCATAACATATCTTAAGACAGATTCAATTCGGTAATAGATTTTACATAGATATATTGATTTTTTATTTAAATTCCTAATTATGAAATCTATCGAGCGTTTTTGGTCCCAACCTCGGCTGGTGTTCAAAGAATTTCGAAAATTGTTTACAATTCTCGCACAGTAGGTCAAATAGTAAAAGAAATCCGCCATGAATCATACTTTAAAGTGGGTTCTATTCAGTAATAGATCACACATTTGGTTATTTTATTTAAATAACGGAGCTTTTTCTTGATTACAAAATCTATCGATCGTTTTTCGGTCCCAATCAGCGCCGGCAGTTAGCGGTGGAGGCTGTTGCCGAATCTCGGCAAATGGTGCCATTAGGCGAATGCGTGCCGCCGCCCGGGAGGCGCGCGCGATCATCGCGCATTTGAATAATACATGAAATGGCGTACCTTTGCAGCTTACGCCGATCCCGGAACAATGATCTTTTAATACCGGACGAGGTCGCAGTAGATGTAGACCTCACTGAACTGCATTTACCATTCAATGATATTGGTTTACCTTGTTTAGTTTTACTGCACGATAATGCTTTCTGCTTCTTCGAATACGTTTGAGTGTGATGATTGATACGTTTGATTTTGAAATAAGAAATAGAATGACACTGAAAAATTTTATGCGTAGTCATTTTATTGATGTTTTATTACAGAAGACGTGCGCAGCAAGCGCACTGCGTTGTAACTTGTTGCATCAAGTTTTAAACGAAAAAACATTATGTCAATCATAATACGTACTTACAAAAAAACCAAAAGGCATAACATAATTTATTCTAAATGATAAATTAAATAAACATTCTTCGTTTAAAATAAATTTCGATAAAATGGACGTCAGCGCCATAAACATTCGGTTTAAATGCGGTTTTTTACTTCTGCAGTCAAAAGCACGTCAGATTTTACACTTTGGACCCTATGAGAACTTCTCAAGACCTTTGAGAAGGAAAAAAATAGGTCGACAGCTTCCAACACCTACTTTTACTTACCTACTTAATTTTAGAAATCTTAATGAGAAATTTTGTTCGCTTTTTATTTCTTATCATATGGTCGTAGGTTATAAATAATATTTAATTACAGAGTTATCTACAATTTTGAAATTGGAAGATTATGATTAATTTATACAGTCGAAAGCACATCAGACTACACACTGTGGACTTGCACCGACCTTATGTCTCTGGTATAAGAACTAGAATTGAACTGCAAGTGTTTATTTTGATGTGCTGTTTACTGTACTTAGTATTTTAAAGATAGAAAAAGGAGGCCAGCTAGATAGGGCATAGCAATTTATCGCTTGAACTGGAGCAGCCCGACTGGTATAATACTTCCACCTTACAGAAGACCGCAGCCAAATAACAATCACTTCGGTGTTGTTATTTTCCTGCGTGTGAGTAAGGTTTCCAGAGGTCCTGAGGGGGAGGGGGATGCTATATCAGTAGCAGGGGTCAAGCCTTCAAAGTAAGGGCGACAAGTCTAGTAACAACTGTTATGTTGTACTTGTCACCCTTAAGCTAGCCATTACCACTTAACATCAGGTGGGATGAGGTCAATCTTGAAGTGAAAATATAAAAGTAAAAAAAAGCAACAAAGATAATAATTATCTTTTAACTATGTGCCTATTTACAAGAGGTGTAAGTGTTTAAAATATTAGAAACAGAAAAATATTATCTCCTCCTTATAGTATATTTATTGTAATATTATCACCTTATAGTTTAAAGTTCGCTTGTACGGCGTAAAGTACTATAAAAATAATAAAATCGATTAAGATGCCAAGGTGTCTTCGATTCCGTGGTTTTCAAACATTTCTGCAACTAATGTACCACGGGCCGATAGGTATATAAACATATTCGGCACAGGGCACTTAACCGGAGGCTAACGGTTGATACAGCAGAAAAATTTCATCGCCTAAGAGATAATACTTTTCTATTACTAATATTTAAAGTTCGCTAGTACGGCGTAAAGTATTATAAAAATTTTTGCGACAGTTCATATTTCCATTTTTCTCTTGTCAGCAGGCAGGTGTATCAAGTGTGAAAGTAGGACGTCTAATCAATCATTTTCCTCAGCACAAAAATCGATGATCTTATTTCGCTTTCAATGTAGCTAAAAACTGTAAATTCAAAGGGAGGGGGTAAGTAGGTAAATCCGCGACAGACGCTTTGAGGAACTGCTCGTTAGTCTAGGGGATGATTTATCGCCTGCCGTGCGCTTGATTAATTACTCCGTGAGAAAACTATCGTGCTGTCCCTACCACTTCATTTGTACAGCTTATCGGAACGACATTAATCATTGTTGCCGATCGTATGGCCGACACAAAGGTGTGCTGTCTCGTTGCATTCAAATTGCTATAGTCGTGGACTAGAAACGGAGTGTTCGGACACCTGTGGAAAATGGTTATGCAATGACTTTTATTAATAAGGAGCCGCTGATTCAGCTAAACGTTTCCATCTTTGATAAATCCAGAAGTCTAGCCTAATTGCAGTTAAGGAACTACGTCATCCTTTCGATAAGTTTAAAATGTATGGGACTGACATTTCACTTAAAAAAGTCAAGTGATATTATTTAATCCTATAAATTTTTAAGTTGTCGAATCGATATCAAAGTTCGACAACTTGGCTTGGTCAGGGGGTCGAAACGATGGAATTTTTATAGCAAAAGCTTAGATTATGTTGGTTGCATAATATTTGATTACATGAATTTAATGGTTTATTCGGCGCTTTATCAGCCAGAAGTCACATTTTAAGTTAGAAGTTGATACCTTAAACATTTAAATATTGGACAACATCACATATATTGCTATGATTCTATGGTAAGTAGCTAAAGCACTTGTATTACAGAAATAACGACGGTACCATAACACCCAGATCAGATACAATATAGAAAAGTTCGTTTCCCATATTGACCCGACCGGGGATCAAATCCGGAACCTCAGAGATGGCGCAACGCCAAAGTCTGGCCTGCTCGCTTCTCGGCTACGGAGGTCGTCGTTACTCCGACGGACGGAATTAAAGGATTTCATAAAACCATAGAGATACAAATTGCTACGAATTTGAACTAGTTATAGTACAAATGACACATAATTTTAATACCATCACAGCCTATTTTTTAGTGTTACACTCCAAACAGTTTATTATAGTATTAGAGTAGTAAAATATAAAGTATAACAAAGTTGCGATATACTTTATCCCCCAGTGTGTTGCACCACGCCACGCAACCACGTACTACAACTAAGCTTCCTCTCCTAGTGTAACGCCACGATCGCCTCCTATTTCAAAGCCACGCCCAGCCCTCTCCTTCCTTTGCCACAGTGCGCTACGTCAAGTAAATGTTACATCAGAATACTTACTTTCCGAAACGCAGATTGGCAACAAACCCTATCTCAAAATAAATTTATGTTTTCAAACGTTAAATTCCACCAAAACCTCGTACCTGATAGATCCCTAAACCTTGTCATCGCTTCACATCAATGCCAGAGACGTATTCCGCTACATTTTATAAAACCGTGAATAAACATTTTATTATCCGTTCGCAATCTACGCACCGTCCCGACATTGTATTTCTGAAGGCGAGCACTTTTTCCCGGGATTATCCGAAAGTCGTAACACAAAGTACGCTCTTTAATCTCGCACAGGCTCTTAACCACTCATAATAAAGATTTAGGGCTAATGAACTGTACCTTAACGAAATAAGCGATATTCTCTAGACGCCTAATTTTGGAATTACAAAAAGCCGAGAGGAAATGAAACTTATTAATACAGGGGAGCAGGTGCGAATTTAGGCGTTGATTTTAAAATGTTCCGGAGAAATTGTAGAACGCTCACGGAGAATGGGGGAATGCTTTATTAAAATCTTCTTGGTGCTAGAGTTTTTCCGTTTCTGTTTAAGTCACGTTTTGGTTTTTATTTTTCGATGTTCCAGTATTTTAAGAACCAACTACTCGGTCCTAGTTTCATTTCCCGAGTTGAGCAAATTATGTCGTTAATGTCTAATATAAAATAAGCCCACGTTTGATCTCAATCTCTTTTGATGGAAAGCGTAGATGAAGATTAGATGGTATATGTTTGTTTAGAAGGTATCTGTTTATGTTGGCTTTATCCAATTTTAACATATCCAGATTTTAACGTTACAGAAAACTGACCCTGGCAGATGTTTACACTCCTTGATTGAAATTCGCATTCTTAAAGAAGTGGCTAACCTTCGTGCGTAATAGAGAAATGTCGATAACCTAAGGGTGAAACTATTTCGCGTTTATTCGTACTGTGGAGGTCCACTCGTCTGCGGTTTTTACAGCTCTTAATATTTGCCTTCTTGTCATCGCCTATGATCCTCTTCGTTCGGCGCGCCAGCGAGCCCCGAGTATCCAGCAGATATCTAGCATACTTATAGCAGAGTTAGAATAGTATTCCATAAAAGAACAAACTTAAGCTTTTCAAACATAGCTCAATTTGTAATCACCAACTTCGGCTAGCGTGGTGATTAGGCCAGTACACCCACCGTTGTTACGACAACGTGATGGCAATGATGAAGACCGTAGTTCTGCAGTTGAATAGTTGCAGATACTACATCGGTCGGATCTGACCACAGAACATTAAACATTCTTTCTATGATCTGACTATTCAATATTTTTATTGATTTATTTTTAGAACTGTTTAATGTTAGACGAGTTGCCGGTAGTCTATTACCGTTATATATTGTCTATATTCACATGGCGATATTATTAAAGCGATGTAAGGTACAAGGGGTTCGTATTCGTAAGGTTAAACTATATTTTAGCCTCAAATCTGTTGGTTGGTAGCGATTGCTACTAGGCATGAAGTTCGCCTTTTGTACTTTTTATAAATTAAGTAACTTTGGGATCATGGTAGTCTACTTATTTTTCCTACTCATACTTCTGAATACTGCTCACAATATTTCACTGTCCAGTCCATACGCTTATGGAATTCCCTTCCTTTACCTATCAGGGAATCTAAGTTCCTTCCCATTTTCAAATCAAGAGTAAAATCTTTCTTTCGTTCTCTTAACTAAACGCCAACTTGTATTCTTTATCAAAGTATTTAAATTAAGCTAAGCATTTATTGGTATTTAATTTAATTGGATATATTTATTCTATATGTTTGTTTAAACCGTGAATACTTAATAAATAAATTATGTATGTATTCATTTATTCATTTTAGTTATGGTATTTAGGTTACGTTAGGTTAGTATTTTCTCGATAAACATTTTGCACGACCGTACCCCTTTCTCGACATCTACTATTTCCTCTACCTAAAGGTTGTCTGGAAGAGATTGCTCTCTAGCAATACGAACGCCTAAATTGTACTTGAATATGTCTGTAAAACTAATTTCTGTAAATTTTCTGTGCAATAATGTGTATTCATCTATCTATCTACGAGATCTATAGTCCTGCTCATTTCACAATCCTTTATTCGGATTACTGATTAAGGGAAAATAAATTAAATATTGTCATTAAGTGTAGCAAAATAGTGCTGTCTGTACGTATACAACATTGATTGTTACTTTATTTGCTCAGTCGGCAGAACACCTGCGCGGGTCGCTAAGCCCTATGCATACGTATTAGTTTTGCCGTACAAAATGCCCTATTTCTGTCCATTCAGACGCTTTTTATCTGAGACTTGTATTTGGTATACCTAAAAAGTATTTCTTTAAATCGATTTAATTTGTACATTTTTTCCCTATTAACAATACGTATATCCGTACAAATGCGAATCTGTAATATGTATATGTATGGTTTAGTGATCACTAACCCAAGTCATATCTAGACCATCGATTACATATTTTGCTTGACACTGAAATAAAACCCAGGTCTCCGAATAGTAGAAGCATTTAAACTATACCATGAACGAACATCGAAGCGTTCAATTTAACTGGGTATTCACTGATAATTTCATCTTTGCTAAGCTTGCATTAACTATGAATGGAATATCGGCAATCGCAATTGAGTAAGTCATCTATTGGCATCTGTTGGAAATATAGTTTGTTTAAATATTCCAGAGCTATCAGCAAATATATTTTTGTAAATAAGAACGTTAAGTTTTCTACAATCAGTATCACAAATTCATAACGTGCCAAAAAGTGGGTTTCGAAATATCTGCATGTCTAAGCGCACTGACGCTATCCGAAAACAGTCTCGTGAATGTTTACTTTTACAACAGCAATAGGTCTGTACAGCAAAGTTCTGTGGCCAATGTTTGCGTCACTAATTCGTAAAAAACTGTACGAAAAAGTGACGGTTGCGATAAATTTTAACGCAACGTTTCTTCTAAATTTACAAGATGTACTAAGGAATAATGTGTCTTATATTTTTTTGGTAATCTAATTGGACATAGGTTCCGAACCGGAAGTAGAATCACTTTGCATTATATACAATGACGATTCGAAAGTGTTATTTTATGTAACCTACTTGAATAAACAAATATTGAATTTGAATTTGAATTTGGACCAAATAGACATCCTTTTAATATAGCCTGTTCTATTAATATTTCACTGTTGACAAATTCCACTACAAATCTCCAGGTTTTAAAACTCAACACTCCACGTATGACAAAGGAGGCCGTCGAATACGAGATGATCAAAATGAAAAAAGGTGGACGTCGTCAAAAACACATGGTATGGGTAATCCCCGCTTTCTCTCATATCGATTACCAAAGCTGATTCCGGCTCTTTGTTTCAAAAATGCAAGTGTGTGATAGTACCTATGAACTGCATCTGGAAAGTGATTGGATCCGAGTAGATGGTTTTGACGCGAGACGTCCGCGGTTGCTGACGGTACACTTCGTTGGATTAAACCGACTTTACATTTCCAGGCATTCGGTGATTCTTTTGCTATATACTGATAATATGGTATACACAAACGCCCGGATATGTTACATGGTAATAATTTAAGATTTCCGGGATTAAAAACTCCTGGAAATGTAATCACATAAAGGAACAACTACTACATACTTCTTACTAGATGTGCCAGCGACTTTGTTCGCGTGAACTACAGGTTTCTTACCTGTATATATTTCATGGTTGTTTTTACCCCTATCTCCCCTAATATTCAAAACAAAATGAAGCCCATGTCCGTTCTACAGGTTCGACGTATACTTTTTCCAAATTTCATCAAAATCGGTTCAGTGGTTTAGGCATGAAAGCCGGACAAGAAAACAGACAGACAGAGTTACTTTCATCTGCATTTTAAATTTTAGTATGCATTCTACTTTAATGAAAGTTGTTCATTATTATGTGTTAGTTAAAGAACTCTTTATACTACTAACATTGATGAAAGAATTATGGTGATAGCTTACTTCCTATTTTATTGAAAAAAAGTTTTAGACTTGCGCCAGATCCGCTTCACACAAATTTTCAGAGAGGTGTGATGTCAGTGCAGAAAGGTAATTATGTGAAACGTCGCATAAACTTTGTTACAACACTATCATATATTATCTAGCCCACAAACGAAGCTAAAAACATTGACATGAGATGTTGTAGTCATAAATACAATATTATGGACCCAATATAAAAGGAGGTTACGTCATTTTAGATACAGCGTAAAAGGTCCCGCTTTTCAAACTTAGCTAGGTTAATTTAGAAAGTGACATTTCCCAAATTGGTTTGGGTCTGATTATGCCCCGTCTATGTATGAGAATGATAAGAACAACATAAACCTCAGTTTGGTTAAATTAATTGGTGTGAATGTTTGGCGCATGGATTTATTTGCAAACATTTGAAATCTTTCATATTAGAAAAAAATCTACCAGCGTTTAGAAGAATGAATGAGATGAGTTCGACCCTTGGATCCTTGAGCATCATAACGTAAGGTCATAACTATCGCGCGTAATTTATTTCTCTTCTGCACGTGACGTGGGTTAGTTGCCATCGCCCATCGCTCTTCCCGCGTTCCCAGCCTCCCCGCTAACTTTTTTCACCTTTTATGGAATCGAAGGCAAAAGATCAGACATTCATCTAATTTGAAGTGATCACAGTTATCCATCGTTGTGCAGAACCTGTGGTGGATTGACTTTGAAATATTTTCACAAGTTACTAATTTCAACTTTAATAGAAAAATAGACTTTTGAAATTTAGTGACACACATCGTGGCATAGCGTGTGTAGCGTGCGTAGCTGTGGGATGTCATGGCGTGAAATGACGTCACAATATGGCGTGTCATGGGTATTGTGTGTTTTCTACGCAACTGTGGTTCAACGATTTAAACGTGACTCGTATATCAATAAACGGATTGAGTTTGAGACATTAATTACTATTTACGGTGAAAATACCAAGGTATCAAATTATGAACTTTTTACTTTACAAAGAAAAGCTAAATTACCAGGTAAGCGTGCAATATCTTGCGGTAAAGCCGAATCTTTAGAATCTCGCGTACCCAAGCCCCCGTATTTACTATTCACGTGTCTCTTTCCTCACGATCGCTTAGTCTGTTCAAACACAGTAATCGAGAAGGCAGCGAATGCTCTGTTTACTCACTCGACACCCTAAGATAAATGTTGAATACAGCTTAAAGCAGGGGTTGCCAAATTTTTTGGTCGCGACGCACTTTCAAATGTATTTTGATTCCGCTACGCACGTTACGTGGGGTATGAACGGCTGATCTCGCGAGGTCTCTTGCTATTTTCCAAGATCAATCCCTACGCATTATTTGACGAGATACGATTTCTGTTGCCCACGACTTCGCTTGCGTTATTTCGAGATAAAAATTATACTAATATTTTTTGTTGTTCGTGTCACTTCAATGTTTGTGTACTGTATATTGATTGTGTGTGCTAATAAATAAATAAATGAAAAATAGATTAATTCTTATTCATATTATTTGTAATGATAATATAGTTAGTATCTCACCTGACTTTCTACGAGATCATACAAATCTGTTTACAAGTTATTGCATGAAAAGGTAACAATCACATTCATACAAACTGTCGAGATATCACAGCTAAGTTGGACTAAGGTAGGAAAAAGAAATGATATTTAAAACAAACTTATAGGGTTCAAAGTTAACTTAAGGATAACATAACACTATAGTAAAATTAACACTATAGTCAAATCTAAAAAGTTTTAATTGCGTATTAGTTTTCCGCTTAAAAAAATATTCGTTTTGTAAGCAACATCAGTTTCCTAATTTGCGATACATTTCCTAATCACAATCCTTCACTTCCCGAAAAAAGTCACGATACAATGAATTTACTTTAGCCCTTGAACAGGCAATGGGACAGTAGTCCACCTCAAATCGAGCCTTAAACCTTTATTTACCGTAGAAAACCAATGAAACATTTCGATGCTCCAGGCCTGATTAAGGGTTAAGCCACTTTTTATTTTCTTTAGGACCTATAAATATATGTACTAATTTAATAAAAAAACGAGCCTACTCGTTTGTGTCGCTTTTCTCTGAGTCTGCTTTCACGGGCACACTTTGGGAAACCCTGGCTTAAAGTATTCGGGAAACCGTTTAATATGTAAGCGTCAAGCTTTTATTTCAACGCTTCCCCGGTTTTTTATCTGCGGCTAAATTACATTCTGTGTAGGGGGCTTATCGCCATTTATTTGTGTTCGGCATTGTGGTCCGATATTGAATTTTAAGTTAATGCTCCGCATTTATGTCTGCCTGGTAGTTCTCTTTTTTGTTCGACGGCCATTTTTACGATCGTGATGGGTGGGGTGTGCTGACTTTTGTTAACCTCCATGCCAAGAGGTCAAAGGTGACCTCAAGAAGCTCAGAATCTTATTAGTCACGTTAATTAAACTCGAATTTTAACGTCTTCTTTTCATTTAGGTTTTTTTAAATATCTGTTGAAATTAGTACCACTTTGGGGTGAGAACAAAATGAAGGAACTTAAAATAGTATTCCTTCACAGAAATATGCAGACATGATTTTCTCAATCATATTACATACAGATTTCTATTAATTACGCTTTCCTACTAAATCAGCATTTTATATCGAAGAGTAGTTTGGTGTTACCTACGAATTACTTTACTTATTGATAACCTCTTATCATAGTAAGTAGTAAAATAATTTACTTACAAAAATTTCTAAAGGCTTCGTATAGCAGAGGCCAACATGAGTATAAAAACCCAAATTTAAGGCATCAACACGAAACACTGCGAAATAATTCGCATACTTCACTCTATCTCCTTAAAAATATGTTGATGTAATCTTCTAAACCGAGGACGAAATGATCTATCTTAACGCAGTAAAATAAATCCGATAAACGGCGCTAGGCCAGCTGCTTATCACGAGGGTCTATAAATCAAGACCTACGAGGTTGATTCGGCACATATTCCAAATTTTCACTTGTTCACCATGACGTATTGGATTCTGGCATACCTTTAGCCTAGAGTAGGTTTTCTCAACTTGTGATTTAGGTTCCGTGGCCGGTAGTAAGTTACGTACTACCAATAGTCGCAGTACGAATAAACTGAGTCTACTGTGAACGAAATTATATCTAATTTTTAAGGACTTTTAACGTTAAAGGATAGATACGACCCTTTTAATACTTGTTTCAATATATTATACCTCGAATATTAAAAACCGTGAAATGTGTATCGTTTAATGAATAGATGAATAGATTGATGGAAATATGTTTGAAACTAGCTGTGTCCGCGACTTCGTTCGCGTGGACTACAGCATTTTATGGTCGGTTTTACCCCTCTCTCCCCTAATATTCGAAACAAAAAGTCTCTTTATTTTAATCCAAGTTTCGATCTATATTTGTACCAAATTTCATATCTCTAACTTCAAAAATAAACATTTTTTCATATAAACTTCCAAAGGTGGTATTAGCCCCCTCCCCCCCTTATTTTTAATAAAAAGTAGCCTTTGTCCGTTCTTGAGATTCAACGTATACCTATACCAAATTTCATCAAAATCGGTTGAGAGGTTTAAGTAGGAAAGCGTAACAGACACACAGACAGACAGACAGACAGAGTTACTTTCGCATTTATAATATTAGTAGGGATTATCCTTACTAAATGTATTTGGATGAGACAAAAGATCGATTTGTTTATAGTGCTACTCGACGCACTAGCGAACTTCAAATATTTTTAAAGAAACGGAAGAATTTCATCTCCTCTTGTGTCGGGCTTACCGGAGGCTAAGAGGTTGATTTAACAGAAAAATGTATCGCCTACGATAACTTGCGGTTAGCTCAGTTGGAGGAGCTGCACGCGCGATACGTGAAGGTTGTAGGTTCGCGGTCCACCTTGCATTATATTATTATTATTTGTATAGCATACATAACATTTTCATCCCGAAATTATGCAAACGAAGGAAAAAGCTGGCATTGAGAAACTGTTCATTCTGAATTACCGATTTTCCGAAGTTCACCGTTCGGAATGCATCGCGAGGATAATGATCTACTTTTTCGTGTACGACAAGCCTTGGAAGGTGTTAATTCCGAAGTTCGTTGATTCTTCGTTTCGATCCGCAATTTTCTTTTTCGTTTTTGGGAGTAAACCTGCTGAGTGTAGGTACCTATCTACAACTGTCAATGTGACAAGTAATGATACGAGTAAATCGATAGCCATGAAAGGTAAGTTCCTTTGAACATGCCTTCTTTTAAAATGACAAGAGATATTATTTAATAAAGTGAAGAAGCAGACAGTAGTGTTGTACAGTCGCCGTCAGATATATCTGAGCAGACAAAGTGACCAAATACTTCTGAACAGTTAAAAATGATAAAAAGTTCCATACACTACAAGTTACATTAATATCTGAACATTTATTACTTCAGTAATATCTGAGCAGATGCTAGTAAATAATTTATATAGACACAACTAACTAATAATATCTGAACACACTTCTCACACAGGCCAAATGAGACATATGACGTGTGTGACACATATTGACGTTATGAGTGTTCAGATATTATTGGTTAGTTGTGTGTATAGAAATTATTATGGAACTTATTGACATTTTAAACAGTTCAGAAGTAATGGTCACTTTTTCGGCTCCGATAAATCTGACGGCGACTGTACTTCACCCATTTTATAGACATCCGATACTTCTAGAGAGATTGAGATTTCTAACGTGTTTTTTAGATTCGAATACTTATAAACAGTGTATTTTAGTAAGTAGGAAGCGAAAGTGCATAGGTAAATATTTGTTTCCGATTTATTTTTCTTACTTAATCGAATAAATTAAATACAAAGTGCGTCCTACCATCGCAGAGAGTCACCATTCCATAAACAAGGTTTGTTTATGTCCCCAATCGTAAATTGCGATTCTCTGCGGATCATACAGATGTGAGTAAATTGGCAAAAAAACAAAAGGAGAGCCCATTTTGAAAATGCGATATAATAATTCTCAGGGGAGTAGGATGGGGCAATAAACATGGCGGATTGTGGTGTAGCAGTTACAAATGGGAGCGATTTGTTGTCGCCGCGGTTCCCTTTGGCACTAATGAGGCCCGGAATCACATTCCTAACCAAATCGTAATTTCGATACGAGTGTGATTCCATTAAGTATGAATGACTTGCAAATTTGGCGTGACTCTTTACACATTTAGACAATGATTGAGTGTACTAAAACTTCAAATATCTGTAAGAATTAATTATCAACTAATTATTTAAAATACCAAAAGTCTATTAAAATTTTGATTTATTACTACTACTTAATCTAGCTACGTATTTTAATAGATACCTACCATCTTACGGGGCACCAGCTATCTTTTTTAACATTTCATAATTAAGATAACGACCCGACGTAGGACCAAACTTGAAGAGGTTTAACGGTTGACAATAGCAATTTATTGCTTAGTACTGGTTTGATTTTTATTCTTCTGACTTAATTGTCGAAAAAATAATGAATTCTTTTGAACCGTTCTTTTTACAGGGTGGTTTATATTGCGTATTGACGTTCACGGTGTACAGGGGCAAATCAAAACATTTACCCTGCGGCGCACCGACATGGCTCGGGCACGGGGCGGCCCTTTCAGCAAACATTGCACCGCTTCGACAACTCGCCTAATTGATTCTATTAATTTATTAATGCTAACCAGCTTGGTAATACGTCGGTAGTGACCCTGTGCGGCAAAAGCAACATTTACTTGATAGGTATGATCAGTTGTATTATTTTCGTTCGCTAGGTTTGTGCTTATCCGATTCTTATGTTCGTAAGATTAAATCAAGAAAGTGTTAAGATGTGAAAATTATACATTCGATAATAAACATCATTGCCCTAGAATTTTCATGATAACAGGTACCCTCATCTTGTGTCATCAAGATCAAAACACTGTCATTAGAGCTTATATATCCAATTGCTAGACATAGGGTTCGATCCCCGGTCGGGTCAATATAGGAAACGAACTTTTCTATATTGTATCGGGTCTGGGTGTTGTGGTACCGTCGTTGTTTCTGACTTCTGTAACACAAGTGCTTAAGCTACTTACCACAGAATCAGAGCAATGTATGTGATGTTGTCCAATAGATCTTATCTTAACTGTGAGAGGAAATGCACCAAATATGCGATTGAAAATCTATTGTTTTAATAGAGCCTTAACTTGACGCTGCAAATTTAAAAGACTAGCTAGCACTCTAGTATTATCAGCTCAGAAAGTGGCCTTAGGAAATCATTAGCGTAATGTGCTAAGCTAATTAATACCTTAAATCAAGTTTCAGTATCGACTCAACAGATTTCATGTGCAACTATTAGCTTAGCCTGGCACGGCGGAATGTGGCTTAAGGAAACCATTGGCGTAAAGCTAATATGTTAAGCAAATTAATACCTTAAATCAATTACACGATACGTCGAAACGGTGCAATGTTTGCTGGGAGGCCGCCGAGCATCCGTGTTTGCGCGCCGCAGAATAAATATTTTGTTACAGCCCTACACACCACGAAAGTCAATACATCGGCCGATTTGCACACCTATCTAAAAACAACCTTATTCATTTGCATGTACTATTTGCTTACTAATATGATAAGAAATTATAATCAGACGTGTCTTTTTTTTTCCTATCGTTTACATAGTTTTTTTATGAATATTTGTAAAGTACAAGGTGACCAGTACATATTTGCCGTGTGTGATGTATCCAACAAACATTAACAGAATATAAATGTTGACAAGAAATGTAGCTTACTTGGTGAAATTTTAAGAAAAATGTTGCTTGTGTAGCGTTCCGTATATTTTATACTTTACCTACATGTGCTAGAACTTACTTCTCTCCTTTCATGATTCTAGGTTTGGGGGAAAAGTGACATATCTGTTTAAAACCTCGTTTAAATGTCGCAAGTAACGCTCAAATAGCCGTTCCTTTAAAACTTTTTCATAAAAGAATTGAGATGTTTTTTGCTCGTTTTTGTTTGTTCAAAGTAGATAACAGTAACTAGGGGTTGCCTAACAGAATATCTAGTTAAAATCAATTTAGAAACAAATAATTACAATAGTAAATAATATAGGTAATAATTATATATTTGTTCTGTTGCAAAGTCTAACTTCTTAAAAGAAAAAATAATAAAAGCCACAAATAAAAGTAAAGCCACATGGCAAGTAATCAATAAAGAGACTTGTAAAAATAAAACACTAGACCAAAAGTTCTCTCTGAAAATCGACGAAGTTATTATTAACTCTGATACTGATGTGGCAATGGCATTTGATAATTTTTTTTCAAGTGTACCTATCACGACAACAAGCAGTTTATCCTCAAACCCATGTCTTGCTGAAGCCCTCCTTAAATCACATGTAGAAGAATGTAAAACTTCTTTTAGTTTTGAATATATTAACTATCAGACTATTATTAAGGCTTTCAAAGAGTTAAATCTGAAAAAGACCGAAGATTTGTGGGGTCTTTCTACAGATATATTAAAACACATCATAAACTGTACTGCCCCACACTTAGCTATAATTTTCAATAAATGCATTGATGAAGGTTGTTTTCCGAACATGATGAAGTTCAGTAAAATTATTCCATTATTCAAATCCGGTGATAAAAGTAACCCATCTAATTACAGGCCAATTTCAATACTACCTGCTTTTAGTAAAATCTTTGAAAAAATTATATTCAAGCAACTCCTATTTCATTTTACACAAAATGATTTACTGCACAAAAATCAATATGGATTTACAAAAGGCAAATCCACTACTGATGCAGGAGTAGCACTCATTAAGCATGTGTTTGATGCGTGGGAGAGCAAACGGGATGTGGTTGGGGTTTTCTGCGACTTATCAAAAGCGTTTGATTGTGTTAATCACCAAACGTTGATAATGAAGCTACAGCATTATGGTGTTTCGAAAAATCCATTAAATTTGATACAATCATACCTATCTGACAGAACTCAGAAAGTTAGTGTAAATGGAGTTAATTCATCCGGTGCTCCTCTATGTATGGGAGTACCTCAAGGCTCGATATTAGGACCTTTATTGTTTTTAATTTATATAAATGACCTCCCTTTTTTCACAAAAAACTTGTGTGATACAGTTTTATTTGCGGACGATACATCTTTGATTTTCAAAATTAATAGGCACCAACAAACTTTTGATGATATTAATTATGCTCTTTCTGAAGTAACGCAATGGTTTACGACAAATAATCTGTTACTTAATGCCAAAAAAACTAAATGTGTAAAGTTTACAATGCCTAATGTTAAACAAGTGAACACTGTAATTAAAATGAGTGATGAGCCTATTGAGGTCATCAACTCGACAGTATTCCTTGGTATTACCTTGGACTCAAAACTGCAATGGTCTCCTCACATTGTTGCTCTAGCAGGAAGACTAAGCTCAGCCGCATATGCAGTTAGGAAAATTAGACATCTGACTGATGAGGAAACAGCGAGATTAGTTTATTTTAGTTATTTTCACAGTATAATGTCATATGGTCTACTCTTGTGGGGGTCTGCAGCCGATATTCAGTCTATTTTCATCTTACAGAAGAGGGCTATTAGAGCCATTTACAGGCTTGGACCCCGCGACTCGCTGCGAATGCGATTTAAGGAGATTAACATACTAACAGTCGCATCGCAATATATACTCGACTGTCTATTGCACGTTCACAAAAACCTGCACAAAATTCCAAAAAAATCAGACATTCATCGATTTAACACCCGAAATAAACATAAACTTGCTGTTCCAAATCGTAGACTCCATAAAATTGGAAATTCATTCGTTGGGTTAAGCATAAAAATGTTCAATAAATTACCGCAAACTATTGTTAACTTACCTACGCACAAGTTTAAGTTCTATGTTAAAAATGAACTTATGAAAAAAGGCTATTATACAGTAAATGATTATCTCAATGATAAAGATATTTGGCCTGATATTAATTAACGTGACAACACATGTTTTGAAACGTTTTTTTGTCTTTTTAATTAAGCGCCAGTTTCGATAATTTAATTTATTATTTCACAAAATAACATTGTTAATTTTAATTTTATACTATAAGTAGACATAAATTATTATTTTCTTTTATTTTAATTATGTGACATGTCGATATTTTTAATTTTCATTTGACAAAATGACATTGTTATTGGTAATTTTGTACGATAGACATGGCTATCACGAATTATTAAGTAGTCTCAAATTAACAGAATAAGATGTAGGTAGGTTACTACTTCGTGCTCCGGGTCCTATAGTTGGTTTGATGACTTAAATTGTAATTACTTTCCAAAGGGAGTTGGGAGTTAGTCATGCTCACTAAAATGTCACTGGGGTGGTGGCGCTATGTGGCGGGTCGTTACATTCCCTTCAATATGGTTGAGTGAAGCGATGGCTGGCACATACGTCATGCTTGTGAACAGGTGCCACCTTTGGGGACTGGTCTGCTCCAGCTTACCTCTTAAAATAAAATAATACTTCATGCTTTTTTCACTCATCAAAATAAAACTATATGACTTGGTCCAAAGTGTTCTACACATAGCTATAAGTTAGATACTGCTACTGTAACTTATCGGCTGAGTTTCTTACCGGTGTCTTCTCGGTAGATATAGGTTCCGAACCGGAAGTAGAATCACTTTGCATTGTATTCAATGACGATTCAAAAGTGTTACATGTAACCTACTTGAATAAAGAAATATTTGAGTTTGAGTTTGAGTTTGAGTATAAGGGCTGTTCACATACAAGTCAGATGTTTTTGCCGGTTTTAAATATTTTCGCAAATCCGACTCTCACTTATCCGGTTTTCCTTTTCAGGAATGGAATCATAAATTAATTATTAGTCATTGCAGCAGGCAGTCATCGAACAAAAACATCCCTTTGACGTCTCCCTGAAACACATGATTTGTTATTTTTCCAAAAAATCATAACAAAACCCGAATAAGAAATACCATATACTCGCACATGTAAAATTCTTGCAAATAAATTGTAGGCTATCATGTACGTACCTAGTGGTTAGTCCAGTTACCTGAATATTTCGCGAAATAGGTGTGATACATGTCCACCGTATATAGCGTATGCAAATCTTTAGTGTTTTATTTAAGCTTTTATCGAAAAACATTTATTTAAAAACATTATTATCTTCGTTACGCAGGCGATGGAACTCGACGAGGCGTTTATTTTTAATTGCGTCCCCAAAGTTCTATCATAAAATCGGATCAAAGTTTTATGTTACGACCTGAATTTAACGTGCCGTCATTTTCGTTTCTGTTATTTTGTTGTTACGTGTTGGAATTAAAAACGTTCAAGCCGCTAGCTGTAAAACGAGCCAGGTTCTAAAATAATTGTGTTTGAATATCTGGCTAGTAAAAAACTTGAGAAGTCAATGATAATTAATATATATGGCAATTGGGTTTGTTTTATGAATATTTAATTTCACGGTATCAATGATCCTTACAAAAAGGTCAACTTTCACTGCAGTGTTTAATTTTGTAAGGTAAAAGTCTAAAAAACTTAGTGAATAGCTAAACATACCAGCAAGGCTAGCAATAAGTCAGCCACCAGAAATAAATACGTAAATGTATTAATTGAGAAATATATAGGTAACAAATATTATTCATCTTTAGGAGATAGAGGAAGAGAGAGAGAAAATACAATACGGATCATTATAATATGTTTTATAAAGGTATACGAGTACATATAGTTATCCTAGAACGTATGCCACTTTGTAATTTGCAAGTATTAATATTGAACAGCTAGTTTGATGAACCACACTTAATTTGTATTAGTTTATTGTTTATATATTATATCTTGTTTTCACAAAAGTTCTTGGAAACTCAAGACAACCTCCATAGCCGAGAGGCGTATGGGCTGATCTTTATACCACCTTTGAGGTAGATCGATTCTCGGTCGGGTTAATACGAAAAATCTAAGGTGTCATGGTACCGACGATTTTACTGGCTAACGTAACACGGTTTTACCTTAATTATGCTGTTCGCCCTTAAGCTAGGACCTCATTACCACCTAACATCAGGTGGGATGAGATCAATCTTGAAGTACAATAAAAAATAAAAAAAACACAATGCTTTAGAGACTTACCACAGTATCCGAGTAATGCAAGTGAAGTTGTTCAATATTTATATATTTATTTGTAGTCATTATGGTCATTTTCCTAGGCTTGTGGGCGTATTAATAAGAACACTTGTACTCTATAACAATTTCACTGCACGAAACACAAATCATAATATCTATCTAGGTAGGTAGGATACACAACGGTCCGCGACAGTTTCAGACGACGTGTTCACTCTTCGGCGATCGTAACCAAAGTGAGCGATGATTCGGTCGCCGCTACGCCGTAGACTCTGTCAACGCCCTGTAGGTGGCGCTGTTCACAATGGTCACTTGGTGGCGCTAGTGTTGTATATTTATAATTGAATGCAAACATTGGGCGTAAGCATACGATGTTGTTTTGCGTATTGGCTGGGCCTACTCATCTTGTATCCATCTCAGAATTTTAAGCTGCCAATTTCACACTCATGGATGAAAGTTAAAACGGTTCGTGCTTATCACGATAGGTAGTTACGTCGGATGTCAAATCCCTTTAATATACCTCTAAATACACCAATCTATTGAGCGAAGCAGAGCAGTTGTGAATGAGATTTCAAACAAGACTTTCTCTTGTTTATAAAAGGTTGACGAAAATGCTCACACACATGTATCATATATACGCATTACAGTAATCATATATAAAAAAGTTGCAAAGAATGTTGGATCATCAAATGCTTAGCAAAGCAGAACGTACGAGTTTTACGCAAGCACGCTCGGCTTAATTTCCTGGCAAGCTCTGCTGTTAAAAATATTAGTTTGCGTTGCATTTTCTTATGCAAATTATTTGGTTATTTTAGGTAGACGCGGTGAGACCCAGTTTCACGTGCCAACGCTTCGGATGCGGACCGCGGATGGTTACAATGAATATTATAATATGTCTTTTTGGTATAGGTATTTGTTTTTGTGATCTTAATAGTAACAATATCTCCGAAATCTTTATTATATAAGTAGGTATACTTATATTTGACGGACTACAGCCAAGCGAGAGAGGTAGGGCATAGCAATTTATCGCTCGAACTGGAGCAGCCCGACTGGTAAAATACCTCCACCTTAAAGAATACCGCAGCCAAATAACAATCAATTCGGTGTTGTTGTGTTCCTGCGTGTGAGTAAGGTTTCTAGAGCTCTTAAGGGGTGCTACATTAGTAGCAAGGGGTTAAACCTTCAAGGTAAGGGCGACTAGTCTAGTAACAGTTTTACAATCTTGTACTTGTCGCCCTTAAGCTAGGATTTCATTACCACTTAACATCAGGTGGGATGAGATCAATCTTGTAGTGTAATATAAAAAAAAACAAAATAAGTAATCATGTTTTGAAAACTACATGAAGGTATACGTATTTCATCTGTTCCTTAATAATGAGGTACCTACCTAACTATTATTAAAATCGTCATGTCCGGATGTTTAAAGCTATGTTATGTTACAATACATGCGATTTCTGTTTATAACCCAAATGGTTTTGAACTAAAATTTTGATTAATAATGCCTGGTTAGATAGCAAAAAATAAGTATTAGGTACCTCAAAAATAATATCTCTATACTTAGTAGTTGATCATGTCGTGTCCTCACTCGGAAGCCTGTGTTACTCGAAGGTTACCTCTTACCTTTGAGTAACAATTAACCTTAAAACGTAAATGTGTAAAATATACACAGACCTTCCTGGAAAAGTATGGCCTATCAAGTAAGTTATCTAATATTTTAAAAGAGTTTTGTGCCCAGAAGATCGAATTTAATGGTAAACTTTGTTAATTTCTCTATTATATTTCTTTACCGTATCTAACTATGAATAAAATTGCTTTTAAATCTTCTTATGGCTTGATTTGTTATGCTCAATACTCAATTATTTTGAAGTAAGTTAACGTTATACAGCTATACAATGACCTCAGGTAATACGGTAAGCGCCCAAAACAAAAGGTCCGGAGTTGATTTTCGTTTAGGTCAATTTAGGAGATCAATTATTCTGTATCTGGGAATGCTGAGTTGACTCGCCCAGTTGATTTGCTTAGGTTAGTTATACTTGTCTAAGGATTGGTAAGCAAATAAACAAATTTGGCAAATTTTTACACCCGATTTAGACTAGTTGATTATTGTATCCTTGGATTGCGAATCATACTTAGATACATTATTGGGATTATAAGATCCTTTATCTTTTAATGCCTGGTTCCAATATTTAACGATTTGTAAAGTGTCAAAAATGACTATGCGCTTTTCTACAACCGACGTCGAGTCGATAATGCCATTCAATAATTTACTTTTCATATCAGCTGTCATCAGTCGTCCGTCAGTCGTTTTTAGCTTACGCCTGGTGTAATTTATTACTATCAATAATTAGAACGGATCGTTTTTCAAATATTGGAACCGTGCATAAGAGGTGCTAGTATATTTACTTTAGTTAATGCTCTAATAAAGCAAATATATAAATTTGCCAGACTTTTAGACCTGATTGGTACCTGTAGATTATTGTATCTTTGGAAATCGAATATAGTAATAATTAACTAAAGTAAAAGTACTAAGGCCACGTAACAGATAAATATTGTAAAGAATCTCCGCTTTTTCAAAGATTTTTTTTATATTGCACTTCAAGGTTGACCTTATCCCACCGGATGTTAAGTGGTAATGAGGTTCTAGCTTAAGGGTGACAAGTACAGCATAATAAATCTTTACTGGACTTGTCGCCCTTACCTTGAAGGCTTGACTCCTGCTACTAATGTAAGCACCCCCCAAGAGCTCTGGAAACCTTACTTATACGTAGGAACACAACAACACAGAAGTGATTGTTATTTTAGCTGTGGTCTTCTGTAAGGTGGAGGTATTTCACCAGTCGGGCTGCTCCAGTTCGAGCGCTAAATCGCTATGACCTACCTACCTCTCTTAAACCTACCTCTCTTAAATCCAAAGCCAAAAGATGCAAAGCTTGAACAAATAACACCGGAGCCGTTCCGCAGCCGAATCTCCGCGCCCTGCACTAAGCCTCTAATTAGCTGCTGATCGTCTATTAATTGCGTTATCCACTTCGAGCGAGAGCTTCCGTGATGGAACTAGATTTGCCCTGGCCATGGGATTTACGGTTTAGCGCAGAACACATATAAATAATTCAGTTATTTACTTATGAATTTTAACAGTAAAGTAACCCAGTGCACCCTTCTCATATTTATCCTTCGTAATGTTAGTAATAGGAGTAAGATTAATTAAAATTCCAACGACAAATTCTTTCGATGTCAGTCAGTCTTCATTATAATTGGCCAAACATGCAATGCGATTTAAACAGACACAAAGATATCTGTTTTTCGTAAATTACACTAAGTTCACCTTCTAAATACGCTTCCAAAATCAATGGACTGGAATGGAATGTACAGCCAAAATGCTTTTATTTCATTCACACCTACAATCAGCTGATTTTTAACTAAGTTTTTCTTTATCAACCGAGTACTATCAGAACCAGGGACGAGAGTTCAGTACATTGGTAACAAACAATTCTATTTGTAATAGTTTCAAATATACAATTTATTTTAAGTATCAAGTTTTGTAGAAGCAGTAATTTTTATCATACCTATGTTTTTATAGAGCGCGGGTTCCCACGTGCTTGATTTGCGATGCCTGTATATTCGGTGTTATATTAAATTTCATTTTATAATGCGGCATATTCTCTCCAATTTTTAAATCAACGCCAATTTCTCGCTAGCCCCTTTTTGCCTTATACGAGTATTTGAATACGTTATTTTTAGTAAACATAATTAACTTAATTTGAATCATTCATGCAAAATAACAAATATTTAGACAATTGTTATTTTTGGCCGTCTATCAAAAAGCCTAAAAAATATGACTAAAAGAGTTTCGCCGAATAAAGGTACGGCCCCAAGAATAACAATGGGTAGATACCTAAAATAGCTTTTAACTTGCCTGATTGAAATATCTAAGAACTTTCAGGTAACGTGGTAAAATAATATTTAGGTATTTCTCAATTGACCTAAATGAGATTCACGAAGTCAGCAAAGTAGGGTGTGAACCGCCGCTAGATCGGTAACCTGTGAAGATATCTGATTTTGCCATGTTTTATAAGATTTATTAGATGATAAACGTATGCCGTGGCCGTTATATTTTAACTACCTATATTCCCATGGCGTCAGCATTCAATTTAGGTAATGAAAAACCCGCGGGAGGTTGGATTACTAGTCTTCGCTCTCTTCAGAATGAAGCAGTCCCACATCGCCCAAGTACACGGTATCCAAGTACCCAAGCAGCCCATTAACACTAAATATAGGTAGTTTCAAGGTCAATAAATTGAGGGTAAGACGATTTTCTGGAAACGCAAAATCGTGTTATAAAGATAATCACGTTGGGTCCTCTGAGGTCAGCCCCTTGTTTCTAAGCGGCTTTAACCAAACTGCTTTGAGGTGGAAATAAAACATAGATGTTTACCTGCTGAGAAAATACTTTTTGTTTTTAAATATACAAGGGTGAAGTTTTGAAGCCCTAGTTTGAATAATGTTGTTTCGGGATCCATATTTAATGTTTTGATATCTAAACAAAATCATATTTTCAACGGGTATAATATGCATTTTGAATTGAATTGATATCTATACAACAGAAAAAATCTTGACAGGACTGGTTATTGTGTTCTGATATCAAGTTTAATTACTTAATAAAAGATATTGGATAGACATTTGCTTTCCTCCGTATATTAATCTAATAAAGTACTTTTAAGCATATTATCAAGATCCTCATAACTGAAGGTTTATTTAGTAGGTAATGTTTATATGTTTGGTTTCAAACGTACATAACGTGAACTTTAAGATCTATTTTGTAACAATATTTATTACAGCAACTGTTGATAATATCTTATAAATTTACGTTTATTAAAAATAAAGAGGTTAAAGACAGGAGTAATAAAAGGTAGTAGAAATTTGAGACGGTGCTTATTTTGAAGAAAAAGAAGACACTCTCTGTCTTGATGACAAGATGTGTCAAAGATACAAAAGTTATCATTTAAATAAGGAATAGCTGTACTACCTTTGTAGATTTGTTTTTATCAAAACAGGTTTTAATACCAATGAATCTTCTTTGGTTTAAGATTTTGCAACAAGACTTTTTAGATTGCACCGTTTACATCCGTTGAAGATTTGAAAAGGTTATATCAAGTTACGAGCTAGCGCACGTGAGCTCAATAACCCTAAAATTTAACCCGCTTCATTTTACGAGCGACTGAAAGCGGGAAGAGTGAATAATGCAGCTACAGAGATGTGTATTCATATCATTCTTTGTCCGAATGCAACCGGCGAGTCAACTAAAGCTGTTAGATAGCATGAATTCTCGCAATGCATATCCTTGAACATAAAGCAAACTCAATTGTTGCCTACGCTGGAAATCATATTGAACAATGTTAAAGATGCTTTAATTTTATGAAATAAAATCAGTTGCCTAATCTACCTCTTTTCAGGAACAGAATGGTTGTTTCACAGATGGCTGTCTGAAAAAACTTTTGCAACATTGAAAATAGACAGAATCTTCACAAATGTCAGTAAAATGAAAAATGTAAGATTACTTTAAAAATGAAGAAAAAAATCAGAAAAAAATAACGTAGTATGAGAAAATTAAATTACTTTCAAGGACGAACATGACAAGTGAAAAAAACATCACTTTATGTATTTTTAATGCTTTTTTCACTCTCGCTTTAATTGTGAAAGAATTCGTTTATTATTCTTCGT
This sequence comes from Glyphodes pyloalis, assembly GCA_037074685.1. NCBI lineage: Eukaryota > Metazoa > Arthropoda > Insecta > Lepidoptera > Crambidae > Glyphodes > Glyphodes pyloalis. Next base: position 2,223,033 of record JAYKKO010000015.1, on the reverse strand, counting down.
GATTTGTTAATTCTAAGCGCTCTTAGTGACAAGCTTCTGTTAGATGTTTCTCCTTTTATAAATATTCTATTACAAACCTACAAAAGCAAAGCCATCAAACAATTTTATAAAAGTACTGTATCTAGGGCGGCTGTCTGTGCTCAAAGAATAGTGAAGTACAGATTGAGATTAGCCGTGCAATTGTTTTTAAAATCATTGCCAGAAACAGTTGTAAGAGCTCTTCTATGTGTTAGATTTTATTGATCATTGATTTTATTAGTACTACGTATTTTTCTTATTATTAAACTAACAAATTAGTTGAACCTGAACTAAGGATTAAATTATGAAGTGTCTCCGGCTTACACATACGGTTTGTTATGTTTAAAAACGTATTTTTTGAGTTTGCCAAAAAGTTCACTCTGTTCATATTCCCTTATATGAACTTGTGATTTGAGTTATTAGCCACTAAATAATTAAAGGTTAAATTAATTTTTAGTAATAATCTAAATGTACCATAACCTTTTGAATATGATCTTTAAACTACTATGCGTTCAAAACGTTAGCATTTAGTTTCAAAGATATCTGCGTCTGTTAACAATAATTTCATACTTACCAACTTAGAGTATATCACACAGCGACATCGTATTTTTCAAAACTCGCTATTTTTTTCTGTAGCTCTTCCACTCATTTTAATGCAAACAATGTCTAAAATCCTTGGGTTATTAAGACAGTTTAAGTGCCGCGGTTTACTATATGCACTTATTCTTTAGCAGGTTCACCATGACTCGCCCTTCTGTATCCTACTCTTTGCCGTAGTGCAGCCTGTTTAATAGTAAAAGAAACACTCCGCGAGGGCCCCACTTTGTGAGGTTGCCGGGATTTTCTCCGTTAATATTTGAGGCCGGTGTAACGCGCAATTCGCTGTATCTACCTGCTTTCTTATATTTGCCTCCTTTGTTCTGGATGAGTGCGTATGTGTGCAGCAAGGCTCCCAAACTCGTTCAAATTCTGTTATCCATAATTACTTACCACCAGTACCAATTGCATGTGTTTTGAAATTGAACCGCCGTTTCATCTTCTTCGGGGGGTCAATTTGGCATATTCTTGTGTTAAAAAAAAAGGATGGGTTCAGTAGTTCGAGCAGTTCATTGATGATCAGTCAGTTATATTATTTTTTAATTTATTTTATTAAATTTATAAAAACTAGTTTACATGTGGCTATCTTTAAAAACTGTATCCATTCTTTTATGTCAGAATATTTAATCGACTGTTTGAATTAATCAATTATAATATGTATGGAAAAGTGTGGGCATTTGTATAGAAAAAGTTTGGTGAAACAAGTTTTCTTAGCGTTACAATTTCGTTGAATGATTTTTTTAATTCAGAATAACATGTATTGCAGAAGGGTGAGTGTACTTGGTTAAAATTGGAAATACATTTGTGGAATTAAGTATAAAAATGTACATCAAAATGTGAAGAGTTACTCTGAACTCAAAAAATACCCTAACTGTCAAACTATATAATGCACATTATATTTGTAAGTTACTGCCTTAGCATGGAAAATGTGAATTAAGGGTAAAGTTTCTTGACGCATTCGATACAACTGGGTTCAATTTCAGTGGTAGCTTCTTTAGTTTATATTTATTTTGACGACGCAAAAATGCGACCTGCATGAAACAATTTAATTTTGATTCAGTAAGCAAACAGCTGAAAGGGCGTGAACATGTCTCGCCCAGCTCAATGGTGTGGCGTCATGGTTTTGTTTATTGATACAATTTTGCGTAACACGTAAGCCAAAGTCAAAGTAAAATATTTCTTTATTCAATTAGGTTACATATAACACTTTTAAAACATCATTGCTTGTAATTCAAAGTGGTTCTACTGCTGGTCCGGGACCTATATCTACTAAGAAGACACAATATAGAAACTCAGAAGATTAGTTAGTAGCAGTATCTAACTTATTGCTATGAGTTGACCACTTTGGACTAAGTCGTATAGTTTTGATTCATTGAGTAAAGAAACATTAATTTGAGAGGTAAGCTGAAGCAGACCAACCGCGCGTTGGCATGAAGTCCAGCTAAGTAAGCTTATGAGTTCTAGTATGAGTAGGTACTTTAAGAGAGAAGTATGTTTAATCGATTTTATTATTTTTATAGTACTAAACGCCGTACTAGCGAACTTTAAATATTAGAAACAGAAAAATTGTATCTCCCCTTGCGGTGCGGGAATCAAACCCACGACCTTCACGTATCGCGCGTGCTGCTCTTACCAACTGAGCTAACCGCAAGTTATCGTAGGCGATGAAATTTTTCTGCTGTATCAACCGTTAGCCTTTCGGTAAGTACCCTCTGCCGAATATGTTTAGAACTACATACTTGTCGCGATACGTGAAGATCGTGGGTTCGATTCCCGCACCGCAAGGGGCGATACAATTTTTCTGTTTCTAATATGAGAAGTAGGTTTGTTCTGACTCTGTGGACTAATGGTATTGAGCTTGAGCTCGTGATCCAGTGGTCAAGGGTCCGATTCCCGAGAGGACAACATCTTTGTGTATTGTTTCCTGTTTGGACATGTTCATTTTGATCACTTCATCTATCCATGCTGTCGGAAGGGCATGTAATAGTGTACCTATGTATGGTTTTGGTCGTGTAGGTATATCGTTATTTTAGATAATAAGAGAGTGGGAAGAGAGAGTAAACTTATGTTTTGCGCAAGCGTTCGAAATACTACGTATACCTACTTAGGGTGGTGCGTAATTTGTTGACCTCAATGGAATTAGTTGCCTTGACCGAAATCAGTCAGGAGATTTTTTTTTTATAGTCGATGATGAGCTGGTGGTGTCCTGATATGGAGGGTACCATTCCGCTATAGCATATACTTCATGGAGTTGTAAGCTTACTTACTTGTCGCCACGGATGCACAGCTGTGGAAAGTTATTATTGCCATAGAAGTAGCCTACCTTGCTGGGTTTTTTGTGACTGCGTGACCTGTATGGCTGTGGCACGTGGCATAATACTTTATCAAACCATTCCTATAAAATAGGTATTTTGAAAAGCATAAGGACGGTACTCGTTGAGAACCTCTGACGAAGCCTATACTTACAGGCAAACTATTTTGTCCGAATACGAACCTTATTGCCTCGACTAAACCAATATTCCTGCTCGCGATTATAATATTTCCACGCGTGTGTTGAAATTGTTTTACTCGTTTTTAGGGTTCCGTACCTCAGAAAAAACGGAACCCTTATAGGATCACTTTGTTGTCCGTCTGTCCGTCCGTCTGTCAAGACCTTTTTTCTTAGGAACGCGTTGAGGTATGAAGCTGAAATTTATATCAATTACTCAAGTCTACTGTCCCTTGAAGCTGTGAAAAAATCAAACTTCTAAGCCAACGCAATCAAAAGATACAGCCGTTTATGCCGCAAATTTTCGACACTTGCAAGGGAATCAAAACCTACAGGGTGCTTCCCGTAAACTCAGAATCTTGAAATTTGGTACGAAGCAACGTCTTATAGCATAGATAAAGGAAAAATTACGAAAACCATAAATTTTTAGTTACATCAAATAATATATATTTTTTTAATAATTTTAAACTTACTACTATTAGCTTTTCCTCAGGATGTCGTCAAAATGATACTTACAACCTCAAATCAATACATTTATTAAACTTTTCTTTACAGCAAACAATTTATACTCAAGCGCTCAACGCGCGTCCGCCATTACCGCCGCTCGACGTCAGAATGGCGCCTGCTTCAAAATAGGCATACCGTAATTAATATTCAAAAGTCCCTTTAGCAACTTAATTTGTGATAAATATTTTTCTATTAATTTTTAAGTAAATCAGCAGTAACATAAATAATATACATGAATAAGCCCAAATTGATAACAGACGGCCATTCTGCCACGGGAATGTCCTCATTCCCGAAATGAGCTCGGCCATTCGTACAGTTGGTATGTCCCCATACCTAATTACAGAACAGAAAATCGTTATAAGAAAACAGGAAAACAAATTGTGATACTAACAATGACATGTACAGATATAAAATGCTACAAGTGCACATGCATTTTTATACTGAAAAGAGAACAATGAGAGTTTTCAATTATACAAATGTAATTGGTTCTGAATAGTAAGCAAATATACAAGTAATAATTGACGTAAATATCATAAATTGAACTAAAACGTGCATATATTTAAATATAGAATAATATAGACAACAGTTTTAATAATGTATCATAGACTGTATTTCAGAGCTCTCGAAATAAAATTGTGTCGTAATCATATCTAAATCCAAGTTCTTCACATGTTAGGAATAATGGACAAATAATTTGAACCACACTAGAGGTCTGAACATAACATTACATATTTTTCACCACGCTAGGGGTAATAAATATTTTATTTTGACCACTCTTGGGGCAAAAATATATCCTTGACCACACTAGGGGTCTGAAAATAATTACCACTGTATTTTTACCACACTTGGGGAATTTAATATATACGAGAATCATTAATTTGAGTGACCAATATTACTTATTCACCACACTAGGGGCTTTTCCATCGCACATTAGAAGCTATCAAACTGGGGTTCCATAAATGCCGCTTCACAAATTATCGCTGTAGGAGTTGTAGATGGCTCTCAACATGCTCCACACTAGGGGAGAGCGCCGGGAATATTCCTCCTCCTTTATTTTTCTTTAATCTCAAATCATCTTCGGCATATCCAGGAACCACCTAAGCTGTAAATGTCAGGATAGGAGAAAAGGATATAATTTAAATAATAAATTTGATATGATTTATTCCGTTAAAGAGCCATCACTAGATGTATCAGCATTGCTCTCGGATGGAGAGGCATTAACTGTAATCCATGGTTTTAAATGATCCGCAGGAAATATATTCTTATATGTACGATTTGAATGACCACTAATACTAGAAACTTCGTATCTATCCTTGTCAAACACACCCGTGATTTTAAATGGACCTTTGTATCTAGGGGCCAGTTTTGTGCTTTTACCTTTTTCAGGGTTATGATTCGTTATCATTACTAAGTCGCCCTCTTGAAATAGTTTTGTTGGTGCACGATTCTTATCGTATATAGATTTCATCTTGTCTTGATTGTCACTAATCTTATTGTGAACCGCCCTTTTTAGTTCTTCTCTCTCTACCTCCGTCATTTGTTCGGTTTGATCTAAAACACTTTTAATAATACCCTCAGAGTGCCCTATTGTTCTTTGTCCAAAAACTATTTCTGCTGGACACTTTCCTATGCCCTTGTTGATAGTGTTATTAAGACTCCATTGTAGCTTGCCTAGATTTAAATCCCAATCTCTCTCATTTAGACCATGATTCATTGCCGCAAGGGAGTTCAAAATAGTACGGTTGTATCTCTCAATTTGACCATTTGCTCGTGGGGTTGCTACAGCGTTACAGACATGCTTGGTTCCTATCGAACCAGTGAAACTTTTGAACTCGTTAGAGGTGAAGCTGGTGCCTTGATCGGAGATTATTACTTTAGGCTGACCAAACACAGAAAAAATGTCTTCTAGGACCTTTATTGATGTTTTGGATTTTGTATTTTTCACCCCCCTGATAAATATGAACTTACTAAATGTATCTATAATCCCTAAAATGTAACAATTTCCGCGTTTGCTCTTTATAAATTGTGACGTATGGTGACGCATAATAAAGGGCAAGCAGCGCATGCGCGTGCGCCCGGGCGGCTGGGAGGCATTAGTCATTACTAATCCGATCGCCGACCGGAGCGGACGTGCGTGCGCTTCTTGGTGAAATTGCTAACGGAGTTTCATTTAATAACCCACCATAAACACAGGACACCACACGTGGCGACGAGCCCTCAAGTAAGTGGTTAAATTTATTACAAAATGTAATAACAAATAATTTTTGAAGGAGGGAGATAACGAACTCAAGCACACAAAAAAAAAAAAAAAAACGAGGACAAGTAGTATACGTATGTCAGAAGAGTTATCCGAAAATTCATTATTTTAAAGTTATTGCCATCATTGTTAGTGAACTATTTTTATGATAAAACAAAAAAAATATATATATCAGCTTTGCAAATAGTTCCCTACCCAACACTACACTTACACTTACTGTACCCCTGTACACTAGTTAAGTACCTAGCTTACACTCCTATGTGTTTATCTTTTTGTAGACGTAAAATGAAATGGTTATAACACGCGTATGTATAGGTATAAACTGGTTAGTCGACCCACCCGCGTAGGTATAGTAATGAACATGATAATGTTCTTCGATGTACCTACCTGCGCTTCATCTATCATTTAATTAGATACCAGTAAAAAGTCCAAAATATATCGGGTTACTTTATATTCGCATTCAGTTAAGACACTAATAATGTTAGATAGGTACACACACTTATAAGTCAGGACTATCATATGATGTCAAAGTAATTGTAAACATAAGTACATGGAGTTTAATCAAGGCTAGATAGTTAAATAACACTACTCAGTTAATAAATTTCCCTTAACACAAAAGTTCTCAATTCATACTTATACTACTACTCGAAATACGCAAAGGGCGGAAGAGGTTGTTCGTCAATTTTGCCAAGGTGCAGAAAAAAGGTGCCAAGGGGCACAAAGAGCTTGACCTCCCAACTCACTAATGTGCCAAGGAGCATAAGGTGTAATTTTGCCAAGGGCATATAAAATATACTCGTATGAAATGCTCGTTACTTTTAATGGGTTAAAATCTTTGTTTTTATTCAATACTGTACTACAACTGAATATCCAAAGTTTACAATATCAACAAACAAAATCGCCTTTACTATAAGAACCTAATATCATGTTGTTAGCTTACCCTTGATACAGCTGTATCGTAATAGGTAAAGACCATTCACTGTAGGTAAACTAACATTAAACATATAGTGGATTTGGGGGGTATGGATTATAATGGTGGTTTCTTATAGGTATAAAGTTTGCTTATACTTACTTACACTTCAAGTTACACATATAAATTAGCACTTTATTTGTTGTTTAATGATCATAAACCAAAACAACAGTTGCACGCACAGTCGACAGCACGTCACGGTAATCTCATACAGTTAGAAATTAGTTCTTATGCTTACGACATAAAGGCGATACATAATCCAAGTTATACTGTTTAGTATATTAATAATAAATACATTTAATATTATCTGTTCCTACATACTTAAACCAAAAAGTGGTGCATAGTATGTGTTATGATAATTATATGTTTTACATTTAAACTACATATGTTATATACGTATTACAATCAAAGTCAGGGACGTTGGGAAAATCACATTTATGCAATTAATGGTCATTACAGTAAATTAATGAATGACGCAGCCTTTAGTCTTAATTATTATCATGTATACATTTTACTTGGTAGTAATATAAAAATTATTTTCATTTCTTAAAATTGAGATCAAACAACTGGGTACAGGGGGCCGACAACATGATATTATTGCAAGGAAAACATTTAAACTAGTAGCAAGCATTTTACTACGCATATGAGCATATAAACTTGTAAAACACCTCAATCAATAGTACCAAGGGTACAATGCAAAGGCGTACTGATTGTTTCAGGTCGCCCAAAATGTCAAATCTACCCCCGGTAGAACCCTTGCAATGTGAGGGTGATCCCATGTCACTGGGATTACGCTGGGACAAATGGATCAGAGCCTTAGAAATATACTTCCTTGCAACGGGCATAGATACACCTATCAAGAAGAGAGCCACTCTCTTGCATATGGGTGGTACAGCCTTACAAGAAATTTATTACAACATACCAGGAGCACACATTTTGGATGATGACATCACAGATACAATTGACGTTTATAGCACAGCAGTAACGAAGTTGAACGAATATTTTCTACCTAAGCAGAGTAAAGTGTATGAACGCCATTTATTCAGGCTTCTAAAACAAGATCCGGGTGAAAAATTTGACAAATTTCTTGTTAGGCTGCGCCAACAAAGTAAGAAGTGTCATTTCATAAAGGAAGAAGATGACCTCATTGACCAGATCATTGAGAAATGTAATTCAGTTGAGCTCAAAAAGAAAATGCTGACACTAGGTGATGCTATTACATTAGATAAAGTCGTCACAGAAGCCAATGCAATGGAAGCTGTGCAAAGACAATTATCAGACTTTAACAATATTGACCAACGAACTATTGCGACTGTTAATAAATTAGAGTCAAAGCGAGATGGGTTCCAAAAGAAGGCTTGCTTTCGTTGTGGTAATGACAGACATAATGGAGATAGTTTGACTTGTCCTGCTAGAGACAAAAAATGTTCTAAATGTGGCTATATCGGTCATTATATGGCACAATGTCGAACTCGAGCTACTAAAAGAAAGACGAGTCATCAAGATGGATCAAAATTACCACACAAAAGAAGCAAACCATTTTTTAACACAAGGAAACTAACAAAAAGTAACGAAGACGAACAAAAATCTGACCCCACATCATCTTCTAAAATAAACTACATATTTTATCTTGGCGAAGATGAAAAGATTAAATGTAACTTAGGCGGGGTTAGCAATGTTGAATTATTAATCGATTCTGGAAGTAATGCCAACATACTAACAGACAAGACATGGAATTACTTAAAAACTTTGAATGTAAAAGTTACAAACCAAACCGCCAATCCAGATAAAACATTTATGGCATATGGTAGTACCGTACCTTTGACCGTTTTGGGTTCTTTTGAAGCTGTGATCAAAATTGGATTAGAAGAAAAACAAGGTACCTTTTACGTCATTAAAGATGGAACTCGGGACTTGCTTGGGAAAGAAACAGCCATAGATCTTAAAGTGCTAAAACTAGGCGTGGATATTAATATGGTAAGTGAGCAACACAATTCTGATGTTTTTCCTAAATTCAAAGATATAAAACTCGATATTGCAATTGATAGCACAGTATCTCCTGTCAGTCAGCCATGCCGTAGAATACCAGTACCCCTAGAAGAAAAAGTCAATAAACGGATTGAGGAATTGACTAAATTAGACATAATAGAACCCGTTAATAAACCCTCAAAATGGGTTTCTCCAATAGTCCCCGTATTAAAAAGTGATGGCGAAGTCCGTCTTTGTGTGGATATGAGAGTCGCGAATAAAGCAATACTTCGGGAACATTACCCACTCCCTACCATGGATCAACTTTTACCCAAGTTTAGGAAAGCACGCATATTCTCAAGACTGGACATCAAAGATGCATTTCACCAAATAGAAATAAATGAAGACAGCCGTCATATTACAACATTTATAACGCCTAGAGGTCTTTTTCGTTATAAAAGGCTAATGTTTGGCATATCCTGTGCACCAGAACTTTTTCAAAAAACATTAGAAAAAATGTTATTACCTTGCGAAGGAACATTGAACTTTATTGATGACATAATTGTTTTTGGACGGGACACTATTGAACATAAAACTCGACTAAATCACGTTCTTGAAGTCCTAAAAAGTAATAATGTAATACTTAATAAAAAGAAGTGCATCTTTGGTGCCAAGGTTGTGAAATTTTTGGGCCATGAGTTATCAGAAGATGGAGTGAAACCCTTAGATTCATACATGAACAGTGTTGACACGTTTAGGCAACCGAAAACGATCGAGGAAGTTCAAAGTTTTTTAGGGCTTCTGAATTATGTTAACAAATGGATTCCAAATCTCTCAACGTTGACAGAGCCCATCAGGCAACTCTTAACTCTCAAGGTTGGCCAAAAAATGGATATATCAGAGCATTGGAAATCAGAACAAGAAGCTGCTTTCTGTGAACTTAAATATAAACTTAAAAACATACCGACGTTAGGATATTATGATCCTGAAGATAGGACACAAGTTTTGGCAGATGCCAGCCCTGTTGGTCTGGGCGCAGTTTTAATACAAACTGATTCTAAAGGACCTCGAATTATAGCGTTTGGAAACAGAAGTCTATCTGAGGTTGAAAAACGTTACTGTCAGACAGAAAAGGAGGCTTTAGCATTAGTGTGGGCTGTAGAACATTTTCATATTTATCTTTATGGTAGGAAAACTTTCGATCTTATTACAGATCATAAGCCACTCGAGGTGATATTTGGCCCTCGATCTAAACCTTGTGCCAGAATCGAGCGCTGGGTATTGCGACTGCAGTCGTACAATTTCAAAGTAATTTATAGACCAGGGAAAGTCAATATTGCTGACCCTTTTTCCCGCTTGTGCAAACCAACCACTGTAAGCCCCTCTAAAGATGATGATCACATAAATCAGTTAGTCCAATATGCAAGACCTCGTGCTATACCTATGCAAACGCTGGTTGAAGCTTCCAATGCAGATGAAGAAATACAATTAATTAAAGAAGCTCTAAATACTAATGTTTGGGATCCACAAATCAATCTGTATCGTATATTCCGAGTGGAACTTTGGATTCATGACGGTATTCTCCTCAGAGGTGATAAAATCGTTATTCCCTCAAGCCTCAGACGACAGGTATTGGAAGCAGCTCACGAAGGCCACCCGGGTATTGTTGCGATGAAAGGTAGACTTCGTACAAAAGTTTGGTGGCCTAAGATAGATAAAGATGCCGAGGCTAAAGTTAAAAGCTGCCGGGGATGTACGCTCGTCTCCGTGGGAAATCCTCCACTACCCTTAAAAAGACGAAATTTACCAATACAGGCTTGGCAAGATATCGCTATGGATTTTTTAGGGCCGCTTCCTTCAGGTCATCATTTATTGGTGGTTATCGATTACTACAGCAGATATAAAGAAATAAAAATTATGAAATCTATAACCACCAATGATACAACAAAAGTCCTGAAGGAAATTTTCTCAAGACTAGGTATACCGTTGACTATTACGGCGGATAATGGGAGACAGTTTACTAGTCATGAGTTCAAAGATTTCTGCTTGGAACTAGGTATAAAATTACTAAGTACTACGCCATATACTCCTCAGGAAAATGGAGAAGTGGAGCGCCAAAATAGAGCTATTTTAAAAAGATTACAGATTAGCCAAAGCATGAAATCAGATTGGCAGTCAGATCTGTTAGACTATCTGACAATGTACAATAGTACTCCACACAGTACCACAGGTCAAACACCAGGTGAACTTTTCTTTTGCAGGATGTTTAGAGACAAAATTCCGTCTATAGTTGAGAATAGAAATGAGGTTGATTGTCAAATTAGAGATAGAGATAAAATAATGAAAGAGAAAGGGAAGACATATGAAGACCGCAAACGAAGAGCATCTGATTATGAAATAGAAGAAGGAGAGAAAGTTTACGTCAAAAACATGGCCAAAGAGAATAAGCTCACTACGACTTTTAACCCAACACCACATACTGTATTAAGCTCTCGTGGAAATGAGTACAATGTCAGGAACGACGAAACGGGTCATGAATACAGAAGGAATCTGATACATCTCAAAAAGGTAGAAGGACAATGGCAGATTCAACAATCCGATAAAGACAATCTGTCAGAAGATTCAAATAACGAAATTGACCCTAAATAATCATTATAATAAGTAATTTCATTTAATTGAAAATTTATATCAAAATTATATTTTTTAAATAGATACTATAATGAATATGTAAAATTATAAAAATGAGAATTATCAATGTGTATAAGTATTTCATTAAATTAAAATGTTAATTATTTATTTTGTATAACTACGTATAACTGATCAGTCTCATATGTAAAGGAAGAGGTGTGACGTATGGTGACGCATAATAAAGGGCAAGCAGCGCATGCGCGTGCGCCCGGGCGGCTGGGAGGCATTAGTCATTACTAATCCGATCGCCGACCGGAGCGGACGTGCGTGCGCTTCTTGGTGAAATTGCTAACGGAGTTTCATTTAATAACCCACCATAAACACAGGACACCACATAAATGGTCCTAAGTGGTCCATATGAATTGTATGAAAAATAGCACTAACTTTGGGAATAGGGTGTAAAAGGCCGCTTTTTCTTCCAGCTGATTCTTTGTTGTACGCGCAATTGATACAAGCCTTAACGTATTTTTTGATGAAACGTCTCATTTTTGGAAACCAGTAATCAGATGATATCTTTTCTAGCGTCTTTTCACAGGAAAAATGGCCCGCTTCATCATGATTCATCTGGCAAATTTTCCAACGAGCAGAATTTGGTACCACCCACTTAAGTTTATTTCCAACTTTTCTATAAATTTTGTCATCGCGGATCGTATAATTCATTGTTATATCCTTCAGATCGTGCTCATTTTTTTTGAGAATTTCTTTAATATTTTTCAAGTTAGGATCCGTCATTTGAACGGTCTGAAGCCAGTCTTTAGCAGTAATATTTAATATATGCAGTTCCTCTCGCTCTGGAAGCGAGACTGGATTCCGGCTAAGTGCATCCACGTGCTGCATACTATGTCCCGGTCTGTACTCGATGGAGAAATTATACTCTTGGAGTATGAGCCACCATCTAGCAACTTTTGGTAATAAATCACGCTTCGTCAAGGTTGAACGCAAAGCATTACAGTCTGTGACGACTTTAAATTCAATGCCAATTAAATATACTCGAAACCTTTTAAGAGACATCACTACAGCCATAGTTTCCAATTCATAAGAGTGCCAAAACTCTTCTTCTCGAGTAGTCTGTCGACTAAAATATGCAACTGGCCGTAACGGTGCATCCGCATTAGGTTTTTGCAATAGTATTCCACCTACGCCCACTTTACTGGCATCACAGTGAACTTCTGTAATAAATTCAGCATTATACAGTGCTAAGACCGGTCTAGATATGAGCTTGGACTTCAAGTTAAGAAACGCTGCTTCTTGTTCATCACCCCAAGTCCAAGTAATATCAGTTTTCGTCAATTTCGTCAAAGGTTTGGCAATACAAGCAAAATTGTAAACAAACCGTCGAAAATAACTCGCCAAACCAATAAATTGCCTTACTTGGTGTACATTAGATGGACGGGGAAACTCTTGAACAGCTAGTACTTTTATCTCACCAGGCTTTAGGCCTTCTTCCGATATCTCAAACCCTAAATAGTCAAGTTTAGATTGAAAAAAGAAACATTTTTTTATATTTAAGGTAAGATTAGCGTTTTTTAACAATTCAAAAATAGACTTTAGTTTATTAAACATTTCGTCGATAGTACTAGCTGTGCATAGAAGATCGTCCAAATAAGGCACAGCCAAATCAAAGCGTTTTGTACCGAGAGCCTTATTGATCATGCTCTGGAAGACAGCAGGTGCGTTTACCAAGCCAAATGGCATGCGAGTATATTCGTAATGCCCGTCCGGTGTAACGAAGCCTGTAATGTGTCTTGAGTCCTCAGCCATAGGGATCTGATGATAGCCTGAGGCCAAATCTAGACTTGTAAATAGAGATTTTCCACTAAGTCTGTCTAGTTGGTCTTCTATAACCGGCATAGGGTAACTATTCTTAACAGTCTTCTTGTTCAACGCTCTATAGTCGACGCATAAGCGATATTCTCCATTCTTTTTACGCACAAGGACAATTGGACTAGAGTATGCTGACTGAGATTCTCTTATGATGCCATTTGATAATAAGTCTCCGATTATTTCTCGAACCTTAGCCCGCTCCGAGAATGGTAATCGGTATGGCTTATATGATACTGGTATAGTGTCGTTTAACCTTATGTTCATTTCTGTTATATTGGTCAAACCAATTTCCCGTATATTTAACGCAAAACAATCACGAAAATCATTTAACAAACTAACTAATCGATCCTTGTTTGAATCACTAACATTCGGACCAATATGTATCATTTCTATTGTAATTGGAGATTTCCGTTTTGATACCGGTTCAACCGTAACATCAGTAAAATTCATTTTGTTAACGTTAAATGAAAGGGCTTTTAAAGAAAATACATTTTTCAGTGGCAATTTCGTGCCACGAGCTATTAACCTATTACTTTTAAAACCAAGGGGTTCATTTGACGCGTTTATAATAAGAAGTTTACCTTTATTATTTTGAAACTGATACACACCTTGCAACAAAATATACTGATTGTTAGGTTTCATGCAAATACTTCCCGGTACAAATAATGGTCCAGAATATTCCCCCTCTACACAAACATCTACAGTATTTATTCCTATTTGCATAATTAATTCCCGAGAACAGTATAAATTCAGTCTTTCCGATTCCGAGTCATCACAGTACAGGTTAAGGGTAGAATTTGTTTTATGAGCTACCACTGTAGGCAGTTCGGTAAGAGTTTGTCCGATCAAAACTTCCGTGTCCAAATAGTGATCTTCAACAATGTAGGCTTCAACATCTGCCTCAACTGCGTCTACTATAATATGAACTAGGCACTTGCCTAAAGGTACTACACTTCCCAAGGCAAACCCCTTAATAATGGGTAGATCGGATTTAATAAAAGGCAATTTAGACTCATCCGCTACTCTTTTACAGATTAATGTACATTGACTTCCAAAATCTATGTAAGCAGACCGCTTGATATTATTAAGGGTAATTGATTTTAGATACTTACCATCAGTCTGGTCGGAGGGCATAATTTTTAAGACCTTCTGTGTAGAGTCTGCACTATATTTAGAGTTGTCTTTAAGATTTATACTGTTAGATCTTCCGCGAATGCTGTTAATAATTTCACATTTTTGACTGTCATGGCCTAGTCGGGAACATTTATCGCATCGTTTTATGGTTTTTGTACAAGTACGTGACGTGTGGCCCATCTCTAGACAATTAAAACATTGAATCTGCCTAAAATTGTCTCGAACTATGGTAGAAGATTTTGGAGGTCCAGCAGTAGATTGCTTGCGACCGAATTTAACATTATTATCGTATCGATTAACGTGATTAAACCTGGGTAGTGAAACATCATTTTTCTTGGAAATACGACGAAGATATTTGAGCAATTGGGATGGTTTCTTAAAACAAGAACCCTGAGCATTCAGACGAATATTGAAATCAAATATTCCGTTAATTATACAGTCGACTGCATTGCGTCCGGTGATTCCACACATCTTCACCAATCTTGCTTTATCATGGAAATAATCTTCTAACGATTCTTCTCTTTTAGTTTTTCTATCCAACATTTCTGATAATCGATCTGCATAATTTCGATCATCTGGAAAGGCTTTTAATATTTTTCTCTGCCATTCTTGCCAAGTTAAGTTAATGGTACTTTGCCCCTGATACCACTTTTTAGCATGTCCTGCTAGTTTGGGAATAGCGTAAAAAACGATTTGTTTATTACTCCATTTGTAGATTCGTGATGTTTCATTAACTTTGCGTATCCAACTAACAGCAGATTGGTCATTCGAATCTGGGTTGAATTCTGGGATGACATTATGTGCCCCATCAAAATGTCGATCAGTGTTTTCGAATAATCGAGAGAACTTTTTAAGTACGTCGTAGTTTCGTGAAGATTTAGATCTTAAACTTCGACGTCGCTTTTTATGATTTCTCGAACGCGACCTTCCCCGATTTGAGCTGTTCAGCTCAGATTCAGAAGAGAAAAGGCTATCCGAGGTGTCTGATGAACTTGACCACTGCCGTTTCCTGTGCTTTGTACCCCGATAACTTTTCCCGTTACTAGAATCCGTAATTTCGGTCGTGTCTGTTGAAGTTGAGTACCGACGGCCCTTGTTTGCATGTCTACGCCTTCGCGTTGATTTTCTGTAACTTTTACTACGCGAGAATGATCGACGCGATCTACTGCGATACGTGTGACGCCTATCTCTCGGGCTAACTTCCGATCGAAATCTCCGTAAAGGGCGATCATCATTGTCTTTAGAGCGAGATGGTCTCGTGTCCCTTAGTCTATTTAAGGGAGGTGTGTAACGAGACCTTTCTGAGGAAGGCATACTAGCTTAAGGAAGTAGGTTATTAAGGTGAGTCCTGGCCATCGTAAACAGTGTTAGTAACACAAACGAGAATTGTTAGCAAGGAAGAAACAAAGGAAACACAAAACAAATAAATAAAATGAATTAAAAGTAATCTTAATAGATTTTTATAGAACGTAGCTACTTTAAAGAAATGTGTAGGTAAAATAAATTAAAATAATGTTGAAAACATTAAAATTAAATGTTGAAATTTTATATTATTTTCATTTGGCTAAATAGTTGATTGAAATATTTACTTTATTTACATTTTGGTCTGTCTTTGTATTGACTTATGAACAAAATTATTTATTTTAAACGGTTTTATTTAGCTCGACCCGTCCGATATTTATTTGTTTATAATCATCGTGTATCAAATCTTAAAAATATCAATTTGTTAATTGAAAAACGTCATGAAATCTTACATTAACATCAAAAGAGCACTCTGTGTGGTTCTAAATATTGTTATCACATTCATTAACTATTCCTGAACAACGCTTTACAACTAAATATGTAACTTAATAGTTAATCCATACACATACACTCATTCTTATAAAATTGCAGGTGCCTACCTAAAGTACCTACCTCTTAAACTGAACACAAACATCACCACAGAGTTACCTACTAAATGAAACCAGCAATTTGCCCGTTCGATATTCACCCGAACGTTTTGGTAATACGGGTCACTATACTACCTAATTAGCGATTGACTTAATTTCAATAAAAAAAATATGCAGTACGCAAAACTGCCATTCTTCTTTTACATATTAAAATTATTATTTTGACAAATAAAAGCCATTATATGGGTAATAGATTAATGGATATTTAATCAATTACGTACTAAATATAGTGATTTAATCAAAAGTAAATACCCAATGTGTTTATGAAAATTTACGAAAAGGCGAATACGTTAAATAAAAGAAACTGATAAAGGTTCCGTCTTTCAAACCAAATTTAGGGAACCCCTACGGTCTGTGGTTATTATTTTGTTTCGGGCAAGCGTTCTTTCCACCCATTAATATTACCCTATCACGATATGCCCCTTAGATCTTAAGAAACCGTAGGTATTCTCATATTTTCCTCGCACGAACCATCAAACACACTCAATCTTGCGTTATGTACGATACCAAGGTACCTACCTACCTAATATTATGATTCATCTTTTAAAAAAAATAAACTAACCGTTCCAGACATAGATTTGTATCGACTATTATAGCACTGGGACGACGAGAACCAGCATTTTACATATCTACGTAATCGGCACAAACTTAGTATTTGCCCACTAAATTAATAAAGTAAAAGAAAATATCTACATACCACTTAATTTTCACCAACGTTCTTACCACTTCTGAACTATTAGCTTTTCCTCAGGATGTCGTCAAAATGATACTTACAACCTCAAATCAATACATTTATTAAACTTTTCTTTACAGCAAACAATTTATACTCAAGCGCTCAACGCGCGTCCGCCATTACCGCCGCTCGACGTCAGAATGGCGCCTGCTTCAAAATAGGCATACCGTAATTAATATTCAAAAGTCCCTTTAGCAACTTAATTTGTGATAAATATTTTTCTATTAATTTTTAAGTAAATCAGCAGTAACATAAATAATATACATGAATAAGCCCAAATTGATAACACTACCCATTTCCATATTAAATTGAAATTCATACCAAATACTCAGGTCTATAATACCTTTAAGCTGTAACAAAATCAAACTTCTATGTCAACGCAATCAAAAGAAACAGCAATTTAAGCTGCATATTTTGAAACTCGCAAGTACTCGCAAGGGAATCAAAACCTAAAGGGTACTTCCAGTCGACCTAGAATCTTGAAATTTGGCATGAAGCAACGTTTTATAGCACACA
The DNA here is from genome assembly GCA_037074685.1 of Glyphodes pyloalis. Lineage (NCBI taxonomy): Eukaryota > Metazoa > Arthropoda > Insecta > Lepidoptera > Crambidae > Glyphodes > Glyphodes pyloalis. The sequence continues at coordinate 2,205,384 of JAYKKO010000015.1, read as the reverse complement.
TAAAGGAAAAATTCCGAAAACCTTAAATTTTTAGTTACATTACAAAATATTTATGCTCCTCCATCTTTCCCCATTGTAATGTTATGAATTTCATTTTGCAATAAAAATACCATAGTTATGACTCGATTGTCGTAATGAACGAACTTTGTAAACCTTGCAGGTTTGTACGGAACCCTCGGTGCGCGAGTCCGACTCGCACTTGGCCGGTTTTTTGTGATTTCAGGCAGTGGTAGTTTTCGTCGGGAGCTAATTTAGTTAGTTTGTTAGGATGATAGATTAAATTTATTTTAGTTCTGGCTTGAAAACTGTTTAAATATTTTTACTAGATTCTGGGTACATAATACCTCTAATTTTTATATTAGTATTGCCTTATATACATGAACTTTAAATAACCCTCTAAATGAAATTTCAATTGCGAATGAAATATAAATGCTGTTTCATCAGCATAAAAATAAAAGATTTGGACTTTACTTACTATTGGATTTACATACTTACTACCGTCATTTAGAAGGTTGTTTAACGAGCGGAGCAAAAAAACCTTCATATTTTTTTGGTACAACGTATACAGCCCATGCGACTAGTCACTAATAACAACACATTCTATGCTAATCTACAGACATTTTATTGTTTTATAATAATATTTTCTCTAAAAGTAGTTCCTGTAAATCCGTGAGAAAATTAATATCTTTATCATCATCATCATGCGTGTTTAAACGCGCTTTAACAATTTCACTGTCTAAACAGTCCGAACAGTTAAAATAAGTATTAATTATTAATGAGAAAGTGAAGTATCATAGTCACATTTAAAATTAAAACCCACGCTACCTACTTATTATTTAATTTACAAGTAAGCAAATTGAATTGTTAATTAAAAACAAATGTAAGTGTTTATCCGTTTGCATTCGCTTCCGCTGTAAGCCGTTAAAAGGGATTGCCGAGTTATAAAATACGAAGCAGCCTTAGCCGATCCCATATATTTATGTTTCAACGAGTTTCACTTTGGCCGATCTTCTTCAACAGTTCGACAAACAGACCCGGGATCGTCATTTATTAACTTAGGATTAATTTTTTAACCGTCAGTTAAAAATTAAAAAGCCGACAAAGTATTAACTGTTTGAACTCATCATTTCAGCCTGTTCCTGTCCACTGCTGATCATAGGCCTCTCCAACCGATTTCCAGCGCGACCGGGCCAGTGCCACCTGCATCTAACGAGACCCAGCAATTTTCAATAGGTCGTCGGTCCATCTGGTAGGTGGCCGTCCCACACTGCGCTTGGTGGTACGTGATCTCCACTCAAGAACATTTTTGCCCCATCGACCGTCTGATCTTCGTGCTATGTGGCCAGCCCATTGCCACTTCAGCTAACTAATCCTACGGGCTACGTCAGCAACTTTAGTTCGTCTACGGATCTCCTCATTCCTGATTTGGTCAGGTAGAGAAATGCCAAGTTGAATTGTTGAATGTTTATTATTATTTAAAATAAGTCAAATTTTGTTTATGAGTTTTAGTGAACGTATATATTTGGAGTTGAATTTAACAGTAACGTTTAATATATATTGTTATTGATGATCATCATCATTATTATAAGTTACTTGATCAAATTTAGTTTCATAAGTTAGACATTCTCGCTCAAGAATATTTTTTTTATGGTAATCAAGCTTATATATTACTATTCAAAATGTATTATATATATATATAAATTATAATAAAGTGTGTTTGTGTGTGTGTTTTAATATAGTGTGTGTTAAATTAAATAATTAATAAAATAGATATTTATCTACGCAAACAACTGCTTCAGACCCTGATTTAAACAAGATACTATTCAAGCAACGACATCATCATTGACCATCAAAGAATGCTCTTAAAGCTAGAAAAAGCTGTAGACAACCGAAAAACCGTGTACTATAGTAAACTTGTATCAATTGTTACTGTTGAAACTGGAAGACTTCGTTTTTGTTATAAAAATAAAGGGTAAAAGAAGAATTAAAAAAAATGATGTTCATTTGTATTAGTTACAATAATCTGTTATCGTGAAGTTTTAACACGTGTTACGTGATACTCGGAGACTTAATTAAAGATGCTTAGTTGCCATTAAAATAAGAATAAAAAGTAGAAATTTGTATTCCAATTATCTGTATATTTTCTACTTGTGTGTGGTCAGGTTTGTGTATAGGTATTGGTGTGTTCTTGCGCTGTGCAAACACATAAAGTATCAGATTTAGAAATCGTATATTTGTTACGGTATCGGTATGAGAACTTGAATCAGATAAAAAATCAATATGTGAATAGAATTGATGTGCCTTTTTCCATTTCCTTTTCCCCAGTTTGCTTTGTCATCAAATAAAGGACGAATTCGTGAAAATTTTGACAATCACAGCGATCCTTTGTCGTGTACAAATTAAACAAAAAACGTAATACGTAAACGAAAATCTCTTTAGTGAGAGTTTTAAGCCAATACCACTTAAGTTGTTATTGAACTTACCGTTCTAGCCAATTTTCAAAAAATTGTGGATTTTTCCTTACCGGTACCTACCAGACGATGGATACTAATATATTGATCAGACCCCCCAGTTGGTCAGACTCAGATCAATTTAAAAGACTTAGTTCCCTAAATGGGGCTAACCGAGAACCTGGGAATTTCACACTTTGAGCGCCACCTCAGCTACTACACCATCAAGGTCACCGATTAATTAATAAAATAGACGAAAATTAAAATATTGATTTTATTAACCTATAAATTATGCTTACTGCCGTAGTATTTCTACCATCTTAGTGCTTTGAGGGTTGATTTTCAGTAAAAGCGTATGAAAAGTCTTACCAGAATTTGTAAATTCCATAAACCATGAGTCCCGGTGCTCAATAAAAATTATTTCCAAATTCAAATGAAAGAAACATTCACGAATGCCCGTTTCCAGTACTTTGAAAACGACACGTGTTAGTTACGAATATTAATAAATTATACAAGGCGTAAGCTAAAAACGACCGACAGACGACTGATGACAGCTGACATGTAAAGTAACTTTGAAATTAGAATTCAAGACTCGTATAAAAATGAATAGTCATTTTTGACACATTACGAATCGTAAAATATTGGAATCGGGCATTAATTAATATCTCTTATGTCACAGTACAAAGGTACTTAGTAGAAAAACAGTGCCAACGCTTCCAATAATTTACTAGTATGTAATTTAATTAAGTATCGACGGTAAATTGACAGTTTAATAGTCATTAATTATAGACGGTCCTCAATGAAATGAAAAGGTATTGTGAAATATTGTGGATACCTACATATTACTGATTTTATTTGAGAGAAGCATGGGTAATCAAGCTTAGGGAACAATAGGGAATATGCAAGATTTTTTATATACTCACCGAAATTTATCACAGTTCTGGAAAATGAATTTGAAGCAAATTTTTAAATATCTTAATTATTTCTAGAGTTATCACGCTTTAAACTTGTAGGTAAGGCAGAGAGATCCGACATAATACGTCACGCCAGTGGGCGCTCACTCTAAACAACTTCCATAGACAAATCTGTTTTGTGAGCGAGACGGGAATGCTCGGTTTATATGGCTATAACTCGTTATGTTTTAGACCAATTTTGACTTTGTTTTTACTATTACAAATCAATTTAACAAAAGAATAAGTTGTATGACCAAATTATTTTCCATGCATATTCCCCATTTCAAACCTAGATATTAAAGCAGGTAAGCTTGAATAACTATCAAATTAGGGGGAGAGCCTCCCGCTCCCCCGCAAGCTTGGTGAAGATAAAAAGGTACCTGGAGCCATCATATATAGTCAGTTATGAAAAATACAACTAATTTTTTCGTGATTTTTTATATTATACTTCAACGTTGACGTCATTCCACCTTATGTTATGTGGTAATGAGCTTAAGGGCGACAAGTAAGCATAATAAATCTGTTACTGGACTTGTCGCCCTTACCTTGAAGGCTTGCCCCTGCTACTAATGTAGCACCCCCCCCCAGGAGCTCTGGAAACCTTATTTACACGCACGAATACAACAACACAGAAGTGATTGTTATTTATTTATTTTTAAAAGGGATTTTAGTATTCGTTTACTATTTCCACTAAAATCCCCTTTTATTGGACTGTTGTGTTTCTATTGAAGTCACGATTTTTTAAAACAGGATATCATCAGTTTTATACGGCTTCATGTATCATATAAGAAGTATCTAAAACAACGAAAAAGTCTTGTATTACCACCGAAACACGATAAATAATTTTAACTCTTATTTGATACTGGAGTTCACTCTGTTGAGATCTAGGTGTGCAAAATATTACTTGGCATTCGGGACATATTTATCATCTAATGAATAAAAATATCATCATTATATTATCATAATCTTTTTATTAACAATAAAATGAATCATGTGCGATACATAATTGAATTTCCAATTTAAGATGCACAAGCCTGATACTGCAGACGCTACCGAACCTTTCCGACTCTCCATCGTCCATCTCACGTGAACGTAAATAAAGTACCTACTTACAATAATTAATCATTACTAAAATTAATTGCGTTTCGATTTCTGTTAAGGCGAAGGTTTATGGGTGGCATTCATGTACAGGTAGGTAAATGTGGTAAAATGTGGCGTTTTTCAATACTGTATCATCTCTGATACATATATTTAGGTACGAACCTGACTCTGCTTTAACTATAATAGGAATGGTACACATACACTTGAAGCTATATTATATTGGGATTTAGGTATCAATTGCATTGTTCATGTTATAAAGTGTAAAACTTATTGTATTGAGTCAATTCCAAGTTTGCTTCAACCTCAATGTCTTTTCATTTTAGAATTGGAACAAGTTGAATTAACAACCTATTAAAATTTTAGTAATTTCAGACAAAAATTAAACGTTACTATTTTTATTTCTGATATTTGCAGACTTTAAAAACTACATACATATCATGATTGTAAAAGCATCAAAATGCTGAAAATTGAGACCTCTCAAACAATTATATCAGAACTACTAGAAATAATTTCAATACATCCATTCTCTTATCCTCAACACATCAATACTGAGAAGTGATATTATATAAGTTACGACGTGCAATCTGAATGAATTACTGCACCGCTCAAACATTTCAATAACGGTTCCCGTAGTCAAAGTTCCTTCAACCTGCAAAGGCTAGTCTGTTTTCAATTGATATACCGAAGGCGACAAGCTTATAAAGTTGGAAAAGTTTAATGAGTTCTATCTAGAGCGTTCTCGCCTTGATCGGAATAAGTTATGGTTTCAGAGCGCTTACACATTAGGCGAATTAGCAGACTGACATTTAGTGATTATTTTAAAGAAGACGTTATAGCACATAGATAAGAAATAAATAAAGTACATAGAAATAATTTGTGCGAGAAAGGGTACCTTTCTATGTAAATACAGTAATAATTAGTATTTCAGGCAATTTTTTGTATATTTTTGCTACCTTAGTGTTTTACCTAAAAGCTATCTGGAAGTGATCGGTTTAGCAAGTAACTAGAACAATCATTAAATGATCAGAGATAAAATAATCTGAAAACCATTGACGGACCACATTAATTTTAAAACATATTTTATTTAAATACATTAAGTTGTTCAATTTCAGATTGTTAACAAAACTATATAAAAATAAAGACAGCTGTTCTACTTCCTCGTCACCAAAATTATTAATTTTCGCATTGACAAGTTTCCTGGCCCATGAAACACAATTGAGTCACTGGCATTTTTTAACTGTTATGTCTGCTGTCTGGGATGTGAATCGGAAAAATACAATCGACATAAGGTATTTTTAAATTGTACTTCACTCTAATAATATCGTTGCTGCGTTTTAAATCACCTAATGTAAAAGCGCTCTTAGGGGTTCTTAAGCATCGATTGTACTTGGTCCAATTAGTTGTTTCTCGACTAGGGTTGGCAGGGCCTACAAACAAATAAGACCGGGATATTTCGAACTACAAACAGATCTTTCGATTACTGGACGTTTGTTTCTAAACGTAAACTTATCTGATAAAAAAACGTTTAATCGTAAAATATCTCTGACTCTGACCCATCGGTCCCTCAAGACACAATGGATTTTATGTTGTGTTTAGGATTATGATGAATTAATTGGCCCAATGAGATTTCAAACGCACCATTTCTGTTTTTAACTAATACAACAAACATTGTCTTAATTAATACAAAAAAGGTTGTCTGGAAGAGATCGCTCTCTAGCGCTAAGACCGCCTAAATTTTACTATAATTTTTCTGTAAAACCTATTTCTGTAAAGATTTTGTGCAATAAAGTATATCTATCTATCTATTGTCCAAACAACACATATAACAATTTAATTTGGTAAACAAATGAATAAGGAACAAATTGATAACTCAGTTGTTGATACATCGTGTATAAAGCCTTGCGTAGGCCTGTACAATGAAACTGAAATGTATTATGTGCTCGGAGCTAGAATGAGGCATCGGTATTGATTGCCTAGATAGAACTTTGTACCAGTTGCGAACTACTTGAGTAATATTTTTATTAGTTGAGACGTCATGAGCTTTTAATAGACCAGTAAATAAATGCCACCTACCTAGCTTTCTCCTTTATGATGACTAGTTTGCTAAATGTTTATGATAAAAAGCACTTGCATTTTCGTTTATTTATATTCAGTTGCATAATGCATCTCTTATCTTCTTTTTATAATTGAGAAATATGTAAGAAGAAAAATTTATGGATTACAATAACAATAAATAAATATTTTATTTACAGTTAAAAATTTTATCGCCTATCTATTTATCGTTGGGCGTCAGAAAATGGTAACTGTAACTGATGTAGAAGGAACCAAATTTATTCACATTTTAATAAGTTTAAATATTTTTCAATCTATGCAATGTAGACTTAACTTATTTTATAAAAGTTGTTTTAAAGTCTCTAACATAGTTAAACCCTCTTATTTTTTGATACTACTTCTTCTCTTTTCAGTCGTAAAAATGGTAAACTGGTTATTAAAAACTTTAATACTATGATCTAAGTTTGAATTGGTCATTAAAATCACGAATGTAATATGAAAAGGAAAGCTAATTTTGCTCCATTTCAAAAAGTCGTCACAAGTTTGGTCACTCGATTGAACTTATTTGGTCATGTAATTGTATTTACACAATGTTAAGAGACTTTAAAACAACACTCGTACACATGTTACGTTTATAAACAACTTTCAATACTGGCAATTCGTTTGTTAAGTCAACGAAACACAAATCCTACCACGTCCCATTCCGAAACCTACAATCGCATCGGATACTCAGCCAAAACAACTCGCTTCAATGAAAATAGCTTACAAACACGAATCATAGATTAGAATAAGTATTTACAATTTACTTAGTGTTGAATATAATTATATCGCTCCCGCGTTTGGTACTTTCGTAAGAACTTAAAGGAAGACCAAATTAATACAGAAGCTTTAACAATAAAATTCACTTAGGTAGACACATCAATGCTACACAACATTTTTATAAACGAATTTTAGGTAAATAGAAAGGATATTAAGTACAAAACATTCTTTAGTCAATTGGTAATATCTTTACATTAAAACATTTCGTTTTATCTACTTAATTCTTATCTGGCAGTAGTGATTTTTAAATTACCAAAACTGACTTTAGTATCAGTTTTAAGCTACATCTCTTAATACATAGGTAATAATCTGTTTTTATATAACAAATTACAACGTACTATGGTCAATTTTATATTATTACAACGGGCAAAACTGCTTCAGAATTTAATATTTCACGAATATACATAGATTATAAGATACCAAATTTATTGACGATGAAAGAACTATTCCCTAGACAGTATAATATAACCAAGGGTAGAACAATGAAAACATAATTATCAGAAAGTTTGATCAAGTCTTCCGGGATTTTATTATAATTAAAGCTCAAATTTAATGGATAAGAAAATATCCATTACTCTATTTATGAGTTAACACAAAAATCTTATCCATAACACATTCACTTGGCCGTTTATTTGGCACATAGTTCCAGTAAGCTATTATTACACGATACGGATAAACTTTTGTACACAAACTTTCCAACTCGAGTCGAGAACATTTTGCCATTAGATAACATCAGCAAAAACAGGGAAAACTATATGACAATAATAAAGTGGAATATCTAACAGAACACACTTGATAAAAATGGTACCGGAAGTACATTCGGCAACTCGTCAACTTTTCGGCTCCGTTGCTGACCGTACAAGGGTTTACAATCGCTTATTAACAACGAAACATTATGCCCTTTAGGGCAGACATGCAAATTAACGCTAGAATGGCTCAGGCACACTGATGCCCTGCCAGACACTCGACACCCTCGATGTATCTAAACGATTTAATTTAAGATAATATTGTCTCGGCAAAATCTCACTCCACGGCACTCGATTATTAGCGAGTCGTATATACTACGTATATATAAATTTGATAAAGTTAATTCGTATTAAATATACCATAATATTATTTTACTCACCATAAAAACACTGAGTCTCATTCACAATCACTTGAGTACGTCACAGAAGAGGGGGATTGGGACCGCGCAGGCTTGAAGACTTGAACAGGATAGCTACATACTTGGTCGTAAGGAAATTTACCTAGCTTTACCGCTGGCTGCTCGTAGTTTGAGATTCTACTTCAATAGATCTTAGAATTCCATGGATTCTTCCGTTATTAATGGGAGTTAAGGAGCAAGTTGGTTGCGCGAGGGTAAGCGATCGCCGTCGGCCGATTGCTAAACGTTTGGCACCGGCCCAAAGATGGCCGCTCCCATCATGGTATAGGAGCAGCGCCCCTTAGCGCTTCAATCGCTTGAAAGCAGGATTCAGTAGACGGTGGAAGAGAGCAGCAGAGGCAGCGACGGCAGCGGGCGCGGGGGCGCGGGCGAGGCGCGCTGTTAAATGATGCTCTCGCGGTTCCGCTCATTTTCCTCCTGCGAGCTGAGAGAGCTGCCGCCACAGATTTGCATCTCAATCTCTTGCAGTCTACAACAAAATAAGAATTTCAATCACAAACTACTAGTAAAACAACTACGAGTTGTAGCTGTTTACCAATGCAAATCTGTTAAGAACCGACTGGAGGAAATGATTTTTTCCTTTTAAAAGTCAAAAGCACGTCAGACTTTATACCGCCCTTATATCGCCGAAATATAAACTAATATAGAACTGCAAGTGTTTACCTTGATGTACTGATAACCATACTTTTAGTACCAGATTATGCATACTAAGGCGTTAACCCAGCACACCCAGCTTCAAATAAATTAAGACAAGTTAATTTCCTAATCTGATTTGAACGACAGACAAAACTGGATCCCGGTGTGGGAATTTACCTGACCCGGTGGCTACCGGGGTCGTCTGTCTTGGGGGGTCTTTATATTGAAAATGGTCACTATTGATAGTAAAAACCTTGAAAGCGTCTTTAGTCTTTCGATTTAAAATTCAGTATTATAAATATACTCGTTTGTAGATGATAATTAAATGTCAATATTACTTTGTATTTAAGCTTACATGGAAGCATACAGCACTTCTTTTAATTACCGGATCGTTTTAACTGTAATTATAACATTTTGTAGGAAAATTAATAAAAATTCAGCTAATTACCGTGGAGTTGTCCATTTGCCACAGAAAACTGTACGACATTAAGGTCTCTACAGTATTTCATGTGAGTTTCGGAGCAAAATCGCGTTTCGCTTAAAAGAGCCACTTAGGTTTCTTAATCAGTTTTACAGTAAAACTGTTTTAAGACTATAGAAAACACTTGGTATAAAAGGGCTTACCGCTGGTCTACCTCCCATTGCTGCTGGCTGAGCTTAGCAGACATAGCAGCGTTCTCCGTTTCCACGGTGTACAGTCTTTCCCGTAGTCTCTTGATCTCGCACTCTAGTACTTCGTGTGAATCCAGCAAGACACGTGGTGCAACGCTCACTGCTGCTACGCTGCCCCCACCCGCGGCGCTACTTCGAGCGCTTGATGCACAGGATGCTACAGGAGATGCTACACGAAGAGGGCTTACTGACGAACTGCGAACAGAAAATAGTCTCATTTATCATAAGCCTGAAATGAATAAACTTATACTGGGTTTATCGTGGACTACGTCACTAGATCCGGCCGACGGATGAAATTCACTAATTCTTATTGCCCTTGATGGTCTCCGGAGGGGGGTGGTGTGGGGACCCTTCCCACATTCAGAATATCGGTCCAGCCGATGTATACCCCACATCGGCAGGGGCTCGATAAATAAAAGATACCTAGTACAATTAGCTGAGCATAGATTCATACAGACAACAAATGCCAGAGCTCGTGTACTTCAGTAGCAATCATGAATACCGTACCTAAGAATGTTACCTGTATAGCTGAATTTGGTAAGGAAAAAGACAGGGCTGGTGCCAGCAGAAACCGTATCTTTTCATTAAGCAGAACATACCTAAGACAGGGAGCTCACCGCAGATTCTCAGCTATGCCTTTGTTATAGCTTAGGAGCGAGAACCTTCAACTCTCCCAGATTTTGGCTGACGATGGCTTCAAAGTCATGACCAGGCATGCGGAAAAAACATGCGGTTTCAGTTGCGAATGACGCAATAAATATCGTAGTAGTAGTCACCTATAAAGCTGGTCCCGGTAGGAAGGCGGGTGTGAGGGGTGCATCGGCGGCGCCGGCGCAGGCGGTAGCTGCATCTCCTCGATGGGCACGCGCCCGCTCGTCTCTACGAGCCCGGGCGTCGACTGGCAGCGACCCATCGCCACTGCCAACATATCTACGCTTAACACATATTATTAAAATCCAGTGTCAGTGTTCACGTACAAGTAATATAAATGATTGTGTATCTGGTAGTGAAATCTTGCAAAAAAATAGTCGGTATGTAATTTTAAATAGTCTAGTTGATGTTTAGTCAAAAACACATTAAACAATAGACATTGGGCTTTGCACCACCCTATTTTGAACTGTAAGTGTTTATCTTGAAGTTTTATTGACTGTATAGTCAAAAGCACCTAATTTATACTTTGTACCGGCCTCATGTACGGGGCATAAGAATTCATGTTTACTATAATGTGTCGCTGACCATATAAATAATTGAAGCAATTCTTTTAAGAAACTGTTTAAATAAATAAATAAATATTGGACAACATCACATACATTGCTCTGATTCTGTGGTAAGCACTTGTGTTACAGAAATCAGAAACAACGACGGTACCACAACACCCAGACCCGAGACAATATGGAAAAGTTGGTTTCCTATATTGACCCGACCGGGGATCGAACCCGGAACGTCAGAGATGGCGCTCGCCAAAGTCAGGCCCGCCCGCCTCTCGGCTACGGAAGTCGTTTGTTCCAGTTCACTGAAGTTAGAGTTATAGTGTGTATCTTAACTGATATTACGTACCTAAATTGCTTGGTACCTACCTGTTTTTGTTTCGTCATTTATGGATCCGCTCAAGAATGGAATACACAGACGGATGACATTTGATCATGACCACTTAGGAATAGAGCAGAAGAAGATGCTGAGTAGAGTTAAGAAATAGGATGTTGCGTCCCATTCTTACGGATACTGCCAAGACCCGGTCTTCTACTTTTTCTTATACTAACCTGATCAATCGCACGTAAGAACACGACCACGCCAACCAGTTCTAGAAATGGGATGAATCACTACGACGATTTAGAGTTGGAGCGCGTACCTTTCTCAAGCGGCGCTTTCTTATACTTCTCAAGTCTCTTGACCGCTATGGCTTCCAGGCGGACCCTGGCGGCGGGGTACTCCTTCAGCACATCCCACATGTCCTTCTTGCTGAGCACGAACAGGTCCGAGTAGCCGACGGACCGCACCGATGCTGTCCGCCGGTTTCCTGTCGACGTGTCATACACACACTCCGTGCCAACCGGTGCTCGGTCCCAGCTGCTTACGATCTGTTCTGGCTAGTTTCTTTTTTAACATTTTGAAGCAACCGTGCAAACAGGTAATCCCGCCGTTCACAAACTTAAGCATCAATAGTTGCAGATGCGTTGCCGTTCTTATTTTACCCCAAATAAGGATGTAGTTCTTGTATTTTATTATCACACATCCTTTATATCTTTAGTGCTGAGCCCATTTCAACCAATTTCAGATAACAATATTTCACTAAACTATATTTATGTCCACTAACTTTTTGAATTTTTCGATCTTAAAAAAAACATGATTTTTAAGAGGCGTTGTTAAACTTTTTGGTATTGATGTTCATGTTTTGTTTACTGCCAAAACAGATCATAAGAGTGTCAAAAGGGAAGACCGAAAACACCGGTTGCAGGATAACACAGGACGTTGGACTTTATTACAAGGTAAGAGAGATTAAGCTGATATAATAGAAATATTATAATTTTAACTACCTCATAGCAGGGGTTAATGTGTCAGTCCAGAGAATTCGTATTTTAAAAATAAATTGATCATAAAACAGCTATAAGAAGCAATTCTATTGAGTTCTCAATATGTGCTTCATACAGACAAAGCGTTTAGGGCAGGTATACAAAAAATCGAAATTCTCAGTTCTCAAAGCATTCTACAAATATGCGTATCAAATAGATTCAGAAATAAAAAGTTTGGAATTCAACCGACAGCACGACGAAAGATCTTGAGAGTAGGTAAATAGTAGGTACACTTAATAATAAGGGGTACATGCACCAAGAGGTCACGCCAAATATAATAATGAGATACTCGGGAGGGATGCAAAGCGATCAGGGACACTGCCTTCATACAACCAAAGGAGAACAGAAGAATGACGAAACAGAATGCATAACACTAGACGCTACTGTAAGAAATATCCGAGTAGGACTTACTAAAAGCCAACGAACTCGTTAAGTAAAAGAAACTGTAACAATGCAGCTTACCAAAGAGTATTGTCACTTCTTTGCAGTGTTCAATAAAATAAATTCAAAATTTAAAAAAATAAACAATAGAAACAATTTTCTAAGAGGCGAAATATCATTGTAATAAAGAAATTAATGAAAATATATAGGCATTCCCTAGTAATTTCACAAAGTTACCGTTACCGCAAGGCGATGGCCACTATTTTAAATTTACATTGAAAAGTTATTCTTGATTAGGGCTCTGCGACGTACATACTGGCGTCTTTTTGTTGTAAAATAATTGCGAAAAAAATATACTTTATAGCTGTAGTGCCAAAACAAAGTGAGCCTTTACTAGTACTAATTTCAAATATTGCTGAACTTATTTTTTTTTCTTTGAAATAAATCTAATCTATGAAAACTTAAACCACCAAACATGAAATTCAAATCTTTATTGCATTAAAAAATATTGAATCTTCTTGTAACTAGTGCATCAATACTTTCTTTATTTTTGTTTTTATTTTTTTTATATTAATCATTTTGTTCGTGAAAATAACAGTTTCAAGAGGGATGTGCAAAAATATCTAATACGATCATTATTGTCGCATACTTACACAAACATTGTTTATCTGATTGAATTTCATTTCCTTTGTCACGTTTCAGTGGTTTAGTTTTCTTCGTAAAAACTCATCTATGAGTTAAATTTCAGCTCATTTATCGAAGTTTAACACGTTAACAGTTATTAACATTAAACAAATTCGAGATAGAAACACGCACAGAGGTTTCCGACACGCCACACATTTGAAAAATTAATTAATTTACACGATGTTTAGTTTTTATTTCACTATAGTATTAAATATTGTTTATTCTGATCACAGTATTATAAGAACTACCGTAACCTCACTATGTTAAAAATCCATTCATTTTGGATTCCATAACTATTCCACCCGTCACTTTGACAAATTCGTCACTATTAAAACAAAGCTTGTAAATTAACGTTTCTTTACCAAACACGTCTCTCAATCACTGTTAACGTGAAAATGAGTATATGATCCCAATCTGATAAAGAAATCAATGCTTAAAATAGCAGATAAAATAAAGACAAGCATATAAAAAGACGTCAGCGTTCTTAAAGCTGGGTGTCCAAAGTGTTTGCGAAACGGTGCCTCCACATAGTTGTATTTAACAATAAACATATTGCTGGATAAACAGTGCTTGTATTGTTTGTTTGATACGCGATTTCGCGGGTCAATGATTACAAATCCATGCTAAGTTTGAAAAAGAAGTAAGTAAATTTTCTCGACTTTGAAATCGAACCCATGAAACCGATTTATTAATTGAATTGAAAACATCTACTAAAGAATCTTCAGTGAAAATAATTATTTTACCGTTGGTCATAGTTCAGGACTAGTGTTTTTTCTGCTACTAATTTTGGCTTTGTAGAGTTTTTGGTAATTAATTTTTAACTTCAGTAGTTTACCGCGTAACATCACGTCTATTTAGGTTTGTTCATTTAATAGAGGAATTCGTATTGCCGAGTAGTTAGACTCTTTCCTCTGATTAAAGGTATGAAAATACAAATAGAAGCAGATTTTGAGAGTTTATGCAGTGAAGAGTGCAAATTAGTAGAATTTGTTGGAGATGGTAAAGATCAAAATAGCCAAAGTTTTAGTAGCGTGAATTACACATTTGTAAATCACGAAGTACCACCGATTCGTTCACAATAGGCACCCAGCCTTCCGCAAGCCCTCTAGTCTATGGTCAAGGTCATACAGTAACAGCTGTAGTGATGTCCCAAAACCTGTTGTCTGTCGCGGCCGCTCCCTCGGCCTGAGTGCAGCGTCTCCTCAACGTTTGCTTTCAACTTCTCAACAACAATAAAGTAGAATAGTAATGGCGTGGCGTCTCGGGCCGTGGCGATATTTACCAAGTTGTTTACCTGCCGTTCCCATGTTCAGAATGGAAATTTCGCCAAAATAAGAACCCGCCTTGAGTGTCGCCAGGACTGTCTTCCCGTTGTCGCCGACCACCTGCAGCTTCCCTCGGTTGACTATGTACATCTCCTTCCCGACTTCACCTACGTACAAGGGTACCATAAAACTTTGGAGTTTAAACTACATTGGGACGCTTTTAAAGGATGCAGCACCTTGGCTTATTAGAAATGACGTTATTACGTTCTATGAGCTTGAAATGTTTGTTAAACGTTACTGTTGAGATAAAAAACCTTTGTAGATAGCACCAGCCAGCTTTTATGCGGTACCTGGGATTTTTTTTTTCGAAAGCTGTACGGTGTCATTAGACAAATATTTTATTTGATTTAAACGTCACCTATTAGTTTAGTACTCGTATTAGTTTGATAAGTCACGATTGATTTAATGGATGTCACTAGCTATTTATTATGTGGAAATACGTGTTAAAAATAACTGCAATTGGTTTGAGATGTACCGTTCACAAAAAAGATTTTAAACATTTAAAAAAATATCTCAGTCTTAGTGCTCTCTTTGACTTTCCAGATACTAGATTCCACAAAATCTGAAAGTTAATGTCAATTCTACGAACGGTCAATATTAAAAGTTGTTGAATTTAGCCATTTTTTATTTTGAATAATATTGTGTATAAAGCAACAAAATTAGTTATTTTTATTTAGAAAATCAGGGAAATGTGGCTACATTTCCTACTAAATTTTTTATCAGTGATGCGTTCGTAAAGCATGTAATTAAATTACATTTGCGTTGACCAATTATGACCGTAATCAAATCGAGCTTACTAGATTGAGAGCAACTAAATCACTACTTCATAGGTTTAATAAATGTAGAATTTCCGATACGAAAACATTTTACCACGTTGAAAACATTATGTGACTTACCTAATGACAATATACATATACGATTTGTCTATATACTATAGGTAGACTTTAATGTCAGATCTTGCATCTCATAGTTAGTCTTATTTAGTTTTTAATTAAATGGTAAGTAGATAATTAACAGATCTACCTCTTAAACTAGACTTTTAAGAAAAAAAAAATTGATTTAGGATTTTACCTTTTCTGCAGATGTAATCTCCTGGCGAGAAAAGAACAGGACGCAGCCTCAACACCAGTTCGCAGAGGAACCCGGCTTCCGTATTTTGGAAGATCTCCACCCTATATACAAGACAGTAAAGCATATTATTGAAAAAAAAAAAAACGTTTCTTAAGAGTATTAACCAACTTAAAAAGGGAGCAAGATTTTTTGGCAATAGCCTCTCTATAAGCGTAACGTTCGTAGGTATGTGCCGGCCAATGCTCCACTTAACCGGATTAGGGGCAAAGTAAGAACCCGTCACATGAAAAGAGCAATAAAATAAAATTCGCGGTTAAGATGTCACGGCATCGACACATTAGCGCACCTCCCGCGCAAAAAGTCAAAAGGAATATTAAATTGGAAGCTGTTAAGCTAATGTCACATACACGCACTCTCGACGCAAACAGAATTTAGTGGAAAAGAGGGAAGCTCGTAAGAGCCGTTTGGCGACAAAAATTTACGGATCGTACAAACGAACACTTTTGCATAATTCATGGACGTAAAGAGCGAATGTCTCTCTTTTTAATTATACAACACGGGATATTAAGCTTGAACTGCCACGCTGCATAATGCCGCCATGTTGTATACACTGGTCTGACATTCCTTCTTTAACATTTTTCTACTATCCGAGTATTATGATGGAAAGAAATAGTTAAGTGGTGCGTTTTGATGTAACTTTGTCGTTTTAGTGCCACTGCGGTAGCATAGTGCTTTTGCAAAGTAATTTTTTAAATGTTTGCCCCGAGCACTTTAAAACGTACTATTTATAGACGAGAAACCGTCAACTTTTGTAAATTTTTCGAAGCCACATTATATAGGTTAAGGTTTAAAGAATTAATTCTCATAAGAAATTTAACATTTCACTTATAATGAGATAACAAATATTAATAAATAATTTTATTTTAGTCGTCGGTACTCGCAGTTATATGCTCCTTAAGCTTGCTTTTAAATGCTTCTATACTCTCACATTTCTTCATGCTATTTGGTAATCTGTTATATACCTGTGCTCCCTCATACAATATGGTCTTTTTAACGTAGTTAGTCCTCGGAGTAATTAGTGTTAGTTTAATTTGATTTCGCAGATTATGTTTATTGACCTTTATATTCAAATCCAAATTTGATTTAGTGGTATTTGTTAAGATCTTTTTTATCAAAATGCATGTGTTGTAAGTGTAAATTTGATTAAGGTTAAATAATTTAGTTTTTTTATATATTTGTTTGGTAGCAGCACGAAATGGATAGTGGAATATATAACAACGTAAAAGCAATGTTTTGAAATCGATCATTGAATGTAATCTGATCCAAATCAAATCTATCAAAAGCGAAATCTTCATCAATGCGTACATGAACAATAAAATACTTCCGCCATTCCCAATCAAGATACTCGTAGCTACTTGAAACTTCAAAGCTGTCAATACAAAATGCTTTGCTCCGAGAGATAACCAAATTGAAATTGTATGAGATAGTTCAATCGGCAATCGATACAATACAGGGCTGTAGGGCCTTTCAAATTAAACGTATTTTAATTTCAAAGGCCCTACAGCTCTGTAGTACCTGATTGCGCATGGTTTCTTGTTTTCGATTGCTGCTGTTTTCACACATATAAATAAACTAAAATATATCCTTGCATGACTTAGTTCAGAATGGCTTTTAAGCAAATTTAACATTTGGAAAAAGTGCATTATTTCGACGAAACATATCCCTTTATATAATGTCTGAGGTCACATTAATGCAATGAGACGAAAAAATAATTACTGTTTGTAACTTTTGTATCTGCCGTAGTAATAGTACCTTCATGCGTAAATAGAATCTGATTAATTTGGTATCTAGATCCAACAGATTTTCTTCTATTGAAATAATAAAGATATCAATAATTCCGTCCATACTACAAAAGAGTTCTAATTTAGAATTGATCATAGAAAAAAAACGCAAAGTGGAAAACATATTGCACATCTAGATCTAAACAGAGTCAACTCAAAAAAGTATTTTTTTTAAGGAGATGCGAAAAACGAACTGCCGTGTCCCTGAGTACTATAGGAATTTCCTGAATAGGTTTATGGTGTACTAATGAAGCTAAAAGAGAAATGTAATTGAAATTAGTTTGGTCGATAGCTACTGATTTAAGAAATTCGATAATGTGCATAACTCAAAAACTGCAATTTTTGAGTTAGTTCCCTTTAGATCTAGGTGTGCGATATCTAAAGCCGAGCTTTTTTTCAGGATTTCCTGAAAAATTTCTTTATTGACTAGCAGTGCTAATATACCATGTACCAGAAAACATCTATACTAATATATAAATCTGAGTCTGAGAAGAGTTTGTTTGTCCGTAGCCGAGAGGCAAGCGTGCCGGACTTTGGCGTCGCGCCATCTCTGAGGTTCCGGGTTCGATCCCCGGTCGGGTCAATATTGGAAACAAACTTTTCTATATTTATTTATTTATTTTATTTATTTATTTATTTGAGTTCAAATAAAACGGCAAATGCCAGTTACATTAATTGAATTATATTGTCTCAGGTCTGGGTTTTGTGGTACCGTCGTTGTTTCTGATTTCTGTAACACAAGTGCTTTAGCTACTTACCACAGGATCAGAGCAATGTATATGATGTTGCCCAATATTTATTTATTTATTATTTAAACGCGCTAACTTCAGGAACTGCTGGTTCGAATAATTTGTTTCGAACTCATGTTTGAGTTAGATAGTCCATTTATCGAGGAAGACCTTATTAGGATTCTTTTTTTTTTATACCAGATTATGCTGCGATCAATACGAGAAAAAAATCAGTGGAAAAATGATAAAAACGGAAATAGTACATAAAAGAAACAGAATAAAGACGGACAAAATTATTATCTTTAACTATTGTGTCTCTTTATCTTCATAAACGTTGTAGAAAACAATTAATGAAACCCTGTCCTGTTGCCATCCCAAAAGGCCAACGCAACTTCGTATCCGAGTATCAAAGGTTCAGAGTTAGACGCGTACTTAATCATCTCGGCTGTCGTCAATATCGACATCAAAGAGTTAATTTGTCTGTTCAGCAACATCGGGGTATCTTTGACTTGTCAGCGTGGTGCAGACTTGTTTGACTCGCGATCTGAAGCGGCCATCTTGACCCATGTCACATTTTCAGTTAGCGCTGTCCGTTTTGTGACTTTGAACGTTTCTGGCGTGAGTTCAGTAGTTAGGAGTTTTGTTTGCTTTCAGGAGAAAGACGTGATTAAACAAATATATATTTTTCTCATCCTATGAATTTGTTACAAATCTTTCCAGTTTGCACTTCAGGGACATATTAAAGGAGCCTTTAACTTTCTTACTTTTCCGTTTCGTGTATGTACTGTCACGAGCAATAGAATTTTAACACGCCATAAGTACAATCATGTTTGTGCCCGTGACTGTACTTACTATTTAAATGTTAAATGCCTCTCTTTGTAGGCAAATGACATTTCTTAGAAGCAAGAGTAGTTCACAATCAAGTAGGTATGACGTTAAATGTATTTTCGCAAGTTCGTTAGCTGTTTTATATAAGCGTTTCAATGGCTAAATCTCTACGTAGAGATTTCATATAAGTATTAATTACCTATCTATTTTTCTCTCTTTTTCTAGCATGTATCCAGCTTTTGTATGTATGACTATGATCCTGATTAAATCAACTTGATGTTTAAGCGATTTACAAGGAAAGCTAGATAAATGATCCAATAGACTATTAGATCATATTGGGACCAATGGTTTTAAGTTCTTAGTAAAGGACGGAATCACAATTCTCTTCGAAAAATCTGGTGATTCGAACCTGCAAGATCCCATCTAAACTAAAGAAACCTCACATATTAAAAGTGTTTCTTAATGGATTCGAGTGCACGATCTCTGGGGCTTAAAGCCTAATGCTCTAATCACTACATCACGGAGGCAGTTAGCTACCTAATACATCAACCAATGAACACATGAAGGACTTTGTCATTCGGCTGCGCTAATGTTTGTTTAATACGTATGTGTAATGCCTCGCTTAGGGGAACAGAACTATCAAAGTGAACGGAGAAGTTGCGACGTTTGGCGGAACCTCGATTCATTAGTGCACCACCTATAATATGGATATTATAATTACGAGTACGTGTTCAATTAACAATTAGCTACGACTTGATTTCTGTAAGTCCACATGGAACTTATGTTTTAATAGGTATGGTGGATTATTTGGCAAATGGCAATACAGATCACAATTTTAAGATAAATAAATATCAACTTCAACTTTACTAATAATAAGCCTGTTCCCAATGACAAAAAGAAACCAAAATCTACGGTGGTAGTAAAATAGATATATTAATGACTTAAACATAGAGATTGTACACTCAGACACAGACTGGGTGTGGTTCGAACCTTTGACCCTTGATACAATTAGGAAGGGCGGTGTGATTATTAGGATACCCGAATTCAAAGATGCCATAGCATGAAGTGAAATATATCATTAGTTTATTTAGGACCTTTGCTCAGCAAGTTACAATGGCAAAAAAACAAGTCTCGTACGCTCTCTTCAGTTGTTTTTCTATTCCAAGAATTAAGTTAGTATTTTTTTCAAGGACGTACAATCATTCATTAATATGTATTCGAGTTCATTAGATCGTTCTAAAATGAACCTGAGAGTGATGGCATAACTCAAGCGTTTACACTATTTTACTTGTGACAGTACTTCATAAAACTACTAACCTCTTCAGAGTATCCAAATGCACGTTGATAGCTATCTCGGCCTTCAGCTTATCGGGGAGGCAGGAGACCGCCTTCTCCTCGTCTGAGCACTTCTGCGTCAGCCAGAGGTAGTCGAACCACTTGATCACCTTCACTTGGAGGTGCGTCGGCACTCGTCGCATGCGCATGTAGGTTTTAACGCCGTCCAGTTTAGCTGGAATGAAAGCTTTAATTAGTATAATTAAATTGGATTTTGATAGGGTTGTTCTGCTCTCTACATGGGTAAATATTGGTACAACGCGGGATACTTATGACAGATTTGATCGGAAAATATTTAAACTCATCGGTCAGGGTATTAGAATTAGAATTAGGGTATGAACCCGAAACCTTTACATTATAGTAAGCTACTAGCGGTTGCCCACGACTTCATCGCGTTTTCGGGATAAAATGTATCCTTTATGTGAATCTTTCTACTTAATATCATCCAAATCAGTTTAATAGTTTTCGGGATAAAATGTATCCTTTATGTGAATCTTTCTACTTAATATCATCCAAATCAGTTTAATAGTTTTCGGGATAAAATGTATCCTTTATGTGAATCTTTCTACTTAATATCATCCAAATCAGTTTAATAGTTTTCGGGATAAAATGTATCCTTTATGTGAATCTTTCTACTTAATATCATCCAAATCAGTTTAATAGTTTTCGCGTGAAAGAGTAACAAAGATACGTTCATACATCCAAACATCCATACAATCTTACGAACTTTTGCGTTTATAATGGATCTTCATTGTTAGTGATTGACTGCTGTGATCCGACCTCCATAGTAAATATGTTTTTATTTTATTTTCATTAAAAGGTTGATTTTGTATGTTTCTCTTAGAAACCATAATACCAGTGTAGTTTCCAATTAGATTTATATGTTTTAATAGTTTATTAAATTTCGGTTCCTGAGATTCTTGAGGTTTTGTTCTACGTGACTGCTATATGGGATCATTCAGGGAAGGTGTAAAGAGGTTTAGTTTAGGGAGTGAATTTAAGGGGTACGAACACACGTTATCAGCAAACGACATTTCTACAACACTACAAACATAGCTACCAAACGAACGAACTCTATGAGATAAAATTCCTATACTAAGTGGTTGTATTGCATTTAGTGACTTGATTTTCGTCCTCGCTTATAGTAAGTACCTACTAGTTAGGTACATAAAAGTCGTTGGATGTAATTGCTATTTGGCATGGGGTGCAAAATAGTGTTACGCGCCACGATCGATGGTGTTCCAGTAAACAGCGTCATCTAGTTTGGAATGGCGGAACTGCATAGAGTCGAGACGTCGATGCCAGAACTCACTAGAACTATGGCCGTACGCTCGCGGGAACAACCGCGGCAATATAAAAGGTCGGGATTGACCGCGACCGGAGACAACTAGGGGTGAGAGCCTTCCGCTCCCCCGCAAGCCCGGTGAAGATGAAAAGGCCATCTGCGGCCATCATCTATAGTCAGTGAGGAGAAAAAAAAAAAAAAGAAACCGGAGACAGTATTGAATTAACGGTACAAGTGATTACTTCGAAAGCGATCTTCAAGTGCGACTTGGGAGCGATTGTTGTTTAATTAGTGCGTTTTAAAGTTGTAATTAGTGGCGTTTAATAAAAGTGCAACTTTTGGTAATTTTTATCGGCAGTTTTTTTTTTGTCACGAACCCGAAGCTCGTAACAATAGTAGGTATACGTTTTATAATCTAGCTTGTAAAAGGTGAGGTGTAAAACCGACACTTACATGCTCTTCATCTTCAATAACTGTTTGAATTTCAAAACATAAGGATGTTTAACCACAAGAATTGAACCTACCCATTGTTTATGCGTCCAACTCATTATCAGAAGTTTTTACTGGATAAAAATCGTCAATTCGTGGCCTCAATATGTAACTGAATCACAGATGCTGTTTGGTGCAATATATAATAGCAATGCAGTACAAAGTGCGCCTCGTCGAGAGTTATGGGTGACCGTAGGAACTAGGTTAGCAATATTTTATCTCGAGTAACTGCCGCGTCTCGGGTGTCGAGAGATACGTTAACAGGCCTGACTCTTGCATAAACTTATTGCACCAAGGTAATTTTATCAACACTGAGGTGGGAGTGGATCGAAGCCGTGAGGATATACTCTCAAAATGAGTTGAGCCACTTTGGCTCTTATTGCCTCAATTATAACAGATATTTTTATCTGTATTGGATGTTGAGTGGATAGTGCTGAATAATTTGCATATAGCATAAAAAAGGTTAAAATTTGACATACATTTTAATAAGTGTCAGGACTTTTAAGTTTCCAAAAAAAAAAACGTGAGGTACAGACGCCGTCAGATATATCGGAGCAGACAAAGTGACCAAATACTTCAGAACAGTTAAAATGTCAAAAAGTTCCATACACCACAAGTTACCATTAATATCTGAACATTCATTACTTCAATAATATCTGAGCAGATGCTAGTCAATAATTTCTATACACACAACTTGCCAATAATATCTGAACAATAAATGAGACACATGACGTGCGTGACACATTTTGACGTTATGAGTGTTCAGATGTTATTGGCATCTGCTCAGATATTATTGAAGTAATGAATGTTCAGATATTAATGGTAACTTGTGGTGAATGGAACTTTTTGACATTTTAACTGTTCAGAAGTATTTGGTCACTTTGTCTGCTCCGATATATCTGACGGCGACTGTACAACTTCGAAATAAATTTTAATTCCGGCTCTGAATTGTGAACACACATAGCTTGCAAGTTTAACTAGGTAATGCACTGCTAAAATTATGATGCAGAATAATTATCGTGTGGCGTAAAGTGGTTTGCGAAATTTCGCATCCTAGAGCTCAGCTGGAATGAGGGACCGATTTTACGACAGCAAACATCAACATTGACTCGTTCCCGCGGGATCCTTCTCGATCACCGTTATAAAGCACCGCTGCAGTTTTGTTTACGGATCCAACACATGTTCCGGTTTTTTGTGGATAAAAATCATCAGTTCATTGAAGCGGGTCAAGTTGAAAAAAATAAATTATTCCAATCAATAGAATACCTACTGATAGTCTTTGACACTTACACTAACTTTACTATGTGACAACTGCCGTTTTAACTGTTGTTAAATAGCCGAATGAATAACTTCTAAAGAATTTAATTGGCCAAATTTTATTATAACAATATTTTTGAATAGTAGTAACAAACGTAATTGTTGTATCTTTTTGTTTTCATTAATATGTGAGATTTTTAAGTTTAATGTACTTAACAAATTAATCTGAAAACGTAAAAAAACTCATAATGTAGGTTCATATATTGAATAAACTCTGACAAACGCCTACTACGTATAACTCATAATTAAAAGTAATAATAAGTATAACTTTTCAAAAACTGTTCAAATGCACTTATTAAAATATTTGTTAATGTGGTCTATAACTCAACGTCAACTGGAAATTTTTCTGAAAGTAAATTCGGCTAAGCATCATCAGTTACACACTCGTACTAACTCTACGCTCCATCCGAACCCCAAAATGCTCAGTAAAGCCTTCAAAATTGATCACTGTACTGGCAAAACAAATATTTTACCTTCCATTTGAAAGGAAACGAAGCCAGTGCTATATTTGTTTCGAAATTAATAGGAAATAACGACTCTCATAGGCCGTAGTAAAATTGACGGGTTTTTATGCGAAGCTGTCAATTGTAGAAAGCGGCCTTCTTAGATAATTTGGAAACGTCTATTACTTTCTGTGAGTGATTTATTATTCGCCTTCATTTAAAATTTGGATAAAACGAGCATTTTTTAAATTATTCTGAGCTTACTAATTTAAAACTTTAAAAAGTATCTTTGCAATAAAGAATGGTAGGACATCGATTATGAATCCCATATACTATATTGCGTGATTTGATTGAGAAATCTGAATCATATAGTCTTTTTACTCAACAAAACAGGAGATTGTAACATAGTTTAAAGTAATCCTCGCATATGAATAACTTATATTAGACGATTATTATATACTTATTATAGACGACCTCGGTGGTGCAGTGGCTAAGGTAGGCGCCCAAAGCGCGTAAGGTCCCGGGTTCGATTCCCGGTCAGGTCAATTTGGAAAACAAACTTTTCTCAATTGACTTGGGTCTGGGTGTGCTGGGATGACGCCCCCAGTTAGTATCCGTCGTCTGGTACTCATAGTACAAGGGAAAACCTTAGTTTGAGACCAGGTGATTGGTGTGATTGTCTGGCGCATTTATTTATTTATTTATATGCTGTTTTTCATAATGAAGTAACAGACAAGTTAAAGTGTGTCTAGCCATTAATATAATTAGAACTTAAGGGTTGAGAGTGTTATATACACCTTTGTAGTTAACGACCTGTTGCATTTGACTTCGTTCGCGTTATTTGGGAATGAAAATTATTCTTTATGTTATCCTACAATTTCATCGATCTCATTAGATAGATGAAAAGAGTAACAAACGTACTGTCATACATCCAGAAATACCTACAGATAAATTTCGCGGTTAAAACATCAATAGGATTAACACGCTTGACTCACATTACATAATTGTATCCGACAGAAATTCTCGTGTAACGTTCAACACGCGTAGTTCAAAATGACAGGTGATTAGGACGTGACCATGTAACTGCGAATTGAATGGGTTCCATCATCTGAAGAGATAACACGTCTTCGGAATCCCTGGAGATATCGACTCTTGTGACTTACAAATGCATATACAGTCATTATGTTTAGTCAGTAACTTGTCATATTAAATCTACGTATAACTGAGTAAGTCACATAGACGAGTATTTTGTACCTTGTCGCATAAAATCTACGTATAATTGAGTCAGACGGGTAATTATTTGTGACAAAGTCCAAATATATACTATGTAACTGTACCTAGCCTAAACCTTTCTGACTAATAAGGGTTATGATATAAAAGTCTTATCAGTTATTAGACTATGGACACGTTTATAACTATCACGAGGACATTTCGTTATTTTCAATATACTTACTTATAAGCACAAAACAAAATTAGGTCCGAAATGAAATGATCCACTCGACTGCAACTGAAAATCTTATAACATTCCAATTCCATAGAAATGGTACTTAATTATAAAAAACAAAACAGAATAACTATTTAAACTGTTGTCTACTGAATTCAGTTCCAACTTAAAACTTGAACAAAGATTTGTTCGTCATAATCATCTCATTAATTACGTTAATGTAATGTTGTTAGCATAAACATGCATAACATATCTATGCATGTTTATGTTAACAACAAACTTATTTACCGACTAATTAGTGCAAACAAAAGCAAACGCTACGCAAATGAATCATAACGAATGTCAAACATAAGTAACGTAAGTAGTCAAGCTGTGTAAGTTTTCAAGAGTAATTTTATGGTCCAAATATGAATTAAACTTATCTAGTAGGCACTTAGGTATTATATATTGAAACAGCAATATTTATAATTAGTTGAATGATCAAAAAATTACAATAAGGACCATTTTAACGTAATATTCCGTAACAATTTTCTTATGACGTTTTTAATTCAAACATAATACGCTGCAGCATACACTCGTAGCTGAGGTGTGGCCTAGTTGACCACTTACCCATTTAGTCTTTTGTTTTTTTAACTATTTCATATTTGTTTTTGTTTTTACTTTTTCTTGTACTTCTTTTTGTTTTTATTTTATTTCTCAAGAGTAAAATGTATCTTGTATGTAGTGGTCCATAAATGTATTTTCTTTCTTTTCTTTATTTCTTACACTTAGTTATTTTTTGAAAAATCAGCCCTTAAGGAGAAAAGGGGGTTTACGAAAACCAAATATGTTGGATCCGACGACGGATAGTAATTTTTAATTCTCATTATCGTAACCAACTAACTTCGAATGCGACTAAAGCGTTTGAAAAAACAAAATCTTATTTATGTAAATTGCAAGAAGCTATATAGATACTATTCATAAGTATTACTAATGTAATCTATGTGAATAAAAAATATTGACTTTGACTTTGAAAATCAAAACCACGTTTGTACTCCCAAACTTTTTTATTTGTTCATTTCGATTTTGGAAGTACCTATGCCTAAAGGATATTGTATTTAAATGAGCTTTCATTTAATTATCAAGAATATTCGGATGCTTCTATTCTTATCCATATTAAAAATTTTACAAAATCAAATTGAAATAATTTCTATTAGACTATTTTGGTTAAAATGCTAGTCTTCGTTTTGTACTTTTTTGTAACCAGCCTTTTCAAATAAAAAAAAAACAGTTTACTAGATAAAATCAAACTCAATAAGTAATAACTCTTAACGGTTTAGCTTACTATCGAGTACATTCTACATATTTTTCATAATTACATTGGAATTCAAAACTGGTTCTTATTGTGATTGATATTTGACTCAATATTTATTTTTATTACGTGTAATAATCCTATGATGTAGTATACTACGAAATTAAGTTTTAAAAGCGTTCGACGTTGTGTCAAAAATCTACGAATGCTGTACATACGGTACCGTTTAACACGTAAACTCTCAAAAAACAGTCCTATAAAACACTGCTAAAAATAAAAACAATAAGAAAAAGATAGCAACAGAATCTTTTTGGGCTCAAGCACTCACTCTGAATGATTTATTTTACTTCGCCAAAATGTAGACTGGGTTAGCCGCCTCCTACCCGCTCGCTTCCTTTCTGTCCCTCGTATTTTGAATTATTATTACATAAAGACGTCAGATTATGACATGTGGGCATAAATTATTGCCAGCCGTGAACCTTGAAATGCAAAAATATTTTGTGGGTGTATTGGGAAAGGATTTGAAGTTAATATATACAGAGCCTTAGTTTAAACCAGGATCGAATTATAGTATATCAACGGAACCCGTATTATTTTGTTACCTAACTTAATTAACAAGTTCGCCATAAGCATGTAATCTCTGACCAATACGCAAGGGGTTCTTTCTGTACCGCAAATATGACTAGAACTTTGAAAATAGTCATTTGTACTGTCTACAGCACACTATCGTAAGTGCTTGCAGTTCGTATGCATCGTAATAAAGCGGCAATCTAACTGAAATTGACTCACTGTACATGATAAGTGCCCAAAAACAATGCGTCTATTTATTTTCACAGTGGTTATGTGACGCGTAAACGGGCATAATAATGTTACGGGGGCCATTGCATACTAACCTATCAACACTGTGCACAACGCACCTCACCTTTATAAGTCTTCATGTTATGGGTTATTACTTTTTTCTATTTATGGTTTGACATTGCTTATAAAAATCCATTATTTATTTATACCAGCGTACAGTCCTTCATGTATAAACACCGTGTGATAATGTGAAGGGTCAAATACTTCAAAGTTGATAAAACGCGACGATCCAAAAAGTTCTCGTAACATTCAAACGATAGCATCCCTGAGGGTCAACCCAAGTAATAATCGAACGTTATCGTTTACATAAGCTTAAAATGTATAGAATTGACATTTCACGGGATCACGGGTCTTTTCTATTTGCAATGTCAATTTCATTCATTTTAAACTTGTCGAAACGATATCGAAGTTTTCTAATTGGTATTTGGCTAGGCCGCCTAGTTTCATCCCGAAATTCTCGTCGGTCTACGTTCGTGTGCAAAAACTCAGACATAACACAAACACGTTAACCAGAAAGATCAGGGTTACCCCGATCCGCAAAGCAGATTACTTAGCAAGCGGCTCACGACGCCAAATAAACGAACAAGTCAACTCACCAACCCTTGCGCCAACGACCCATAGCATCCCAAACAGTTCATAACAAAACTTACTTTTATTACTTGAAACATTTACATGACTATCTTTGGTAAGCTGAAAACTTTCTCATACCGTTTTTTGTTGGTCACGCGATTTTTACTGTGAGACGTTATTTTGAAGACTTCCGTAGCCGAGAGGCGAGTGGACCAGTCTGATGTCACGCAACTTCTGAGGTTCCGAGTTCGATTCCCGTTCGGGTCAATACGGAAAACGAACTTTTCTATATTGTCTGGGTTTTTCTATTTGGTCTAAATGTTGTGGTACCGTCGTTATTTCGTACGTGCTTGAGCTACTTACTATAGAATCAGCAATGTATGTGATGTTGTCAGATATCTCACGTGACACAAACAAAACCTTTATGTTGTTTTAGTAACATACACTTGCATCTTGAGGTAAACTCTTTGTTAATATTTAAAAATGTAACACGGTGCCCAAAAACACTACGCTCACACTTTGAGAGCCTATGATATAGTGTTATTAGTGCGCAGACATTCCGAGTAATTTAATCTTCTTCAAACACGGCACTGCGGCGGCTGTGTCGCCCCACGGCACATTACTCTTTCTGAAACGCTTTTTGAGGAAACGAACCTTAAAATTTCAACGACACAGATAATTCTGAGTTACTAAAACCTTCTGTTTATGGCAGACGGTGTTCTTAGTACGTAGTAAGGTGAAATTAACTTAATAATCACTAAAACAAAGAATTTAAAACGAAGATCTCGGATTCATACATAGAAGATCATTGATTTTCGAATTAAATTAACGTAGCGCCTAATTTCAGTCTCAATGAAAGGCAATTTATCTCAAACTTAAAAAATACTAGTCTTGCCGGTAATTAAAATTGAAAAAAAAGGATCTAACCTTTCCAAATTCAATTAAACATAATTGAAGTAAGAATAGCTTGACAAATAAATTGGACTTATTTCCCAGTTACATTTTTAAAAATAAATGACAAACAATGACCAAAAGATGAGAGCAAAAAGATTTATCGTTGTTCTTTAATAAAATTATTTTTCTTCTTTAAAACCTTGAGTCTTTTAAAAAGTAGTTAAACACATTTTTATTTTTTTACTATACGCTGTTTATGTTCATATATGAAACAAGCTTTTCAGAATTGGCTCAAAAAAACTTTACCATTGTTCACATCCAATTTCACTGTTCGTGTCCTTTAATACATTACAGCGTTGAATGATCGGATATCAATCCATTTTGTTTGCACGATGATGCATGCGATGGCTTTGGTGCCATATCCATTTAAGTGTTCGATGGAAAATGTTTTGCACACGACATAGACGCAAAAAAGAAAGATCGATTTAGTAAAATGTTTGCAGTTCCTTTATTAAAACACTAAGATTAATACTAAGTAACTAAGTTTAAAGTGATTTATGAAAAATGGTGTGAAATAAATATCCAGATTAGTAATTTATTTTTCATATTACATGTGATTATTTTTCTGAACAGAAATTAAACATTAATTTATTCTCTTTAAGAGTATTTTTGTAATGTACAAAAAAATAAAACTTAAATTATATATTTCCTTATATAATATACTTCATTATATTGTAGTGTATGACTAACTACTCTCACATATGTACGTGCACACAATATATAAACAGTGTCAATCTGTAATAAAGGACTGTTCGTCATAAGCAACTAAACTAAGTGTTTGACTCAGCTCCCGAGCCCGCCATCACATGGCGACCCTGCCAGTGCTGCCTCGCGGCAGCCGGCCGGGGCTCTCGCGAAAATAAAAATATAAATAAATACTTTTAAATACTTTAAGAAAATATATTAAATACCTAAACAATAAAATATTCAAACTAATACATAATGAAATATGGAATTCGAAAACAAAACAATATTATTAAATAATCTGCATTAAGAAAAATGGATAAGAAGATCACGTGAACCAGCTATCAGGTTGCTAAAATATAAAAGTCGTCAAGATTGTTGGTGAAAGCAAGGTGCCGGGTGATGAAGGACACCATAAGCTGGGTGCCGGGTGTTGTAGCAGTCAGATGAGATGCCAGAAGAACCGCGCCGGGAGTAGTACGAGTCTAAGATGGAAGTATGGTGAAGCCGATAGTCAAATGCGCAGAGCAAGAACATCGATGAAGATAACAATATCCTTTTTCAAATTTAATATCAATTAAGTTACTAATTTTATCTCGTTTCAAATTGTCGTTCCTCACCTTCCGTATTAGTTTCATTTTTTTTTATTTAGGTTAAGAGTAGATATAATATATTAAACAGACGCGAGTAGACAAGTATTATTTTTTCTGCAAAATACGTAGACGTTCGTAAATTTAAAAAAAAATTCGGTTGTTTAAATTTCAAAATTCATGTGTTAAAAGAAAGTTGGTCAGGTTTAAATAATATTTATTTTTTCAAAAAAATATATAAAAAAAAAGTATCAGAAAAGTTAGTAAAGTATTAGTCGTTTTATACAGTGCCAGTGTATTGGAATTTATTTTTAATTATGAAGTATTTGGGAAGCGTAACGTGAACTTTTTGTATAAAAATAGCATTTTTGAAATTTTACGTACATTTAGTAATAAAACGTTTACCGACTTTCATTAAATTAAAATGATTACAATCTCAAATTACAGTTTTAAAATTATAGTAATTAAACTCGAATAATAAATAGCATTGTTTTTCTTATATTTTTGCAACGCTGCAGTAGATAATAGATACTTCATTGCCGAAATTATTTGATGGCTAAATTAATGTCGAAAAAGTTTTTTTTTAACATTAAATTAATCTTAAATTGTCTTGGTACAGTTGTAGGTACAATAATAAATTAGTAGATACGATCTTAGGTTTCTTTCCATATTTGACCGCATGCATCTCGCGATAATGACACATACTCAAAGTTATGCAGCGCATCTTGTTACAGAATATGATCATAGCGCAAACTGCTGATGCAGAAGTATTGTAACGTCGCTATGGCTATCTTTCTTTTTAATTACAGTTCGTTTAAATTAAATTTGATATTCTTTTACCTTTATTATACATTGTTATCCAATATTAAAAGCGCAAATGAACATCTTACATTGAATACTTAATAAATATGTTTGAATTTGATAGATTTAGGGAAAACCTTAGATTATTTTTAAAGGATAGCAGATACCTATCATTTTTATTTCTCTTTAATTAATAAAAATGGCTACCAAATATTTACGATGAATCAAGGATTATAAATAAATACAAGATTATGACTTAAAATAGGAAAGAAAAGAAAAAGAAACGTAGTAATAATTTGTCAGCTGGTAGGATTGTATTAAATATCTTTTGTACCATTAGAGTACAACTAGTTACATTCCGGAAATAGATTTAAATTGTTATATTAATTGATTGAAATTGAATGCGTTATATTTAAATGAATAGATAGTTTTTGTAATGAATTTGATGTGACAAATTGTACTAAAAATATTTTGTCATACCATTGGACTGATCACCCATGAGTAGGCATTATTATTTGTTAGAATAATTATGTTTGAAGATAAGTGTATGAAGTTTGTTGTTGAGTGAATTTTAGGGATAAGTTATTATTACGAAAACCTTTATGTGGTGTTATTGAGACTCTGTATGTGAGTTAGAAATGAGTGAGCTACTCGTATGTGCTCATTACAATAAACACGGTGTCGAATCCTTCAGTTTGATCATGGTGTAAACAAAGCTTTCTCTGTGAAAACAGTTGGAGATCTGAAATATCTTAAAAGGCGAACCGATGTAATTAAAGTAGATAGATAACTACTATAAAAAATATGAGGTAGGTACAGACTAGATAGGGTACAGATCCTTCATTTGATCATAGTGTAGACGAGCTTCTCTCTGTGAAAATAGTTGGAGATGACACATCTTAAAACTAATCCCTTCTATTAATTAGGTTGTAAATAACCTAAATAAATGTTATTAATGAAAATAATAAATGAAAGTCGACTATTTTGTTGGTACTAAAATGAGGTAAATAGGAGAATTTTTTTTAGTTGATTATGTATAAATAGTTTTTTGATAACAACAACAGTTGTGTTGAAAATAAAAGTTAAAAATAAACCATAAAAGTACATGCTTACTGTTTTCTGATATGACACATTTATCATTTTGTTTAGGTACTTGACTAAATTTTTAATACTAATCAAACTTAGTACATTAATTAAACACATTTTTTTTTAATAGAGATTAGCTTCTAAAATATTTTGTTTTTAAGGTTAAAATGTTCTTAAATATATTTCGTATACATTGAAACAACCAAAATTATGATTGAACTTTGTATTAAGAATTGAATTGGATTATCTTATTTAAAAATTGATATTGTTTAGTTATCAAACTTTTGTGTAAAAAAAAACCTTGTAAGAATTTGTTACAAAAAAAAAACTATTACTGTTTTTTTTTTCTCAATAAAGGGGAGGTGTAGTGTATGACTAACTACTCTCACATATGTACGTGCACACAATATATAAACAGTGTCAATCTGTAATAAAGGACTGTTCGTCATAAGCAACTAAACTAAGTGTTTGAATCAGCTCCCGAGCCCGCCATCACAATATGATCCTTCAAAAAATCCATAAATCATAACAATTTATTACCTAGATTTATAGGCTTTCTGACGACTTCTTTGATAGTAATTTTTACTACATCTCACCAGAGTTTAAAATGACTGACACAAGAACAATTTTACACTTGGAACCTCTGTTTCGAATCCGTTCAAAAACTTCCACATGCAAAAAAAGAAATTTATAAACGCTGAAAGGTGAAAATCAATGGTCCTAGTGTAATAAGATAAAGAGGGCTGTTGTCCGAGCCGGCTTCGGCAGATCAATTATTGTCGAATAGCCGGCGAGCGGCGCTGCCGGCGGCGGATCGATGCGAGCGGGACGAGCTCCCGTCTCCGGAATGGGGCGCTATAGGGTTGCGAGCCTGGGAATTCCGGGAAAAACAGGCACGTGATACTGTGGAAAAGGACAACTTTTTTACATTTTACGCTCCTTTTTCAAAGGATTTAATGAGGTAGCGGAGGCTGTGTATGCGTTGCGAAGATGTTAAATAAATATCAGACAACATCTCCCTGAGTAAAGTAAATAGCTTAGACTCATATGTAATGGAAACCAAAACCAATAGTCGTTCTAATACTTAAATAAAGACATATATGTTCGTAACACGAATACTTGTCCCGGGATTGAACGGGCGATCTTGGTTTGATAGCCAGAAGGCTGATTTGCAAGTGTAAGAAACTATTCCGATTCGGAAAGTTCATATTTTGTCTCTGTCCAATCGTTTAAGTTAAGAAAGAAATAAAACATAGTTTCCGTATTCCAATCAGATTCCTACTTTTTGAGAATAGAAACAAGAGCGATAAGCATTGTTTCAACGGGCCAGTGATAAGTGCGACGAAGCGAGACTCGAATGTAGACTGCTTAATATGGCTATCTTTGGAAAACCTAACTAACGAAGAAAAAGAAATTACCAAAGCGGGTGTGATTCAGGCCGGCTAACCTATGCTGTGACATCACACGATGAGTTAAAGAAACTTTATCGCACGTTTCTGTAGCACGGATTACATATGGATATATATTATCATAACGATGTAATTGCCAATTGTTTTAAACGTACGGTACTAAAAGAGTACATTTACGTTTTGCATTCTTTGTGGTGGTTTTGGCTGAGTAAAGTCTGCACAGCATCAGCCTCTGTCATTTTTAAGGCAGAAAGGTCCCACAGATGGCAGTACGGTTCGCAAAAAAAGTCCCCCGGGAAAAAGAAAAAAATGGAGTCTTTTAAGCAGTCATAGGTTTTAGTGCAAGTAATGAGGGGCTGTATAAAAAAACGGCTTTGGTAAATCAATTATTGTCGAATAGCTGCTGAGCGGTCCTTCTAGCAGCGGATCGATGCTGACAGGGTTGCGGAGCCTAAAAATTCTCGACAAAATCAGTCCTATTGATGTTTCATTATTGAGTAAAATTAGATCCGGGGTGGTTCGAGAATAAAGTTTCCTCAACACATTTCAACATGAATTATCTAGATAGTCCAGTGACCCTCAATCCAATCTATTATTAATTTTAAATTCAGGTATCAAGAGTGGCCATTAAATTATAATAAGACAGGTTTGGGCAAGCAATTTTCAAAACTATTTTAGAAAAAAATTAGAAGTTTTTACAATTATGTTAATTGCCTTGTTTGTTAGATAAAACATTTGTAGGATGCTTGTTTCATACGTTCAGCGGCCATTTTATTGTATTATATATATATAAATATTATAAATATATTTATACAACGGGTTTTCTGATCTTCAAAGTTCAAGTAAATCTTCTAGGGTCAATAATTAAATTTTATAATTAATAGGAATTAAATTTCTTAAGGATTTGACACTAAAATGTCATTTTATGTGGTCTACAATATTGAAGTGGGTCAATTGACTTCTAGGGACTTCCAGAATAATGGTTGTAAATAACTTAATATTCCACAAAGAATTCGTTTTGCCGAGGCTAATACTCACCGCCTCCTATTTCACCGCTTCTGAAGGGATCTACTCAAACTTTGAAAAGCAATAAGTTGTCTTCTGTTCAAAAAAGTTTGGGAAACACTGGCCTGTATAGGCCAGTGTTTCCCAAACTGTATAGTTTGAATTGATCGAATTGGAAAGTTGGTGCTAAGCAAATGAAATAGGCTTTACTGTGCAGTGCAATCTTAAATATATTTTTTAGTACGGTGTTTATGTGCAAAGAAAAAGTGATGAAATTTTAAACTAAATGCAAGTGGTCAAATGGTTAAAATAGTTAATCAGAAAATTGCGCACGACCTACGAAAACATAATAATTCCTATTCTAAATGATTTTTTTCTAAATTATATATTTGTTTACAATTAACAAACAAAATTTATGACTTATTTCAATATGAGTAGTAAGTCCAGCTGTCTTTGCAAAGAAAGCTACTGAGTTCCTTGGCGGTTTCTTCACGATAGTAGAGCATACATTGTATATAAAGAGACTATTTATAAAGTGATTCTGATGTAATTTACATGAAAAAAAAATCCATGATGATATGCTGTCAGAAATGAAGCTCAGTTAACAATTTCCAACTGCGCGATTGTTCACGAATTCCCGACGCGTCGACAGCCCTACTGCCGCCCGACTTTCGCCGAGCTATTTATAGAATTCAAGCCGCTGACCTATTTCGTTGCAGCGCGGCGTGGAAGGTCACGGATCCAGGGCCTCTGCCGCCGAGGCGCCATTGTCTCCCAGAGATGCAGGCCTAATTAAAGTTGTTGACACTTCGCCGCTCTGTGCAAAGCGCTCGTCTCGTAGCATTGATTGCGATCGTTATTGGTAACTCTTTTCATGACATTTGTTGTT
This sequence comes from Glyphodes pyloalis, assembly GCA_037074685.1. Lineage (NCBI taxonomy): Eukaryota > Metazoa > Arthropoda > Insecta > Lepidoptera > Crambidae > Glyphodes > Glyphodes pyloalis. The sequence goes on along the minus strand of JAYKKO010000015.1, from coordinate 2,169,658 downwards.
TTAAGGAGGCTATATCATTCAGAAGAAACATTTATTTTTTAAACCAATTTAACAGTTCTTTAAAAATAACAAAGAAACAACAAAACATAAAAAATTGCGGATTTATGAAAGTAATTTTAATTAACCGTCTTTTTTTCTATATGATCATTTGCATGAAATGAAATAGAGAAAGAGAGTGGGAATCTGAAATTGGAGTACTCCTAGAACTACATGAAAAAACAAGAGGTAAAACATTAGTTGCATAGCCGTTTTCACTTAGAGGTGCAGGCCTAATTTTTTAAAGTTGTTGATACTTTACCGGTCTATACAAAGCGCTCGCCTTGATGATTTCGATTATGGTAAACTTCTTTTATTCATTTAATGAGGCGAAAACGTGTTCATTTGAAACACTATCATCCATCTAATTTCAAGTTCTACACATCATCATAACAAATATTACTTTACGACTTATACATTTTAGACAAATATTTTTGTGGCTTTTTTACGAGTTTGTATATTAAGGATATTACCAAAAGTACTATTTTATTTAAATCTAGAAATCTTTGCTTCAATTTTACAAGTCTTCCGGTATATTAACCTTTTCAATCATTTTTAGGCACAACTACGTGCCTAAAATTACTAAAATACATCAAAATAATATTCTTCCTGCCATTCTTGAGATAAACTGTCATATTTCTAACAAGACATTTCTATTTTTAGTAGCAAATCTAGCAATAGTTTAACCGTTACATACTTATTTTATACTGTTTTCAGTTTCACAAAATTAAGTACTAGGGGCACATGAAAAAATAAGAGTTAAAAACGGAACGCATCACCCAACAAAGGCCTATCAAATTATTGACACTTCGCCACTCCCTGCAAAGCGGTTGCATGGACCTAATATCTAAGTCCATGAGCGGTTGTCTCTTGCTTAGCTTCGATTCTGACCGTTATTGACAAACAGTTTTTGTGTCATCTGTAGAGTAAATGTAGTTATTTTTTGAGTCTATAAAACGAAAGCTCTGATATATAGTTAGATCTCATGTTAGGAAGTTTCCAAGTGTCCCTTAGATGTAGTTACTGTAACAGTTTTTAATGACATTGCAAAAAAATCTTTGATGTGCTCAAAATACTATGTTTGAGCTTGGCAAGATATTTTTAACTCTCTGAGATAATTTGACAGTCAAGGTGGATTAAAAAAAACTCCCCTTTATATATCGGACCTCACTTATTATCGTTGTACCTAAGTAGTCATTTGCTAGGAAAAACAAGTAAGGTTCAATTTTGATTCAAGGTTTTTAGTTCGTTAAAGCTATTACTCTCATGATAGGTCCAAGCTTGGAACCGAAACTAAGGCATTTGCTAATAAAGTGGAAAGCACACTTTTTTTCAATAATTGTTCTCTTTTTTTTGCTACATTCTGTCCATCTCGTATTACAAAAATATAATGTTGTAAATTTTGGTACCGAGTACAAAATGTTTGGCTTCACCCAAGTGAATGAAACCTAAAATTACCATAAAGTATAGTAAGTAGATAGAAACACAATTTCAAGAACCGGCATAACCATCAGGGTATTGCTCTTACCTACTACTATCATGATAACTCCACTACCGTCTTTTATCACTTTTATGTAATAAAAATGGCGGATGAAAGGTCAGGGATACCTTAGTTGCTACGTATATATTTTATGACCATGTTCGGAGCTAGAACTATGTCAGGCACGAAGTAAGTGGCAAGGTACTGCGTCTCCCGACCATTCACTGGAGATAGATGGGACCCGGCTTTTATATAAATTGTATTATCCCTACACGTGTTTATAGGGCTTCTTAAGGTCACGTGGAGGTCAGAAGCGCTTTGATTTTTTAATAACACTCCAAAAGATCTTGAAGGGAAATCTTCAGATGTTATTAAAACGCTTAGAACGGGAAAAAAAATTAATTAAAGATTTAGTCGTTTTATCTTGATAGAGAAATTGTGGTCACACGTGTCTTTTCGTAACGTCTCACTGCCGCTTTTTATTTTTTACTCGTGGATGACACTCATAATAGGATTATAATAGAGGTCAAATTGTATTTGTAATTTTATTTTTGCTTTTCTTCTGTATGTCTCTGTCCTGTGTAAGTGTGGGACAAGAATATGACAAGTTAACAGAAAGTATAGCTTGTGAACAAGACAGTGTATTTCGGTATAAATACAGGCCGTATTTTTCGTCTTCGATATCGGTCCTTCGAACCGGATAGAAAAAAACCTTTCTGTAACAACCATTGCCATTCTTGTAGATGCTTGTTTTGCAAATTCATTAAAAGCATTTTAGGCTAAGTTTTAATACCACGCGTTGAGGATCGCGACTTCGTTCCCGTATTTTCGGAATAAAACGCATTATCTTAGTTAATTCAGTAGTTATGTTATCTGCCTATGTACTCAGTCCATTCACTTGTTTTGGTGTGAAAGTGCAATAAATATGTATACCTTTTTTTTATATTGCACTTCAAGATTGACCTCATCCCACCTGATATTAAGTGGTAATGAGGTCCTAGCTTAAGGGCGACAAGTACAGCATAATAAATCTGTTACTGGACTTGTCGCCCTTACCTTGAAGGCTTGACCCCTGCTACTAATGTAGCACTCCCCAGGAGCTCTGGAAACCTTACTCACACGCAGGAACACAACAACACAGAAGTGATTATTATTTGGCTGCGGTCTTCTGTAAGGTGGAGGTATTTCACCAGTCGGGCTGCTCCAATTCGAGCGAAAATACCTCTCTCAAAATATATACCTCCATACTTACAACTTTCACGTTTGCAACATATAGGGGGAGTTTTTTTTAAATGAGGTGGTATTTTGAAGCACCTGAGCTAGTATAATTGAATACAGTCGAAGAAGGTTTAAACAACACGGATCCAAATACTATGGCAATATTAAAATAGAATGCCGCATAGCAAAACAAAGAAAACATTGTACAGTGTTTAACAATTTGAATATAAACTAGGTGCTTAGTTCACAGTAGAGATGCGACTGCACTTCCAGATTGTTTACATTGCATCGCGAGTTTTTCCGCTAGTATCCGACGAGACTTAAAACGCTGGCTCAAGAAATTATATTTACAAGTATATATTTTTTCTATTACCGCAGTATATTGGCTCCTCCTAGCCTGATGGTAAGCAAGAGAGGAACCAACATCGCGATGACAACGGATTTGATATCGAAATATCCTATCCGATAGCCTCGCCATACTGGGCCAGCAAGATGTTATAAAATCATATAAAAATGTTTCATGGACCTACCAACTATAAATGCCTCGATTTTCCAGTGGTTTAAGTACAGAGTCATGATCTCGGATCGGGTCCTCGGTGCTTATCCATGTGAAGCCAACTGTGTTTCAAATTTTTCTGACTTCACTTGGTTTTGTGATCACCAGAATCTGATATTTAACTGATTTGAGGAGGTTTGTGAACCAAGCTGTAGAGGAATATGCCTTTGCTGGACTTTACTACCATCACTTCTACCGGGAGAATTTTTATGCTCGGAAACAATCACGTACAAGTACGGAAAAAGTAATTTTCTTGTAGTTTACTATATAACGAGTATTTAAGCTCTTTATAAGAATTAGTGTTTCCTTTTACACAAGTACAAAAGTTACACAATGGTTTGGAACAAACAATCTATCACTTAATGCCATGAAAACCAAATAAGTAAAGTTCTCAATGCCCAATGTGAGACAAGTTAATGCTGTGATTAAAATGAGTGATGAGCCTATAAAGGTTATCAACTCGACAGTATTCCTTGGCATCACTTTGGACTCTAAGCTACAATGGTATCCTCACATAGTTACCCTGGCGGCAAGACTTAGCTCAGCCGCGTATGCAGTGAGGAAAATAAGGGATTTGACTGATGTGGAAACAGCTAGATTGGTTTTTTTAGGTATTTTCACAGCGTAATGTCTTATGGTTTGCTCCTATGGGGGTCTGCAGCCGATATTGAGACTATTTTTGTCCTACAGAAGAGGGCTATAAGATCTATCTACAGGCTTGGACCACGTGACTCGCTGCGAATGCGATTTAAGGAGATAAACATCTTAACAGTCGCATCACAATATATTCTCGACTGTGTAATGCATGTTCACAAAAATTTGAACATCCTTCCTAAAAAATCTGATGTACATAGCTTTAATACCAGGAATAAACATAAGCTTGCTGTTCCAAATCGTAGACTCCACAAAACTGGTAATTCATTTATTGGATTAAGCATAAAATTGTTTAATAAATTGCCGCAAATTCTTGTTGACTTACCTATACACAAGTTTAAGTTACAGATAAAAAATTTACTTATAAAGAAGGGCTATTATAAAGTAGATGATTTCCTTAACGATAAAGATATATGGCCTAACACTATTTAACTTGCCTGCACATGTTATTAAATATGTATTTATTTTTCTTTTCTTAAAATTTAATTTCGTTGACATCATGATAATGCAATCTTTTATTCTACATAATGACATTGATATTGTTAAAAATATCTATTATGGACATAAAATGTATATTTGTGAATTATGTATAATTATGAACTAGGTATAATAGATTTATTTTTTTTTTTTAATCTAAATCAAAATGTAGGTTACTACTTCGTGCACCAGGTCCTATAGTTGTTTGATGAATTTAATTTAGATAATAAATACTTAAAAATTATGGGGAGATGGAGTAGTCATGCTCACTAAAATGTCACTGGGGTGGTGGCGCTATGTGGCGGGTCGTTACATTCCCTACAATATGGTTGAGTGAAGCGATGGCTGGCACATACGTCATGCTTGTGAACAGGTGCCACCTTTGGGGACTGGTCTGCTCCAGCTTACCTCTCGAAAGTAAAAACTTACTTGAGTACTTATTTGTTTCATCACTTATCAAAACCAAAACTATATGACTTGGTCCAAAGTGAGCTACACATAGCAATAAGTTAGATACTGATACTGTAAATGATCTGCTGAGTTTCTTACCGGTGTCTTCTCGGTAGATATAGGTTCCGAACCGGAAGTAGAATCACTTTGCATTGTATTCAATGACGATTCAAAAGTGTTATATGTAACCTACTTGAATAAAGAAATATTTGAGTTTGAGTTTGAGTTTTTAAATTAACTTAATTTGTTGGTATTTTCTTTTACATACAAAACTTTGTCATTTTTTTAATATTCTTTTTGTTCCGCCACATGTTTGTTTTACTTGAAATCATGTCCCGATGAAGAACAGCAGTCAAGTAAGGGGGAGTATTTCCTTACTCTCTCTTCCAGGTTTTTAGGGCAATTCAACAGCCTGGATTATTTATCATCGATTGTATGGACGTAGAAAATGCGCGTTTAATCCGCTGCAGAACCTCAGGTTTTTTTCAGTCACGCTCACAGAACTGATACTAGACATATTAAACGCAAAATACAGTTACTATTTAGAATGCATACAACAGCAACTATTTTGTGTCGTAAAAATGCTGGCTGCATTCCTCAGATTAAAAAAAAAACGAAATGTCCTTTGTCCTTTACGGAATAAATTGAGCCAGTACGGGTTGGCTCGGTGATAAGGAAGATTGTTTCGTTGGAGCATGGAGTGCTGGCACGCACACCTGCTTAGTGCGCTGACAGCCAATAGGGCTGCCTTAGTCACATAGTTACTTTTATTATAAATGAAAAACTTTTTTTTTCTGTCTTTTGTGCCAAAACTACGGAATTGATTGAAATGAAGTTTAGTACGCATAGTCTAGAGCCCTAGAAAGTATAAAAGTTTCTTTTTAAAAGAAAAAAGAAAGAAAAGAAAGAAAAATATTTATTAGGTACACACTGTTTATACAAAGTTAACTTAAATAATGTGCAGGACTAACATAGAAGGTACCTAAAAGGTTTCCGCTCAGCATATGTCGTGGAGACGCTGTGCACGCCACAACGCTGGTATTTTAATGTAATTCTAATTTTTAATGCAAAAACAGGGTTGAAAGCGTTTTAACGGCTGGGAGCGAAAGTTTGTTTGGAAATATTTTGAAAATATATTGCAGGCTCTAATTAGGTACAAAAAAAAATACCTTTCAAGAGTTAATTGACTTTTGATCAGATATAAAATGGAAATAAAAAATTTAGGAACTTATGTAAGGCTATGTGAAATGTTGAAATTTTACATTTATGGAGTCAGACTTATAGCACTAGCGTGACACGGGAAGGGGAGAGGGAGAGACTATTAAAGTCATTATTTTATGCGGACAAAGTAACGAGAACGGCTGATTTTAGTCTTATATTACAGTTTATAATCTACAGTTACTTATTTTTGTTTCACGTATGTCTTTTAACAACGTTGTTATTATATAATAACTAAATATTTTAGCATTTGAAGCCACTTTAACTTACAAACAGTCGTGTAAAAGAATTATGAAATATTGTACAATTAACTCGTGGTTTGTGCCTAGTTTCGCTGTCCTAACACCAGACGTGGTTTCATAAAATCTGTGTCGTAGTACATTGAAGCAAGTGATGTAACTACAATCCTCGTAGCACTTGCGGATGCTACGATGTGTACTACGTCTTGTGTAGCAAACTGAACAAATCTGTTTCAATTTCTAGTAAAGCTTGACTAGTCTGTAGTATTTTGTATCCGAGATCTCTCCATACAATATTTTAATGATAATTTGTCTACTTTTGGAAATTACCCTAAAAAATGGCAAGCTATATATATGCCTTTATAAGACTTTACCAACTTTTTAAACTGAATTTTAGGAAAGTAAATTTAATATTTTTATAATTCTAGTAACCGTACATTTTATGACGAAGCTGTGCTTCGTTCGGATAAAATAAAATAATATGTAGATCCTAATAATATGAGGTCGTATGTTTTACCCAGATTTTTCGATTGAAGCGCAAATAAATATATTTTTGTTACGAACACATCATCAAATTTTAAGCTATATTATATGTGTGTATAGTTATTGTAAACATGACTTTTGGTAAACATGAATTACTGTATTTATTATAAATATAGTCCAATAACTTAATTTATACTAGTGATAGCTACATACATATTACTTATGCATAGTGACCTCTTTCATAGTGGCCAACTTCCATCGTTTGTACCATTTAGATTTAATTCTCCGCTCATCATGTTCAAATTAAAATCCAATATCCCTAGTTGAATATTGAAGCTATAAAACCTGAATACGTACGTTTTATGCAACATTGCATAAATTAGATCCAACATGCAATATTTCATTTCAACACAAACAACTTCCTATAATAGGGTTATCTACAGCTCACTAATGAGGGCCCGGTTATACCAGCCAATACTTTCTGCTTCGACCTGAGACTAGAGAAAATAATCTGTTCCATTTCCATATACAGTCACGACCATTGAAAACTAAACACTCGAGTTCCTATGACGTTACTATAAGGTTTACTTTAGAATAAACTTGTGTACATATCAGTTTCCGAGACTGTACCTAACCAATGATATAAATCTTGTATCAATTTGAAATTTTTATTTCATTTTCTTCAAAGCAAATCAAGTTATCTAAATTTAATTTTAAAAATATACTTGTATACGGGTCAGACCATGGATAATATAACGCAATAAATTAACAATGATTAATTAAGATAAGCATGACTTAGCAAATGTTGTTAAACCTTATTGCAGTATATTTACAAAAACACAGACAAATGTGACGAGTGAAACGTTCATTTTCGATTGGAGAGGGAGGTGGTTTCCCCACCTCCCTCAGGTAGGCAAGCGGAAGAAAGGAAATGTGCGCCGGCTCTTTCCGTTTAATGAATGATGACACGGTAAAAAAACAACAGTACTTTCAAAATACAATGAAAACGTATTTTTACTTCAACCAATAAATACAATTTTAAGACAAAACCACGCATCGAAGTTAAGAGGAGAACTTAGTAAACCTAACTAATGTGTAAAAACTGCGCAAAGAAGTAACGTCGCGCTTAATTTTAATACAATAAATCTTATTTTTTTTTTATCATATGATGTAAGAAGATCTTTTATTTCGAGTAACAAACTTGAATGATTACATGAGCGGAAGTTTAATGTCATTAAACACTGAGCTGTGTTCCAACGAATGAAGCTGCATTCAGTATCATTCGTTGCACGTACCTATATAGTTCTGACCTAACTATTTTCTTCGTTCGTCATTTAGGCAAGTTGTATCCCACAAAACTCTAAAATAAGGTATCGTTTTTTTGAACACGGTATTGTAACAAATACTCCAAAAGGATTTTGATACTTAAGTTTAAAAATAAATAAGACAGAGCATGTGCGGCACCCCTAGCGGCTTTACCATGTGTCACGAGCACCCATGATTTATTGTGTTAACTATCGAATATATCACGGAGATTGAAACAAGATAAAGTTAGTTCGTTGCACGAGGTGTTAAATACAGTGTCATATGCTGATATCACTGCTTTACGTGCATATCGGAATAGGTATTATTGGTACTGCTGTGGCAATACGTTATATTCAACATGCTCCAAAAATATATTACAAATCGTTCGAAGTTGATTCTCTGATAATTTAACTTCACCTTATTATTTTCTTTGGCATCAGTCATTTACAAAAACTTAATAACTGACAGTGATTACTTAATAATTAATTAGACGACCTCCGTAGCCGAGAGGCGAGCGGGCCTGACTTTGGCGAGCGCCATCTCTGAGGTTCCGGGTTCGATCCCCGGTCGGGTCAATATGGGATGTTGTCCAATATTTTGTCCAATATATATATATATATATATATATTACAAAATCCAAACCTTTTTTTTATTTGAAATTATCAGTAATATTTAAGAATCGTCGTTTAATAAACCAAAAATAATGCAACCGGCTTGGAACCTATAACTACCGAGAAAATACCGGTTAAAAGCTGCTGCAGCTGAATTAATTGCCAATTTAACATCAAGATACACAGATAAGTTTGTTTTTAAATAAACTAATATATCCAGTTTCTTTGTATTTTTCGGTAGATATAGTTTCAAAACCGGCATTTCACACTTTGCATTGTATTCAATGACAATTCAAACCTATTTGAATAAAGAAATATTTGATTTTGACTTTGACCCTAAAATGTAAAAAAAATCAGAACAAAGAAATTTAAACCACGGAATAATAACTTGATTGTAGGACTGTCAAAAACGTATAAGAGCTTAATAAGATTTGGCGTTCTTGTTAACCGGTATGATTCATCGAAGTGAGTTCAGATGAGAATGTGAAAATATTTTATTGCTTGTTAAAACAGGTTTGTCAACCCTGCTAGCTGAAGCACGTGTCACGAGCGCACATGATTTATCGTGTTAACTATCTAATGTATCACGGAGATTGATATAAGATAAAGTTAGTTCGTCCGATATTCACGGAGTACGCTGGGCTATTTCCACACTGCAACATGCAACATCGATGCATTTAGGTTTGTTAACTCGATTCAGTCTAGTTTTCTTTTTAATTGCAGTGTTTTTAGTAAAGAGTTAAGAGCTCATACAACATTTAATAGCATCAAAAGTTTATTTGTACTTTTTTTACTTATACTGTCGAGACTTACTATAAATAACCACATACCTAATAACAGCCCGTACATGAACCTAATCTCAGAGTAAGTAACTTAAGAACTTGTGTTATAGGAATAAGAACCAAAAGAGGTATCAAAAATACATACTTAAATAGGACGACATCATTGTACAATATAAACGGAAAACATCACATACATTGCTGTGATTCTGTGGTAAGTAACTCAAGTATTTGTGTTAGAAAAATCATATACAACCGAGATAATCTAGAAAATCGTTTTCAATATTGAACCAACCGGGAATCGAACCCGGAACTTCAGAAATGGCGTGACGCCAAGTTCCGACCTATATTAAGTCTTGGATATCTTATAATCCTGTGAGGGTGAACCTAATTTTGAATAAATGTGCTTATCACCACAATAACTTTGTGTTAATTGATTTTCGCAACGCACATGCCATAATAGACCTTATGGAATTAATCTTCGCAACAAAAGATAATTCATTCTCCGCAATCTCTACTAATAGAATGATGGAATGTCGTTCTGTTGTGCTGATACGTGGCTAGGCTTTTATTTTATTTCTGGCCAATCACTCATCGCTAGACATGACAGAATGGCCCCGAAACAAAAAGTACCCTCCTTAGATAAATTAGTTTTATTACTGGGATATTGCGTGGTAATTTTAATTACACAATGTTTTCGAAAAGGAAAGATAAACAAGAATCGTAAGGAGTTGAGTTCTTTATAATTAGCTTGATAAACAAGAGTCACTAATATCAACTAATTAGAGACGCAAAAGATGGACGAATCTGTTTTAAGATGAGTAATTGTTACTTTTTCACAAAAGAAATGGTTATAAATAAAATACTATTATTGTACGCAGACAGGGTATCTACTAATCTCTTGCCTGTTTATTAACTTCACATTTACAAACATAATTTCTTAACATAACACGTAACATATAATAATTTTATGATGAGACAGATTCTATTATAAGTCAGATCTAAGATGGCTGCCATTATGAAATGGTAAAATTAGATCAAAAGAATAATCAACTTAACAGTTTCAGCGGTCTTGTGTTGTAAATAAATGCGTTAATATTCAACTGTCGAGGAATTTATACATTTTTATTTATATTTCATACTGTACAAACAGAAGTTTTTAAATATTGTTCTGATCGTAATCGTATTAAGGGGACTCATCTATCGTTCCGTATGAGTTTTAAATTAGTATAAACGCAACGAGCGAATTTGTTACACTCACGTTGCCTCCGATTGCATACGTTAAGTGCATATTACTTTGAAACACCGTGTTTTGTATACATATAAATAAAATTGGAATGTCTGTAATATTAAAATAACCGCTTTTTACTACATGGATATGAAAATATATATACCGTACATATATACCAAACTATATTTTATACAATATTTGTCTGTCTGTCTGTTTGTTCCGGCTAATCTCTGAAATGGCTGGACCGATTTTGACGGGACCTTGGTAGGTGATGTAATAAGAAGTAACTTAGGCTACTTTTGTTTTAGAAAAATAATTCAATATTATAAAAAAAATCCAAATCCTGTGTCCACGCGAACGAAGTCACGGGCACAGCTAGTTGTAAAATATATCTACTCACCTTGGAACTCCTTCCTGGCGGTGCTGACTGAGGTGACGATATTGGCCACGTGGCCCAGTACCGTCGCGAACAGCAGCAACCCGAAGAGTAGCTGAGCAATCACGAACACGTACTCGCCTTTGCTTCTCGGCCGCGGCAGGTCACCTGAACACAAACGAACATATTTAACATCAACCTTAAGACCAAGGCAACACGATACTGTATTTTATTGCATATTTTAAGCCGTAGTGTTAGGGCTTCCGTTGAATGAATGAATGAATGAATACAGGTAGAATGTGTACCAAAACAACATATTCATACAAAATCATATAAATGTTTTAGACATTTTAAGAGAGGCAGGGCATAGCGACTTATCGCTCGAACTGGTGCAGCCTGACTGGTGAAATACCTCCACCTTACAGAAGACCGTAGCCAAATAACAATCACTTCTGTGTCGTTGTGTTCCTACGTGTGAGTAAAGATTTTCAGAGCTCTTGCGGGAGTACTACATTAGTAGCAAGGGTCAAGCCCCCAAAGTCAGGGCGCCAGACTTGGCGTAACAGATCCAGAAACAGATTTATTATGCTGTACTAGTCGCCTTTAAGCAAGGACCTCATTTCCACTTAACATCAGGTGGGATGAGGTCAATCTTGAAGTATAATATAAAAAAAAGATCAGCAAAAACAGCAAACACCCTTTAAATGTACTGTTAAATAGTAATTTTGTGAGGAATGCAATTAAAACCAATTTATTCCGAATTTATTACATATATCAATTACAAACACTGCATACAAAGTACACCGAACACGCCCGTTAAAACAATGTGCGTACGTTACATAATATATATTTCAAACAAAAATCTCGGCGCAATGGAATTTTATTGAAATTAATATAACACGTGGGTAAACGCAACGCACCTATACAGCCAGGGGTATAAAGAGATTGCGTAGCTTTTATTCCGCGTCCCATTTAAATAAAACAAATGAATTTTAATGCCGGCACGTCAACGGAATGAGAGAACAGTAAAATAATTTCGCGCGTCAACTAGAGCAGGCGAATGAAATGCATTATTTGGTTAAATATTTAACGAGAGTGAAAGTGCGAGTCGCGTTAGCTGATGTGACGTTGATACGCTAACCATTTTTGTTGACTACTATATGCTTTCAATGTCTCCTTATTTTTTTTAACTGGAAAAATGAAGTGGAGAATCAAACCTGGGTTAGGCAGTGGCGTGTATGAGACTCCCCGCTTCTCAAAAACTACCGACTAAGATTCCCCGTCGTACCATGTTATTAGCCTGAATCTATCACATAAAGAAAAAAGGCGCAACATTTTACTCTTATTATTATAAGAAAAAACAGTTAGTTGGATGGTCTAAGCCAAATAATGGAAAACACTTGCAGTTCAATAATAATATTTCATTTGCTGAAGGCATAATGGAGGTACCAAATCCAAAATGGCAGACGTATTTCGAAGTAGCGACTATGAATTGCTTTTAAAGTATTAAATCAACCAAGATTACAAATGTATTTATGGATTAGGTATTTATTTATTTATTATAGTTTTTTTTTAATTTTTTTTTTATATTAATCTCGTTATGTTTTCTGTTAGTATTTTTCTCAATAAACATTTTGCACGGCCGTACCCGTTTCTCGATATCTACTATTTCTTCTACCTAAGGGTTGTCTGGAAGATATTGCTCTCTAGCAATAAGACCGCCTAAATTGTACTTGAATATGTCTGTAAAACTTGTTTTTTGTCTGTCCAATAAAGTGTATCTATCTATCTACATTTTTAAACTGTGTCGTACTGCTTTTTATATTACGTATGTCGTAGTGTAGCTATAATTTACGGTGGACAACACGACTCGTTGTTTAACACCTTGGTAAAAACTTACATATCGATACTAGTTCTTATGGCCACGCCATAAGTCCGGTTTGATATAGGACTGGTCTGAAAACTATATCTACCGAAAAGATATCTACCGACAAGAAACTTAGTAGATACAGAAGTGGTTACAGTAGCAGTTTATTCATATTACTGGTGTAAAAGAATACTTTCATACATATTACAAAGTTTTTCATTGATGGTACTCGTAGATAGCAGGTAATACGTACTGTGCCACCTACCGCTTGACTTAACCATACCATTAAAACTGTTTTAATTCAACCTGCCTGTAGAATAGTGTTGTGAATGAACTGCTGCAGCTGCCAAAAAGTCTAACGTTAGCCATTATTGTCATTTTTTCAACAATGAAACACAACAAGTTAAGTTTGAATACTAGTTTCACAAAGGCGGCATGCGGGGATTTATTAGTTTGAATACAAACAAAAAACGCTAAACCGCAAATAAATTCGAAGACAAGATACTGTAGCTGGCGTGAGAAAGTAATACAAAGCCGTCGCCCGCAAAATAGAAACGTTATTACGTCGCAAATTCACGGATAGATGTTTCATAATGAGGCCGTAAACCGGACGAATTTATAAGGGTACAGGCCCTTGCCACAGACTAACAGAGGGGATGCTACATTGTGCACTAGTATAAACGGGTAAATTAAAGCTACTGCCCAATTAGGATCTTAATTACCGCCAATAGTTGGACTTCTATACAATTTAATGTTCTGTACAAACAGTAAACTAGGGAACTGAACATTATTTCAGTAGTAAAACCTTGTTTTTAACACACTTACTTTACAGAAGCTTTTTAACTTACTATAGACAACAATATCTATACTATATATGATATATGATATGATAAAGCTGATGGGTTTGTTTGTTTGGGCTAATCTCAGGAACCCAGTAGGGGTCCAATTAAAAAAAGTTTTTGTATTTGATAGCCCATTTATCGGGAAAGGCTATAGGCAATATAACGTCATATTGAGACCAAGAGGAGGGAATTATCAGTGGGAAATGTGGAAAAAATGGGGATAGAACTCGTGCAAAGCCGCGGAGGACCGCTAGTCATAATAATAATTTGACGACCTCCGCAGCCGAGGTTCAAGCGGCCCGAACTTCGGATCAATATGGGAAACCAACTTTTTTATTTTGTCTCAGATCTGGTTGTTGTGGTCCCGTCGTTGTTTCTGATTTATCTATTTAGGGGCCGTCCATTAATCACGTGATCATTTTTTAAACATTTTTTAATCCCCCCTCCCCCTTGGTGATACATGGTGAGGTTTAAGACTACCCCCCCCCACTCCCCACCCAATTTCACGTGTATTTGTAGTGTCTACAAAAATCTTAAATTTTTTAGAATATTATCTTAAATGCATATATAACGTATAATCTTATTTTATGTTGAAATTATACCATGATAAAAATGTCTAGACAGAAAGGTTGCAGGTTGTTTTTGATTTGCATAAAAATAATAATAAACGAATGGTGTAATCATGCGTATAACATATATTGTACCTACTTAGTACATGTACAAATTTAATGTACATTGTCCTCGGACCACGGATTAATAAGACATTCTTCAACACTAACAACTGAGCTTTTCGATTTAAAAATCGTGCGTTTGATAAAAATAAATACACGTGATATCTTACTACGACCCCCTCCCCCCCTTGTGACATTTCGTGATTTAGGATTAGAATAATGTATACGATTTTGTGACACATTGATTGATTTAATGTACAAATTCCACTCTCTTATTTTGAAGAATCAACAAAAACACATAAATTCTGGATAGTAAAACCAATCTTTTGAATCGATTGTTCTCTTCGAAATCCGCCACAGGCGTTGTCAAAATAAAAACGAACGACGGGATCGTCTCTACATTCTCACTCCGAGCGCGGAACGTTCAGCCGGCTTCATTTTTATCCGGCGCTCGAGTCAATGTCACTTTAAGCTTACGGGTAAGTACTTTATCCCGGCACCTGTGACGGCCAACGTGGATCCCGCTTAAAAGTGGAAAATGTGTCCACAAACTGTGTGCGTTTCTTTGCGATTCCGCTCAAAACATTTCTACAAACGGCAAATAATTGTCAAGTTTTACGATTTCATAGACCGAGAGCGCGAAATTATTAGCAATCATCGTCACAAAAAAAAAGCAAATTTGTTTTCTCTAAGATTCCATTGTCAAATCTCTATAACATGGTAACACCTTCCGCACAAATAATAATCATCAAAATCGGTTTCGCACAAATAATCATCATTAAAAGACGACGTTACCGGCGAAGATCCAAAAAACAAAATTTTAAATACGGTCGAATTGGAAAACCATCTTTTTATAACAAATAAATCATAATGATCATGACCTATTTTTGACTATTCTGGACATAAACCTGTTTAATAACACGCCATTAAACACGGTCTTTAGATATTTGCTTCAATGAGCTGCTGGCTTTTTTCTTAGATAAGTCATCACTCTATCTAGCTGAAGAGTGCTCTACACTTAATTTCATGGCATGGAAAAAGAGTCCAAAATACTACCCAAGCATGACCAGCCCATTTAACACTTCAAATTGTTGTTTTTTGGCCTATTTAAACTGTAACTATTAATCAAAATAAATTACTAGAGGAGTGCACAAGTGCTTTAATAACATACAAACCTATGATGCTACGAGTACTAATAAAAACAGACAACTAAATATTCAAATTCCAGCATTCAACAATGCATGGTTATAATTAAATGAAAGGATTATTTAGAACGCGATCCATCGTAGTTGAAATAAAATGATATTAAATTTCATTTATTCAGGATTACTGCTTATGAAGAGAACGAATTACGCATGCATGAACAAGGAATTAATCATATGAATTCATAAATAATAATCAGGTTGGAGTTAGGTAAGTTAGCAAAATAAATGGGCTCTCGATTATCACCGGCATCGGCAAATGAAAGAGTTGCTTTTTTTCTTAATAAAAATACGGACAAGATGCGTCTTTTAAATATTACCTATCAAAATTAGTAACAAACCAAGCACCGAACTGATGAATTAATGTTATTGAAGTAGTAGGACTTTCATGGCTTACCGCAGATATTCATTATTAGCAATAATTAGGGTTAACTTTTCTGCAAACTTAAACTAGATTGATTTTTTTTATTGTAGCGCAGTATATTGGCTCCTCCCAGCCTGATGGTAAGCAAGAGAGGAACCCACATCGCGATGACAACGGATTTGATATCAAAATATCCTATCCGTTAGCATCGCCATACTGGCCTGCAAGATGTTTCTTCACGCTCCTTTTGAAGGAATCCATGTTACAATTAAAAGTAAATAAGTTTCGTATCTTTCAGCCAAAGCCAACACGAAGATTTTGGTCTTATAATACAGCGAGCCGTGAGTTAGCGAACTACTCAAGAACTGCTGTTCTCGGTACTCGTTTTAAACCCTTTCACACAGGTTTTCTGTCCATCCATGGGACTCATTCAATAACTTAAAAAAATAACAAAAACTAAATCAAGAGATAACCAGTTACCACGACTCTGCGTTTCTTCTTTCTCTTATCGTGTATCCTGGTTGTGATCACTTACGGACCCCGGGGTTTGCTTCGACTATGATTCTAATGGTTATAACAATACCAACTATTCTGCGCAGCCCTTACAATGCCTAACTGCATGCAACCTTCAAAAATCCCCTAACGCCAAAAATCACCACTACATTTTAACGGATGGCTCCATAAGTTCAATAATACGTGACTGGTAGTTGTATTCCCTGGGCTATATTCCTGAACATACAGCGACCATTAACTCATATTTAAGGCATAATGGCTCAGAAAGATCGCCTCCACCAACAAAATGAAGACAAGATTGGTATATTCATGTTACGGATAAATATTAGAAACAGAAATTTTTTATCTCCCCCTGCGGTGCGGGAATTGAACTCACGACCTTCACGTATCGCGCGTGCTGCTCTTACCAACTGAGCTAACCGCAAGTTATTGTAGGCGATGAAATTTTTCTGCTGTATCAACCGTTAGCCTTTCGGTAATTCTAATATTTAAAGTTCGCTAGTACGGCGTATAGTACTATAAAAATAATAAAATCGATTCATGCTACGGATTTCGTCAGTACGAGTATTTAACTAAAATGAAATTTCAGTTGTGTTATATAATTACTAGTAATCCCATAAAAGACCCTCAGTGAAGCAGTTATGCCCAGTTCCAATATTTGAAAAACGATCTGTTCTAGTCACGAATAGTTATAAATTATACGAGGCGTAAGCTAAAAACGACTGATGACAGCTGATATGGAAAGTAAATTGACGTGAGAAAATAAAGATCTCATTTCAGAAACGAATTAGCTCTCATCATCGGTTTTTTTTTTAAATAACGTATCTCTCTGATCACTCGACATTGGCAGAATCATCACGTGGTTTTATGACGCACGATTGAGTCCATTTAAATTTAAAAAAAATGGAGAGTAAATTTGAAATTAGAATTAACGACTCTTAGAAAAACGGATAGTAATTTTTGTCATATTACTAATCGTAAAATATTGGAACAGGGCGTTTGTGGGCAAATTTGAAAAACAAAAATGGCTGAATAGCTCCTTAACTTTTAATAACACTTGACTACTATACGTTCTCCCCAAGCTGTATAGCAAAACACCCCAACGGCCGATAAGGGTTGTAAGACGCACCGGCTTAGAAGACAGATAGGCTCCGAGATGACAGCGAGAACGGGGTCAGTGTATCCACGTCACGGATAACGTTATTGTTGAACTGAAATGTGCGTTACTTTTGGTAGTCACGTCTCTTGTGTTATTATTAAAACGGTTTATTCTATAAATAGTAAAAAGAAATAATGTCTTAAGAAAGCATTTAATATAAAGTGAGCATATAAAAAGCTTATATCTAGTTACATTCTCTTCTACAGATTTAAGTAATGCTTTACTTAAAATTTGCATTGTAGGTATACTCATATAATATCTGATTTTAAATATATCCAATGTAAAAATGAGGAACACTCTTACTGTCACTTAGATTATGTGAACATACATATGTCATAACATATGTACATTTATATGCCAACTAGCTACCCATCCTAGCTTCGTACGTGTTCAAGTAAATAAGTACAAATTAAATTTTTGGCTTTTCTGTTCATTCATAATACATATGAAAAGATTATATGAACCTTTTTCAAACATTACTCTATCTACCAAAAAAAAACAACGCATAAAAATTCGTTGCGTACCTAATATTAAAGATCTAAGAATATATATAGGGACATCTCTATGTCCCTCTCTATGTCTATAAAGCTACTTTGTATTAAACTATATACTGCTAAGGTTTAAGTCTCAGAACGTTCTGCTGCAGCACTAAAATTCTGCTATAATGCTTGGTCAATATGAATGTTTAATAATTATTGCCAGTAATTTTTTATTTTGCTTATGCCATAGATTAGTTTTATTAAAATACCTAGAAAATATTAGTCGATGCTAAAGAAGAAAAGGAAACATTACTTACCTAACTGTTAACCTTTAAAAATAAACTTCAAAATAAACATCCATTTTACTTAAAACTAACATAGCACACGCTTGTTTCACATAAGGCAAGTTATTAAAAGTTTAATTCCATGCATACCGAATCCCGCCCGCGTTAGCGTATGGTGTACAAATAGCTTTAAAACAACTTAAAACGTAAACACAGTTTCTGCAAAACTATTTAGAGGTAAGGCTATGAACTACAAAGTTTGTCCGAAACTCTCGGCCTATCAGCCATAAAGTTTTATCGCGCAAAAGATGTGTCAAAAGTTAAATTGTCTTTTGTTTCCTGTTGGGTTCCGTTTCAAAGGAACACCTAGCCGTCTACTTGAAGATAATATCTTTAACAAACGACGTTAGCGCGTTTTTGCAGACTTTGAATTGCGGACGAGTTTTTATTTCATTTTGGATGTTGGATTGTTATTTTAAATTAGTTCGGAATTCTGTTTGCGAGCGTGGGGTATAAGAGACAGTCGTGTTTGGTTGAAATTTTGCAGGCGTTGTAGATATCCATAAACAACTACAACAACCCAACATTAATAACGTCAGAATAAAAAATAACGTAACAATTAATTTTGTAAGGTACAGAATTAGTTTAGGGTAAGTTCTTCTTCTTATGGTGCCGTCTCCTTTCGGAGGTTGGCGATCATTAAGGGTATTTGCATTCTGGACACCGCCGCACGGAAGAGCGATCTAGTACTTTTGCCGTACCACTCCCGAAGATTTCTTAACCAAGAGATTCTTCTTCTACCAGGCCTTCTCCTGCCCTGGATTTTGCCTTGTATGATTAGTTGGAGAAGGTCATACTTGTTGTTTCTCATTAGGTGGCCGAGATATTGGAGTTTCCGAGTCTTTATTATGGTAAGATAAGTATGATTAGGGTAAGTAGGCAAGTTCAACAAGAAGTTTGAGTATGGTAAGTTATAAATATTGTGAGTGACTAATATAATATGACTTTTAGTATTTGAAGATCTCAATACTTTAAAAAAAAAAGCAAAATTGAATTCTATTCAAACTTAATATATTAAAATACTTTATGTAAATGCTAAACATATTTAATATATTTTTATTGTGGTGCCTAAGTAAACACGGTGAAACATTGACCTACTCAAATCTGTAAGGCCTTTACCGTAAAGCTCAATTTTCTTCTGTCACCGAGGTTTCAACGTCGAGAAGAAACCATTTCCACTCACAATATTAGCGGGATTCAAGGGGCTCAACATCTCCCCGTCTTGTTTTGCTTTTAAAAGAGAAATGACAGCAATAACGGCGCATTATAAACACAAAGCGGCAATAAAAGGGTGTATCGGTGTCTCAAGCGGCCCTTAGCGGCTGGTTGAAGCTGGGCGAACGTAATCTGTAACGATGTTCTTATAGACGCGTTCAAATCTTACACTTAATTGGTCTTACAGAATGTGAACGACTTAGTATAATTTGCTACATAGAATTTACATTAAATATCTAGTCATTTAGCAACAGCCGAGTAATTGGAAAATAGTGACAGATTTGCCCAGTCTACATAGGAATATGTGTCACTAAAAAGGAAGTACACATTTGTGAAGCGTTCATAACTCTATTTTGATTGTAGTTTAAATCGCTAAATCAAGACGATGGGAGTTAATGGTGTTAATGAAGCTACTCGTATTTTTGAAACAATCCCCTATTTAGTTTCAGTAAGATTAAGAAATATCTTCACCATTTCTAATTTGAATATTATTTTTACGAAATCAAGTGTGGTTAAGATTATTTTTGAGTCAAGAATCAAGTGAATCTACTAACCAAAGTGGTTAAGTTTTCTGTTTGACTTTAAATAAAAAAAACACTGAAATCATTCAAGCCGATAAGCGGTTTGTCAAATATTTTTTCGCGTTTGTATAAAAAGTATGTCGTTGTTTTTGACGTCGAGTTGTAATAGAGTTTCTAAAGATTTGCGACCAAGTCTGGGGCCGGCATTGTGCTAATGAATATTTATACTTTTGACTTTATAAAATGCATTATGTAGTGATAAAGGTGAGCACCATAAATCAAATTACTTTATCTGCTTAGTTAATGATACGTAATTTATGATACATTAATTATGTTAAAATTAAGAATGTTAAGTCAAAAAGTTCTTTGCACCATGGTAAAACAATGGTTAGCACTTCTATTTGAACCAAGTTAAACCAAAGGTTGTGGGTGTGATCCTTACCCAGGATCAATATTTGTGGTAAAACATTTGTGTTTGGCTTTATCTGGATGTTTGTAAATGATTTGAGTGTCTATTATGGTTTCGATTTCAATCTATATTAAAAAACCATAAAATTGCAATTAATTTGATTAAAAATGAAAAGATTATTTTAGATTAATATGCCTTGGTTGAAAATCATAATTCCGAGAATGATGTACAAAAATACGGAAAAAGTGAATTTATTCAATTTGAATTATTTTACGTTGGCATGGCACAATTAAGAGGAATAAAGGCAATTCTATCGTTGAAATTATATATTTTCCATATTTACACAACTTGTGGCCAGTGTAAGGGGCTCAAAAACTTAATATCGACACACGTTTGTTCGACGTTACGCTACTCTGACAAATGATTTTTTGTATATATTACATCTATTTTTATAGATTGCACTAGTCCACTTAGATCAGAACTAGGTAGGTTATACCGCAGTGAGGTCAGATTCAGTTTGGTTAGGTTACGTTCGTATAATAAACATTTGTCGGAGTAACCATCTACTATTTCCTCTACCTTAAGGTTGTCTGAAGTAGATCGATTTCTAGCGATAAGACCGCCTAAATTTTACTATAATCAATCTGTAAAATCTATTTCTGTAAAGATTTTGTGCAATACAGTATATCTATCTATCTAACCATTCGTCGGAGTAGCATAACGTCGAACAAACGTCTGTCGAAGTTCAGTTTTTAAGCCCAGTGTACGACCAGTTGTGGAAAACGGCTCTATCCTTATATTTTAACATTAAACAACTGGTCAGAGAGGACGATATGCCGTACAAAGAATTTCACTTTGTGATTCTTAACACGCACTCCTAAGGAGTGGAATTCGGCCCCAAAGTCTGTATTTCCTGATAAGTTTGACTTGGGTAGGTAGGTACTACCGATATAAGCGGGAACACGTTGTTACCAGTAACAACAATGATGAAGTATACTAGGGCCAGCCCTAGTATACTTCATCATTGCTTATCATCAGGTGAAAAAGAAGTAAACGGATATCAGTTTCTCAGAAAAAACGTAGTAAGTAAAAAGTTTGTAAGAATTAACGGAAGTATAAATATCTGAATGTATGTTTGTTACATCTTTCATGCAAATCAACTTATTAGTTGTAGACAAAATTTGGTTAAAATATTTACATATAAAATACTTTTTATACCGAAATACCGCGAACGACGGGCAAAAGCTAATAAGTCCCTAAAAGCACCGATTAATGTCCGGTTATATATTACGA
Organism: Glyphodes pyloalis; assembly: GCA_037074685.1. Classification (NCBI taxonomy): domain Eukaryota; kingdom Metazoa; phylum Arthropoda; class Insecta; order Lepidoptera; family Crambidae; genus Glyphodes; species Glyphodes pyloalis. The sequence continues at coordinate 2,147,666 of JAYKKO010000015.1, read as the reverse complement.
TTCGTAATGTGTCGAAAATTACTATCCGTTTTATTTCAACCGACTACGGTTTTAGCTTACGCCTCGTATAATTTATTACTATCCGTAACTAAAATGAATAGTTTTTCAAATGATGGAACCAGGAATTAAAATCTAAAACCCTTTGTCTAAGCGATCAGGTTATAATTGTCTGTGAGCTTACAGCCAACGAACTATTTCAGGAGACGTCTACCTAGGTTTAGTAAATAGGTTAAGTTCTAAAGATAGTCAAAGTTACTCAGTTCTGTCCTCGTGTCCATAGCTTAATACCACGGCCATATATCTAGCTACTGACAAACATCCTTTTCATACAAAACATCTGAATATCTTTTGAATGAAATTCTGCAAGAGAACCAAGTTAACAATTTAACCAACATCAAATTGTATTTCATTTGTAACACATGTAAATGTAATTGGCAAAATCTGCATTCCCATTAACACAGTTAAATCCGAGTTATGGCCCAACAAAGCAAAAGTTTAGGGTCACGCACACTACTTCATTAAATTCAAAGTCCGTAATAAACTGGTCGCATTATAGAACGATATACGATAAGCCAATTACGGTCGTATCCGATGTGTATTAGTACATAATTAACGGGAAAATACAGTTCAGGTGAAACCGATATAATAACAGGACCCGTTAGAACACAAAGGATTTGTTGTTGATTTAAACTTTTCCCATTATCGTGAGGGTCTTAGCTTAGAACTGTATTTTCCATATTCACATTTAACTCTATTTCTATGGCGGTAAAGTTCATATTTGTTCAGCTATATTGCGCGATGTTGACCGTGCGTGCCCAACGGTAGAGGGGTAATCTAATTATGGTAAACTTAGTGGTATTATCCTAATTACGTAAAAGTTCGCTTTTAATTACTTGTGAAGATTGTTTTGGCACATATAGGGGAGGTATTTGATTAAAAATTATAATATAAATTTGTTTTTTTTTTGTTCAAATTTGTGATTATGCTAATTTTACTTTGTTAACCAGAAACTTAACAAACAGACTGCTAGCTCTAAAATATTTAAAATTAGTCTAAAAATCAAAGCAAAGCGTCAAATAAACAATAATTTTAACTTTTAAAATTATTTTAGACATTTTAAATATAAAATATTATTTAATAATAAAAGTTAGAAACCAATATTTTGATTCCTGAAGCGATTTGCTATATATTTCTAACAGAAGTTAGTACTCATATTCTTTTATATATTTTTACCTAAAATTATATTTAAAAAGATATGAGAGATGCTAAATAGCTATAGAACATTTAGGATCCTTTTTACAGCAAGTCACTATTTTATTAATTAGTTCAAACGTAGTTTAACTGCTTGAGTACGTCTACTAGGCAAGGTAATTTAGATGTTTAGGCATTTTTAAGTAATTTTGCCCTGAATCACAGCGTTAAACTGTGAGTTAAAATCGAGATTCTGCTGACAACTCTGTAAAAATCAATTTTGAAATCCGTTGTGCAACACTCCTTTTCAGCTAATCCCCTACAAATGATCATTTTTGGGAAACAAGATTATGGTATTATGTATATTTTATGATACATATTGCTTATACAGAACCGGTGCTTTGCTATTTTGTGTCATTACTGATAGAAATAAAACCAATTTTCCATTGAAGCTTCGTACCGCAATATATTCCGGGTTCGTCACAATCATTACACGCGATTTATTTGCGGTTTTGATTTATTGTTACGGTTAATTAAGTTCGTTTATGGGTTACGTAAATTTATAAATAAATTTGTATCCTAGACACGTCACTGCAAAATTCAGGGACTTCATATGTTTATTAATTTTGTATTAAATTATTGGTAGTATATCAAATGAATGTACTTTAAATTGGAATAGTATTTTTACTATTAGAAATATCCCTAGAGCATGTAGGTTTAGTACCAAAACGAAACAAACAAACGGATGGTTTCGTTTTTAAAGATGGTCTTAAGTTCGGGAGTAAAAACATAGGTAATAGTCATTTGCATAAATAATATTAGTTTTTTAGAACGCGTTTATCGCATTCGAAGTGAGTTGGTTACGATTATGACAATTAAAAATTTTCTATACATTATTTGATTCCGACATTTGTCGTTTTTTGGACGCCCTAATTAAAGAAACTACTAAAGGGAAAAAAAATTCAAAGATAAATCAGTTTTCTTTGATGCAATAGATATATTTGTGATAAGTAGCAATTACAATTCTAAGATTTTGCTTCAGTTGTAGCTTTCCATACTAAAGTTTGCAATTAAAATTTATGATTCATAAATTTAAACACATTGCTATACAAGTCATTATGAAACAAAGACCAAAGAAAAATTACTGTTTACAGTTTATGCCATCATCCTATTATTTAACGTTTCACGTGTTTGTGGTATGTCAGTCGTATAGAGTAGAAAGAATGGGTAATATTATGTACAAATAATTTGCTAATCCAGCAATCCAACAATAGGTAAAATGGTCTTTGCATTTCGGAGCTTTAACAAAACAGCAAATCTATAAATGAATTCTAACAATAATTGGCTTAGCGTTATAAAATTACAGCTGGTGTAGTAAAACACTGCTTATTTTATTTGACATTCTTATTTTTCATTTACCTACATTTTCATGCCCAAAAACGGAAAGGGTTGTAACCGACATACGTCCACAACAAAGGCCCATCTCGCCACAAACAGAAATTGTAACTTCGGAATACGACTCGACAAAAAGTTGTCCCACAATGCACGTCAGTTGACACACGTTTACCTCTCGCATTTTATCCCCCTATCGATATTTGGTGAATAGGAGTCGCGGGGAGATATTTTTAAAGGCTGAAAGAGGCAAACGGGCAAAGTATTCGACTCGAAATACCTTGCTAACGTTTTTGCGTCGTTTGAACTTGAAGTTTGGTCAGCCGGGCAGCTTCAATCATTTGAAATGTTTAGGGACAGGTACTCGGTTTTCATTCCTCTAACAGTATTTTGATTTTGGGAGTTTAGTCATACTTTTCTTTGAATAAACCCTGTGTGTCTACATACTGCTATAATATTCTGTGGCAGTGGATGTTCTGTCAAAAGCACATTATAAATTATCCCCGTCATACCATCCGTATGGTGTGGGCATAAGGTATAATATCTACTTATTGTATTGACGATATATAACTTTTTTTAATAAATTACCTCAAGTTATTGTTGATTTACCTTTGAACAAATTTAAGCTACTTGTTAAAGGTTGTCTTTTACAAAAAGGGTACTACAGAGTAGAATACTATATTAATGACAAAGAGGTGTGGACCACTAACTAGTCTGTTCGCCTTCACATGAAAATTTCACTAATTATATTAACTTAGGTATTTCTATTTATACAAACTCAGCAAGAGGTACCTATTTCTTTTCGTTGACAGATGCTCGCAGGTTGGCAAGGTTCTTATTAAGCACAATGTGCATTAGGACCTACAGTTTGTTTAATTTAAATATACCTATATATTTAAAAAAAATTCTTATTACTTTGAATCAATTAATTCTTTTTTACAATTTGCTACATTATTTTATCTAATTACTACACTGTATGTCTTAGTGCAAAACTAGTTATAAGTTCAGCTATATTTGTAATATGAACGACAGAGTTTCTTGCCGGGATCTTCTCTGTAAGTTATAGGTTCCGAACCGGAGGTAGCGTCATTTGCATTATATAGACGTTTCATAAATATTACTGGTGTAATTTACATGAATAAAATAATTTTGAATTCGGATGTGAATTTGAATCAAGATATAGTAATTTTGCGTATTAGTACTTTTTCTAAAGTAGTATATATACCTCATATCTCTGTAAATAAGTCACAGTCTCCAAAAGAAACTTAAAAATTTATATTAATTTATCTTAGTACGAGTAATATCACTTATGTTTTAACTTTCAAATGAAAGAATACGTTGAAAGAAATCTGTTTTGCCTGATTGTGTTTTATCTGAAAATAATATTTCCAAGTAAACCTTAATATAATTTGATTAAGATACTTTTTCCATCAGAATTCTCCGTGGGTATCGGCATGTGCAAATTCATTTCAATCACTTCCCGCGAATGCGAGAACTTAAATTAAAATGGAATAAAATACATTCACGGAACGCTTTTAATATTCCTCTCAAACAAAATGCAGTTTATTTCGGTAGCAATTGAGTCGCTGCAGAGAGAATTTATGCAACTACACTTACTCTTTGGATGAAAGAGTGTAATTTTCAACAATACGTTACGAGTAAGTCATTTATGTCAGTCGAAATAGACAGCATCCATGGAATACAAAAGATTTTATTTAAAATGTAGTGCATTGTAACATTTTAAAAGCAAATGGAAGAATTGTCACTTAGCTTTTGCTTATTTCAACATGAAACGACATTCATTTTGTTATATTTCATGAGACAGAAACGTGAAATTTTACCCGCATCCCACAAATAACGATTTTTAAACAGTACTTGGAGTTGCTCCGATCATTACTAGTTCTAAAAAAAAAATATTTTGTTAAAAAGATGGATTTATTTACATTTCAGTGTTAAACATGCCGTTCGTCTAAAATCTACATTGATGACTTTTGACACACAGTTAAAAATATTTGAATATAACATTAGATAAAGAATCAAAAACATAAAAAAAAATTTACCACCTTTGCACCCAAACAGTTTCATAATTAAATTATGGGAATTCATTACGCGGTAGACTTAATGTTATTCATAAAAATAAACCAACTAAATTAAACTCTGCAAAAAAATTACATTTAAAACAATGGAAAGGCAATTTAAACTGTTATTTAAATTGAAAATTCATATTTTGTCACTTTTTTGTATTTTTTATTTTGCTGAAAATATTGCGTTATAAAAAAACCTTATCTACACAACTGACTATCATCTAATATACATAAATAAAAATAACGAATACAAAATAGGCTTTTTTTATTGGGTTGATGTTGCTAACCATTTAAAACCAAATGCTTCTGTCGACAAGTTTTTAAAACATTGATATTGATAAAGGCCCATCTTACTGAACGTAGCATAAATAAATCTTATCGCCTTTGAATAGTTATAAGTAGGGCAGCAAAATTTCCCTCGCGAACTCATAATAAGCGCATTTAACATGATAATAGGTGCCCGTAAAGCCCATTCTGCGAATTTCTCGAATGTTCAGCAGGTCCTGGCGGGCTATAATAATTCCTTCTTTGTAATAACTCGGTGTAGGTACGAGCTGTCTCACGCCCCACGATCTGGGTCATAAATGCATGCCTCTTAGTCTTAATGGCAAGTGTTCGCCACGCGGAACTCATTGTGGTGATCATTAAACCGAATGGCGTCCCACAATGAAACACCTTCGTTCACTCATATATTACTGCACGTTTTCTAAGGGAAACTTACGGCGCAGTTAAATTTGTACTACATGAACCTTTCCTAAGAACGCGCGGAAATGTCTTGTTGAGTCAAGTCTTTACGGTTTTAATTTATTGTAATAAATAGAATTAGCATTATTGCTTGTAATTTGAAAATGAACGATAGTTCGCGTTTGGGATTTTAATTTTCTGACACGGTTTTTTAAGTTAAAAAGTGTCATAGATCGCGGCACGGTAACTCGATTCAAAATGGCTGCCGTTCACGCATTTACAGGAACGGACAAAGTCAATATTGTTTTATTCATATTGATTACATTAATAATACGTATGAATAGTCTCGATAAAAAACAAATGAAGCTACCAACGGTTTGGAACCTATAACTACAGAGAAGATACTAAGTAGTTTTTTTTACAAATGAAAACTAAACATATTACTAATTTTGCACTAAGACACACAGTTCGTTTTTCAATTAAACAAACAATAAAAATGAATAATATTTCGAATGAAGATGTCACAGCGTTGCTATGGTTACACACTTCCTCTTGCGTCGCACCGCATGCCCCAACTCAATGGAGATCCGACTGGAATCGTTTGGTATTACATAGCATGTTGCAAGTCATGTGTAGCAATTTTATACATTTCTTTATAATCTTAATATTCGTTCCTATCCTGTTACATTATATCAATTATATGCGATTTTAAACCACTCCGATGGCGTCGAGTTGAAGTTTTTTTAAGATATATGAATGTTAATTAATTTATATATTTTTCATTTATCTGTAACTTATTAACATTATATCAACTGTAGTACGGAACACAAAAGATATTCTTTAGAAATGCCCGCTTGGTTTATAAAACACAATTTTTCCATTGTTCTCCATAGTGGCGAGGTGTTACGCCTTAAAACTTAATTATAAATGCATTACTGACGCTTCTGAAGTGCAATCTCGACGGATTTATCCGGTTTTACACCCCAGTTCAGCACACTAGTAATAAAACTGCTTTTTTAAATAGAAACTGATAGATTACGAAGTGAAATATTATGCAAGGATTTTAACAGCTTGAAATATACCTACTTATACTATGTCAAAGATACGGTGTTCTTTGACATAGTATAAGTATATTGTAAAGTGTTGGTAAAATATACAAATATTATCATAGATCGTAAGGTCGGTGAAAAATGGTAAGTCAGACCGAAAGCAATCATGACTATTATTTTCAAGATGACTATTAGTTTACGATGAATCGACAAATCTCAATTCTTAGATGGTATTGAGGTTGCAATTACGCTAAGGATTCTTGGTACTAATACTATCGATACGTAGCATTAAATCCATACTAATATTATAAATCGGAAAGTGAGTTTGTTTGTTTGTTTGTTTGTTCCGCTTTCACTAAACCGATTGCTTTGAAATTATGCAGACGTAAAGTTAGAAGTCCGGTTTAAATAAAAGGTTCTTTTTATCCCGGAAAAATATATAGATATTCCCGAGGGAAAACAAAAATATAGTTTGCTTGATGGATGGATTGAAGATGGCGCTGTATGTCGTTTGAAACAAGGTAAAATATTGACAAAACTAATATAAACATGTAAATTTAGAAGCTAAATGATACGAAAATGAATCCCCGAAAATGAGGAATTTCCGAGGGGTGACGCATAATTTGTTTTATCGTCTAAACTGTCACTTCGCGCATCTTAGATTTTTCCGTGGAAATGAGAAGTTTTCTTACAGTTGTGCTTTATACCGCAATATAACCGAATTCCACGCGGGCGAAGCCGTGGGCGGAAAGCTAGTTCAATAAAATGAGCATTTGTGCCGCATTATATCCGGGATCACAGAATAACAAGGACTTTCAAATTCAACCTTTTTTGAGATGATTGGCGGCTTCACAACATAACTTACAATCCGTGATGCGATGGTGAAGTGCCAATAACACGTAAAAGTATTTTTGGGAAAAATATTTACGACCTTATTTTTCACAGAATTTATCCCATTTTCGCTAACTTGAACACTGACAGTTAGGCGGCATTGGTACTTCACCATCAAATGGATAATCAAAAAAGAGAGAGATTATAGCGAGAAATTTTGCAAACATAGATAAAATGTTATCGTTAAGATTTCCACTTCGGAGAAAGTCTTAACATTTAATAATACAATATTGCAACTTGAGCTCTGAGTAAAAGATTATTTTACAAGAAGTTCTGCGATACTACTTGAAAACAGGTAATTTTATCGTTCATTTTCATTCTCGACAGTTCACTGAATTCCCATTACCATTAGTAACACAAATTCTTACCTACAATTATTCAGTTAAGAAACTTCAAACTATTTTCCGAAAAATAATGTTTCATGTTTACATACAAGTAATACAAGTGCTTAAGCTACTTACTACAGAATCAGAGCAATGTATGTGATGTTGTCCAATATTTGTCCAATATGTTTAATTTGCTAATGATAAAATAATATTACTTTTATTTACCTATTCATTAAAACAATATATCACAGAATGAGATCAAGATAAGAATATGATAAAGGTAAAATTATATTAGACTTATTAAATGGATACGACTGATTGTGTTCATAGAAGTGTAAGCCCGCATATTATTGTGTCACAATATTAAGAAAATATATCTCTTGTTTGAGATATTTGTTTTTAGGTAAATAATTATTATCCATTATACCTACTTAGGTAATATTAACAACTATGTACAAGAAAATCATAAAAGATAGTAAGTACATTCCTAATTCACAAAGGTCAGAATGCTTGATATAAATAAATGCATGTTTCATAGTGACCAGTTCCAAATGTAATATTTTCTGTGAAACTTAGGATTATAAATTCTATTTACTTTCATTATGACGCCTTCTATTTGTTTACTGGGCTAGGTATGTATGAATAATTTTCCACAATGAGTTTTTACCCAAAAAAATCAGCTCTATTTCACCAGAATACTATCGCCCCGGTTCTTCGTCAAAAACGATGAAACTATCCGCGAACATACATAAAAAAATATACAGTTGAATTGGGTAACCTCCTTCTTTCTATCAAGTGGCTTAATAAACCACCGTGTATTAAATATCAATATATACTAACGGTCCCGGCGAACTTCGTTTCGCCTTAGAGGATTTTCCCGTATAACTGTTGAACTTTTTCCTAAATCTCACAGAGCCCGAGACCTTTCCAATGAATGCAAAACTGTGGAAATCGGTTTGTGCGTTCTGGAGTTATAGCGTCAGGAAGGAAAACACTACTTATTTTTATATAGTAGATTATATTCTAAACTACGAAATACCGTTCTAATTGACGTTTCAAACGACGTTATACCTAGGTATATCTTTTTTTTTATGTCTTAGTTATAAAAAGTGTTCTTCTATTTGTTCTATTATTCCTATATTTAAGTCATAATTGAGTATCGTTTGTGATATAAATATCGCCTTCTGTACTGCGGAAATATCAAGCCCACGGCTAAGTCTAGCTCAGGAGCGCTGAAATAGCACTTCCAGCGAGAGGCTATTATTTTTTCCATCTTGACGGCTAACCTCTCAGGAGTTTATAAAATATTAATATATTTATATTTTATTATAAATATTAACTATAGTTTGTAAATTATTTGTAACAATAATTTACAAACTATAGTTTTTTTTTAAATAACATTCAAAAGTCTCAGAAACGTCAGTTAAACTAATTTTCTAGTGGTAATTCTCCAAAAATCTACTACCGTATACAAGGTTGTAGATTTTTGTCAGACCAAAGTGATAGTAGATTTATGGCCAGTTCTGATATTTGAAAAACGATCCGTTCTAGTAACGGATAGTAATAAATTATACGAGGCGTAAGCTAAAAACGACCGACGGATGACTGATGAAAGCTGGTATGTATAGTAATTTATGGAACTGTATTAACAACTCATTGTACGCGTTGCACGAAATAATCATAAATGTCTATATTAAATCACGTGCAAGTAGCATACGATGAGATATTCCTTAGTTTAAGAGATGAAATATTCTAGCGACCCTCCATTTTTCTATTAGTCTCAAGTAATACCTATTCAGAATGTACAGTTTCCATACTAGTTATGCCTAAACAAAAATAACCCTATTTTAAGCGTGTTAATATCACAGTCACAATTAAAATTGATGGACAGATACCACTTAATACTACAACAATATGAAAGATAAAAATGAAAATTTGTATGTAAAGATGTCATACAAAAACTTTTGCACCAAATTTAAAAAAAAAAGAAGAAAGGAAGAGAGAAAAGTTTATTAAATCCCGGTTCCAATACATATTTTACGATTCGTAAGTTGTCAAAAATGGCAATCCGTATGAGTCGGTAATTCTAATTTCAAATTTACTTTCCATATCAGCTGTCATCAGTCGTCCGTCGGTCGTTTTTTGCTTACTCCTCGTATAATTAATTACCATTCGTAACTAGAACGTATCATTTGCAAATATTGGAACCGGGCATTAGTGACATGACATAGCATTTAAAAAACAGCAAATTTAAAAATAATATAATGTCACTAAATAGGCTAGTTTGGTGAATTTCAGTACCTAGAAAGTAGAGGGGAAGAGACCCCGCGGCCGGTATCCTGGTCGCTGGTGTGACCAAGTAACGACGATCACTGGACTTTATAACCGCCCTAAGGACAGCCGAGAACCGGAACAAGTGGAGAAAGCAGGTGCACGAAGCTACGAGAAACTTTCAGGGACACGACCTTCAGAATTGAAGAAAGCGATCACACACACACAGTACCTAGATAGATAAAATACTAAAACAGCAGATAAGAAACTTGTTATCCTAAAATAACGCGATCAAAGTCGCGGCAACAGTAGGTACTTATAATACAAATTTCGCATTATTCTGTTTATTTTCCCCATAATCCAAGAAGGCCAATTATTTGTGTATTAAAAATTCTCGATCCACTGTAAGCGTCATCGATTTGCCGTATTAAAGGCATAATAAGCATTATCTTTCCTACAATTATCTCGTTATTTATGGTGGGATGTGCCGTACACAACCGAGACATTATACTACAGTCTGGAAGAAATTGTTAAAATTTCAGTATTAGTACCCATCTCAGCCTTATTTATTTTTCACTGATAACAGACAATAAAACTATCATAAAATAAAACAGTTTGTTTAACATGACATTACCTAAACCTACCGTTCATAACATGAATCACGTATGTATTTTATGCTACACTGAAAACTATTGTCTAACTAAAAATATGGAAACATTAACTACGAGTATATCTACTACAGTATTCTCCGGTAATCACTTAGAGAAAAAAAAACTCTACCATTAAAATTATATTGAGAAGGTACTTGTCAATGCACTTGCCTCCTTGTTAATTTATCTACATTTTAACCAACTTTAAAAAAAGAAGAAATACATAAGAAAATAAAGAAGTAGAAAATGAAAAAAAATATTACTATAGTACGAGTATTAAGAAGTACAAATTTGGTTACTCTAATTATGCCATCAGGTTTCCAATTTAATCTTCAATTTTTAATTAGCTACAGACATATCAGTAAAAATAAACTTTAACATTAAGTACAGATAATATCTACTCTTGGAACCACCAATAAGCAACCCTAATATACCTTTTATAAATATTGGACAAAATCACATAGGTACATTGCGCTTATTTGTATTGGAGCTAGTGGTAAGTATCTAAATCACGTATGTAACAGAAATAGTAGCCAGCCAGCAACAACGTAAATACCAGAAGACCTGAACTTAAATTAATGTAAAAATTTGCTTTCCATATTTACACATCTGGGAATGAAAACCGGATCATCAGGGATAGCGTAGCATCAAAAACTGCCCTCTCGGCTCTTAGCTAAAATGCCTATTTAACCAACAACTCTGAATTGTATCATGTTATTAAGCAGGTATTATTTCTATACACACCGACAAATACTAGGTAATTGTTCAATATTAGTATTTCAGCTGGTTATGGTTATAGCTGGTTATTCCTTTCTTAATATATGCGCCGAGAACTTAGGTACAAAGAATTTCCCAGGCACGAAGAGCGCTATCATTTATCTTCAATTCTATTAAAAAACCCTCGGTCCCCTCAGCGCGTCATCGATTCCCCGTATTAGCGGCATAAATAAGCGTTATCTTTCCTACAATTATCTCGTTGTTTATGGCGGGAAGTGCCGAGCACAACCTAAATATTACCAGTCCGGAACCTAAAAAGAAATTGTCAGATACCACACCAAACACTGACTTACCCGAATCTGATAAATTTAAGTAAAATTAGCGAGTTGATAAAGTTCCATTCTATTCTTAACTAATTAATAATTATCTTAATTAAAAAACCTAAAGATAAAACAAACATTTATCTTTATGTTTAAACATAATATCTCTTCTGCCCTAAGAAATGGCTTGTTATCGTAAGAACAACGTGAATGAAAGCGTGGACATTTAACACCTATATTCATTGAAGCTATTGTATGCGTATAATAGTCTTTAAAAAATAAATATAACTGTATTTATATATGAGGCCTCTTTGGTATCCTTCTTTACAGAATTGGCGGAATGCAACAATCAAAACGCCCTCTCTATTCCACATTTACATACAAATAATAAGAACATAAAACTATTCAACTTTTAAGTGCGGTTGCGACTGGTTTACTATCCTCAGGTTTGTTCCTATCGGTCTAGGTTCCAAACTATATTCAATCCTGTGTAAACACATTGTCTCCGTGATTAGTCCATTCTGTAATTTACACTTAGTACATCATTCTTACATTTTCTTGCTAGTTTCCAGACTGGAGTAGTATTTAGATAATGCAGGAAGTGCCGAGGTCCGGATAACTCCGGGTAACTCCGGCTGACAGCGCGGGGTGCTTAGTTTATTATTTTAATCTGCTACACTATGGGCTCGCAACAACTTATAACAGCTAATTATAGAACGAGTTATGAGTTCCGGAGAGTATAATCTCGCGCGTTCAGTTCGTGTAATTAATGAACGTTAATTTGCGATTAGGGGCGAGGGTGTTTTGGTCTAATCAAAAACATGCCGATTCTAAATGTAATTTTCACTTCAAGACCCGTAGCTAAAGCGGGTGGGCTTAATTTTGACGCCGCACCGCCTCAAGTCTCAGGTTTGATTACCGGTTAGGTCAATATGGAAGAAGAACTTTTTTACATTGTCTCATCTCTGGGTATTGTGGTACCGTCAGTGTTTCAGATTTTAAGTGCTTTAGCTACTTATCAAAGATTCAGAGAAATGTTTCTGATGTTGCCTATTTTAATTATATTAATTACTATATTTGCTTAATTTAAGTAAATAAACATGTCTACTAGTTTGACAATTATAAATTTATTAACCGTGCTAAAGTGATGAAGTAGTAAATTCGCCCTTTATAGTTACTATATAATCTGAATATGATCCCCTTTGTGTGATAGTTAAAAACAATGATCATCAGATATTCGTACATTTTGAAAACCGTGTGTACTTTAAAATTACAACCTAAAAATCGCATACAGAAAAAGCGTAAGTAAAAGCAGAACTGCCGGAAAAGGAAGGTGTTCAAACGTAAACCCCAAAAACCTCCCAACAAAGCCAACACACGGCAAACATTGCTTTTATTAATTCAGTTTCCGTCAGACACACCAGATAATTGATTCGACCAATCGCCAAACAAGCCGATAAAACGACCGACTGAACTGACCGGGCCGGTCGGGGACAGGCGTTGTCGATACACAAGGACCGAGACAGCTCTCGACTCGACAGCGCTTCACTCGAGACCCTCGCACCAGTCTTCTTTTGCATTTTATCGGAGATTTTTAAGACAAATTTCTCGATTGAATCAATGTCAGCTTTTGTTTCTTACGAGTACCAATATCCTTGCTGCAGAATTAATAATGTCCGATCGATTTTAGCCAAGACAACAAGTGTTACGGAGATCAACAAATTGCATATTACAGTATTTATTGCACTTGCAGTAAGAAGTGGATTGACGGATTTAGTCAACATAATCGTCTCCATGCATGCTACCTTTAGGTTTGCTCATTCTATTTTGTGTACATTTGCATTTTAACGAATATTTTAAAGACGAAGTTCTCGATTAAATTAATGTAAGCTCTTGTTTTTTACACGTAATATGTAGCCTGTGCTGCAGAGTCAACATCGTCAGATCGATTTTGGTAAAGGTAACGAATCTTATAGAGATAAACTAATTGCATTTTGAAGAAAAACTAAGAAGCTTATTTTAGGATTTACGGATTCAGACTCAAAGTCATATGCACGGGAGCTATGTTTAGGTTTTCTCAGGTATCTATTATAGAATAGATTTTACATAACAAAGCAATGCAATACAAATAAAAATACAATGATGCCTAATATTTTCAAGCACTATCTAATTCAGATGTAAGGCACAAGCATAAACGCTAAATCATAAATATAGATAGATAGATATACTTTATTGCACAAAAACTTTAAAGAAATAGGTTTTACAGATTGATTATAGTACAATTTAGGCGGTCTTATCGCTAGAAAGCGATCTCTTCCAGACAACCTTAAGGTAGAGGAAATAGTAGATGGCGAGAAATGGGTACGGTCGTGCAACATAAATACAGTTTTATTTTAGAATTATATTAATTGTATAGCATGATAAATATACATAAACTCATAGATATATAACATAATATATATATATATATATATATACAAATAAACATGCTTATAAAATTAAAATAAAGTAAAGTATTTAGAATTATATATTATTACGCTTTACAAAAAATCATATGAAATTATAATAAAACGATGCTACGGCGAACGTTTTAGAGGAATTATTAATTGAAAGGCACAATTAATCACGGTAATTAATTACGAGTTGGTATTATAATTATGAATTTCCAGGAGTCACATAACCTTTAGGGCAAGCAGCGTTTTCAATCATATAATTTTTTTAAAAAACCCAAACAATTCAGAACAAATAATTAACATTAATTGTTTTGCTCCAAAAATTCAAAAAAGTTTGTTTAAGGTCGTAATAAAAAACAAGACTCAATAAAAAATCAACTGTGTTTGGCTTTTTAATAAAGAACATTCGTTCTTACGAGGTTTTAAAACGGTTGATAAATGAATGCTATAATGTTGATCACCTATGGCCTGTAGCTGGTAATTCTTCTAGTCTTATAACTAATAGTAGTATATGTGAACTAGAAGTTTGCATTTCTTATTACATATTACAATTACATATATGTAATGTAAAGTTACAATTTGGTAAGTTGGGCCGTTTACCTTCTGATAGAACACGGAACCATTGTAAGCACTAACCGAAAGGGTTAAAACTACAGTCAAAGGGAATATAAATTAATATATTTATGAAAGAACTTACATCGGACACACTAACCGTACAATAGCTGGAAGAGCGAAAAAAGATAAAGCCCGTATTAAGGCAGTCGAAAATCAGAAGAGTATTAATCTAGTCTAATTTAATTAAGAGTAGTTATGGGAGTTAATTACTGAATTAGCTGCACGATGCTTAAATTCACTAAAACAATTTCCAATGTGATACGTTAGTACTAATTAAATTTATCAAAATATAAAATTTCAAAAGTTGTTGTTGTAAATTCTCACGGTTCGAATGATCGTAAACAATCTCATGATATATTGACAGTGTAGTGTGTTAAAAACATTTTTATTGGTATGATTATTGGAGAAGGTGAACGTTTGCAAGTCAGCTCGTGACCTCTAGAACGGAATAGAACAGAAATTGTCTTTAATCATGTTAACTTTTATAAAAGCACTAGCTGTGCCCGCGACTTCGTTCGCGTGGACTACATCCTTTCATGGTCGGTTTTAGGGGTAAATATTAGGGGAGATAGGGGTATCTCCCCTAATATTCGAAACAAAAAGTAGCCTATGTCCGTTCTTGGGGTTCAACGTATACCTATGCCAAATTTCATCAAAATCGGTTGAGAGGTTTAAGCGGGAAAGCGTAACAGACAGACAGAGTTACTTTTGCATTTATAATATTAGTAGGAATTTATGAACCGTTCGTTGGTGCAATCGAACCCAAAATATAGTTGGCAGTTCGCAATTAAATACTAAAAATGGTACCGTGTTTTGACCCGTTAACTTATTTTAAATGTTTAACGACAGTATGTTTTCTGTATTTTCACAGTAATTCCGTCTAACAGCAGCTCATAAACGCAATACTAAAAGCTATGCGATTAAAGCATAAGTGCTAGTTCGCACATTTCATTTCCCTCCATACGTGATATGTCGTATCTTTTAACGACAGGCTACGAAGCGTTTCGAACTTTCAAGCGAGTGTTTTAAGAAATTAAATCTACTGTTAACGTAGACGGAATTGTTAAAAATATGGAAGCAAAAACATTGTACCTGTGTTCTTCATATTGCAAACAATACAAAGGTAACTTGAACACCATGGTCTTATTAGTACCGCATTTTTTACAGCCAAACGCATGCACCATGGGCTTTGCACTATTTTTATTTTTACGGGTAAAATTGATTCTACTTTGGTGCAACTCTCTACTATGGTGTTTTGACCTTGACATTTTGACCGTAGGTAACTGCATCACTCCAGATAAAGTTAGTGTGCGACTACACTATGGATATTTAACATTGCAACTTTCTATAATGAACCCAGCAGAGGACTATATTTAGATGGGAAACAATATATATGTGAGATAGTGGATGTATCCGAACGTAGTGCATGTGTGATGCCTGTACGTATGAATATCCGAATGGAGAGAATGACAAAGAGTTAGATTTGAACGGCGAACCAACGACGACGTATTATTTAATTTAATTTGGTAAATATATTTGGCTTATTCACTATTCGCTTTTTTCATTTCCCATCCACTACATATATTAAAAAGTAGATCATCACTCTCGGCTGCATCCGAGGCAATAACATTCGCGTACAGGTCAGCGTCTTGGTCCAAAGTGATACACGTGATGACACATAGAAATGGGTTAGATACTGGTACTGAAATACATCTACTGAGTATCTTACCGTTCCAGCCTAACTGAGTTACCTTTGCATTGTCTTCAAAGACGATTCAAAAGTGTTATAACCTATATTAAATGGCAGTACAGATATTTAGAATGCCAATAGCAAACCGCTTTATTAAATCCTTGTTTTTACAATATTCTGAAGAAGCGCAATGAGCAGGCGCGGTTCTCTGACAGGCCCTTCGCTGATTCGTTATGGACGTTCTTTTGTTCTTCACGGTCGATAGAACTAAATTACCCGGCTAGTTCTTATATCTAGTGTTGTCGGTCGATAAAATATCGACGACCTAACGATAGTTGACTTAAGATCAATAGTATTGATATTCTATCGACAGTGTATCGATAAAAGATAGACATTTAGCCAATAGTCTAACGACTGTTGACGTAAAATCAATAGTATCGACTTACCTACTATAGGAAGTGTAACGATAGTAGAGGTGAAATCAATACCATGGATATGCTACCAAAAGTCTAAAGATAGTTGACTTAAAATCAATAGCATCGAAATACTATTGATGTTATCGATTATTTAATTCTTCTTGGCAAACAATACTATCGGAAACATTTATAGTATTGCCTGATTCTTATCAATAATTCGGCAAGATTACTTGTAAATAAAGCTTAGAATATGATGGATTAAAAGTGATAATCTTGGAATATAAACATTTCAGACAGACAACTTTTAAAAGCCAAATTATTCTAGGTAAACCAGAAAAAAATTCCCACATTGCATTAGGTTCTTTGGTTAATGGCTCATCGTACACCCTCTTTACTTTGTCTTGTCAGAATACTGATTTAAAAAGATTTACAGTTTTTAAGTGTAATGAAAAGCTGCCAAGTGTAACCTCTCGTACTCAATCCTCGTTATAATAAAGCAATATTCTGAAGGAGTAAAATGAGCGAGCGGAGCCCTCCCCACTCCGTTATAGACCGGCCCTTCGTTGCTTGTCATCGATGGACCTATTTTTTTTTTAAATAATTATTGGACAACATCACTTACATTGCTCCGATTTTGTGGTAAGTAGCTTAAGCACTTTTGTTACAGAAATTAGAAAAAACGACGGTACCACTACACCAAGACCCGAGACAATGTAGAAAAGTTCGTTTCCTACATTGACCCGACCGGGGATCGAATCCGGGACTTCAAGGATGACGCGACGCCTAGTCCAGCACGCTCGCCTCTTGACTACGGAGGTCGTCAAAAATTATGCATCTTTTTGTTAAAACTGAAGTGAAATATATAATAACGCTATAAGTAAACTTAATTGACAACTGGAGTATTTATAATATTTCAAAGAAAATTATTCTTAGACCTCTCAAACTCAAACTCAAATATTTCTTTATTCAAGTAGGTTACATATAACACTTTTGAATCGTCATTGAATACAATGCAAAGTTATTCTACTTCCGGTTCGGAACCTATATCTACCGAGAAGACACCGGTAAAAAAATCAACAGATCAATTACAGTATCAGTATCTAACTTATTGCTATGTGCAGCTCACTTTGGACCAAGTCATATAGTTTTGTTGATGAGTGATGAAACAATTAAGTACTCAAGTAAGTATTCACTTTCGAGAGGTAAGCTGGAGCAGACCAGTCCCCAAAGGTGGCACTTGTTCACAAGCATGACGAATGTGCCAGCCATCGCTTCACTCAACCATATTGAAGGGAATGTAACGACCCGCCACATAGCGCCACCACCCCAGTGAAATTTTAGTGAGCTTAACTACTCCATCTCCCCATAGTTTGTATTTATTATCTAAATTAAATTCATCAAACAACTATAGGACCTGGAGCACGAAATAGTAACCTACATTTTGGTTTAGATTAAAAAAAAGTAAAGTAAAGTAAAGAAATCTATTATAATTCTACACTGCTCACCGATCCCGGAATAAACGGCATGCGATGAAACGAGCATAATATACTAGATATATGGTCATATCGAAATCATGAAAAGCTATAGAACACCAACACTTGAGTTCTAGCTAAATTTTGCTGAATAAAACTAGTTGCAATGCCATGCCACCCAAAAAATAAATGAATATTTGAACTTTTGTCTAAGCGGGCGTAACACCTGCTATTCCTTGTTTAAATTGCTTTATTTATAGTTTTTAAATGCAGTAAAACAGTAGGTAAACCGAGAGAGAAATACAGGTAAGTCTTCGGTATTAATTGACTAGATAATATTGACACCTACTCTTAAGACTTGCAATATTTATAATTTGTGAATTGGGATGATCGCTAGAAGTGCTAATAAAAGTTTAAACCTTTTTAAAATGCTACGTACAATTTTACAGCCAAGAAGCCTACGATCGAGCTATTTTCAGAGGAATATTTCAAATATTGTTATGCAAGTTCAGTTAATGAAGCCAACTTCTCGGCTGCATCGTGTTGCATAACAAATTAATAAATATGCAAATTATGTTCTATAAACGTCAGGATATGGCTTAAAATTTAACGGCTAATCTTGCTCTTGGCAAGCCCCTTTGGTATATGATTACTTCCAGGGTTCCCTAAATAGCGAACTTAATTTTGTCCTTTAATTTTACAGTTGCTTTGTTAAGGATTTACAAAGTCATCATTTTTTCATTCAGTTCGATAACTAAAGCAGGAAGCGATTGTAATTAAGATGAGTCTAGATATAACGATCAAATTTTATTTTGTTTATTTTAATTAAATTATTTACAAATATGTATGCCCCAAACACAAGAAACAGTGCACAAATTATCGTGGAATAGCTATTTTACCAATAGCGCACTAAGTTTTATTATACAGCTTTGAAGATTTTAACCACACACCGAACAAATTCTTGGGGATTATCAATGTTGTAAATGGCTGAATCGAAGCACAACAGACCACACATTTTTCCTTCTTAATAAAAAAAATTGAACTACACACAGAGCAACGATATACCTACCTATTGTGGACTTTCAGAAAGCATACGACAGCAAAGATCAGGTGAGAAACTTTAAGCTACAAAGTTGCCACAACGGAGAGTAAAATGAGGTTCCGAGTCTCTCTTCAGTGAGCGAGCTGACTGAAAAGTTCTCTTTAGTTACGGGCTGAAGCAAGGAGATGCTTTATCTCCTTTGAAATTCAATTTGCTTCTTAAACATGTGGGGGAGACTAAGGCATACTGATTCTGATGGCTTGGCAACACCAAAAAAGCCCATCTTGGTCAAACATCTGGTAAAGGGCCAGCTGAACACTCTTGGCATGACTGACCTTAACGAGCTTAATGCTAGGGAATGGCCCGAACCTACAAAAGACCGGGATAGGTGACGATTTTTTGTATCGGAGGCTAAGACTGTCGGTTGCAGAGCAAACGGAGTAAGTCAGTATCTACTTACCTTTGTATTATTAAGTTTATGGATAGAATAATCATGTTTTAACACGATCTGATCAATATGAAGTTATTGGATGCATGTCGTTAAACTTCAAATATACCTACTTATTATTGTGTCAATTTATTTCCAGAACCCTTTACGCGGTAGCCAACTCGACTTTATCGATTCTAAGACGCGTATTACGTATTAATTTCACGGTGTACATGTTAGCAGAGAGTCTAGTCATTTTTCATAACGGAGAAATGATTTCGTATGATGAATGCTTTTTGCTTCAGATTCACCCATATGCTATTTCGGGCACGTAATTCGAAACGCGCGGTGAACTGTGGGCGTAGGAATTATATTCTCTGAAAAATGGTGCCATCTGGCTTGGTAAGGGCATAGAAGAATAAACATAGGTATATAACGTCCTTATCGATTTCAAGGAACACAATCCCATTGAGATCTGCACGATTTTGTTTATGGTGCTCGAAAGTTTGTACTGTAAACGAATACAGAATGCACTTTCCCACTTCCTTCACTCTCATTATTTGATGGATAGATAGACACGACGACTGCATAGGTCAGGCACAGGACCGAAACGTGTCTTTTCAACAGCATGGATCATTATCTTAACAGACCTACAGAATAACATTTCACAATCGTGCATCCAAACTAAAATTTTGTGGTTAGATCATGGAGTGGAGATGTTAAGTTCCGCACAGGCTGTAGCTTCAATTTTGATTTATATTCATTTTGACGATGCATAAGTGTTACTTGTAACCAATGTGAATTAATAAATTGTTTATGATAATGATGGTAATGATGTTAGACGGAAATTTGATTTCAGATCGCATTTATTTTACTACGGTCCAAATTTCATAGTCTTAGCAATCAATCAAATTAGACTTTGCACTATAAAAAAGATCGCCTTAAGCCAGATGTAAAAATGTACACACTTTATCAAATAAGGTTCTTTGGAAAGAGAAGTAAAATATTACTAAAATGAGATACACAATAACAAGAAAAAATTTCACAATCTAATGCTCAAGATTTAAGCCCCTAATTTTGCACATTTCTATTTATTCAGTTCGTATAAAACCATTAAACGTTTCAACACTGGGTAACACACATCAAATAAATTACTTTTATCCAAAATGTTTTAGTTAAAAGAAACATCTGGTGAAATACAGACTTATTTTTCTTTGGTGCACACTTATTTTTTAATACAATTTGTATTTAAGAATTTAATTGTCCGTCTGTCTATTTCAGAAAACTCTTTAATGTATACAAAAAAAATTCAAAAGTAAGGTATTAAAGTATTAATTAACACTTGGTTAAGAAACTTGAGGGCAGAGAATACTTTAAAATGTTAATCTGAAGAATATTCCCGGCTAGGTCGAGGAGGAGGTACATACTTATACTAAGCTTACGGAGCAGTACCTACTTATACAGAGGGTTGATTAAAAAAGTACGTAATCATAAACTTGGTCTTAGGGAGTTAATGAAACTAGTAAATTAAAACCTTTAATCATTTATCTGTCATTTTCTGATTAGTATATATAGCGCTTATTCTGAAAAGAATAACTGTAGAAACTTTGCTGATTTAAGTATTAAATTAAACGTATTATTTAATTTTGTATCTATAAAAATTGTTTCATTCCAAAAAAATCTAAAATAAAATAAACAAATAAAGAAATATTTATTAATTGTTAAAATGTGTCTACTAGTCTTACGCAACTCTGTTATTTAAAAAAAACCTATCAATTTGAAGAAATATGTTAGAGAGTGCTTCAGTTTGGAATTAAATTAAATTTTGGACTTAAACGAAAACAGTAGAACTGCGGTGATAAATAATTCAATGTATGTATGTATATAGATTAAATTAGCAGCAATCCAATTTATTTACTAAAATAATGACTCTATTTATGATATAAGAATAAAAGACAAGGAAATATAACCCTAAACCCGAGATCATAATTCAGTACTTAAACCAGTAGTCCATTGAAGATATATTAAATTGGGTGTTCATAATAATTGAGTTTATATAGCAATGTTAGAATTTAAATCTGCTAAGTCTCTCGCCTATTATTTTACAAAATACAGCAGACAAGAAATTGTGTCAATTTAAATATCCATCATAAGACGCAGTCATTTGATCGTTAAAGGCATCTGCCAGTTGCTCAAACAATCGATTTGACAACCCAGGACCCAACCAACCCTCATCGCACTAAATCTGGGTGCTGTGTAAATGAATGATCTCGAAAATTAAGTTAACTGGCATTAAAGAATGCTTCATGGAAATAACATACCTAAACATAAGAGATTCAGCTTCAGCAAAGCACAAACGTAGGTACAAATGTTGAATCTATAAAACAGCGCATAATCTAAAACGTTGATCACTTACGTACCTACATCTGCATCGCAAGCTGTTACGAACATGCAGACTCGCCGTCCAATCACCACAACCGTCCTCTAACCATCCAGACCTCACCGCTATATCCAATTTCCTTTATCTTAACTTCTTCAAACTTAGCGCAAAAGGAAACCCTCTCTTCCAGACCGAAATCGAAAATAATAATACTAGCGATTTGTTCCTTACAAATCAACTTTGCAACTGCAAGTTATTTGCTATGAGACCCGCAAACAATCTGTTATTTCAAACGAAAAGCATACATTTCAGACGATTGTTTTAGATTGCTTTTATTAAAAGCATAATAGTGATGTCAGTGATTTAACATGTTACTCGTTTAAACCAGCTTTATAGTCATAAACATAATATGCAACAGAACAAAGAAAGTATTCGACTTTAGGCTTGAATATAACTTTTTGTTTCATTTGGCAAACAGATATTGAATATCTCGTCTCTCTTTGCATTTACTACACTTCAACGGGTAGGTGAAGTAGTATTTTTGAAGAGTTTTCTTGCGAGTTTTCTATTCCTACTCTCGCCTGTAAAAAATCATAGCCGAGTCGTGAATTTCACAAATGTTTGATTTTAAAACTTTTAATGCCGATTAAAACGGTTCTCAGAATGATTCTTGAGTCTACATCTTAAAGATCCTTATCTTTTCCATAGCGCAAACTACGGGGAGCCATTCGGCTTAATTTGTAACATAAAACAGGTATAAGGCTTTCGGCTTAATTTGTAACATAAAACCTTCGAAGTATAAGCCCTGTCTATAGTATCTGTAAGTATAAGAATCTACTTAACTATATAATATAATATAATGTTGTGTTCCTGCGTGTGAGCAAGGTTTCTAGAGCTCTTGGCGGGTGCTACATTAGTAGTAGGGATCAAGCCTTAAAGGTAAGCGACAAGTCCAGTATCAGATTTATTATTACTTGTCACCCTTAAGCTAGGACCTCATTACCACTTAACATCAGATGGGATGTCTACTAATCAACGAATAAACGAATTGCGAAGGCGGCCTAGATCGAATTAATTTCGTTTATATAATTTTTGTGGTGCAAACTTCAGCACCACAAAAATCTCTCTCTAGACATGCCATTTTTAATATACGTCGATCGTCTGCTGTTTTTCCGTCTGGTCACGAAAGCTTGTGATTTTTATATTTTGTAATTTTATTTATTCCAATATTCCAAAACCAGTTTTATTACATACAGTCTGCGGTATTGCCTATTGAGTGAACATCTGATTTGAATTTCTCATCATTTTTTTGACAAACTCGGTTTTATCTCGTAAATTCTTAATGTTGTATATTGATTATCAAAATAGGTGACTTATGACAGACATACTCGTATATTGTCAGGAACATAATAGATTAAAAAACATCAAAAGATGACATTGTTCCACTATTACAGTGAAAAAGCCAGTTTTATAAGCAATGGAGCATCTGTCAGTTAATTAGTAACACGTGTCGCCTCGTAGCATTAAACTAAAAAAATATATCAAAACACTCACCTATCGTAGTAAGCGCCAACGTGCACCAATAATAACTTTGAAGATACTGTTTCACCACATCAGCAGTCTCAGTGTCATGATACACCCAATTTTTACTTCCGAACCCATTGTTTTTATATATTATATGGTACAAGCACCCGTTCCAATGAAATATCACTAACAAATAATGAATTAAACTGGTTGATCTAAACAAGTTTGGATAGTTCGTGTGCCGTTCTGTTCTGTCCATGAATGCCCAGAACCTGTAGATCTTGACTAGGCGAAATGAGCGCAATATAGAGTTGAACCCGATGGACAGGTAGAGGAAGTCCAATGGCAGGAGACACAGGCAATCGATGTAGAAGGTCGTAGAGTTCATGTAGTGCGATCTGAGTTTCCCTGCGTCCGTTTGTAAAACGCCGTCTTCTAGGTAGCCGGTCCGGAAATGAAATAAGATGTCCGCCAAGTAGAGGAAGTCCGAAAAGTAGTCCAAACAGAACCACACTATTAACGTCTCGCCTGGAACAAAAGAAAATAAACTGTTAAACACGCTTTATTAATATGTGATATAAAACTTGTAGTTAACTTCGGTTTTTTATTTATTTTTATTTTATTTATTTTATTATTCATTTATTTATTGTACGGTAATGGATGGCGTAATCATAAATAAGTACAAAGTATTAATACAATACCTCTCTAACATTATGTTTTAAATAATCAACAAGCTTTAGCTCAAACGAACCGTCTAAATCAATAATAATATTTTAAATGCGAAAGTAACTCTGTCCGTCTGTTTGTCTATCCGGCTTTCACGGCTGAACGGTTTTTGATGAAATTTAGTTTAGGTATACGTTGAATATCTAAAACGGACATTAGCTACTTTTCGTTTTGAAAATAAGGGGAAATAAGGGTTATATCGCCCTTGAAAGTTTATATAGGAAAATGTATATTTTTTTAAAATTAGACATATGTAATTTGGCCCAAATATGAGTCAAAACTTAGATTAAAATATGGACTACCTTGTGTTTTGAATATGAGGGGATATAGGGGTAAACCGATCATAATAGTATTTTATATGGAAAAAAAACTGTAGTCCACGCGAACGAAGTTTCGGTCGCAGCTAATGGTACTATGTTCACGAATCTCGGAAATGTAAGAACACATCCATTATTTTTACTGACTGATAATTTGATCAGTCAACGCGTGGTTTTAACTACGGAACGAATTTAGCGCATATATTGTTCAAATTTTACGTAGGTATACGGTACGAAATAATTTTTCATGCAACAGTTATGGGAATGAAACAGAAAGTCACAGGCCGCCCGGGTCTTTACCAGTTTAATAAATACAAAGATTTATTTCAAGCTTGAGTGTTAAAATTTCAGTAACCTGCAGAGACAAAAATAATTCATAAGCAGGTATTATACAGTATTAAAGCAAGACAAAGTTAGTTACCAACAAGATGAAAAGGTCAATGCAAATTTCTCTTGAAAACCCAAGCGATACTTAGCAACTCCATTAGGTATTTAAGACTAAAATCATTATTAAAATGAACGGAATAACATTAAACGTTCCGTTGGCAGTCTTAGAATACTTATTTCGTCATAACAAGGGTTTTAAAATACATCTTTCATCATCATCTTTAAAAATTCCGTATAATTATAAACTATTTCTTATGTGTAATATTACATATGTGAACGTTTGGGTGTCTTGATGTATGAATTAACTTGATGCTTTTTGCTCTATAACGCTAAAACGGCTTAATGGATTTATGAAATTTGGTAGACTGGCTAGACATATTCGATTCTCCAATGACATATTTAGATATCATATATCATACTTTTCATCCCAAAATAATACGAACAAAGTTAGGTGCAACAGCTAGTCTGATCTAACTTTATCAAAAAATCAAAGACATTTATTAGAAAATAAAAATACAAGACAATCTCAGAACAGTCAGCGACACAGTAGGTACATAGTTACGCAAATTAATTAAAGTTTGCCGCTGTAAATGAATAAATGTTTCCCTTTGATCAAAACTTTTTCAGTTAACTTCCAAGAATTATGATCAATTTCAACACAAAACGGAAACTTGAAAGGAGTCGCGAACGAGATTATGCGTCGGTGAAATTCATCGTGACTAGGTCGGGTCGAAACAATGGGGAACTCGGGTAAATCATGGACCGTTATGGCAGCTGATATGATCGTAAAATAACATTTGGGTGAGCCTAATGCTTCCAAATTACCAAGCCTCGTTGGTTCCAAACTTATCTTAAAGCATACGTCATTAAATATTTCTTGAATTCTAGATTTTTATGGTACCGAAAAATTTGTACCTATGTTCTTTACTTTTTAAAAGGGGAGTGTTACAGTTATTAATAAATAAATAAATAAAAATAAATAAAAATTATTTATTTCAAACTTTTTTAAATCCATAGAATCGTTAGTAGTATGTTAGTAACAATTTTCTTATAGAATAGGTTAGTTATGGTTAGTGTATTATATTGGGATTATTTTATTTTATTTGCCCAGTAACTGTTTTTATCCAATGTTTTTGGATAGGATAGTCAAGCCGAGCAATAATTGCTTTCAGAACATTTTAATATGCAATAAAATATCGTGGTCAGGTAGTATTGTTACTTTAACTCTCGCTGCTTAGGACACTTCTTATTTTGTACTTTTTTATTTTAACTCATAAAGAACAATCTAAAAAGTTGCAAGATTTGATTACAGAACGACAGACAACGGGACAGGTGAAACTAAATAAAAGCTTGTAAAAAGTGGGTTTAATCCCTATTACTATTTTTTACTGGTCCACTACTAGTTTTGACAGCATAAATGAATATTTCTATTAATGAAATATTGTGAATGAATATATATATTTTACATAACATACGATAAAGCACAGGTTCTTAATGTTTATGAGACCCTGGTTCAAACTGTCTAAACAGTTTTGTGGGACTCCTGTTTTTTAAAACATGCTTAATTTATGTAGTAAATAAATATCATGTCAATGTCTTTGAAATAAGGAAAAACTGTAATAAGCAACTTTTAAGTAATGTTTATAAATTATACTTGTAATAATTACAAGTACATATGTTTATATTATATCAAAAATTGATGACATATTTTTTTTGCGATGTAGCTAACGTTAATTTATTTACGACATATCGTTAAACTTTATAATGCAAAATTTCACATATGAATTTATGCGAGGACTGCATGTTCCAATATTTCGTCATAATCTCTCTCCAGAGGTACCTTAAGATACACCAGATTTTTAAATTATGCTAAGGCTAAACTCGGATAAACTACTGTCTGATAGAACATCAGGCTATAGATAAAGAACTTATTGTCTGACTGCCCTGGAAATATGTTTTATATTTATTCTGACACAAATACGAATATTATCAGGGAATAATATGTATTATTTATAGTGAGTTTATCATGTCGTTATACATTGATTGTAGTTTAAAACTCATTTAGCATGGAGCGCCAATCGAAGGTCTATAAATTTTATACCAAACTAGCGGCCCCGACAGACTTCGTCCTGTCAAAAAGATTTGGAATTTGGCTTAGCTCTAAATGTTTAGTTAGAAAACGTTTGTACTGGAAAAAGAAAAGGGCTGCCTTTAGAGTTTTCCCGGCAATTATTCGAATTTTTCTCGCCGTAAAAACCATCCAACATACTAGGACTTCAACAAACATTTAAAAAAAAGAATTGCCAAAATTGGTCCAAGCATTGTCGAGTTATGCGCTAACCAACACAATTTGCGATAATTTTTTATACTTTATATAATTTGTAGACAAAGTTTAAAGAACCTGACGTCTTAAGCTACAAGAGGAGATATTTTTTTCCGGTCTTTAACATACCTATATGTCACAAAATTTTAGCGTAATAAAAAGCAAATTTGAAAACCCTACCGTACTGAACGTCTCAGTTCCATCGCGAGCGGATCAGCGGCGACGGTCGCCGAGGCTCGTTGCATAGTTCCCCAACTTACTCCACGGAATTGAATTACTTGCCCAAATAGCTTTCCTAGGTAAGCGAGCTAGACAATGTTACATTTTGATGGCGAACTTATCTGTAGCCTGTTTGTTTTAAAACGATAGTAACGTTATTCTTGAAAGGTCGTTCGTTCGTAAATATTTTAATGAAATATTTAGATGAAATTTTGGTTTTATACAAAATAGTATGATTAAAGCTAGAAAAGAATGAATTTGGTACGCTTTTTATTAATTTGATTACTTATTATACATAGATGTATACTGTAATGGACAGACAATTGACATAGAGTGTTATCCTAGATCCATTTCAGTACAATTTTAACTCGAAATGATAAGTACCTTAGACTATCTATCCTATATAGTATAAAAACTCAATTGATAGTTTCAATAAAGCAGACTATATACAACCCTTGTCTCAGTTATTTGGTCCCATAAAATTAGCACACTAAAAATTCCTTTTTGTTTGTTTAAGGTCGATGCCAATGACTCTAGATGTTTGATAAATAAAAAAGTAAGTATGAATGACACATTAAATTTAATGCAAAAACCTCTCAGTTACGCCGCCAGCGCGCTCCTTGCAAAGGTCCCCAACTTACTCTTGAGAATTGAATTACTAACCCAAATAGTTTTCCGAGGAAATTGTGAGACAATGTTGCATTTTGATGGCAAGTGGCTAATACGTTACTTTTTCGTTTAAATCGTTGTTTTCCACTATTGCTTGTAACTCTTCTGAATTGATTGACTGTTTGCTTACACAATTCTTACATTTCCTTATGGCTATATTTTTTAGTGGATATCTAATGTCATCTTGTACAACTTTTCTTTTAATATATTTAATGTTTGTTTGATTCTGTATTAAATGTTGTTTAAAATATCTAAAAGTATCTACAGAATTATTTAAAACAAGTAAAAGTGATATCTGGCAACTTACACTTATTTTAAGAATTTCGCTAATAATGAAACAATTTCACAATTGGGCACATACCTTATCATTGAACCTAAATCTATCTATATATATAAAAATGAAACCCGTTTCCCGTTGTCACGCCATAACACAAAAACGGCTTGACCGATTTGGCTGATTTTTTTGTAGTTTTCTTATACTCTGTACAAGGTTCTTACGGAAAAAATATTAAGAAAATCTCTCAGAAAGTTTGAAAAATATTCATTTAATTTTGCATATTTTAAAAAACGCGTGGAATGAATGTCAACGTCGTTCACAGCCATAGACTATATTGAAAGAGCATCGTTTGTTCGGAAACGTGGTTACTTAATTAAATTCTATAAGGCGTTACGAAGTTTTCAGCTAGTATTGTATAAAACATTAATGAAGTAGGCATATTATTTAAAACTTACATAAAATGGATTGGATAGATTCGTAATTCACAAAAAATACTCGTCTCGTATTAAAAGTTTAATAAATCATAGAATCTGTATGTTGCACATAAGCTCGGATATCAACGTACACCTTTAAATTTTACGCAAAAATTCCAATAACAAAAAACATTAAATTTATGAATTCACCCTGCTCGCATATTCATGCGAAACTTTACCATAAAATATCGGATGTCAGCGGCAATTTTATTATAGCCGTTGTATTGGAATAACGTTGCAAAAACAAAAAAAAATGGTAAATCGAAACAGTGGTATAGCGCCTTGATACAACGATACCACTATGCCCGTTTACAATATTTTACGATTCGTTATGTGTCAAAACAGACTATCCGTTTTCTACCACTCGTTAATTCTAATTTCGAATTTACTTTACATATCAGCTGTCATCAGTCGCCCGTCTGTCGTTTTTAGCTTACGCGTCGTATAATCTATGACTATCTGGAACTATAACGTATCGTTTTTTAAATATTGGAACCGGGGGCATAAGAAAGCTAACCGTTGAAGTTCCGATGATTGTCGAGCTCAATTGACTACTCTACCTCATCTCTCACTGAATGCATACTGACGACCTCCGTAGCCAAGAGGCGAGCAGGCCTGACTTTGGCGAGCGCCATCTCTGATCTGTTCGATCCCCGGTCGGGTCAATATGGGAAACGATATTTTCTATATTGTCTCGGGTCTGGGTGTTGTGGTATCGTCGTTGTTTCTGATTTCTGTAACACAAGTGCTTTAGCTACTTACCATAAAATCAGAACAATGTATGTGATGTTGTCCAATATTTATTTATTTATTATTATTTATATATAAATGCGAAAGTAACTATCTGTCCGGTTTTCATGCCTAAACCACTGAACCAACTTTGGTGCAGGTATATGTTGAACATCTAAAACGGCCAAAGGCTACTTTTTGTTATGATAAAGGGGTATGGGGGTAATACAGCCCTTGAAAGTTTTTAAGTTAGAGCTCTGAAATTTGTCACAAATAAAGCTCAAACTTGGATTAAAATATGGACTACTTTTTGCTTTGAATATTAGGGGAGAAAGGAGATGAACCGACCATGAAAGTATACATGTACATATAAGAAGGATATTTTATCCAATCATCCATTGGCAAATAAAAACAAACTAGGTATGTTGTGTTGTTCTGAAAATCAGATTTATATTTCATTAGTTAAATAAAATTAACACAAAACCATCATTACAGCTTTGAACACAATAACATACCTGAAAATCAGATAAACGACATTCAAAGTCTATTTTCCAATATGCCAATTTATTTTATATAATAAGTGTAAATAAAATAATTTTAGTTTAATTTACGGGTAACATCTCCATTTGACATTAACAATCTTTGGTTACCCTAGCAACGTGTCAAGTTGAAATGTCCTCATAAAATTATAAGGCTATACATATTGTAAAAGAGGTTAAAATCAAGAATTAAAGAAATACATTTTCTTTATATACATATAAATATATGTGCGTAGAAAAAACCCGTATGTGTCGAGTTGCAAACGAGTGGTTTAATTCATTTGAACATTACTCACTTGGAATCTATTTGAAAGAAGAAAGAAAAAACATTTATTGACATCACAAAATTTACAAACAACGCAAGACAAATAAAACAGATATAGTGTAAAAACTTTGTGAGGCCAATTTGGGTTCCACCTCAGCAAATGCCGCTGCGACATTTTAACGTCCCAGCAGCGCTGGTATTCTGGTGGAACCCCTTGCTTGGAGAATTAGCAAGCGCCCTGGCTCTTGCTAGTTCCCCACGCAATCGAGTGGCGCTTATAATTTTATGCTTAAAACTACTCAAAAAAAAAGAAAAATGAAAAAACGACAAAAACAAACATTGATAAAAAACAGGCAAAGACAATAAAGTACTAAACAATCACAACGGAAGCAGAAGATATAACTATTACAAACACAGTGTTTAATATTAGAACAAATATAACAAAAACCTAAAAAACAAATATAATAAAATCGGACAAACATTCACACATGCACATACACACCTAAATTCAAACAAATTTACACAAGACTTTAATTAAATGGATTGAGTTTTAGTTTAAATGTTCTCTATAATCTGACGAATTATATTTATATTGAAGTATTTGTTTGAAATTATTTCTGATATATTAAAAAAATCAAGACCCAATACCATCTTTCACCATTTTGATCCCAATTAAGTATACTGCTTAATTCTAAATACTTGGTTGCGAAGTAGCACGATATGCTTACAAGTGCATTAGTGCTCTCAAAGCATAATTCATTAGTTTGAACGTTCATGCAGTGCACTTAGCAGAGCATTTCAAATGTGTTAATTATGCTTGTGTAGGTATTTCGAAAGGAAAGGAACGTGATACTATTTAATCTTCTTAGATTTAGTATTATGGAGGAATTCCGGGTGTTATCATAATCTCTGGAAGCTGTAATAAATAGAGAGCAGACTCCACTACATTTTTTGTAACGTGTAGTACATTCGATCTACCGGCTTGTGACATTTTAGAAAAACTACTAAACTAATTACACTACCCAACAAATGAAAAAAACTGACTGTTCTATATATTTGAGAGCAATAATGCTACAGGCAAACACACACAGAGACAACAACGCCATACGTTTATTACCCTTCTTTTTGCATCGGGGCTTAAAAAACCTTTCCAAACGTTTTAATAAAGATATTGAGGTAAAAACACACATATAGAATAAAATCGTTTTATTTCAGACAATAGCCCATTTTGTGAGTGTAATTTTTCCCTTAACCTTAGCATATGAACATTGTTATTTAGTTATGATAAAATTGGCCCTATTCATAATCTTAAATAATTTACCCTGGGATATCCAACAAGATACGAATAACATAATTTTTATAAAGAAAGTGCACATGTACCCTTTTGGCACAATTATGTGAACAATTAGGTATATTGAGGCCCTGATCCCGCTGACAAACTGTGTGAAGAGTTCTGTGGGACTCAGCCTATTTTATAAACTTACTTGTTTTGTTTAATAAATAAATAAATAAGCATACCAGTATTCCGTACAAGAAACACGTTAAATTGGTTGGAAGATAAAAGTCAGTACTGATGGCTTCCCTATTATTTATTTCACTGTGCTGCGGAGCTTTGACGCAGTTTCAGTAAATGTTGCATCCGCAGAATGTGCACCAGATGTGGGCAACAATGTTTAGAGTGCCTTTGAAATGCATTAGGCGGACGAAAAATTGTATCGATTTAGACCACAGGTTACCCAGTATGCGAAGAGAGTCAGACAGTTACCGTTGAGATAACATTTTGTTTGCAACACAAAATATATTTTATTTTGCTTTGAGCCGAGTATGACACTCGCTTTAAAAGTGTTTCATAGAAGTATTGAGCTCTTTTGAAACTTCAGTCTGTATCAACTTATTTATTTTATCAATACCAAACGCCATGTTTATGAACAAATACTAATTTCTTAGAATTGTAGATGCACGAAGTATTTTAGATTTTTATTCTTAATGTGTGAGTGAATATTTCATGTGATTTTAAGCCTTTGCGAATATGGTAGTTATTCAGTTTCCATTTGTAATCCATTATCATATTCGACGATCTAAGTGACCAAGAGGCGAACGGGCCGGAGTTTGGCGTCGCGCCATCTCTGAGGTCTTAAATTCGGATCAATATGGAAAACGAACTCTTTTAAATTTTTCGAGTCTGGGTGTTGAGTTTGCTTTAGCTACTTTCACACAGAATCGGAGCATATATTTCTGTAATGTATGATCTGTATATGTAGTGTATCTGTAACAGATCTGTACTTATATATTTATCAAAATATAAATTGCTACATATGTATGTTTATGTTATTTTTATTCGAAGGACGTGTATTTACAGTAAATAAAATAAAACAATCATAAAGTTAAAACACTTTTGTCGCCACCAATGTGCAAAGTAACAGTAAATCTTTAGGAATGTTCTTCACTGTTCTTATTTCCAGTGTACTATCGAAAATTGGAGTCCAACATTGCAATTTGAGTAAATGTTTACGCGTTAAATGCGTTCTCGTTGCGAGTAATATTGTTTGCAGCTTATGCGGTGGTCTTATTTGTTTGTATTATAACTAGATGCAGTCAAATGATGCTTTACCAACTTTAATAAATATATCTTTCTTTACTTAGTACTTTACTCATAAATCGACACCATTTTCTCCTTCATTCAGTGCTAGAGACATCAAACTGTGATCCTTACCATTAATTTCTTGGAAGGCGAACCTATACACGATGACCCATAGATTGTAGAGGAAAGCGAGGGACACCACCATGGACCAGTAGTAGCACAGCCGGCCCGCCGGGTCGAATACAAACGACCAGTGGGGGCCCGACCGGAGCCGCCCGCTCGCGTACGTCGACCGGCGCCTTAGTCCGCCCCTGCTTCCGCTGTGAACAAAATACGGAGTTACGATTGATTCGTAAGAGACTCTATGTCTACCTATAAATCATTTAGTTGTCCTGACCTCGCTTGTTAGCTAAGGTCGGTCTGTGCGCTAGCTCCCGCCGAGCCTCTGCCGCAGTTAAGTCTAAACAATCAGCTAGCGCAAACACGGCCTACATCTCTCGTCTGTCTATTACTGGCTTTGGCTTAGAGCAGCGCTTCTCAAATGGTAATGCATGGCTCTGGTGGCATAACGCTTGCATTATTATCTAACCACCTGAGCCCGCGACTTACGACAACATTGTATTAAAATAAAAAGTTTTTAATGTTAAGTATGTCATCTCTTTTCTTACTAAATTTTATCCAAATTCCTTCAGTAGTTTTTGCATGAAAGAGTAACAAACGAAAATCCACACATCAAATCAATCTTACGCCAAAATTTGTTTGCAAATAGTATAATATTGTTTATAATATTGATAGCCGCATTCCTACCTACGTTGGTATTAGTCGGGTCACATTTAAAATTTGTCGACCTCCGTAGCCGAGCGGCGAGCGGCCGGTTTTGCGTTGCGCCATCTCTGAGGTCCCGGGTTCGCTCCCCGGTCGTGTCAATATGGGAAACAAACGTTTCTGTATCGTCTCGGGTCAGGGTGTTGTGGTACCATCTTTGCGTCTGGATTTTGTAACACAAGAGCTTAAGCTACTTAGCACCGAATCAGAGCAATGTATGTGATGTTGGCCTATACATAAGTACCTATTTATTGTATTGCGCCTGGTTTTCTTTTTTAGTTTTCAAAAAGACATTCAGCCTTACGAGATTAAACCCTCATTATGATGCGAGTAACTATAATATAACTGTCGTATCATTCACACACGGTATTGCTACGCCGTCTAAAGCCGCCATGCTTTATTCAGATGTAACTAACCTTAACACAGTATCTAAAAGTGTTTCTTTGCTATTTTCCTTTAAATCAAAATAATATTTTTATTGGATAAATGGGATTTAGCATTTAATATCTTACTCGTGATCAGAATCAGCCACTGCCGCAGTTAAATCTAAACTATATATCAACTAGTTCAAACAGCCTACATTTCTCATCTATCAATTACTAGCTTCGGTTAGAGCACCGTTTCACAAAATGCTAATACATCACTCCAGGGATAGTAAATCTTCGGGATTATTTCTTTGTCACCCATTATAAATGTTGCTTTTGTAACTTATTACTAAACCCAAATTTTATGAAGGTTTTGGGTTTGTTTTATATGGTTTTAAAGGAGTTTCTCAAACACATCAAAATTAACAGCCAGATGTAAAATAGGCTATTACTGTCCTGGCGTGAAGTCTTCAACAGTACCTACGTAATTTGTTTTTCTTTTGTTTGTCCTATAGTATTAAAAGGCAAAAGTTTGTACAGATATGTGGATGTTTAGATAATAATAGTACCTACTATTTCACGGAAAACTACTTAAAAGATTTGAATTATTTAGTAAGGTATATAGACGAGAAAAAAGATTAACAAATACTACCTAAAATTTTATTTAACAATCTTATTTGCATTTCAAATTTCATCAAAACCATGTCACAATGGCTACCCATTGTGACATTTAAAAAAACATTTGCAAAACCATTGAAACTCTACAGTTTCTTACAGATTTTGCAAATGTTTTTTTTATGAAGAAGCGGCCTGGAAAAGGTTTGAAAAGAAAGAAAAGATTGAGAATCGGAAGCTCGAAGTTTACGTCCCGGCGACGAGTAAGTATAGAGGTAGGAAATGCTGTTAGCTCGCGTATTAACCTAGCACGAGAGTGGTTTTAACATGCACCTACTGATAAATGTGTGATATGACCTGCACTGAGCTAAAGTATTTATTAACACCATACACTTCACGCCTTTCTTCTCTTTGTATGGATTTCCTTAAATCTAAAATAACGATCATTTTAGTGTTAGAGAAATCCATACAAAGTTGTTAGTAGCTTTCTTACTGCTATGTTAGAATACTTATAATAAAAAAATTGAATAAACTAATTTAAAAACTAGTATGTCCCACTCATATGCATTTTTGTCCAATACATTCGGATGAGACATTCAAATTTATCTTTCCACACCTGTTTGTAACGAGAGCATACAAAGTAAAAGTTTGAGAAGCCTGACCCTAATGTACCTATACGTGCCAACGGCGAATAAACGTACGAAATGCTGTAACCTCGCATCAGCTCAGCGTCTAAATGTTTCTGATTAATGTACAGTCCAAAGCAGACTATGCCCATTGGATATCGTACCACCTTTACGTCACGGCTATAAGGATTAATATCGAGCTATTACAAGTTCCTTCTCGCTGCATTAACGTACAAAAAGTTTCAATATCAGTTAGTTAAAGTTACCTACATTCTAAATTTTTGCCTATTACAATTTTTTTAAAATCACGTAGAGGTATTGATAGAATGGGTTTCAGGGTGTTTATAAGTATATTAGAATAAATATATCCATAATGGATCAGATAGAATCAGAGCAATGTATGTGATGTTGTCCCATTATTTATTTATTTAAAAAAATATTTTGAAATTAACGAATAAACTAGATACTTTCTTAAGCTAAATAGTAGGTTATTTTTAAATTGGGCCAAACAAATACCTATTATTAAACTTATTAAGATTTTTATTTTTAGATACAATGCATCCTACTCGTTTAGAACCACTTGCTATTTTCGTTTGAAAATGAAATCAAAGCATTAATATCGCGCTGTTTAAACTTTTGTTCGTGAAATATCCAAAGAACGATAATAATGATGTATTTTTGTTACCGAACGTGGGTGTCCCCGAAAATGAACACGTATTTCTGTATTGCGTTGGTGTGTTTAATAATACACTCCGATGTTCGGAATGGTTATGTCTCTTTTGGGAATCGGTATTCTGGTAGATACCCGATATAAACCGAACTATCTAGTTGAAAGGTTTATTGCCGTCGTGTACAGAAATAACTTACAAATAGTTAATGAAACATTACATATATACCATAATAGTTACCTTAGTCGTCGTTGACGTGTAATACTCAATATATGTACGCACATAACTTCAAAAATATCATAAAATTTAATACTTTATTTGTATGTTTGTATATTTCTAAAAAAAATTACCGGAATCGTACGCGTGCAATGCCTAGGTGAGCCTTTAGTTATTAATAACAAAACTGTTTTGCTTTTCATAAAACCTTAAATTTTATGATAGTAGATGAAAGTTTACGCGAAATATCTAATTCTCTCAGCAAGTTATAGCTCTTTTTCGATATAACTTTCCTACTCCGTACGCAAGTAGGGACCACCAAATATATCCCATGCATTTCCCTTACAGACTAAATCAATATATCCGAAAAAAATCTTCAGTGTTATCTTCTTTGTCATAAATACCTATCATTTATGAACATTAAAAAAAATAACACAAAATAAAATTAATACTGCGTAATTCACAAGGGACCCAACAGTGACAGTGTAAAAAGAAGAACAATAATATCCACCTACTTGCAAGTTACAGGTACAAAGATTTTTGCATCTACAGTTCCATGCAAAACATAAACAAATCAGTGTCCCCGCATCACGACGTATATAAATAAGTACGTAACGTGCATATATCACTACACGCATTGTAAAAGAGACCTCGACTGTTATAAATAAAATAAATAAATAAATAAATATTGAAAACATCACATACATTGCTCTGATTCTGCGGTAAGTAGCTTAAGCAATTGTGTAACAGAAATCAGAAACAACGACGGTACTGCAACACAAGACCAGAGATAATAGAGAAGTTCGTTTCCAGGTTCCAGGTTCGATCCCCGGTCGGGTCAATAGGGGTGACCCGACCGGGGATCGAACCTGGAACCTCAGAAATGGCGCGACGTCAAAGTCCGGCCCGCTCGCCTCTCGGCTACGGAGGTCGGCATATTATAGTCTAGTCTTATTTAACCTGAGTGACTGAAGAAATAAATCATTTTTGATGTAATGGCACGCGCGCGGCCAGAGAAGGCTTTCAAGCCTTTCTTAAATCACAGCTTTTTTTCAACAAAATATTTGATCGAAGGTCACAGCAGATTAATTCAATATTCCCTTCACACTCATAGTATTATTTAAACCAGGCAAGTGGTTCCACGGGAGAGGTATATAGGTATATTTAATTGGGGTTTGGATCAAAGACGGTGTGTGACATGCTTGGTGTATAAAGCTGAATAGTATTTCTATTCCTAGCCTACTCTGAGTTAGGTTTGATTGGTTACCTAGTAATCATCTCGTGAATCGACTACCAGAGGAAATCGTGGTTTGCACTTGTGTACATAGAGACTTACGCTTGCCGTCACAGTTCCACTAGCGCCGTTGAATCTAATAACACTCTTCATTTTTATAAGATACTAATCTCGCCTAAAAAGTAAGTACAATACACGTACATTTAATCATTATTTAATATTGCCACAGTCAAAAAATGCACCCATTTGATTTTAACAAAACGGTTGACTTTTACTATTAGGCGTAACGTACATAATCAATTTGATTGGACTTCGGCACCAGAGCAGTGTTAGTGAAGTTGTTCAATACTTATTTATTTAATATTAATAAACAAATACTAAACTAAGGTGAATCCATATATTTATATACATTAGTGAACACAATAATTTAAGTGTGATGCACCTAAAATCATAAGCATCATAAATTAAGTCATAATTTCAAATGGCGGCAACTTTCAGAAGTGAAACGAATCTTGTCGTAACTGTCATCCATACCATGCTACAACGCAAATAGTTTAGGTAAAACCCCAAATACAATTAAAAAATCTAAACGTATGAGTCTTGGATTATTTTATATTCTGATGACAAATCACGTAATAGTAAAACCGACAATTGTAATTCTAATATTTACGGTGCTAGTGCACCAAGACAGCTGCTTTAATCGATTCTGTGACCAGTGTTGTGGTGAGGAACTCCCCACAAGCGTGCCAGCAGCTTATACTTGGTACATGCCTTCATTAAACTTATGACAGATCACTTTGAGTATTGGAATCTAAAGGCCGGAAGTCTTGGGTTCGAGTCCTACGGAGTAAGCTATCAATGTGTTAGAGCAATGCAGGTTTAAATCACTTGATTTTCCGATAAACACTTCAATTTCGTGATTCACAGGATGGCAGTCGCTCGAGGATCATAATCGTAGACTCAGGACTCCGTTTTGGAAGTCACTTTTGTACACGCTAGGATAAAAAAAGAAGAGTTGAATTACATTTATGATCATTTAATTGATTTCAAATATCAACAAATTGCTTTCACTTAAATTTACGTTTAACTTTTTTGTTAAAAAATATTTAATGAATAAATTTGTGGAGAATGGATTAACAAAATACACGTAACCACTTTAACGTATCTAACTGTTAAAATATAATAACAATTATAATTTATTAATAATAACAATTTAACTGATTGTCTGATAAGAATTATGAGTCATTCAGAAAGCATGTTAAACCATTGGGACCATGATTCAAATAAGTATGTTTAACTTGTATGTAATGCAAAGATAACATGCCAATTTTTTCAATGCAACTAGGTCTAGATCTCTGCACCAAACTAAATTTCGGTCGCTAAGAAGAGTCTATAGCACACATTACCACCAAAAAACTTTGTATCCCCTCCAGGGTGAGACGGTACCTCAAAGCAGCTCCTAAATGTATCCAAAGCTCCAGTTCGTTCTTTTATGAAATACTGTTCTATCCATCAACTCAGGGTTATACCCGTAGCTTCTACTGGCTTTGTAATGTACCTATGCGTAAACAGGATTGATGCTTCATATTTAGGGGCCTTAGGAAATCAACCCTAGCTGTTCTCTGTCCTCTAGATCTAGTTCTCTCTATGGCACTAGTGCACCAAGAAGCTCTTAGCTACTTAATTGATCCAGTGAGCGGCGTTGTGGCTGGCGGTCGGCCGCAACGCGCCAAGAGCCAGGTGATTCATTATCTTTGACACACCAGATATCCGCCGGCAAATGTACGACGCCATTGTTCAGATTAATTAGATGCGATTAGATGGATCCAGATCATTACGTATTATGGTTGTGTTAATAGTTAAGATTAATTAAGGTAAGTAGATAATTGAACTGAACGATAAAAGTGTGGTATTAATTAATATGCAATTAAAAAAAAATCAATGGTGATGCGTTTTAAATAATGAAATACTTACAGACTTTTAATCTGTATCGCACATTTAAAAAGTATGTAATAGAAGCGGATTTGCCCATAGTTATTTCCTATCTATTAACTGTGATGCATGAATTGAATTGAATGCCAATATTTTTATTGAAATACGTAAATATAAAAAACTATCAATATTATTACAACGAAAATAAATATTATTATAATAATAATCATACCTACGAAATACAAGTATTTCTAATCCACATTGCAAAAACGTAAATGTAGTAGTTTTTAAAAACATTTAGAAGTCAATGTACGCAGGTGATGTTTTATTTGTTTTAATCAGAACAGAAAAACACTGTTAATGGCGCATTTATTGGTAGATACTTGACTACTTCGAGATCCAGAAGTTTTTAAATATTTTGTGATTATTTTTAATTTAAGAAACGGCTATCGAATATATAACAATGGTTCTTAAAATCGAACGTAAAAAAAACTTTAACTTAAAATCTTTAAATAAATGCGAAACAGCAGATTAAACTA
This sequence comes from Glyphodes pyloalis, assembly GCA_037074685.1. NCBI lineage: Eukaryota > Metazoa > Arthropoda > Insecta > Lepidoptera > Crambidae > Glyphodes > Glyphodes pyloalis. The sequence goes on along the minus strand of JAYKKO010000015.1, from coordinate 2,107,547 downwards.
CTTCAAACTAGCACAATTGGCAAAATACTTCGAAACTACTTCCGTAACACCAGAAATGACTGGGATTTTCCAGCATTTTCGCAATTAAATTACGTCGGCGTTGAATAGTATTCTGTTTTAAAAGTCGTGTTAGTTCAAACTTGCCTCGGTAGCACAGAGCGCTTCGGAATTTTTATTTCAACTTAAGCTAGGTACATACAATTATTAATCTTGAATGAGAGGCAGATAAAAATAATGAAACATGACAAAAAGGTCTTATTGCCTAAATAACAAAAAAACAAATTTGACGACCTCTGTAGCCGAGGCGAGCGAGCCGGACTTAGGTGTCGCGCCATCTCTGAGTTTCCGGGTTCGATACCGACCGGGGGGTCGTGTCAATAAGGGAAACGAACTTTTCTATATTGTCTCGAGTGTGGGTGTTGTGTTACCGTCGTTGTTTCTGATTTCTGTAACACAAGTGCTTTAGCTACTAACCACAGAAAAAAAAGAAAGAAAGGAAAATCAAGGGCTCAGTACAATCATTTCTTTTTTTTATTTTCTTTTTTTTTTTTAACTTTATGGCCTGTTTTTTTGCCTTTTTGAAGTCCAAATACTTATGAGAAACTCTTGAAGATTTTATTGCCTTGCAAAACTAAGGCTAAATGACCGTTGGATTGTGTTGACATATATTTTTTTCAAAAGTTCGAAATTTATGTAAGGAGAGAATGAGTGATGTAAATTTTTGTTTCTCTCAGATTTGTTCTGATGTTAGATGAGGTTTATTGATTTAATAAAAATACAACAAAATAATTACGGTTTAAGATATTTATTTACTCAAAAGAATTTACAATTCATTTGTTTGAGAAAAACAAGAATATTTGTTAGTATCGTTGGTGCCGGAACGGCGCCGCGGCGTATGTTAGTTAATATTTAAGTTTCAATACAATAATTTAAAACAGAAACCAATGTTGAACTATTGTATACTACATAAACTTCGAGACTAACTCAATAAAACATGAAATTATAGTGGGTAGGCTTAAATTAATTTCTTAAGCGGTTCCATGCTAGATGTCACACCCATTACGTATCGAATGGCCAGTAGCCTTATCCTATCTATTGGTCGCAATGGCTCCAGCGTGAGTGTATTCATTAAAATAAAATAAAATCTATTTGGACTGCACTTTATAAAATCTTTTTAACTTCGTTACGTAAAAAGTTCGTTGAATGAATTAATAATAAGCACATAATTTGCAATTAAAGTTTAAAAATAAAAAAACTACTATTTTTTGTTATCCGATACAATAATTCAACTATCATTATATTTAATATTTATCACATGTTTTTTTTTTAATAAAATAAAATGTAGTAATGTTTTACTAGAAAAATATTTCAGATATACGGCACCAAGTATGGAACAATAATTCTTCATTTTCTATTTCCTTGTAACTAAGTAAGTGTGTCCCAAGGGTCCATCTAATTAGGGGATATAATAACAACGGACGGTAATCTAATATAAGAAATACAAGGTAGTATACCTGCAGATGGTAGTACGTCCAATTATCGACAGATAATATTACGACTGATTTATTGGAGGGTGGGCAAACACGGCGGGTCTATCAAATCCGTGCCTTGGGCTATGAGGAGTTCGTTAGTGTAAGGACTTGGTCACACGATGCAAGCTTCGAAAATCAATTACTATAGTTTGATCGTTTTAAAAAACAAAGTCAAGTATTTTTGTAAACCTACAGTTAGGCATAGACTATCTTACTATGAAACTGAACTATGAGACGGTCATTGGATCTTTAACACGCGGATCTAAAAAGTTTTTTGTGTTAGGTGCAGCGGTGTATATCGGGCAAGGGACCAACTTTAGGATCAGATTTTTCTTAGCTACCAAATGATCTCTGACTAGAATTAATGAATAAAATTTTGGATAATAATTGTAGGGCTATATTAAGTTGACTACCTTTTGAAATACAGTTGTGTTTAGGCAAAAATACCCCCACAGATGCTGTGAATATATTATATTGACATACAAATTATAACCCAACATGGTTTATTTTATGATGATAAATAATTAATAAATAAATACGCCAGACAACCACACCAATCACCTGGTCTCAAACTAAGGTTTTCCCTTGTACCTTCTTTGAGCACCAGACGACGGATACTAACTGGAGGCGTCACCCCAGCACACCCAGACCCAAGTAAATTTAGAAAAGTTCGTTTTCTAAATTGACTTGACCGGGTAACGAACCCAGGACCTTTCGCGCTTTTGCCGCCTATCTTAGCAACTGCGCCACCAAGGTCGTCAAAATAGCCGATTTCAGTAACTGTCAGAAAGCTTGTATTAAATAATGCACATAGTCCGAATTCGAAAAGTATCAAAAACGTGACATTTCATGATCAAAATGTGTGATTGGACACATACACACGCCCGAATCTTCCTTCTGAGTAATCAATATGCAACATTTCAGTAATACCCTTAGCTGTCTTATTATTGCCAAGACATCAGTTCACATCGTGTAGCCGAGGCTTAAGACATGAATGCACACAGTAAAGTTTGCCATTTACGTTAGATCATGATTTGTGCTAATATTGAATAGTGATAATGGTAATTGAATTTCATCAAATTCCTTGCTTTTATAGTCCAAAGAATTGACTGTAACTACTACATATCTTACTTATCTTCTGCAAAATAAAAACAAAGGTTGGTAAAATTCGTCGTTACACATATATATTAAGAGATAGCGATTTATCGCTCGAACTGGAGCACCCCGACTGGTGAAATACCTCCACCTTACAGAATACCGCAGCCAAATAACAATCACTTATGTGTTGTTGGGTTCCTGCGTGTGAGTAAGGTTTCCAGATCTCCTGGGGGGTGCTACATTAGTAGCAGGGGTCAAGCCTTTAAGGTAAGGGCGATAAGTCCAGTAACAGATTTATTATGCTGTACTTGTCACCCTTAAGCTAGGACCTCGTTACCACTTAACATCAGGTGGGATGAGGTTAATCTTGAAGTGCAATATAAAAATATATATATATATCCAATTCCACCAGAATACCAGCGCTGCTGCGGTGTTAGAAATAATGCCGTAGCAGCATTTGCTAAGGTGTAACCTAATTGACTACATAATGTTCTGTGTGTGTTTTTTTTTTTATTTTTACATCGTTATCGTTTTGTTGTGTCAATAAATATATTTCTATTTGAATTTATATTTCAAGAAATAACATTTTGCGACCATTAGGTATCAAAAAAAGTTATCACCGAACGACTGCAACGATTAAGAATTTTTGTTCGTAATTTTCAAGTTTTTCTTTAATATTGGGAAACGGATTACGTAAACATTAACTCTCGTCATACCTGTCTGTACCGTTGCAGTGCGGCGGCGCTAGATGGTTGTGAGAGTGGTGGGGTGCGGGGGTGGCGGGTGCGTGCGGCGTGTGCGGCGTGCTCCGCCAACCGCCAAGCAGTGGCGCTTCACCGCTAGCACCCAGCAATTTTAATCTGGAATAAAAGCACTCGTTTAAAACGAAACATTATTTTGTTTAATACCTTTCGTTTAAAAAATGCACCAGATAATAACATCACTCAACAATCGTGAGTCTGGGTGTTGGGTCAAAGTCAAAGTCAATATTTTTTATTCACATAGATTACATTAGTAATACTTATGAATAGTCTCTATATAAAGCAAATGAAGCTATTCCGGTTCGGAACCTATAACTAAAGAGAAGATACCGGCAAGAAACTCAGTAGTTTTTTTTTACAAATGAAAGCTACACTTATTACTAATTTTGCACTAAGACACACAGTTAGTTGGTCAATTGTAAAATAAAAATTAAAAATCAATTATTGAAAAAATAAAATTAAAAAATAAAACAAAAGTATTTGTAAATTAAATTAACTGTAAGACTTACATGCGTCAACGTGGCCCAATACTGACATTGATTGAGAAAATGTGTCATACTATATTTTTAAAATAATATAAAACACGCAAGTACAGGCGAGCAAACTAGGTAGTGATCCACACGTTCTTGTCATTAAAATACTCTTCGACTTTGTAGTAGCCTTTTTTCAAAAGACAACGTTTGACAAATGTCTTAAATTTAGGTACCGTTGTTGTTTCGGATTTCTGCAGCATAATTGTTTTAGCTTACTAGTACAGAATCAAAGATACGGATTCTATATAGAATATGAGTATCTACAAAGTAGACTACTAAAATTTAGTAAGGGTATCAAAGAAAATATTTTTTTAGGAATTGATTCAACGAGAGTCCGAGACATGTCTTACGCAATGCCTCATTAAAGCCTCTGCCTCGAATTTATGGTAAAGGCCAAAATTCGACAATATCAAGATACGTTAAAAACTAGAATGTTTTACAATCGTACGTATCAAACGAGTAAAAAAATATTAATCTGATTAAATCAAACAATTCAAGTCTTTAGTTTCTTCGATCATGACGCTGTTATCATCTCCTAACTCTTAATGCTGGTAAAATCGCTGCATGATTTTTTAAACGTGATTTACTGAAGTCGTACTTTCTCTATGTACCTCTTTACTAAGATTATCCAGTATAAACATATTCCTTTACAACAGTTTGCCTTTGTATTTTCAAAATATAAAAATGCCTCTAAAATCATACATCACATTCAATCTGAACCGTAAACACAGCGATACAAACTACCTTATAAAATTTACTAACATCCGTATAAAGTAACATCTCCCGAATATCCGCGAATAATCCAGAATGATGCTGCTCGTAAGTCAGTGTGAAATCCTCGCGCTACACGGCAGCTTGTGGCCATGAAAATTGATAGTGACGGATAATCTACAGCGTCTTCCACCCGTCATTGTGCCTACGAGTATATTACTTTGAATAAAGAGGAAAAATCCCGTCAAAATGTTTGACAATTTTTCTTGAAGCATGTACTTTATTTTAACCTCATGCATATATATATGAAAATATAGGACACAAAAGCTATCACTGAAAGCTAAAAACATATTTAAGTTTAGTACATATTGTAAAAGCCATACATTTTTCATTTCTGTTGAGTAACTAAGTTTTTTGTAATTTACACATATAAACAGGATATACCATTGAGAAATATTTTTACTAACATTTCATTTTTATTTATTACATTGAAGCGATTGCAGTCTGACCTTCGCAACCATTACAAGGGAAACCAGATCTGTTTGCAAGTCGGGGCCCAAGGCTTTTTAAGGCACGGAATTATTCTTATCGGACATTCAAGTGATTCAAGTCTACAATGTCCTTATAGAACTGAAAAAACCTTACAAAGTAAATGATATTTTAAAACGTTCATATTTGCATAACGTAATAAAGCAAATATTAAATAAGCCTTCACTTGAATCAAATCTTATCAGTAGGTGTACGAACTAGCTAGGGTTATGATAATATATTTGTTTCATTACTTAAATAGCTATGGTTATATAGTATACTCAGCACTTTTTAAAGTATTGATGGTACTATGTACAAAGATGTAATTAACGAACCCACTGTCGGGTCAAAATCACCCACCTTAAACTGAATTTCAAAAATGATAATGTTGATTTTCCCTTGCATTATTTATCATTTTCATTGTGAGAAATTTCACGTTTTAATAAATGAAAAAGGGATTTTTGTTTAAGCTGCTACTATTTTTTGGTCTACCGCACAACTTGCCATGCTAATCAATGTTATCACGAGAATTTTAAGATAAGTGTTTTCGTAGATATAGTTTTAAATTCATACACATTATGATCAATGAGAACGTCGCGACAGAAAAGATTTTACTAATTATTTTTCGATTCATAATGATTCGAAAAAGCTTGAATAAAAAAGTATTATTCTCAAGCAACGCTTGAAAAATACTTACTCATCCGCGGTCTCCCTCAAAACGTCCAGTGACGTAACGCTCCCTCGCACGCAAACCGATCACATTTTTGAGCGGTTTATATCTCATTTCACGGTACGACAGCTAGAGGCGAAAGCGCTCCTTTAGCCCCAGCCCCGATCTCGTATTGGAAAAACCAATTTCTGCTGGTGGCCGCTCGTGTGCCACTAAGTCGATTGAACTTCAAACGAATTTCCCCTTTCCGAAAATCTCGTATCTACATAACTTGGTAGATTATCGCCGGCCTATTTTTGGAGAGGCGACGCAACTATTATGTTGCTACCCGCCATAATATCCGTGTCATTAGGCTGTGGATTAGGGATGCCGCGTCCCTGGGGACCCGCCGCAGCCTTTGAGGTACTGTTTGTGGCTGGCCACCGGTTTGCTCAACTTCGAGTTTAGCATGGGGTTGCATTTCAATGACGTAAATTATATTTCGTTTTTAGCTAGTACTTGTAATATGTTTTTTTAAAGAGTTTATATTATTTCCTGTTTTTTACAGCTATCATGCGAAAAGCAAACCTTATCTCACAACAGTCTTTAAACATCGCGATTATGGATAAATAATCGACTTATAGTCGTAATTTATTTTGTATGTTAAACTGCCAGGTATTGTATATATATACAAAACTGAAATAACACTTTCAGAAATTAAATGTACCTTGTCATTACCCAATCCGAAATTACCGGATCATTTCGGCCGATAGACGTCTTCTGTTTAAAATAAGGCCTCCCATCAAGACTTCCACAACTCTTAACTTTATACTACTTGTATCAATCGCCTATCGATTTGATCAACTGACCATTTTCTAATCGTTTAAGAAATTTAAAATTATTAAAATATCCGTGTCTAGATAAATCCGTGGTCAAGTGGTGGAAAAACCGTGGTAAGTGTAAACACTACTTAGTAAGTGATCAAGTCATCCCTTTAACCAGTGTAACTCAATCAGTGTCCTCTCAACGACAGCCCTGAAGCTAGGAATACGTTTGCAGAGCTAAATGCCGTGTTGCCTCCGAGTTAACCGCGCTATCATTTGCGAAAAGGTGCGATGCCGGGACTTTATTGCTCATTTAATGTACTTTTGGGCGTGTTCCTTGTAGCGGGCTGTTTGCACTTTGTTTTAAATATGGCTTTGTTTGTAATACGTGAACGTAGTATATAATTCAACCATTTACGGTGACACAGGTCGAATCTCAACTTTGAGACGGGACAGACTCCTAGCGTGGGCCCAGTGCGAAATGGGAGAAGCAAGTGGTCACCTACTATCAAATATTCTCAAGCCCCCAAATGGCGTCTGACCAATATCAAGATATGAGCCAAGACCAATAACTTAGCATGACTTCAAAGTATGCTTATGCTCGTGGTAAATGTCACTAGATGCGATAGGAATTAATGACCACCCATTATCTGATCGCGCCTTGCACAGCTAAACTTTCATAATCGTTTCCGCTTTTGTGATTTAACTCTCAGCATTCAAAAAAGTGCGGCATAAATGACGGAACACAATACATAGTACTTTTATCTAATTTTTTCACTGCTTTGAATTTATCACATCTATACATTTACCGTACTACCTTGCACGTCTTAGTGCAAAATTAAATATTAGTTCAGCTTTCTTTGTATTAAAAACTGCAGAGTTTCTTGCCGGTATATTCTTTACAGTTGTGGGTTCCGAAACGAATTCGCAAGCTTCATTTGGTTTTTATAAACGATTTATGAATATTACTGATGTAAATTATGTGCGATTACTGATCTTGGTTGTCTGTACCAGATCAGATGTATTATGTGGATCTTTCATCACATACATGTTTGCGTTACTTGCTTAAGTTAATATAATTTAAATTATGTTTTCCAAAATTTACTTAGCTGGTACATAATTTACGCGCGTGTGATCGCATTTTTATTACGGGCGCTTTTGTTTTCTATATCTTCTATATGACTTGGTCCAAAGTGTTCTACACATAGCTACAAGTTAGATACTGCCACTGTAACTAATCTGCTGAGTTTCTTATCGGTGTCTTCTCGGTAGCTATAGGTTCCGAACCGGAAGTAGAATCACTTTGCATTATATACAATGACGATTCAAAAGTGTTATTATATGTAACCTACTTGAATAAAGAAATATTGAATTTGAATTTCGTGTTTATTGTGAAATGTCACTGACTGAGTCTCCATATTCTGACAATACATGCGGTAGTTAAAAGTCATGTTAGACTTTTCAACGCAAGCTTGGAAGAGACTTGGATTAAGGGGAGATAATAGAGCGATTGCCCCGGGCTACAAAGATAAGAGGGTGGCAAAATATTTTCGAAAGGTCTAGAGGGGAAAGCAGAAGGGTGCGATAAATCTCGCTGCATGAAGATGCTGGTTCTAGAGAGAGCTCAAGTCAAGATTTTTCCTGGGCGGGGATATCAGGGCGGGCTGGAGTAGTATTTTATCGCAAAAAGTAACCTAATAACTTTAGTTTATTAAATAAAGAACATTTGAAGGAGTTTATTTGAGTTGACGACCTCGAGAGGCGAGCGGGCCGGACTATAGCGTCGCGCCATCTCTGAGGTCCCGGGTTCGATCCCCGGTCGGGTCAATATGAGAAACTAACTTTTCTATATTGTCTCGAGTCTGGGTGTTGTGGTACCGTAGTTATATCTGATTTCTGTAACACAAGTGCTTAAGCTACTTACCGCAGAATCAGAGCAATGTATGTGATGTTGTCCAATATTTATTTAATTTTTTATTTAATGTAAAAATCACAATCCTAAATTTTGATGATTAAAAAAAACGTCGACTTTCAATAAAGTGACGCATAGCGACCATTTGGTCTAATCAGTACTATCATATCATCGTAAGGACGAAAGTCCTTTTAAAAGCAAGATACAATCGGTTTTCTACTAGTTTAGTTTTTTGTAGCTATTCAGATCCGATTTTATTGCAATTATCATTGGAACCATTATTTGAATTGAAATAACTCGTTATCATATTTCCTCGTATTATATATAAAACTTGGGTATATTTCTTAAATTGCAAAATTTACAAAAAAAATTTTTTCGTTATTGGCTTGCACGACTTGTGCATAACCTACGGACTGATTATTCCAAATTCAAATTCCAAATTTCGCGCGCGTAAGGTCTTTTTTTCTTACATTTATACATTTTTTTTTGTTTAATTGTCCTTGGCTTGGATACCAGTCCATTGAGCCGGTACATTTTTTTTATGGTGGTAAGTTGCCAGTATCGGCATTATCGGCAAAGAAGTTTAAACGTTTATTAATGACACTAAAGCAAATGTATAAATGAACACTTCTTGACTAATATATTTAATATAGTTTGATTAATTGCGCTAAATTATAACTCTACTTAACTTAATTACACATTTAATCGTGTAGAGGCACCCATTTATATCTAAGAGCGGGCATACACCCTAGTAATCGCACCACATTTGGTTTGCTGAGCGATTAAATAGGATTTCTTGTCCGATTACCCCAGTCATCGGGTAACGCGAATCGCCACACGCACTCAAATCAACCAAATGGATTAGTTTGGTTAGGCCTGATGCCGCATACAAGCCGAATTAATTGTGTAGAAGAAAAAAGCGTTTACGTAAAATAAACCGCAAAAAATGGTAACTTCAATAATGAAGCTTTGATAAAGGGGCTTCATAATATTCTACAATAAAATATGATCAAAATAAAATGCCACACCTGTTGATTATTGATTTTATAACATGCTGCTTTCAGAAAATGTGTTGTTACCACGAGTATTATACTTTGAGTGACCGTTTTAATTAATCGACGTTCATAATATGACCGCATCAAGTGAATAATATATTTTTATCTACTAAGTCGCGAACGTAGCAGTAGGTATATTGTATAATTAGCGGCCAGAATTCGTTCTCGGTATATTTTCATCGAAGTTACGAAAAGTTTTACTTTTTTTTGTAATTACCTACCTGATACTAAAATTACTCATGCACTTGTATAGTGGTAACCAGAATCAATAGTGTAACCACAATTTACATCTACTCATAGACGGAACATAAATGTTCATGACATGTATGTTTGTTTCGGATGGTATTTGAACCCTCGACCCCCAACACAGAAGAGGGGCTCCAAATGAGCTACTAGGCCTATAGACAACTATTGATGCGTTTCTACCTTTATATAAATACTGCAGCTATCTAATAAGATAAACGCAAATAACCTACCGTCACCCAAAACGCTGTCGTGATATTTATATTTTAAACAAATGCTGATATGCCATTGTTGAAGAAATATTAACAAATGGAATGATTATCTAACATTCCTTTTAAATGATAGGTAGGTACCTGTCGCTTTAGTAACATTCCCATCTCTCCGAACTCTGAGAATCTTATGAAACAATATCGAGACAAGACAGGAGCTTCATATTTTAGTCCCTATCTATATTGATAGGCCGCTATCAACGCGAGGCAACTGGCAAATTCAATAGATGATAGCAACGCCATCTTCCTAAAACAATCATAGACACATCGGCGCAGTGCAAATAAACCAGTAGGAAAAGTAATTTAACATCTGACCTAATGCATCTTCCAAATACTTTAATGTTTACCTTGTACAGTCAGCATCATTAGTTCGTATACACCTTAGTACCTTGTCACATTAAACGTCCATGTGACCGAGTAAGTCAAATAGACAGTGAGATTAATGTGACAAGGAACTGAGTTGTTTACAAACTAAAGACGCTGACTGTACTATATTCTGGACCCTAAAGTTTCGTTTTTTATGTAAGTCTTGTTGTATTTAGTGTTCACGTTCATATGTAACTATTAAACAATATACGATTCTCCAAACAGTTATTACAATTCTTTACACTTGAACAAATGAATACTTTTCTTTCATTCAGTGTTTCTTCACCTTCATTCCCGGCGGACCTTTTCTAGATTTATAACTACGCAAAAAGACCCCATAGATACCTAAACTAGATAATTATGAGTTTATCTCCTCCATCCCTATTTTAGTACATTAGAAGGGAAGCAAAGCTACAATCTAATAACATATTGCCACAGACGTAAAATATCCAAGCAGAGTTTACTACTGTTTCCTACCACACTGTGACTTTAGGCTAAGTCCCTAGAGGCAAGACTACGTGCCCAGGCGTAGTCTAACAATGCAACCTCTGCTAATAAATATAACAACAAACGAAGATATTTATATTTCGTTTGTAACTATTGATAGCATAAAGCATGGTAAAGAAAGGGGTCTCTTCTAATACAGGTTTTTTCAAACTTAAAAGAAGAGTCCCACACATTGTAACAACAAAATTGTAGTTAATAAAAATATTTTTCGATATTTTTTTTAAGATGCTTAGCCAAAGAATGTTAGAACATTTATATTTGTTCCAAGCTAAGGAGCGCAAGAACACATACTAAGTATCTTTGCAAACACTTCCTTGTTCATTCTATAGCATTATATTAACTAGAATCCTTTTTCTGCCAATATCCGCGATTATAGGACGTTGACCTGCAGTTCAAGACATTATGCAACAAATATAAAAAGCTTCGAAGTTTAAACAATCTAAGCATTTATTATCAGCTACAAATACAAGTACAATCAGCAATAAATAATTTACACATCTCAGTAACTAACCAACAGCTCCGCGTGCCTAGGTAAGTGACAAAGGCAATTTAAATATGTGTTGTATTCGTTTGTAAGCTTGTCCTTTTTTACAGCGAAATTAATTAAATAATTTAAAAATGATAGAAAGTAAGCATTGACTAATGTGAAATCTTTGACACCGATATAGGTTCGTGGCGTGCATTCATGTTTTTTCAAATAATCCAATATTGGGCTAGAGAAGCAATACAGCCTTCACTAATACAATACAGAATTGAGTAAACGAATAGTTTGGCCAAAAACAAACTATTAAAGTTCTGACGTCACGAAGTCCTGACAGCACACAATATCGATGAAAGAATTTAATTCATACATTTTTTTTTCAAATCAATGCATAACAACTAAAATAAACAATGCGAACTACTATTAATAACATAGTAGCGACTTGAGAGTTAGTCAGTGAAGCCTAGAAATGTTCTTCTACAACTACAAAAGATAATAACCAAAAATATCCACAACCTTAAGAAAAGCAGTCTAAATAAGTACCAAATCGTCATAGCCATACTGCGACCAAAAATATGCCGGATTATAGACAAATTAGAATACAATATAGGCGAATAAAAAAAGTTAGGTAAAAGTTACAAATCTACTTAAAGAACTATAAGTCAATAAAAGTCTCGTTAGTGCTGGGCATTTGGACCACTTTGGTTCTGTCTCTTTTAGCGTCTCAAAACATCTTAAAAGCCTAGCGCGTCCTAAAGGGCCAGAACGTGCTAAAATATCAATCATCCGCAACATGGTTAACGGTCAAAGTCTCCATTAAGGGAAGGCTGAGGGTTCGAGTGCTGCGCTTGTTTGGCGAGCGAGGGCCCTCTCCTTGAGTGCCGCTTTAATCACAAGTGTTGACTCGATGGGCCCCGCACGTAGAAAAGACTGCCGGAGATTGGCCCTTGCAGGAAGGAGGTATCGGTGTTTTGTTCCACTAATGGACCGGGTGTGGTAGCGGTGGAAATATAACTTAAATAAGGACGGTGACACCATTTACAAATGGTTTTGACCAGGAATGACGCGTAAGAATTTATTGGTGCAACAGTGCAATTCAAATTTAGTTATGATGTCGCGGAAAACCAATTATTTGCACTAAAATTGTCTATTTTTTGAAACTAAACTGTTAGCAACCTTAATTTCTGACGTTACGAGTTCTTTTTTTTTTCAAGAACTCTATTTCGCCAATGTCAAGTGTTTAAAGAAACACGTTTACGTTAACTGCTGAATTATTCCTAGAGGTAACAGCCATATCACAGTACGACGGGCCGGGTCGCTTTTCTCCCCAAACGTACGTTAGGTTACTTTAGGTTAGGTTGCTGTTTAAATCACATAGGGATGAGTTTTCTACTCTCCCTTGTAAGTACAGTGAAGCTGATAAGGATTTGAAGCCATTGCCGATAATCAGATAAGAAAAAAACGATATGTAAAACCAATTTCTGTAAATGTTCTGTGTTTATCTATAACTAGCTACCCGTGCACCCGTAAAATACAAATGAAGTTTTCAGCCTTTCTGTACATTAATATGTATGGATTATACATAAACCCTCCTCAACATCGCTCTATTTATAAAAAAATCGCTTAAAATCCGTCGCGTAGTTTGGAAGATCTAAGCATAAAGCTACTTTGTTTTATACTATTATGTAGTAATTAGTGATATTTTTTTGTATGTGCATCCCTCTGGTAAATTATTGATATTTAACCAATTTTCCCCTTTTTATAGAGGAGTGAAGATATTATGGTCGATGAAGTTGTGTGTATAGGAAGAAACCTCATATTTTCTTGTTAGTTATTTATTTATAGGAGTATGAAAAAGTAAGGAAATATTCTCCAATGGATTTTTTTTTATCTTAGTATAAAATACTAGCATTTACTTAATTCTTTAACCTTTATTGCATAAAAAAAACATGTTTTTCCAAATACTCGTGTTTTAACAAATTTTCTAATAATTGTATAAATTTGTAAGTATGCAGTAAGAAACATGAACATAACTCAAATATGACTGATTAAGCAAGGCCCTAAGCTTATTAGAAAATTTACGAATAAATCACCATCTTTTTTTCTTTTAAGGTCAACATGACATGGCCGTTACTAAAAAACGACAAGGATAAACAAGTCATGTAACAAAGTTGTTCTTAGTTTTATTTACATTGAAAGTTTTTCTAGCAATAATATACATCCGTATTAAATTGTTTCAATAACCTAACGTAGTCATTTACATAAAATTGTCCTCCAAACTGCTTTCACAAAATCATATTTTATATTAACTTACATAATTACAATATTTATTTGCTAGTATTTGTGTGCGCGTTCGCCGATTTAATTTTTTATAATCAAAACCTTTCCTTATACTTTCCTTTCCAGGTCTCAGATTACAAAAATAACAGTATACGCCTAGATCCAATGAACTCCACTAGCGAGATTAAACAATAAATCCATCCAAAGTTTTCCCTGTGGATAAAAGTACCTGAAGGTTATATCTGGATTAAAAAAATACATTTTACCTCCGTATCATGTAAAGTATTTCTTTAGCACAATGTATCCGATATATCCATTCCGTATTTTTTTTTTTGTAAGATAGGACGTTTTATTAAATACTAACGGCAACGTGTACCGTCAAAAGCCCTTATGTTAATAAATTAATAATAAATTAATAAATATTGGACAAAATCACATACATTGCTCTGATTCTGTGGTAAGTAGCTAAAGCACTTGTGTTACAGAAATCAGAAACAACGACGGTACCACAACACCCAGATCCGAGACAATACAGAAAAGTTCTTTTCCCATATTGACCCGACCGGGGATCGAACCCGGAACCTCTGAGATGGCGCGACGCCAAAGTCCGGCACGCTCGCCTCTCGGCCACGGAGGTTGTTAGCATAAGAACTATAATCTAACTATAAGTGGTTACCGTGATGTGCTTGTTGTTCTCACCTATCTTGCTATCGATAATTAGGTACTACGAGGCTTATCATCTTCACCGACTGATGAAATACCTCCACCTTACAGAAGACCGCACCCAAATAACAATTACTTCGATGTTGTGGTGTTCCTGCGTGTGAGTAAGGTTTCCAGAGCTCCTGGGGCGGTGCTACATTAGAAGCAGGGGTCAAGCCTTTAAGGTAAGGGTGACAAGTTTAGTAAGTAGATATATTATGCTGTACTCGTCGCCTTTAAGCTAGGACATCATTACCACTTAACATCTGGTGGGATGAGGTCAATCTTGAAGTGTAATATTTAAAAAAAAGAACATTCGCGGGAGCGTAGGAGTCTCTTTCACTGTACAAAGCTAAGCAATTTTATGATTGTATTCAGTTACCAGAACTACTTTTATACTTAACCATCAGCCAGTATTGTACAAAGGAATTTTAATTTTAAAAATTCACTCATTTCAAAAACGAACTGAGAATGCATACTTGAGTTGTGCCGTAAATTTATTTGAGAGTGCATTAAAAGTTTCAGATGAAATGAAAATACGTAGATACTTAGTAAGTAGATAGTTTGTTTTATGAAGCACAGTTTAATATCAATTTGACCAAAGTGGGTTGCACCGTGAATCATTATAACTACTATAAAGTTTTGAGTGAATTTTCTTATGTCTCACTCCACCCTTTTCTACTGCTTTGATTTAAATTTAAAATTATGTGTCTTCATATCTAATATTTTACGTAACAAAATGTAAAACGTAACAAAACGGTTATGACAATAAAATTACTCCAACGCCCCTATTTTCTCCCCACGTCGCCCACCCGCATTTGCAATGACGTCATAATTATTGCGGGAGAAATAATGATTTTAGGGCATTGATAAAATGACCGAGCACAAAGTAAACAAGCGTGTTTTATCGGAAACATCAACGTGTATATTGATATAAGACTGAGAACAAAATAATTTGAGCTAGCAGGCAGTATACAGCACTGACAATATGCCCATATCGTCCCTTTATTGGTAAAACCGATTATCTACACTTTAGTTGCATATAGAATAATAGCCTATGCTACTGCTTACTTCTACCTTATACTAATGCTTATATCCTACTTCTTTAGTCGTCCTAATATTTGCTTTGATGATTTAATGATGTATATTCCAGGGTTTGAACAAGCAGGCAGTACCGCACTGATAATATGCCTACATCCTATATCCTACTTCTACCTTCTACAAATGCCTATATCCTACTTCCCTAGTATTTGCTTTTATTTCTATTTCAGCCATTTAGTCAATGTAGTCAATACCAAGTGTTTTAGGCATTTTGCTTTTATCACGAGAGCAGTAAAATTTAAACACTTGAGACATAAGATCTGTTTTAGAATGAGTTTGTATACATATAAGTGCATGTGATTGAACTATTACGTGAAAGATGGTCCAGTTATGTGGCCGCGGTTCTGAGGAGCTTACTTGAACCAAAAACGGGCATTGATTCCTTTCGGGTAGTAGCTGTAACTTACTGAATGTTACTGTAAGTTGACTTTAAATGAAAATTAACAGTGTAGTGTCATGTACCTGGCTTTGTGTGCTCTCCGGGAGCGCGTGGAGAGATCCAGCTCGCTGGCGGCGGTGCACGCTGTGCCGGCCTGCAGGGAGCCGCGAGAGCCGCCCAGACGACGCGAGCCCAGCCGGCAAGTCATCATTTCTGGAACAAAGGGAGACTTCATTGTTAATTTTGAATTTAGAACCACATTTGTTTTTTACCGTTAGATATTTGTATCAGCTTGTTTAAATTAAAAAAAATCTGCTCGAGCGATCGACTCAGCGTTTTCTCGTCAACTATCGTCCGTATACCAACAGGCAACCATTTTTTTTAAATACTGTTTAAACCTGTGTAGATAAATATCATGCGGGCTCAACTACTCGCATAGTCTTGTGTTTTAGTAGCTTTAATGTGTCACTATGACAGAACCCGGCGAAGCAGACGGCTCTTTCATATCGGCACAGCTGTAGGTAGATTACTTACTTACAAAATTTTTGTACTATATATTTTCTGAATTTTGTGATTAGGTAATTACAAAATAACCATTTAATTAATAAATATAAATAAATATTGGACAACATCACATACATTGCTCTGATCCTGTGGTAAGTCGCTGAAGCACTTGTTACAGAAATCGGAAACAACGACGGTACCACAATACCCAGACCCAAGACAATACAGAAAAGTTCGTTTTGCATATTGACCCGACCGGGGATCGAATGCGGAACCTCAGAGATGGCGCGACGCCATAGTCCGGCACGCTCGCCTCTCGGCTACGGAGGTTGTCAAAATTTTATTTCATTCACAATTATTATAGTGATTAGAGTTAATAGATGAAATATGAATGTAATCTATAGTACCATATAACAAGTCGGTCTTATAATATGTGGTTGAAGGGTTTTAGTTATAATGGATCGTCATCTCATCAGTAATTTCTTATTCATAATGGTAAATTGTTGAGCTCAATATCTTTTGTCCAGAGTTAAATCTATTTAGCATGTAGCCGGATCCAGCCTCGGGCTAAATCATTGTAGCACTTGCTAATAGAGTCCTCGGCGTTAATGTAGGAGTTAGTTTTCATAAAGTTAACCGTAGCATGCTTGGTTTGTGATGTTTCGAAACAGCCGAGTTTTGATAGAAAGTTACCCGTTACCCCTCTGAAGTGTATCTACTAATTTGCGATTTCTGAGAGAAATTTAATGAAGGCAGGTTCAGTCTGCTTGTATTGATTAGATGAACTAATTTAATAGGGTAAAGAGACAGCACCTAAATACAGCAGCAACCGCAGATGCTAATACGGTAAAGACTTCACGTCCCAAAGGTTGTAGTTACATGTGCCGTAAGCTTAATTATTATTTGTCATCTGGTTAATGCTTCAAGTAACAACTATCTAAGATTTAAAACGGAGTTTCATTAAACAATATCAACGGTGCCTAAAGTATTGACTTTTTTTTTCCTTCCTGACTATCGATGATGGCTGCGAAGTCATCTTCACCGAGCTTTCAGGGGAGCGCAGATGCCTCTCACCCCTTAAGCTTGGGAGGCTATTCGGCTTTTGAATTTCTATTCATCTACCTTCTCAAGTCAAAAATATAAAAAAGCAACCAATTATACGGATTTTGGACTTCATGCAATGTAGGAATATGTAGTTGCCCATTGAGGCTTTTTGTTTTTTTTTCATTATACATATTATTACCTACTATATGAATGAGCGCGCTGCTTGAAAGTAAATATTAGTAAAGAGAATTTAATCTCCTGAGTTATCCTAAAAAATTTCCAGGTTTAACTCTTTTTGTCGACGTTTATACGATGCTGATGATTATGAAATCTAAATAAGAGTAATTTAATACGAACACCCGTATTCTATTAAAACGGGTGTTATAGTAGCTACTTGCTTAATTGAGTTCCGTTATTAGGGTGCCGTAGTCAACAAGGAACCCTTATAGTTTCGCCATGTCTGTTTGTCCGTCCGAGGATAATCTCAGAAACCGTTTGCACTAGAAAGCAGAAATGTGGTACAAATATGTATATTAATCACTTCAACAAAGTGCAAAAATAAAAAATTTTAAAAATGTTTTTTTAGGGTACCCCCCTACACGTAAATTGGGGAGTGTTTTTTTTAGAATTGAAAAGGCTTTCAATTATCTCTCCACAATCTTTTTTAGCTTGATATGTAACAAACGTGTAATATCCATAACAATCTGACACGAAAAAGTACTTACTTGGAAAATGTTAAGGTGTACGAATACAATACATACAATGGTATGCCACCTAAAGACAAAAACAAAACTACTTCAGAGATAGAGGTATTCAAACTAGTTCCATCTAAACGTGGTCCAATCCAGTAGGAGCTTTTAGATAAATTTGAGTTGCGTAACAAAGAAACCTTCGCGATAAGCCGTCACCCTTACGAGTATAACTGTTCAAAGGGCCAATCACGACACAAAGGGGGAACAATAAAGACAATAAACTCGAACCATCTCGCGAGAGAATAAAATGAATCAGGCGCAATCGAATGTGCCTATTGTTGAGATGCTTGCTTTATAAAACTGGGCAGAATTTTATCCCTACACCCGGCGACTTCCGTCATAAATTGTACCAATAGGTTGGTAACACCACAGAATACCAAGATACAAAATTAGCTAACGAACAAGCAACGATTATTTTTTCGACTCATTTACAGTTTCTGAATGGGTTCCTCGATGGTGCGGTGGATTAAATATTGGGTTATGATCGTCTTGGGTTCGATTTCCGAGTCAAACCACACGTTTAATGTAAGAGTGTTTGTGATCACAAACTGGCATTTAGCTAAAATGGTAATCAAGCTAGTAGCATTTTGAGACGATTACCAGATTAACATATTTAAATCATGAAGGCCACGGTCGTATTGAGAAACTCCCATTTTAAAGTTGGTTGTAAGTCGCAGTTATTTCTGCTTTTTGGGCGTAAAGCAACGAATTTTATTTTGCATTGACCGCAAGGAAGATCGTATGTTATATCGATGCAACAAGTGCAGTCCACTTGGTGCAAGCGTCTTTCTCGATGGACAGCGCACAAACGAACGCGCTTATGGGTCCTATTTATTGGCATTCTAGTAGAAACACAGAAAATTCTTACAAACAGTCGAGTAAGAAGTACCTATTAGGAGATGCTTGAAAAATCTTACATTGGTACGAGTATTATAATAACATAGTCTTAAGCTTTAGCTTTTAAGCTCTCATGTTTTGAAGTGAATAATATTATGTCTGATTTCGCAACCTTAATAATATTATGTTAATATATTACGACGAGAAATTATTTTTCTTATTTCTATAAACTTTTTTTTTATATAATAAGTGCACTGGATAAGGAACGAAATATTTATTTTGCTAACCCTAGAAACGAATTTGAAACCAGCATTTTGAAGAAATGACCGATTGCTTCAGTCCATCAATATCTCACGCTTGCATTGCGAATGCAGCATGCACCGAGTCGATTGCATTGTGTATTTCATTTATTTTAGTTCGCCACTGAGTTCAGCAAGCGCTGTAACTAGTGATGTAAGGGACTCAGTCAAAAAAAGTTTTAAAAGACTCAATTTTTTTGCATTACTTTTAAAGTAGTGCTCTGGCGCGATAGAGGTGCTTATGACCAAGAGCACTAGTGTTAGAGCAATAACGGTTCAAAAACAATATTGAAAGTTCAGTACAGTGTTATGCTGATCGTTACGACTAACGCTAGTCTCATTACTCAAGAGCATCTCCATGCTTACTTAAATCCTTTTGACAGCTTTTGACAATAAACTTGGTTGGTGGTTGGTTCTTTAAACACAACCCTTCGCTAAGTCACATAGTGCCTTGGTAATCGACCGTAGCCTGTTCCATTGTTAGTTAAGATGAGACCTGTGCTCAGCATTGTGGCATTTATGGCTTAATTATTGACTAATACAACGAATATTCATATTACCAATTCCAAACAATTTTTTCAGGCAAGACTTATCAACACTCAAACTATTTGAAAAACCTCATTTCATATGCTGCTTTTAAAAAAAAAGCGATCACATACCACACACACACCACATTTGCTTTTTATCAACACACATCAAACCAGTTCAAAAAATGATATCATTAGCAGCTAGACATGCATAATATATGAAATTAACTATACTAATGTCTTTACATGCAAATTTAACAGGTTTTTTGCCAAAAAATGACAAAAATTGTGGTTCGCTTTGGTTCTAAAACGCTTTTATCTTATTTATTTTAAGTTTACGATTATTAGGTTTATTAAAGTAATACAGAAGTGAGACTTCAGTCACGAATTGAGTCTTTTAGGCCATAAAAGACTCAGTCTCTCGCATCACTAGCTGTAACTGGTCTGCGAGCAATTTGGACCGAACTCGCGGGAATGGCTCCACAATCAACAAATTGCGGCGAGTTTTATTTCATAGAAGGATTGAGTAAGAGCAACATGCGCGTCTGTTTTCTTTGTTTATTATGCGATTGTCCCATTTCACACAACGGCTGGTGTTAACTTTAAACTTAGAGATTTATTATTATTAAACTTCGTTAAGTTTAATTTCCTTTAGGACTGTTAGAACAATAGATGGAAAATTAATTAGTCATTGTTTTAATCTTATTAGATTAATAATTTCGTTTCGTACAAATCTAATAAGGTTCTAATCTAATTAAAAACTACTTTATGAAGCTTAGTTTTGTCACTTATAATATCAGATATAAATCTAAAACTGTTCGGCTAGTTTTCGCTTTGATAATATACCTAGTGTTCAAAGTACCTATATATTATATATTATGTCTGTATGTAAAATCTATAAACGAAAATGTATAAAAACAATTAGTACCTACTCACTAATTTTGATTGGCTCATTAATCACGAAATTTCACAACCTGCAACACCTACATGCTTGATTTGATTTAACAAATGTCCACCTCAAAGGGAATACAACGGGTCTTGAAAGTTTATATGAAAGCGCAATTCTTTTGACGTAAGATACTTGACATTTAAAATGTATGCTCTTCAGATGGTGTGGGAGTGTACTAATGTATGTTAAGAACTAAACTACCTTTTAGGGCTAAAACAAGCTAACTCCACGCGTTGCGGGGCAGTCCTTCTAATATAATAATCGCGAAAGTTTGAAAAAAATATATGAAGGTCTGGATCTCTTGATGTCTCGACGTATGTTTGGGAGTACCAATTTTACTAAAAAAGAAAGTATTAAAAAAAGTAATAAATACCTTTGTTTGAATTTTGGTAGAAAGATAGAAGAGAGGCTAAATTCATTTAAAGGTTTTTATCCCGATATAAGGCGAATGTAGTCGCGGAGAAAAGCAACTGATAAATAAAAACCAATAAATCTGATCGACCGAGTTTTTGCCACTACCCTCCATCAAATCGTCACAAGTAATATGTACACACACATGACAATCATTATACTTACTTATTTGTGTGCTAACGTTCCCTTTGACGTAATTTAGAACGGAAATTGAAGAGGGCGCGACCACCAAAATTGTGGCTGTTTTCTTTTTATCGTGGCATTTCTTTATTCTGTCCGTTTAACACAAAATTGGTGTCTATATTTATCTTTTATAAGCCGTTCTTTCTTCTGCTTTTTAGTTCGTGAAAGACCGGTTATAATAAACAGGATGAAGGATGACAGCTGAATGAAGGTTAACAGAAAAAAAATACGGAAAGAAAAATATACTTGGTTTTTTATTGAAAACTGACCATGGATTTAATATTGGCAACTTCGTGCAAAGTAACAACAGAGTAACACTTACGATTATGAATTGTTAAATATAAATTATCATCAATGATTCAAATCAAATGCGTACAATAGGTAAGAATACGAGTATATTCACTTAGTTATGACCTTTATGGTATTTACCATAAGGGCCATTAATGGACCTATCTATTCAAAGAAATAAAAAGTTTATAATTTTTATCTCTACTTAGTATAAGAAACATGATTACCTTGATGCACCCCCTGATAGAACTACAATACTCAGATACAAATACAATATATACAAATTACAGTGTTTGCTCAAATGAATTCACAAATTGTAGATACTGTTGAATTTATTTTCGAGGTATCCATTCAGAGCAGTGTTATTAAAAATTCCATTAATCTTATTTGTAAGTCTAAATATTTTTACGTGTTTTCACCGTGGGTTGCGGAAGTTTGCGCAAAAAATCAAAGGAAAAGTTTGGCGAGTAGCTGCCAGCTTTGTTCGAGAGGAATCTAATTGCTGATACTTTTGAAACAATGATAAAGAAATTATCACCCTGGCACCAGTAAATATTTACTGCCTTCATTTTCAATTAACTTTTCAAATAAATCAGGTTTTATGAATGCATAGCATTTTCTGAACGAATGGATCTCAGTCTTGTATCAGTACTAAAATAATAGTATTCACTGCTCCACTACTGAGTAACATGATCTACCAAATTTATTCATA
This sequence comes from Glyphodes pyloalis, assembly GCA_037074685.1. Classification (NCBI taxonomy): domain Eukaryota; kingdom Metazoa; phylum Arthropoda; class Insecta; order Lepidoptera; family Crambidae; genus Glyphodes; species Glyphodes pyloalis. The sequence continues at coordinate 2,085,110 of JAYKKO010000015.1, read as the reverse complement.
GCTTTCGATGGACTCCCACTTCGTAAAACGTTAAACTCATAAGGTGAGACTCACAGATTTTAGCTACTTTATTTTAAGGTTTGGTTTAGCCGTCAACTGTTAGAAATTGAGTGACAATAAAACGTTATTCCAAATAAATTATCATTTGGCTGTCTTTTTTAAAACTCATAGATAGATAAACTTCATTCCATAAAAAAAATATGCTAACAGATAGGATATTTCGGTATCATATCCGTTGTCATCGCGATATGGGTTCCTCTCTTGCTTACCACCAGGCTGGGAGGAGCCAATATACTGCGTTACTATAAAAAAAACTACATGTCTAAATTGGTCACATAGCACGTCATTTTATAGGTACATTTATTTATTTTGCACATTTACCGCTTTATGTAGTAAGCCTTAGAGTTTATATCAAATGGCAAGTTTTTACCCTAATGTCGATCATAAAATTTAATTAAGGCTTTTTTTCTAATCTAGACTTAAATCTTGAATTTAATGAAACGGAAACAAATTATCTTACTATAACAAGGTAAGCGTTTTCGGAAAAAAAATTGAACGCTCCCCAATGAACATCTTCGATACTGCTGAAATACAAACACAAAGAAAGTTAAACAACAAAACTAAAATCAGGTCGCACATACGAAAGTAAATGCGGCATGCAATCAATGGCCTCATTACAATAGTTGTAGAGCACATAATTGGCTGTTGTTTAATTGACTCGCTCGTGATCCGGTTGATAATTAGTAGATGCATTCTTAATGAGAGCAGAGTGCATCGCGATGCAAGGCGTTCGCGTCAATATCGAGAGTGCGCTGAACAATGGGCTACTTTCGATATGTACAATGCTGTTGTTTTTTAGTATTTCGGCTTGTTGTGCTTTTTAGTGTAGGCACCAAAGGATACTTACTACTTCAACTAAGATTGGTATTGTGTCGTACATTTCTGTTTATTTAATACAGCAATCTTTCAATCGTATTTTTTTGTCTTAACATAGGAACTGTTATTTGTCATAATAATTTAACTGATAAGACTTTTAATTGTAAAATGAAAAAAAACAGTTTTTTTCGTTAGTTAAGTAATGCATGGTACTGATACAATTACTTTTCAAGTTAAAGTTGGTGAACTTTTACTCGGTAAATAATTTTAACTTTTGCCTCGATCTTTGGATAATCACTTGACTGTACACACATAATTATTACACATGTTTTTGTCTATAAATACTGGTGTAGTGGCAGCAATGGATTTAACATAAAGCATGACTATAAGCCTAGGGTAGCCTGACGTGACCTGGGGGCCTACTCCTATAAACGAAATATGTCGGATCCGACAACGGATGGCAATTTTTAACCCTCATAATCATAAAGAAATCACTTCGAATGCAAATTAAGCGTTTTCCAAAAACGAAATATTATTTATGCAAATCAAAAACCACGTCTTCATTCCTAAACATTTGAATAATCTTCAAAAACGAAACCTTTCGTTTGTTCATTTCGTTTTTGAGAGTACCCCTCCTGACCACATATTCAAGATAGGGATTTATTTATTTATATTTATTTATATAGATAGGACTAATAATAGTAAAAAATTAATACGAACGTATAAACAAAACTCACTTTACACAACTTAAAGCAGCTACGACTGAAAAATATTTAGTATTGTATTTTCAGCATTACTTTTAACATACAAAGTCAGTAAAAATCAAATATGAAAATTCTTCAAATTACTTTAATCTCTATGTAGAAAATCTTTCATATTTAATGCGGCAGTCCACATCCACCAATAAAACAGTATCCATGATCCTCAATTTACGAAGACACACATCGTTACGCAATCCGTCCCAATCCTAATACGGTGTTGTGTATGTAAATAAACAGTCATAACGTATGATAAGCAGGCCGTACGCCCGCAAGACCCCGGTTTTCCGCACTGCGACGCAACATGTCATTAAAATTTACCAAAACCGCCGCGATTCTGCGAATGAAACAATCCACGTACAGCTGTATTTGCATACTACGTCGGCGTGACGTCATAGTCTCGGGCCACGCGGCTACCGCTATTAAAGCGGAAGCTTTGCGTAGAATAATAAAAAGTAACAGTGGCCATAACGAGGCAGGGGCACACGCGCGCAAACGAGCACACACCTGTGCTATTTCTGTGTACCCTCGACGGTGTATATACGGCTCTAGTAGGTTTTATCCGCGGATTTGTCCGCGTAGGTTAAGGATTTGAGGATAAAAAGAGAGGAAAGGAGGTGATTTTTAAAAAATTACGGCGTGTGTTTCATTTTTAAGGGTTTCACAGGCCTTTTCAACAGTTTTTAGGCCGTTGAAAAGAGAGGTCCAGTTATATACTTCTCATAGCTAAATCTCGTTTCCCAAAGGAGTACCTAGCTGGTTAGGTTTTAACTATTTTTGTACCAAGAGTGCTATCAATGTCTATAGAAAATGAACAAGTAACATTAAGCAAGGACAATTTTCATATTCCTTGGATACGAGAAATTGAAGATATCAATAATCGTAATCTGTTGCCAAAAAGTTTAATTGCAATGGCTTTGGACAAAAAAATCTCTGATACACAGATTTTACTGCTTCTTACTTGACAAAATCAGGTGCAAAAGAATTGTAGTGAATACCTATATAACTTGTGTATGAATGGTTGTACGAGTATATCCATAAGATATGTTAAATATTGATGATCATCTTTATCATCCTCAGCTTAAACTATATTTACAGATTTTAAGTGTCGGGTGCTTTTCTATTCATATTTTTCTGGAAGAAATATGTGACATGTCATGATTGAGGTTTAGTTATTTTTAGTCAAGTTTTTGTTTTGCAATTACTACAGGCCAGCATTACTACACATTCAAATAAGATAGGTACGTTGAAACAAACATGGAAAAACAAAGTCTGAAGACAAACTCAAGAAAGATTAAATTAAATGATTACGCAACCAACAATATTCGATCCGAATTGCCTCTCCCGTTTTCCCAGAGCTTTCATAATTCAGAGCATAAAAATGTTGCCGGTTTCCGTGGAAAGAACAGAGAGGGCGGAACCTGGATGTCACCCGGTTGAATGGGCGAGGAGCCCCGGAGAGATAACGCCCGTTTCTCGTTATTTGACATTAACACGCCGCAAATTTCTCGAAGCGGCGGAGGGCACCGTCTATTGAGAAATATTTACTAGCAGATAAATGCTATTTTGCACTTGATCATGCTCAAGCGTAATGCGGTTTTGTTTAAGCGTCAAAAGAGAAATAAGCGGCGACAATCCGGATTGATTAACTAAATAGTTATCAGACAGCTGTAGTCTGTAGTCCAGCTACTACCATAGTGGTTTAGCAAAAGTCGTGGGTTGCAATCCCGTTTAGAACACATTCGTTTCGTGTGATATACCAGTTTGGATGGTATGACGTCTAAATGTCCAATAAGAATGGTGATTTTGTGCCTCGGAAGTCACGTTAAAACGTTGGTCAATAACCAATAGTTAAGTTAATTTATCAAACTAAAAACTAAGTTTAAGATTAAAAACTATGTTCTGGAATTATTTTCACACCCGTCAAATTTAAACAAGAAGATTGCGATTACGGCAAAACAAAGTGTACCAAATAAACCTTCTAACATTGAACTTCAGATCTGCATTTTATTCACAAACGTCAAACCGTTTTCTATATAGAAAGTTTGTATTTTAGTTTTAGAAAACGACTAATCATTATTTCCAAATTCGAATCCATTTACGACGTTTTGAACCTTTGGGGTCTCATTGTTAAATATGGGGGCTATGTTAGCCCTAGTGTTTACATTTATAGGTAGTGCGAGGGAGATCCTAAACTATTGTATCGACTGGCCACATCAAATTTGGAATAGCTGACCTAGGTGCATTCTGCGTTACTTACTTTAAAGATAATATATCTTAGCTGTGACATCACGTCTTCTCAAAGAATTCAAAATTGCAACCTATTTAGTCCAAGAATAGCTTTTAAATCCAATTGCCGTACTTCCTTCTGTACCGAGGTTGCATGCATACTTTATAAGACTAGTTAGTGGGCAGGCGTTCAAGATAAATTATGTAGATTGCACAGTGAGCTGCGGGTACTGTTGCCAAGGAATAGTACAGCTTGTTGTGCGAATTATAATGTTTATTCAGTTGAGCACAGTTTAAAAATGCAAATACTTTTCTTTTGGTTTGTTCGTTGCGGTTCATATCCCACATATTGCGATCCAAAACATTGCTTATTATAAATAAAGAAGATAAAAAGTAATTTTATTTTTCAACTAGTTTTCTGTACCTCATTAAATATGAAAATTATGGTTTTGATAAATAACATAGTTTTGTGCGAAAATAACGACTAAGTAATATTGTTACTTTTCAGATCTTCAATAAGCCATGTAAAAATCATTTTGTATTATTTTATGCTATTTACGACATTTTATGATGAACTGGTTCGATTATTTTATATTGCACTTCAAGATTGACCTCATCCCACCTGATGTTAAGTGGTAATGAGGTCCTAGCTTAAGGGCGACATGTACAGCATAATACATCTGTTACTGGACTTGTCGCCCCTACCTTGAAGGTTTGACCCCTGCAATGTAGCACCCCCCAGGAGCTCTGGAAACCTTACTCACACGCAGGAACACAACAACACAGAAGTGATTATTATTTGGCTGCGGTCTTCTGTAAGGTGGGGGTATTTCACCAGTCAGGCTGCTCCAGTTCGAGCGATAAATCGCTTTGCCCTACCTCTCTTATAGTGTACATTATTAGCGCTTTTAACACTTACCCGTCAACTTTAGATAAAGGTATATATTAATTTTCATTTATTATATCCTCTTTGCTTATTTGTGTCGAGTGAAATAGCAAAAAAACTCAAATTTCGATGGTTTTCCTTTGCCATTTGATTTTTTTGTTGGCACAGCCTAGATAATCAGAAAAAGCTTAGATAAAGTAACATCAACAGATAGATGATAGACATACTTAATTTCACAAAAAAAATATACGAACCGGTTACAGTCACATTTTACAACAAGTTAGGAGTCTAATCGCTCGAAATTGATATCTTCCAGGCAACCTAAAAGGCAGAAGAAACAATAAAAAACACGAAATGACACAAAACAAAACCGCTTTAAACATCACTCTCCTTTCAGGTTTGCTTCAATCGGTTATTTTTTTATCAGAAATAGATTCTGCCCACGAAAATTCCGACTCATCATTTGCACGGGAAGTAACAATAAACTTTTCCCGCCCCCAAAGATAATTTTCCCAAATTTCTATTCATTCGCACGGCATTCCAATTTCCCCGGGCAAGTGTTTACTTAGACAAAGTTAATTTTCCTCTGTATTCTCTAGAAATAATACGAAATTTTCTCGTGCCCACTTTCACGCATGAAACAATAGATACCTTGGGTTAACGGCCATACAAATTAACTAAACTAAGCATTTTGTTTAGTTCATAACAGATCATATTTCATCTGTACTTACTTTGGAATTTAAATAACTAAGGTTTCAGTGCTTTGCTATGCTACGTTTTCTACTCTGAAAACTACTAGAATGATTATAAATATTTCTTTACAATTACAAAGCTGTATTTATCTGATTTACAAAGTTGAAATACTATGAAAATAAACATCAGCAATATGTAGAAACGTATAACTTCAGAGCGTAGTCGCTTAACAACATAGTTCAATAGTAAAAAAAAAATTCTATCCAATTTAATGACGTCACTTTGTTAAATTTCAAAAAAATCAGTGGGTATCACCTAATTTCATAACAAACATAACAGCCTACTGAAACTGTTAGAGCTAAACGTCTTTTCCAATACTACTATTGTCAGAACGATTGGTCCGAATTCGATTGAACCAATGTTAAATACTTTTATTATTGTATAGATTTTTCAAACATAGCTCAGGTTTTAATCACCAATTCAGTATTATAACTTTGCCTTGCATTGGGTCATTATTAGAATAATACAATAACTAGGTTATATTTTGATGGATTTGACAACCATCAGTGACAAGTCAATCAGGTTGGAGCAACTTCTTCAATGATGAATTCCGTACCCGAGAAGCAAGCACACCGGACTTTGGAGTTGCGCCATCATTGAAAACTATATTTTTAGATGATTTGGTCTGGGTGTTAGGGTAACGTCGTTTTTTATTTCTGTAATAAAAGTGCTGCAGCGACTTATTACCTATACATACAATCTGAGCAATGTCTGTGATGTTGTCAAATATATGAAATTTATTTGGCCAATATATTAACATTGAATTCAGGACAGATGGTAAAACCATTGAGCTACGAGATAACTGCTAAAACATAAACTAGCACCGTATTTGAAAGACAACTTTCCTTAATTTTACACAGCGCTCTTTTATACTTTTTTCACGGAACAAAAAACTCCAGAAACACTTTCGCTCACACATTTAAAACAGCCAGCCGGTGACCTAAAAATGTCTCTGTGAGGGAATGGGATGATTTATAAGGCGGTTTCCGCTTTCCCCCTAATTACTAAGACGTGCCACGGACTCGTTAAGATTTCGCAACACCGTAATTAACGAGTTTGCTATTAAGTCATTTTTGATACCAACTTAATGCATTTATAACGGAACACCTGCTACGCAATAATGAGCTTTAGAGGACTACATTTTAAGCCTTAAGCCAAATTTGCATTGGAATTGAATTGTCTAGACATTAATTCAGTTTAAATGGGGAGGTGAGTCGATTGCTTCTTAATTAATTCTGAATTAAATAGTTTTATGGAGAATCTCTACACAGTCCTATCAATATAACAAACGTTTAATTTCATTTGCTGCATAGATACATTGTTGATTTACGCAATAGACTATTGGATGAATTACAGTTAATTAATATAGTGCGATATTAAATTAATAAATAGGGACACTAGAAAAAACTTACAAGAAGTCACGGTATAGGTCTAGTTTTCTATCCATTATACATAACGTTTCAAACTTCTGAAGAGTATCAATAATTAAGTTTTTCTAGAGTTTTTTATCAGATCTCAGTGCATATAAAACATAGAACGGACATGACGTGATTGTTTTACCCTTTGACTAATATATGCATAATATTTAGTCCTTCTAAAGTATAGTTTACATAATGTAGGTAAATACCAAACGGCTCGTTTAAAGGGACGCGAGGCGTTGAGTGGTGCGTGTGGCGTGGTTTGCCGCGATGCGACGAGCGTTTTCATCGTTTATAGTGAAGGCGGTTCGTGAACCGATCTACGTCGTACCGCGTGGAGACTCAAACATAGAGAAATGTAAGGGCTTGTTTAAGGCATCGCCCGCCTTTTCATCCGCCATGTTTCCCCATTGCGATACTTACTACGAGTAGTTCATCCGCCGCGTCTGTCGCGACGGCGACGCGGCACGCTTTCGCTTTATTTACCCCGTCCGATATATGTAAACGCTTCTTCTTGAACGTTCCAAACATCATCGTAAGTTTTTATTTCCGGTGGATCGACGCCACACGTCTTCTTAAACGAGTCCAAAAAATTCCACGGCAGAAATCTGGAAAAATCACGATCGATTTGATCAAAATGGACTTTATACCACGCTTATGGCGTGGGTATGGAAACTAATATCCAACTGCAAGTGTTGACTGTAACGTGCTTTTACCTGTAATATCCATTTTTTTACGTTACAGTGTGATTTTAAAAAAATCTCCCACAAACGCTCAGGTTGTGCAATTATTTTGCTACACACACTAGGTACTACTCGGTACCTACTTCAAAGAAGGGATAAACATCAAAACAGTAAATATTCTGCCACTATACTATGCAAAAAATTATTTATATTTTATTCCCGCATGAAGTTTGAATCTATGCATCAAGTAAAGATCTAGTCTAGTAGAGTGCACGTTTAAGTCATATTTCTATGCTAATATGTCGTTTGAGAACCGCACGTGTATTGCGTATAAGTCTATATTTATTAACTTTATAGAGACACCAGTTTAGTAAAGATGTCTTTGGAACAGGCTCCCAGACGTACTTGATTATTATTTTTAATCTAATTGTAAACTTTGATAAAGTACTTAGCAACACGAAGCAGTATTGTCTGTCATGTAACAAAGAAATAAGAAAATTGACCAAAGCAATGTTTATCATTTAATCGACACCCGTAAGAACTAGATATATCACTATGTCAGTACATCCTATTATATTGTCAATCGTCGAAGAGCCATAACCGTATGTAGTTTTTATGGCTAAAAACATTTTTTTTATAATCTGGAATCGATACAAATAAAAGTGTGTGTGCTTTTGATTGATTTGTGGATTATAGTTTTGGTATTAGTTTATGTATCTTCATACAAAAGGACTGAAATTATTTAAATCTGGAAGTAACTGTTAGTACCACTGAAAAACTTGTATTCTGGTTTCTTTTCAGCAATGTTAAGCAGGAGTGGTGTTTAAGAGGCGATTCATTTTACTCACATACGAAGTAAAATGTAAGAGTAATATGACTACTACTTTTTTAAATTATAATGTGACAGTCCCGTAACTCACTTTTCTAATAAATTATGGGTTAAACATTATTATGAACCGTAATGCACTGTGGTGCGACATTAAATTTGAATTCCAATTGTCGGAAGATGCGGAGCAAATATGAGTACCACTATTTGTAGTTCTGCTCAACAACAGCAACGAGAGCTTCAAACTTCAAAAGGCCTGCCGGCCATTGTACAGGTTCAGTATAAGAACGAGGCTACTATTACAAACTCTTTCTCAAATCATGTCCTACCCAAACACTACCTTTTAGTCGTTTGCTCGCGACAAAGCGATTGTGGTCACTTGTATCTCGTGGTAACTAACAACTTCCTACCTCCATTTCTCTCCAGTAGATGCTTGCCTCGCTTTCATTGAAAAGTTACGTAGTACTCCAATACGAAATTTAAATTCTATGCATCAAGCAAATGTCTAGACTAGCAAAGGAGGTGCACGTTTAAGTCATATCTTTATGGTAACTCGTCGTTTACGCGCCACACGTGCCGATGTGCCGGGACACCTTCTGAGAACTGCAGCGACGATCAATTCGTATTTACGAACCTTGATACGATTAAGTAGTTCAACGCAAGATTGGTTGTCTGAATGTTTACGCCTAGGTAGTAGATTATTCCGTAATGCTGTTTAATAAAAATAAAGATTTCAAAAGTCCGTGGAAATAAAAACGTTTGCATAGATATGACTGCAGATGTGTCGGTATCTTTTAGTACCACGGATTAGAAGGCTAGATCCAGCCCATTGGCTGTATGTAATAATAACCCAAATAGTTTGCATTTGTTCAAAAATGGCTAAGCCTGTACCTGCCATAATAAAAGTTTCAATTAAACACAAAAAGAAACAATATTTGTTGGTAGGTATGTGAGACGCAAGTATGCTACAATACACAGATACTGATTCTAAAATCATCGTGTATTCGATACTAGCTAAGTCACATTACAGACCATGTGTACAAACGGCCTAAGTTGACGTCATGTTCAAGTAGGTAACTTCACGCTTCAACTCACTTCAGCCTTCAATTCAAAATAAGCCCCGATAAAAATTAATGCTATGTTAGGCACGAATACAGCGAACTTTTTTTTAATTCTGCAAGGTGTAATCGAAAAAATACCTAAAGCAGTCGAAATATTTTCAATCATTTCATTACCAGCCAGTACGCGTTGCGCAAGCCGGGCAGGAATTTAGCATGTGCCGCGGTGGAAACACGATGTGCAAACATCACCCGTGCGATGGTGCACGGCGAGAAACGGAAAATTCTTTCGTCGGTTTTACTCATTTATAAGCACACAATCGTTTCACCGACACTCTGCTAGAACGTTAATTGCGATACAATTTTCATTGGTTTCGCAAAACAAACAACGAGACTAAATAAGTTTTACTAACTTATTATTAAATAAAAAAATTGGCAAAAATGAACGAACTTTTTTGCACGAACACATTAATAGCGGATACCAATGAAAAATAAATATATTAATGCGGATTATTCAGCCACTTACAAACATTCCAAGTATCTAATGTTGTTTTACATTGAGCCTTCAACTTTAAATTTAAAATGTTAAAAATCTGTGTGATTGTTTTGAATGAACGCTGCCTGTTTTAGAATCGTATGTGCAGATTGCAAATAAATTCGTCCGATTGTTTTTATAATTAGGGATGAAAACTATGCTAGAGATGTTGTATGTGTCTGTGAATACACATTGCCATATTATGATGTACTCTACTAGTCCAACTTAAAAATGAAGCCTTGTCACGCTGTTGTGTTTTTTATATGTAAATCTGCGGCTTTTTCCGAAGAAACTGCAGACTTTACCACTCCAAGACTTCAACAACTTCCCGTAAGTGCAGTTTTTCTCGCCCTTAAAGACTCGCGACTCGCGGTGCATACGATCCAAGTAACTTCCGCGAACTTTCCTATCATGTGCACTCGACTTAGAAGATAAAAAAGTTTTTTTTTTCACTCACAAAAGAATCACGCTTTATCTCACAGAGAAAATGTCCGTGAAAATTCGAGAAAAGTGGAGAAGCAACGAAGCGAGCCCCCAAGTCGGCTTGTGACCGATCGCGTGGAAACCGACGGCCCAGTCGCCGCTCCTAAGAGCTTAGCTTTATTTTACTGGGATAACGAGTAGTGCGACGAATTGTGCAACTTATTGCGCGACTGGTATATCATTGTGTTATGTAGGTACTTCATACAGTAATCTGCTAACGCCTAACATGTAGGTATTTTCACAAAAGACGCATACCTCATATAGTCTTTAGGAGTCTTTCACTGACGAGTAGAGTACAAAAATACATTACTACAAAAAAGAGAATGAGGGTTTTCGCGTTCGAAAAATCCACCAGATGGCGATATGTAGGCTTTGGGCATTACTAAGTCCATGGCGTGGGGTCCAACTGCTACGTGATTGGTTATGGTTTACATGACATTGACAGACATGTCACCATGACATTTAAATCACCAATCAATTAACAGGTGGACCTCACGCCTACGTATCGCCATCTATTGGATTATTGATGCGCAAACACCCTCATTGAACGAACATTTCGGGCATAGTTCTAGATCAATTATTGCATTCTATTTAGAAAAATTCGTGTCCTTAAATAAAGCAACCCAGGTGGAATCAGAGACCTTTCACGCCTACTTTAGCCACTTTGCCACCAAATTCTTTATAATGATTAGGATACGACCACGATGAGATACACTAAAAGGCGTCACTAATTCGTTAAACCGATTAAGAGACGTCGTGTTAAAATAATGTTAATTGTATAAAATTGTTGCAATGGATCTAAGTATTTTTTTATTTAATATGATACCAAACAAAACTACATATCTTAAAATATAGGTACATAATATTTTTGGGTGATTTAATTGTTGGACCAAACGTAATTATTTTGTCATCTGCCTTAAACGCACCATTCAAATAGGTACATATTCATAGCGTTTTAGCCTATTTTTAGAGAGATATACTCGTACGGTGCTGAGTGCCTCCATCGCTTCATTTCATTATAATTTTAAGCCTTTATGCGCGGTTATGCGAGCCCATATGCAAGCGGATGGTATTTCGCGTAGTTGGCATTCTAAGCTGAAAGGTGTTTGAGGAATTCGCTTCGCTGTCCTGATTGTGTAACATCTACCCATACGGGTGGACGTTCTCGTTTCCGTGTCAAATGCCGCACCGCATCAAAGCAGCTGAAAAGCGTGACAGCTTATTAATTCAAAGGTCGCTGAACCGCGAGAGGGAGCAAATAACACGATTGTCCCCGTTTTCGCTGGATTTGCATTTATGATGATCATATTCGAACAAAATTTTGTACATTTTTTAGCTTCTCATTATATTTTCGTTTTTAGAACATCCTATTTACGAACGTAATACGAAATAAAACGCCGTGAGGTTATGGTTTGGGCTTAATATCATAAGTAAGATTTAAAAGACATGTACTCGTAGTAAAATTATCAAATGAAACAAAGATTAAACCAAATCAAACAACGTACGCTGACCTAGCAATTCAAGGTTTAATTTTACTGCATTTAAACTAATCTTTTTTTTTATAACCCACTTCAAGATTGACCACATCCCACCTGATGTTAAGTGGTAATGAGTTCCTATAGTTCCTATAGTTATAATGAGTTTCCTAGCTTAAGGGCAAAAAGTATAGCATAGTAAAACTGTTACTAGACTTGTCGCCCTTACCTTGAAAGCTTGACCCCTGTTACTAATGTAGCACCCCCAAAAGCTCTGGAAACTCACATGCATGAACACAACAACACTGTTCAATACAATAGTTTTAAACAAACCAGCTGTGAAATGTGACATTTGAACTGAAAGTGTGCCAGATTTAACCACACGAGTGTATGCTCCCACACTATGCGAACACTACGCCGTATAATTTTCTGAACAAACAAAATTACACCGTACCCCGATAAAATTAAGATAATAATCAGCTTTATGTAAATTAAAACCTTCCAACCAGATTAGTCTAGCGTAGTGGCGTCTAGGTAAAGAAACTAAAAACTTTGCGGTTTGTTCTATAGACACCTTTTGTTCTGAAGAGGGAAGGAAACTCGGTGGAGCAATAACTTCTATCTGAAGTTAGTATCCTCAACAGGCAGGTGGCAACAAGTAGCTATTGTAGTGGATAAGCAAAAATCAAACTTGTTTGAGGCCACCCTCGCATTGAATCATTGTGAATTTATTAGCGTTTTCATATTCATATTATTTATTGCACTCCATAAGTAAGTTAGTAGGTAGTTAACGCTGCAGTCGTACACGTAAATTTTATTTTAGAATCTATATTACATAAAGCTAATGTATATACGTTTCTTCATATTTAACCCAACGAAGAAGCCATTGCTCGAATTTAATAAAAAAAAACTCACCACGACATATACAATACTAAATAATCTGTGTTGTACCTATACCATTTACTCGAAGATTTCAATTTTAGCAATGTATACGGAAGCATGTTTAAAATGCCAAATTCATAATTTAAAGCCACAGTTACACAGAAATATTTCAGTCCTTCATTTAAAAGCAACACGGATATTACTTTAAAAGTAAAGAAAGGTATACAATGTTATTTCCTCGAGTCCTCTTCCTTGAATTGTAAATGTACATCACAATAAAAGTTTTACAATGGTTTACAGAGGAAACTAGAGAATGAACTTTGGCTACCACGCACATCATACTAACCAAGGTACTTTAGTAGAAACGTACATAAACCTAAGTATTATAATATATCTACTTTATACCTTTAACTACTTTTGATGGATGTCCATACATCTATATTTTTTTTTTATATTGCACTTCAAGATTGACCTCATCCCACCTGATGTTAAGTGGTAATGAGGTCCTAGCTTAAGGGGGACAAGTACAGCATAATAAATATGTTACTGGACTTATCGCCCTTACCTTGAAGGTTTGACCCCTGCTACTAATGTAGCACCCCCCAGGAGCTCTGGAAACCTTACTCACACGCAGGAACACAACAACACAGAAGTGATTGTTATTTGGCTGCGGTCTTCTGTAAGGTGGAGGTATTTCACCAGTCAGGCTGCTCCAGTTCGAGCGATAAATCGCTATGCCCTACCTCTCTTATGTGTGTTGCTCTTTTACACGAAAAGAACTGAATGGATTTTAGATAGATGTAGACAGTTTTAGATAGTGTAGCAGCGTTAGGGTAGGCAGCAATTCGCTGTTGCTGCTTTAGATATTCTATATTCCCTTGGCACCGTCACTAGGCGATGAGAGGTGCGGGGGGATTTTTGTGGGTAGTCCCTGCTCTTCTCAAAACGGAGGAGTCCCACACACATCGCTGCCTCCCCCAACGCAGCAGTGTTTAATAATCTCATTTGGGTAACACGAACTAATCAAGTGTAAAGTATTACTATCAAGTATTATTTAAAAAAATATTTATAGAGTATTCTGTATAAGTTGATCCAATATTCTCATCAACCCATTTACTAAATTTCGTTTAAGTCCATTTGATTTTTTCATGATCTATCCATACAAACTGCCACGTTTAATCTGTTAGGAGTTAATGTTGTTGTTGAAATAATATTTTCAAATGTTCAACCCAAAATGCCAGACAGGAAGATCCAAACAAATGACGTAAACTAAGTCTGCGAAAATCTTTTTCGGACCGGTGCACACTGCAGCGCTCCAGCGCTCGCATTGTTACGTTACACGGGATGCTTCCGGTCAGCACACGTCTTTACAGTTACTTTTTTATAAAGTCAGACCGCACCGCTCATATTTTATTCAGCGGACCCGCCGGGACGCGGGGCGAAAGTTTTGACGCGAGCAATCGGCTAAAAGTGCCGGAACAACAATCAATTTGAAGCTGACCGCTTGTCCGACATGCGGAGTGCGTGTTACGCTACTTCTTCATCACGGATACGAGGGAAGGGCGTTAGGTTAAACGACTGTGGAGCGAGTAGAATGCAAACTTTTTTTTGCTTAGAAAGAAACTTCGAGTTTATTTTTTCCGTCGTGGTTATAGAATAGATGAGCTCGGTGGCGCAGTAGCTATAATAGACGCTGCATGCACTATTGTCAATGGTCAATTTTGCAGAAAACTTTTCTGAATCGATCGGATCTGGTTCTTCTGGGTCAGTTAGTGTCCGTTTTTGATAATAATACCACAAGAGAAAATCTTAGTTGGAGACAAGGTGATCGCTGTGATGGTCTGAGGCAGTAATGTAGTGTACTAATTGTTGAACTCTTGACCTGGCCTCTCCTCTCTCACTTCACTCACTATTTGACCTCTTTGACTTCTTGGACTTATTTGCACTATTTAAATAAAACCACTGTTTGTTCTTGATTTAGGAATATATTGACAGAATAACTTTGGCTACCTATTAAACCGACGGAAAATCTTGTCACCGCGATGTAACAGGGGATAACTCCATCTATTAGCCGATCTTAGGAACTAATCATTTGAATTTAAATTTTAAATTTGACACATTCGATTTAACATTTCCGCCCACCAAGGGCATTTAGTGCAAAAATGGCCTTTTTAAATAAATTTAACAATCCGCCCACCGTAACTTACTTATTGAACTATTAAAACAAATAAATGAACTAACAACTAATAACAATAAAACATCAAACTTAATAAATGTAAAATAACACGCACTTTTAAACAGTATAAAGACATTTTAACACACTACACCTTATTATTCGTTATTATGTACAGTTTAAACTTTAAACAGTGGACAAAAATTAAAACAAACTACGTACTAAAACTAAACATTATTATGAACAGGCAGAACACACAACTTAGATGTAGGTCTCTTAATTGTGGATGATCTTACACGAATTGTGACCACACGGGTTACGTCATCACTACCCGGGTGCTTTTCTACGATTCTATCCATAAATTGAGGTTGAATCCTCTATCCAACACAAGTAACACATTTCGAACTAAAGTTTTGATACCTGCTATCCAGTAAATTTTAATCGTCAACCGTATGCTTGCGTATAAAATATTTTGATGTGCACCTGTGATCAAGAGCTTACCCGAATAAGATGTATTGGAAAGTACGATAGAGTGTTTGGTCTCTTGTGATTACTATGATTGTTCTGTATTCTACCACTCACTCGCATAATTCCTTGATGATCTAAATATAACGTAAAGGTTTTAATTTTGAGTTTTTAGACTTTCAAAAAACCTTGATCTTACTATTGTAAATATTCTTAATTAAATCCTTCTATTACATCACATACAGCAAAATAATGCATTAGCTATTTCCTCTTTAGATAAGTATTTCTTATGTTGCTCACTCCATTGGTAAAATCATCTCCTACAATATGCTACCACTCTCAGCAAACGTGGTAAAGAAGAGAAACGCTGTAGTATAGTATCTTCACCCATTGTATTAAAATGTGACTTAACATGTTCTTCTTCCATGGTTTCATTTACATTTTTTGGTCTGGTGTAAGTAATATCTGGTTCACGCAAAAAATTCGGACCAGAAAACCAAAGCTCATTACTTGAAAGTGTATCAGGCTGAATACCCCGTGAAGCACAATCTGCTGGGGTGACTATTCAACCATGCTAGCACTACTATTGAATCTGTCCATGCCTTGATGTCGCTTCTTGGAACTTTTAATTCTTCGGCTACTTCTACCATCATCAAATCCATGTACTTCGCGAGTGTTTTCAGTGCCCAAAGTACCCAACCATCGAGGTATGCGAACAGATGTAAGATGAGGTAACACACCACGGTAAGTATGCCATTCCTTTTTTAGTTGTTCTGGAATTGGTTCATCCCAAGTAATGCTTGCAAGTCATAATTTTTGGATTAACATTTTTGCAATAATTATGCTTGGAGCTAACCATTCCAGATGATCAAATAATCGTGGTATTACTAATAATGATCTTTTTGTTTCAGGTCCCGGCGACGTCGTGGGAAGATTCACCGAGTACCGCAACTGATCTTCGCTTCTGTCCTAGGTAATACCTAAAATCTTAGTTATGTTATCTTCTTTTATGTCTATTTCCTTGTCCTGCATTTTATTAGTGTCCTTTTGTTTTTCTTTTTCTTCTATCATTTGTTCTTTATTATTCAGTTCTAGTGTGTTCTTTTGCTTTGTTATAACATTTTCGCTTTGACTTTCCATCATATTTATTTGTGACAGTAATTGATTATCATTGCTATTCCATTTTTGTAATGGAAATCCACCTCGTAATAATAGCTCTTTCATTTGCTTATACAATTCCAGTCCTTCTGTAACATCTTTACATCCTGTCATTAAATCATCCATATAGAATGATTGTGCTACCTTTGATGCAGCGAGAGGTAAGTCTTTACCTTCATCATAACTTCTTGATTTAATGCTCGAACTGCTAAGTATGGTGCGGAAGCTGTTCCAAAGGTGACTGTTAATAATTCAAAATCTTCTATTTCAGATTCGGGATCTTCACGCCACACTATTCGCTGATACATAGCGTCTTCTTCTGATATCAGAACCTGCGGATACATTTTCACGATATCAGCCACCAGTACGATCGGATGTTCTCTCCTGCGCAACACCAGATGACGTAAATCAGCTTGAAGCTTAGGTCCCACCATCAAAGCGTCGTTAAGCGATACACCAAAACTATTCTTGCTAGAAGCATTAAAGACCACGCGCACTTTTGTAGTTGTTTTATCATTCCTAACAACAGCATGATGAGGTAAGTAGACAGCTTCATCTGTTTTTGAGTCACACTTTTTCACAGGTCTCATGTGTCCTAAAAGTAAGTACTCTTTTATTACATCAGCATAACATTTCTTCAAATCCAAATCTTTCGATAGCCTTTTTTCTAATGCCTCAAATTTCTTTACAGCTATTTGCCTGGAGTTGCCACCTTTACAAGTTGGTTGATCTTCGCTGAATGGTAACTTGACAATGTATCGTCCATCAGATGTTCTTTTTGTTGTTCTCGCGAAAAACTCTTCACATTTTTGCTCTTCCTCTGTCCATAACTTGTTCTTAGTAAATGATTGTTCTTCAATTTCCCAAAATCTTTTCAATGTGTCATCTTCATTTATTTGTGCGTGCATCACCTTTATTTTAGACGTTTCTTGGCATGGATTCCGATGGTCACTATCAACTGTTCCAGAAACGATCCATCCAAATGTTGTATTTTGGGCAATAAGTAAACCATCAGGACTTTTCTGCATTCCTTCTTTTAGAATTTGACTGAAAACATTAGCGCCTAGCAGCAAATCTATCTTTTTGGGAGTTTTGAACTGGGGATCAGCTAAGCACATATGATCTAATTCTACCCAATTGATGGAGTGTATCTGTTGTTCTGGTATATGAGAGACCACTAAGTTCTTAAGAACGTAAGCCTTAAGTTTGATCTCAAAACCATTTATCCTCGACTGCAGATGAATGGTTACTACGTGACTAAACGTAGTTGCACTTTTGTCTCCCAATCCAGTAACAGAACCTCTTATCTTTTCTTTTTTCAGCCTTAACAATTGTACTACAGCCTCTGTAACAAAACACGCTTGCGAACCTTGATCGACTAAGGCTCTTACTACCTGTTGCTCACCAGATTCAGACGTGGCATTTACTAGAGCTGTAGCAAGTAAAACTTGCCCATTCTTAGGTGTCCTAGTTGTGGTGCATGAAACTATTGGTGCAGCACTGCTCGCAGCATTAGTATTTTCAATAGGTTTAGTTTCATTAGTTTTTTCCAAATCCAAATGTAAAAGAGAGTGATGCCGCCTATGACAGATCCTGCAACTAGTTGGCTTATTGCATTGGTAGCTGCTATGATTGCTACCCAAGCAATTGAAGCACATTCGATTCTTTCGCACAAAATCGCGCCTCTGGTCTAAATCTAATTTGACAAATTGTTTACAGAAACACAACTTATGTTCTTCTGAGCAATACTCACAAGTAATTCTGTTAGAAGTGTTAGCGGACAGCATAACTTTTGGCTTGGAATATGGACCATTACCATAATGTTGTATGCTTTTTTTGGAATCAATAAACTCGAACGCCCGGAAACGATTTTCCAAAAAAGTTTTGAATTGATCTAAAGTTGGCAAGTTATTGGACTCCGTATCAGAATTATGTAATTCCCAATTTTTGCGCGTTTCTGCATCTAACTTGTAAGCAACAATATGAATAATGATGACGTCCCATGTGCTCACGTCAATATCAATATTTGTTAATGCATTTACACAATCCATGGTGGTATCTAAAAGTTCTTTCAAACCCGTTGCTGATTCGTTAAGTAGTTTTTTTTGCCCAAACAAACGTTTCAAAATACAATTGGCTATAAATTTCTTATTGTTGTACCGTTTTTCTAGAAGATACCAGCATTGAATGTAATTTGCGGCTGAAATTGGCGTATATCTAATCAATTGTTCGGCTTCACCAGACAAGTGAGTTTTCAAATAATGTAACTTTTGTACATTGTCTAAGGACTGATTGTTGTGCACTAAAGATAGAAACAAATCCCGAAAAGTAGTCCATTCTGAGTAAGCGCCTGAAAATATAGGAATGGTGATTTTAGGAAGTCGTACAATTTGATTGGACACGTTACCAACTTTGTTTACATTAGTTTCACGCTCTTTATCAGTTAATTTACCAATAGCTACTTTCAGTAAAGACTTGTAAACTAAATACTCTTCTTCAGTTATTTCGTAAATTTCCGTCTTGACATATTCTGAACTAGCTAACTCATCTGGATCCGAAATTTCATGCAATTTGGTATTGTTTGACCTGAATAGAGACCAATCTCTTTCCAAATTCTCAAGTCTAGCTTCTACATACTCTTTGCTAATTCTGTCCTTAGGGCTTTTCTTGAAGTTAACTAAACCCTTCGCAATTGACTTTCGTAAGTCAGTTTGCACATTCAATAACTTATTCATTGTGCTAATTATTAAAGTTACTTGAAAAACTTTCTAAGTTTCTATGACATTTAGCAAAAATCGAGCATAGGTTCTTGCCGCTTCCAGAACCGCCGCCAAATCTCGGCTGCCCTCTGGTTACCTGCAGAATTACAGCTACCTCCTGGTTAGCTGCTGGAGACCCACGCCTTAGCCGCAGCAGTCCACTGCGAGCGCGGGTTGTGGTCACTCACTGACCACTAATCAAAAATTATGACCTTACAGTCATCCGACTCCGTAGGACCAAAATGATGAACTCTTGACCTGGCCTCTCCTCTCTCACTTCACTCACTATTTGACCTCTTTGACTTCTTGGACTTATTTGCACTATTTAAATAAAACCACTGTTTGTTCTTGATTTAGGAATATATTGACAGAATAACTTTGGCTACCTATTAAACCGACGGAAAATCTTGTCACCGCGATGTAACAGGGGATAACTCCATCTATTAGCCGATCTTAGGAACTAATCATTTGAATTTAAATTTTAAATTTGACACATTCGATTTAACACTAATATTATAAACGAGAATGTATTAGAACATCTGCATATATGAATGTCTGTATGTATGTTACTTTTTCACGTGTAATAGATGAGATTAAAATAAATCAGGTACAGGTATCCTGAAATAAGGCAAACGAAATTACAATAATTGCATGCAAAGGTGACGTTAAAACGTTAACCTTTATACACAAGCGTTACTCAATGGAACGATACTTTTTGATGTATGCACGTTCTGCAAAAATTGTAGATGCTGAAAATTTCTTTGAGACTGGCATCAAGTAACATGAAACTTGTAAATCAATAAAATTACGTCATTCAAATGACGTAATAAAAAAATCTTAGGCAACTTTATTAAAAGTGAGAAGATTTATTCATCATAGGGAATTCCCTACAATTGTTCCCCCATGCTATATTTTATTTAAATATCGGCGGATGACAATTCACCCTCGTTTCTTTAATCGCCGTACTAATTCATCCACAGATAACGTCAGGCCACAGAAGAACCCACGGCGATTAATTGACGAGGACATCCGACTGTCCCTTGGAGACAAAGGTCTGATAAATAGCAGAACTGCAGCTGGGGTTAGAGATATAGCGGGGAAGGGAGCGGAAGCGGCGAAAGCCCAGAGTCTCTGCCTTGAGTTTAACTGGCAACGGGGAGCAACGCCGCAGTGTTCGATTTTAAAACCCATAAAATCTTGTCGCTCCAGCACCACGTTGCTGAAATTAGAGGCAAAGACTTAAGAGAGCTTACCCTGATCAGCCCTGTTTCTATTGAGACTTAATTTCCGGACACAACAGACATGTTTTTATCAAAATCAAACCTATGTTCGACAATTAAATTAAGACATTTAATTAAATTATTATTAGTCAGTAGTGGATATGGTTCAGTATCAGTGGTACCTCTAAGAGTATTATATAAATTAGATACGTAAGATGCCTTATTGGAATAAACCCGTATTTTACAATAATTACAATAATAATAATATCTAACAAGAGTAATAATAAAAAGGTGTTTAAAAGTGAGCCACTTGAATTTTTTTCCGTAATTGTATTTAGTATGTAATTGTTTTTCATGACACATATTCAAGAAAGGCACTACTAATTCATTCCAAATATGAAAAGCTATAAAAAGAACGAATGTTTTATTATTACTGCTTCAATTAGGGTTACCTATCACTTTACCGAATTATTTTTGGCCGATTCTACGCTTCACCGAACAACGTTTCGCCGAATCATTTATTAGCTTTAGGTCCAAAATCTTTTTAAATATTGGACTATTTTTTTTTTGATAGATTTTTCTTTCCGCTACGCTACACTTTAGCTCTATTTAAAGACGTGGCTTCTCAGAGACGTCGAATGTATTTGGGCGGAGGTGGGTAAGTGAAATTATCTTCTTTTGTATTTGAAATGTCGGAATTTATTAGGGATTTCCAACAGGGCCGCCATAATTAGGCTCTTAACTTACTACGAGTGGCAGCCATTCTCTCAGAGATTAATCTACGAGTAGACCTTTTGGTGCAGAAAAACACAATTCTCTATTTAACAGTACATTGTTATTAGGGACAAAGCGATGGAACCGAAAATTAAAAAAAAAAACATTTGAATGTAAAACGCCCGCCTAAAAAAAAATTAATGAAACAGGTAAACTTCTCGTATTTTTTTAATGTTGTTTTTTTTAAGACAACCCTCTTTTGGCACCAACTGCAAAGAACTATAATAATAAAAAATAATGACCTGTATAATAAGAAAATAACTTTATGACCTAAGCAGTTTAAAGTAACTGTCACGAAATATTTCCTGTACCTGAGTATTTTTTTTTTAAATGTTCAAGTCAATCTTAGATTTTAACACATTCGCGTTTCGTTTAACATTTAAAATAAGTCAATAGTTCATCATCTGTAAGTAGTTCGTATTAACAACTAAAAAATGTTGTCGCTTTTTGACTCGTTAACTTTATTTAAATGTTCATATCAAATAGTTTACCGCTTAGTGTTGTAAATATAAGGTACTAGCTGTGCCCGCGACTTCGTTCGCGTGGACTACATCCTTTCATGGTCGGTTTTACCCCTTTCTCCCCTAATATTCGAAACAAAAAGTAGTCTATATTATAATCCAAGTTTCGACCTATATTTGTGCCAAATTTCATATCTCTAACTTCAAAAATAAACATTTTTCCATATAAACTGTCAAAGGTGGTATTACCCCCATCCCCCCCTTATTTTCTAATAAAAAGTAGCCTATGTCCGTTCTTGAGATTCAACGTATACCTATACCAAATTTCATCAAAATCCGTTCAGCTGTTTAGGCGTGAAAGAGTAACGGATGAACAGACAGACAGACAGAGTTACTTTCGCATTTATAATATTAGTATGGATACTCGTATTTACATCCGTTCAACAGAATCACAGTAAACAATTGCAATTCGATTTTAGATTTTATACCAACGATATAAAGGTGGTGGTGGCGGTGGTACAAGATTCATAGTGCAGGTCTGACGTGTTGTGTTCAGTTGAAGAGAACCTCACACCTCAGCCCAACGCATTGCGGCTTTTCATTTCAGCCTGCACAATCATTTCCTTGTCTGTCACGACATCATTACCGTTTTAATTAATTTCGTGCTTAGCACATGTTAGTTTAGCGACCCCAACGGTGCAAATTGGTGAACAAATAAGAGATAAGTGCCAACTCTTGAAGTTAAGATCAGGGTTGCCAGGTTTAAACTAAAAAATGTAATTATTGAAAATATAAAATAATTATTTAGTACAAGTTTAATGTCAAATATTTTTAGTTTTTCGGTAGCATTCATTAATAGTGGAAAAGTATCGAGAACGTTTCAAACATTTATTTTTATTCCGAAAACCAATGCTTGTAGCTTTTGTTTGTTAAGCAGAGGTTTCAATTTATAAACTAAGACACTGATATCACACAGCAAAAAAAGAATGTGAAAGTTCTGAAATTTTAGACAACAGAGAATTCTCGTAACTTTTAAAGGTAAAAGTTTTTCACCCTTACAAAATTAAAACTACTGCACGCATAACCGGTGCCACACTTACATAAATGATATTGGACGTCCGAAGCTGCAAAATCGATTGCGTGTAGGTACGCGTAATGTGGCAAGATTAAAATAAATATTACTTAATATTGATATCAAAATCAACTCATCTTTAAAGGATTTCATAATTTAAGACAATATAGTTAATCCGTTTGGCAGCCCTAGCTTAACCCCAGACTTGACAAATAAATAGGCCCTCCTTATCTTAACCCCTATTAATTCTTGTTTGTTCTGTTGCCATTTTTGTCCCGTTATTCGTATTTCGCCGTACAATTTACGTAAAAGGAAATTCAAGATGATGTTACAAAAGTGCAATGTATTTAGCTGGAATACTTGCGACTTTGGCGTCGCGCCATCTCTGCGGTCCCGGGTTCGATTACCGGTTAGGCCAATATCGGAAACGCACATGTCTCTATTTTCTCGAGTCTGTGTGTTGTGATACCACTGTCATTTATGAGTGGTTAAGCTTCTTACCACCGATTCAGAACAATGCACGAACAATGATATTTGATAATTTGTATATATTTTCGTGAAAAGAAGGTTTAAATAAATTAAATTGTTACCCTTGACCACTAAAAATTATCGAAATATCACATTGAATTATTATCAGCCGGTTAAAAATGCATGAGAGTTTAAAGTGAAAACTTTGACCTAGTTTTAACGCGGCTCAAATAAAAAAGGGCCATTTTGACCGACTTACCAAAATGGCATCAAATTATTAGTAGTATAGAAGTAGTTTATTATTCTTTGGCTGTTGTTTAAAACAGGACTCAATTTTTATATATGACTCGTAAGAATCACACAATGCCCAACCAGTATAACCTTGTCATGTTAAGTGCTTACTAAACAAGTATTGAATGCTATCGAAAATTTATGCGAATAGAATTCCTCACAAAATATAACGCGCACAAGTAGTAAAGTAAGTAAAGTAGTACATATCCAGTATACATAGGTACTATTATTGATTTGCTCCTCATGTGTATGGTTTTCCGAATTAAATGAATAAAATGTCTCGCTCGTCACGAAATCTTCCCTGCCGTTTTGGGAAATATGATCCCATGAGTAAACCTTTCACTTTTCCGTTGTATACAACCCCAATTTTTTGACAGGAATGTTGAATTGAAAAGCACACATGATATATTATTCACTTTTACCAAGGAGGTAAAGGACGGTGGGAAATTATGGGACAAAACAATCTAGTGAGGTATTTATTCGTAGGTATAACTTGCTGTAACCTATTGGCGTAACCAAATCTGTAAAATTTCACCACACATCACTTTTTGACTTAAAGTTCAAAGTATGTAACATCGTATACCCACCATATAAATAAATATTGACAACATCACATACATTGATTTGAAATTTTAATTAAAATTTTCAGTCAACGTCAATAGGTAGTTACTTTTTTGCCCAGACTTTTCTTAGCTTAACCAATTCATAAACAAATAAGTATCAAAAAGGAGTCCTTTTTGATACTTATTTGTTTATGATGCCTTTTATATATTTGAGATCACAACAACAAATATTAGAAACAGAAAATTTTTATCTCCCCGTTGCGATGCGGGAATCGAACCCACGACCTTCACGTATCGCGCGTGCTGCTCTTACCAACTGAGCTAACCGCAAGTTATCGTAGGCGATGAAATTTTTCTACTGTATCAACCGTTAGCCTGGTAATATTTAAAGTTCGCTAGTACGGCGGTTAGTACTATAAAAATAATAAAATCACAACAACAAGTTAATAAAAATGAGTTCAAAAGGTAAACCCTGAAAACGGGAAGCTGAAAAAGCAAACAAAGACTAGAGCAAATACTAACAATGTTTATTTCGGAAATATATAAATATAGGTCTTTCTTTCGATATGAAACAAACTATAATAATGTATAGTGCGCGTGTGTTGAATCAGGGAGAAGGCGATTGACATTAGGCTTGAGAAAACGCACATGAGAAATTTGAAGATAGTATGATCACGGAACAAAATGAAAGAAACCGTCGTAAAGGACAAATTCAACTAGTGGACTATTAAGATACTCCTACCGATATTTAATATTTAAATAAATAATAATAAATAAATAAATATTGGACAACATCACATACATTGCTCTGATTCTGTAGTAAGTAGCTAAATCACTTGTGTTACAGAAATCAGAAACAACGAAGGTACCACAACACCCAGACCCGAGACAATATAGAAAAGTTCGTTTCCCATATTGACCCTACCGGTGATCGAACCCGGAACCTCAGAGATGGCGCGACGCCAAAGTCCGGCCCACTCGCCTCTCGGCTACGAAGGTCGTCAATATATAATAAAATATAATTATGTTACCAAATATAGTTTAGAAGTTATGAAGGAGCGTAAGAATAAACATACATAAATACATATTGGACAAAATCATAACCTCTTTGGTACCTTGCCGTTATTGGGTAACAAGCTCAAAAACTTCCAAGCTGACATTAATCTTCTAAACATAAAAGTTTGTTGCTTAAAATTTCCGCCTTAAAATGATTCAAACAACGATTGTTACCACAGAAACAGCGACTTTCTTTAAGGGCATAACAAGATAACAAAATTAAAAACAAGCCATCTGCTCCTGTTATCAATATCCTCCAAGGTTTGTCGTGAACTTGCAAATTGGATAAAAACTTCAGGCCCACACGAAACAACGTAAGCTAAGTATAAAGCCGTGTTTACAACAATGGAGCGAGGTAGGCACCGTGCCTGACTGACGTCATCAAAGTTCACAAGAAACAATTGTTATCCTTCTTGTTAATATTAACTTGTTACCGTTATAATTCTGCACTGTTGGAAAAAAGGATTTCAATTAAACTTGGTACACGACTATAAAAAGCTACTATGTAGAAAATCTAGATTCGATGAACAAATGAAATTGTAGGCTTTAATTTACCTGTAAAACAAATAACAATAAAGAACAACTTATAAAAACGACTAAATCAATGTTGAAAAATATATTAGTCTTTGAATTAACTTTTAATTCTTGCTAGGTTGCAAAATATATTATATAAGCAGCTAGCTAACTTGGGTGTTACACGAGTTGTTTTATCAAAAAGGTGGATAAGATTAAAAGACTGAAATAAGTTTTAGTAACTAACCAAGGTAGGAGGAACCTTTTGGTCTAATATATTAACGTTAAAATAAACACATCCTTTGTTATCCCTACTAATATATCCCTACTATACATATATAATATTATAAATGCGAAAGTAACTCTGTCTGTCACGCTTTCCCGCTTAAACCTCTCAACGGATTTGATGAAATTTGGCATAGGTATACGTTGAACCTCAAGAACGGACATAGGCTACTTTTTGTTAGAAAGTAAGGGGAAGGGGGGGGGGGGGGGTAATGCCACCTTTGATAGTTTATATGGGAAAATGTTTATTTTTTAAGTTAGAGATATGAAAGTTGGCACAAATATAGCTCAATTAAAATATAGACTACTTTTTGTTTCGAATATTAGGGGAGATAGGGGTAAATCCGACCATGAAAGGATGTAGTCCACGCGAACGAAGTCGCGGGCACAGCTAGTTATCAATATGTCTTAAAATCTCTTCTATACTAACTCAAACAAGGCATAAGCGCTAGCAGAAGGTCTAAAAAACAATTATAAATACATACGTCTTACAAAAAATTGTTAGAAACATTTAAAGCATTATCATTTGCGAGTCCATCAATGGAATGTACTAACGACAAGATATATTCATTCGACAGTCGTAAAACACATTTTTAAATCAAATAATGAATGCTGCAAATTCAAGTCGATTACAAACTCAAGACTTTTCCAGTGACGTAACATTCAACGTCCCTCAAAGACTACTCAATGTTAACATTTGAATGTAGTGCCTACCTACTCGTTGTTATAATTATGCGTCATAACTAATCTCGCAATAGGCGTCCTGAGTTAAAAAATTAAAACTCGGCGCTCGAAGAAAGATGACGAGGTAATCAAATTTCTTGCAACTTCGGCAAGTCGGAGCGAGTTCTCAGATTCAATTAGTAGATACGCGCGATGTCGCTCCCCCCTCCCCCCACTCTCACTTGTCTCCGCCCAGACTTCTTCCTATGTTCATTACTATGCCCATAAGTATTATGACATTCCGTTTGACTTTAGCTTTTCTAGATAAAGCAGTGAGTACCTACCTAACTGATACATCCAAATGACAGAAAAGCATCTACGAGTGTTTATAAATCAAAGTCTTTATCTAAATCTTTTAATTATTAAAAGTATGATATTTCTATCATCATTTATTTTTATTTTATTTCACAAATAATCCACAACTCTCCAAACATTTATTACAAATCTTAAAAATCTCTATATTACTCGTAAAGACGAAATTTCCTTATCGCTTTCCAAATCAAATTTATTTATTTGTGATACATAAGTTAAACATGTAAAATAAGGAGCAAGTAACACTGGGATTTATAAACATAACTATAAACAATACCAACGGATCAAACCTCATAAAAACACCTATTTTTATGGGACTTGTATCCAGTAAATCATTGGTAAAAGCTGAATAACACAAATATATAGAAATACTTCCAACAATCTAATTATATTTGTGTTGTAATAAATACAAATCCGTAGATATGTTTTTTAAGCTATGGCAATACTAGTGTGCTCCTGGCATCTTATGTGACATTATTCTGTAGCTTTGTGCCTCAAGAAGTTACCAAAACATGCCGCCAGTGTTGTGGTAAGAAGTCACCGTACCTAATACAGCAATATGCTCACGGCAGCCATACACTTATGCCTGCGCGAAAACTTCAGTCCAAACTCGTCGCAAACTTCACAAATACATTTTCGGCGTCCTTTGAACACGAACATTGGCGAAGTGGAAATGGAAATGAGGCAGCAGAACCTAATGACACAATACAGTGTACTAGCACTACGCACGTACACTCAGAATGAAGAAAAGTTAGGTACGAGTTTTTGGACTTTGGGTTTTACTGCAAACAGGACGATACCAACAACTGCTGTATGTCATCAGCCATCTAAGGCCATGTATTACATCAATCAACCTACAGAAAGTTATGTTATTTATGTAGTTTTATCTAAACTTATATGTAGAATGAAGATCTAAAGTTTCAAAGAGTTATTCTACTAACAAATATAAGTGTAGGAAGTTTTACTGGGAAAACTATCTTTTGATATTTTAGTTTTCAATCAAACACGTATTCCTAGGAATAAGTTTTTCCAACAAATCGTATCTATTGCTTGCGAATATTATACTTTGCCAGCATTAACTGAATAAGCTAGAAAATAAGTAATTGGATCTTATTTACAAACTTCGAATTCTTTGTGTGGAATTCAATATGTTTTCCTGGTACATCTATTGTTGAAACTCAATGTAATGTAGGTAAATCTTCGTTTATTACAGAACTAAAAAAAATATGACATGTATTGTCTTTGTTTTTTGATTTAGCCACATTGTAAGTCGAGATAAATGCTACATAGATGTACATTGTAGGTAGGCCTCCAAAGCTCCAAAGGTTCTGGGTTCGATCCCGATCCGGTCGGGTCAATTTGGAAAATGAACTTTTCTTAATTGACTTGGGTCTGGGTGTGCTGGGATGACGCCCCCAGTTAGTATCCGTCGTCTGGTATTCATAGTACAAGGGAAAACCTTAGTTTGAGACCAGGTGATTGGTGTGATTGTCTGGCGCATTTATTTATTTATTGTATGCAACATTCATGTAATAACCGACTTCAAAACAGGAGGCTTACCAATTAGGTTATATATGTATATATTTTGTGTTCGCTTCATCGTTTGGAAATAAAGGAAAATCGGTGTCTTTTGCTTAAAGTAATTATGACTGCCAACCCTCTTTAAGTCTAGCTATAGCTAATGAATAGTCCTATAAAATATCATAGTATTGCGACAACGCTTCATAAACTATAAGTACAGGCAACGGCATGTTAATTTATACACTTCGTACTGACCTTATACCGTTGTCATAAAAACTAATATCAAACTGCAAGTGTTTTCATAGTTTTGACTGCAACTTTGACAGGCTTCAATAAAAGCATTACATTAAATATTAGAAACAGAAAAATTTCATCTCCCCCTGCGGTGCGGGAATTGAACCCACGACCTTCACGTATCGCGCGTGCTGCTCTTACCAACTGAGCTAACCGCAAGTTATTGTAGGCGATGAAATTTTTCTGCTGTATCAACCGTTAGCCTTTCGGTAAGTGCCCTCTGCCGAATATGTTTATATCTACATACCTATCGGAGATATATCTACATATATAGGGGGAGATGAAATTTTTCTGTTTCTAATATTTAAAGTTCGCTAGTACGGCGTATAGTACTATAAAAATAATAAAAGCATTACATTAAGTCTTTAAAGTGGTTTACAGTATAACATATTAATAAAGTAATCAACCCATATTCTTTTTGAGTTGTAGTTTGAAAAGATCTGAGATAGCAAAATCAGTTTACAAAACGGTAAATTAAATCCCTGCCATGCAAATCCATGATCGCTTAAGGTAAAGTCCTGTAGATGTCGCAGTGTGTAAAAGTCTTTTTACCCCCAAATTTTCTACCCCGTTTCCCTACCCTATTTATTGTGACCAATTTAACATACATTACTTTATTTGATCTGCTCCTTTCCAAATCAAACGTTAGTAAAAGGGTAATTAAATTGGTTTCTTACGTGTAATTTATTACAATATTTTTGATATTTCGGTTCAAAAGAAACGAAATAATGCTGATTTGACAATAATGGGAAGTCCATATTATAAAAATTATTAAAACAAGAAGGGTAAAGCTCAGCCCCTTTTTTCCAAAATTAAATACCTACAACGTAAAATAAAGCACAGTAAATTTTCAAATACTTCAAATAATAGACTATTTTTATACATCTATCAATCACGACTACAAAAAAGCGAAATTAATAAATCTGACAAAAGTTTCCAAGAAAAAGTCAGGGCAAATTCCATCAACGGTTCTTTTCTTAGAAACAGGTTCCATAAATTAAGTCAACCTTGAGAGTACATTTTAGAGCTTTCTCGAACCAACATTCATAAGTTTTTTTTTACCTACAAATTCAAACATTTAAAAAAAGTAAGGCCTTGGCCTGGTGAAAATGACAAATCCTTAGAAAAATAAATTATTACCCACATAACGAACTACTTGGAAAACAAAAAAAATGTGATTCATATTGCGTTATTCAGATGTTAATAGTAACAAAAATGATCTTGTTGCCTTTTTCCAGTTGCGCGGATCCAAATTATTTCAAACGCTAATACTTGTCCTTACTTGACACACCTTATAGTTTTAAAACAAAACTAGCTTTTTGCAACAAAAAGTAAAAAATCCAAACAAACTACGATCGTGTACGAGTGGCGTATAATTTTTGACAGACGTTGTCCTGTCATTACGACGACTATTTAATTCGAATTGGTTTTCATCATAGATATATTATCTTAGAATAAGGAAAGTATAGAAACCGCATCATGACAGCAACAATGTTACCGTCCACCCCAAAATATTTTTTTTCAACATTGTTTTGACGTTTAACAATTTAAAAATGAGTATTAATATCTATTTATTCTTTGGTAATGTAGCTAATGTCGATTTTAATATCGATAAAATGTGATAAAAATATGGGTGGTGTAGAAATAGGGATCTTTTTGTTCTGTCGATATATAAATAATGCATACATAAATAAATATCAGGCTATATCACATTGACCTGAGTCCAAAGTAAACAATTTAAGCACTTGTATTATGGAAACCAAAACCAACGGTGGAACTAGCCCTGCTTTCCTTCATAATTTCCACCAGAGTAGTACTAACATGCTAGGATGAAGAAGACTACAAGAAAGCAGTTGAATAATTTAACTTTTGTACGACTGTATGCTATGAATACCAAAGTGTATCAGCATATCGACAATCCAGTACATACTTGATTTCGTTTATGATGTTTGCATAAGTATACGAAAAAATAAAATTACAGTGCTACCAATATTTATTATAAAAAATATATAATTTTACAAATTAGCGATTTGTGTAAAATTAAAACTTTTTGCAAACAAATGACATGTAGTTTAGTACAACCATAGATCAGAGGATCTCAATCTCATATTACTTTGCAGTTTACTTTATTGATTTTCGCCCTGCAATGGGATTCTGTTTTCACATTTCCTGTAACAAAATACAAATTAAATAAAGTGAATTTAGTTAGACATGTTTATATTTATATATCTCGTGAATCATACTTGTTCAATTTATGTCGAACTAAATCAAAAATTTCATACGATGCAATAGGTACATTATGCCATTGCCGATATTTTAAGAGTGACACCATTTTTTACCAGTCTTGATTAATTCTTATTTACGTGGTATCATAAAATAACTGAAAATATTTTGAACAGATCTAAAAGTGTGTGCTAAAAGCGATCTAAAAGTGAATGTGTTCCAAAATTTTATCGACAAGTACGATGAAATTTTTTTCATTGGCACATCACTACAACAACAAATATGCATTATTTAAATTTGAAAATTTGGTTATAAATGCGCCTTTATTTTGGGAAAATTAAAAATCTTAAAGGTTAACAAGATTTTTGTAAATCTTTGGCTCATTTTTACTACATAATACGAAAATGTTTTTGCAAAACTTACCGATGAAGACGATATTGAATAACTCTCGTTATTTTTTAAATCACAAACTTAGAAACCACCATCGTCTTTGATATACAGTTATCCACGTCCGCAATTATAATAATTATTTGTTTTAATTATTTGTATCTATGTATATTATATTCCTAGATGTAACGCTAAAAACCGCAATTGGGACGTAGCTGTCTTATTCACATCTAGTCATACAGCGCCACCTAGTGTGACTGAAACAAAAACCACTCAGAGCTTGTATTGGAGTCCGCATCTGCAGATAGAAAATCTATGGACTGGACTCCGGAGTTGGAGTCCAGACCATAGACTGCCAATAGAACGTTACCAAATTGAAAATACATTCAATTTCAAATACGACTAATTTTAATGGCCGTATTTTAATCAGTGATGGGCCATAATTGAAAAATCACTTTCTAGTATTTAACAGTCTTTGTTATATTTGTAACTATTTACTAAACGCTTTATTTTATTCCTATGTATATAATTATGTTACTAATTTATTAGTATTGCATATTTTCCAGAATAGTGCTACTAATCGATACCAACTTTATCATAAACCATGTTTTAACATGTTTTGATATATATTTTGCATCTGCGCATCCATTACGCAAGTCAACAATATTTCCATACACCTAATAAATTAAATATTTAATATCAAATGTTTAAAACACCCCTTTGTCTATTTCAAAATACCGTGCCACTATTAAATAGAACTATAAAGTATAAACGAAAACTGTTTTTGGTTTCTAGCTTATGTACTCTTATATTTTAAATGGGAATAAGAATCACTAATAGTCACACTTATGTATATTAGTATTATCAAATACTAGCGCATACTTGTGACAGGATCCATGGTATCCCTATCTCGTATTTTGACAAACTGACATTGAATTGTCAAACTGAATTTTACTAAAACAGATTTTCTTATAATGTAGCAAAATTATGTATGAAAACTCAATAAAAACAAATAATTATTATAATTGCGGACGTGGATAACTGTATATCAAAGACGATGGTGGTTTCTAAGTTTGTGATTTAAAAAATAACGAGAGTTATTCAATATCGTCTTCATCGGTAAGTTTTGCAAAAACATTTTCGTATTATGTAGTAAAAATGAGCCAAAGATTTACAAAAATCTTGTTAACCTTTAAGATTTTTAATTTTCCCAAAATAAAGGCGCATTTATAACCAAATTTTCAAATTTAAATAATGCATATTTGTTGTTGTAGTGATGTGCCAATGAAAAAAATTTTATCGTACTTGTCGATAAAATTTTGGAACACATTCACTTTTAGATCGCTTTTAGCACACACTTTTAGATCTGTTCAAAATATTTTCAGTTATTTTATGATACCACGTAAATAAGAATTAATCAAGACTGGTAAAAAATGGTGTCATTACTCTTAAAATATCGGCAATGGCATAATGTACCTATTGCATCGTATGAAATTTTTGATTTAGTTCGACATAAATTGAACAAGTATGATTCACAAGATATATAAATATAAACATGTCTTACTAAATTCACTTTATTTAATTTGTATTTTGTTACAGGAAATGTGAAAACAGAATCCCATTGCGGGGCGAAAATCAATAAAGTAAACTGCAAAGTAATATGAGATTGAGATCCTCTGATCTATGGTTGGACTAAACTACATGTCATTTGTTTGCAAAAAGTTTTAATTTTACACAAATTGCTAATTTGTAAAATTATATATTTTTTATAATAAATATTGGTAGCACTGTAATTTTATTTTTTCGTATACTTATGCAAACATCATAAACGAAATCAAGTATGTACTGGATTGTCGATATGCTGATACACTTTGGTATTCATAGCATACAGTCGTACAAAAGTTAAATTATTCAACTGCTTTCTTGTAGTCTTCTTCATCCTAGCATGTTAGTACTACTCTGGTGGAAATTATGAAGGAAAGCAGGGCTAGCTCCACCGTTGGTTTTGGTTTCCATAATACAAGTGCTTAAATTGTTTACTTTGGACTCAGGTCAATGTGATATAGCCTGATATTTATTTATGTATGCATTATTTATATATCGACAGAACAAAAAGATCCCTATTTCTACACCACCCATATTGTTATCACATTTTATCGATATTAAAATCGACATTAGCTACATTACCAAAGAATAAATAGATAATAATACTCATTTTTAAATTGTTAAACGTCAAAACAATGTTGAAAAAAATATTTTGGGGTGGACGGTAACATTGTTGCTGTCATGATGCGGTTTCTATACTTTCCTTATTCTAAGGTTTTCATCTACGACGACAGTAGTATTCTTAAATTTTCTCATTTTACGCGAGACTTGTTTTTTCTTTTATATGTAAGAACTTTCTCCTGACAATAACAAACCCAACAAAAACAATGAAATTGGTCCAGTCGTTCACGTGTGATGTTGTGTCCAAGGGAAACAGGTATTCATTTTTATTTACTAAGAAGAAGATGTAGATACAACTCCCAAACCCGTGAATCTTATTTAAGCTAGATATAGTTCCTTCTTTTCTAACGCTGACCTCATTCAGAGTCTTCCACAAAATTAAAAATTACACCGCTCTCTGCTCCCTTCATGACCTGCTCAGAGGTCACGTGAAGGACTGCCCCTCTAGGCGCCCTTGCGAACTCTGTAGTCTGCTCAGTAATTAAAATCATTCCCTATTCGTAGGCAAGTCTAGTGTGAATTATACCTTCTCGTATTCGTATATCTGAGATTTTAAAGATGTGTAGCATATTCGTCTTTTGTCTTTTACTGTATTAAGTGGGACTGCTGCAGATACTTTGATGAGAAGAAACAGTCATAGCACGATTTTCCTTTATTTATGGGTTGGCTTGGTATATCGATATTTTTTTCGGGTACAATATCGCATGTTAACAAAGTAACCGAAGCACTCGTCTTAAACCAGAATATTGTGTGGTACTATATTATTTTATAATTAAAAAGAAATCGACA
Source organism: Glyphodes pyloalis (assembly GCA_037074685.1). Classification (NCBI taxonomy): domain Eukaryota; kingdom Metazoa; phylum Arthropoda; class Insecta; order Lepidoptera; family Crambidae; genus Glyphodes; species Glyphodes pyloalis. Next base: position 2,050,515 of record JAYKKO010000015.1, on the reverse strand, counting down.
ATTTTTTTTTAAGCGCAACTTCAGTGTGCCTGCACTAAATTGAGTAATTAGTTTTTCATTATGTATATTGTTACGAGAATATGAATGAAAAAAAAATCGGGAAAGCATACGCGCAAATCTGGCGGTCGGCTGGTATCACAAGTCACACAGGAATGTATAACTTGGCTGGGCATTGAACGCACTATGCCAGAAATTAATTAACTTTTGTAAGGAAAACAAATAACCAGCTCATTGAAATTTGCACGTTAAATATTTGGATTTTCAATTATTGATTGTAATCATTTTGTCAGTTAATTGGCATAAAAAGAAAAACCTAATATAAAACGACCGTTCGTTAAAAGCTAGGCAAAACATTTCCTAAGGTCGAGTTGCTATGTTGGCTCTCAACCCGTCCAGATAAAGACTATAGCGTGCCTGCCACCAATCTTTATCTTCAAAGGTGTAAACTCCTTTGTAGGAAGTTGTGTTTCGCTTAAGAATTTCCTGCCTTAATGAAAGTTTATGGGCCGCCTGCCTCAAAATATTCTTTGAAACATTTCAGCGGTTTCCTCCGTGTGTTTTATCTTACATCCTATGTGGCTGTGTAACGCATGGAATAATACAAATCAACTAGTAATTAGTCCAGCCAATGTGTTTTCTGTGAAGCAAGACATAACTACCAGTTATTATGGAATCCCTGTCGATCATAGTGAATGGAACAATCTAACAAATACTAGTTATTTAAATAATAAATATTAGGGATTAAAAAAAGAAAAATATTCGCAAATTATTTATTTTATTATATAAAATGAAAATTTACTAAGATACACTACGATAATTTTTTTAGGAGTGAGAGCCTTCCGCTCCCCTGCAAGCCCGGTGAAGATGAAAAGGCCATCTGCGGCCATCATCTATGGTCAGTTAGAAAAAAAAATACGATAAAATACTAAAATCTTGTTTTTTACAAAGTCATCATCTCTATTTTAATGTTGGTTGATTTGTATGTAGTACTAGAGACTGGAAGCAGCTTCTCACACGTGCGATCCCAATAAATTCAATATTTTTTTTGGAAATTTTCTCTACGTGAGAACCATCATTGCAGTTCAAGAAATATTAAATGAAAATCATTTGCTAAACCTGTTCTGCTGTTATTGAGATTTGCGCTTAGCAACATATTGAATCGCTGTCATTATTATATGATATTTCAATATTTGAAAAACGATCCGTTCTACTTACAGATAATAATTAATAATATTATTATTAATTTATAGCTAGTAAGCTTAGCGTAAGCTTAAAACGACCGAAGGACGACTGATGACACAGCTGTCATCTTTAATTTCCATATTAGCAATATGGAAAGTTTAATTAGAATTAACGATTCGTAGTCGGCTGTAGAAATACGGGTAGTTATTTTTGACACATTACGAATCGTAACATATTGGAACCGGGCATTAGACGATCAGTAAATTGATTCAATCTTTCTGTGTCACCAAACTCAATCACAATTACCCTTTGGTTGCCAATATAGGTGCGTAGTTTGACAGCGCTCGCAGCCGCCTGTGACCAAATGCGCAGAATAATTACACCGCCCGACTTAATGAAGCAGCCAGTCGGCAGCACGCGAACATACCGCTTACTAACCGTAAACAGTTCCATTACCGCGCCAAATGATATCCGTTGGACAATTTACAATGCGATTGGAATACAATTAATTTAAAATTTTACAATTTACCCGCCTTTTGCAGCTTAAAGGGCGCTCTAAAAACTATTACAGGCTGTAATAGTTCGAGCAAGGCCTACGTTTAAGCACAAAAAGTATCGCTACGTCATGCTCTAAACTAAGGTCAGTTTTCAATATTAAAACCTGACTTAATAGTTAATACTTGCTGGTTGTTACCCGCTCTAGTTGTGAAATTCATAATACGGAGTACTATGGAAAATTAAATGTTTTTTGACGTACAAACGATTCATTGGGATTTGAAAAGTTGACTGGGCTTTGTAACACAATACTCTGATAAATCTACGGTTGGCATAAAAGTGGCTGACAGCCTTAACATCCTATGTCAATAAAATGACGGTAAAAACGTTCAAAGAAATCTTTGATCATCCTTACCGTCATTTTATAACACAAAGAAATATCAAAAGATTACGTACATATGATATGTGATATACCTCATACTTGACTGAACATATAGACAGGTTAGACGCTAAAGTTCTTTTTAAGGATCTGGAGGGGTACTCTCAAAAACGAAACGAACAAACGAAAGGTTTCGTTTTTGAAGATTATTCAAAAGTTTGGGAACGAAGACGTGGTTTTTTATTTGCATAAATAATATTTTGTTTTTTGAAAACGCTTAATTTGCATTCGAAGTGATTTCTTTATGATCATGAGGACTATAAATTGCCATCCGTTGTCGAATCCGACATATTTCGTTTATGGGAGTAGGCCCCCTGTTTTCAAATTACGAAAATATTAATATATTAATAGCTTACGAACAATAAAGTAGAAACCAAACACTATTTTTTGAAGGTATTTAATTGTTTGTAATTTTTGGAATTGTTTATGGCCTAATTAATTTTTTTGCCACTTTTTTACTTAGCCTATAAACTGTCCCACTGCCAGCAGTCCAAAGGCAAAGGCCTTCCCCATATAAATCCAGCACTCTATCAGGTGCCAAGTCTTACCAACCTTGAGAAATGTGCCACGTTATTTTTACCACTATGATCTAGAAATCATTCCGGGTCGAAGGAGGTAAATCACATAATTTTAGTCGAGGTATGTAGATTTAATACCTTTAAACTTGTAGACTAGACTAATATACACACAGATCAATTGATGCAGGTATATAATGTAAGGTTCACGTGAATAAACTCAATTACAATTACCCTTTGGTTTCCGACACAGATCCGTCGTTTAACAGCGCACACAGCTGGCTGTGACCAAACGCCTAGAATAATTACATCGCCACGACTTAATGATGCATCTTGTCCACAACACGTGAAAATCTCGCTAAGTGCCCGTGAATATTGACATGAGTGCACTAAACGATATCCGCTGGACAATTCAAAATGGAATCAATATAATTTAAACCCTTACTATATCTATCGCATCCCTATTTCCAACTCGAGGAACTCAAAAAGCGTGCGTATAGAGTTAGTGGCATTTTCTAATTCGGAATAGGGGTGATGACTAGTAAAAAGTACAATTGTTTAAATAGTCGGCTCGATTTTAAATAACCAATGCAATACGTATTTTTTGATACAACAAATAAAAAAATATTGATGATGATACAGCGCATCACAATTCGTTGATGGAATGTAATTACGTCACTGATACGTCACTAATTGGTGAATACAGTGACGTCGCGCTAAATCTTAACGAAATGAATCTTAGTACATTTTTGTTTACATGATAAAACAAATAATGTGTCGTATATTTTTGGGTAACCGAGGTGTTCTAACCTACTCTATTATACTACACACGAATCACGGGCCCATACTTGATTTCGTTCATTATATTTTATCATTATGTGACGTCAGTAAAATATAAGACTAAGAACACTATGTGTGCATCAAAACACAGTTTATTGTACCTTGTTTTATTTTGAATTTGTATACATTTTCACATTCTCCATCTCGATGTTTTATGTTCGATCATACATTCTTCTTGTATCAAATTCTCTGTCACCTTGCGTTGATATTACTGTGCGGATTTTTGATTAAAAATGTACAAGAATGACTAATGCCGAGATGTCCCTGGGCAGTATCAGTTGGCGCAGTCGTAACGCTCGCTATAAACCGATGCATTTTACGAGGCGATGGAGCGGGTTTCATAAACATCGCGGTAGGTGTCGCGGCATATGTCGTCACAACGATGACGTCAGCATTATACGTGGGCATTTAAGACTTGACGCACACTTTTTGCAATGTTTTCACGTCAGAATACACTCTTTGGACTTTGCACCGCCCTTATGTCGTACGCATAAGAATTAATATCGGACTGCAAGTACTACTTTGACATACTGTCAACCGCACATAAAGCCTTTTAAATGTTTGTTGGACCACATTATATGCAACTGTACCAAAGAGAAGAAAAAAGTCCTCAATATCAAAAGACATAACCTTCCACCGCGCATTCTCATTTTTGCCGTGTCTCTCTTAACACTTGACATTGGTAGAATCACTGCGTTGTTTCTAAACGTGGAATAGAGTCCACGAAAAAAACAAAAGAGAAACGTACATATAAATTTCAATAATGTTCTTAATAGGTTTGGGCTAATGGATAGGTTGTGAAAATAACAGAAATAAAAAAAAATACATTTACACTGAGTTCCGAACACCAACGAACGATTTAAATACTGCTTAGGCTATAGTTAGCGATGTTCAACAATAATAGAGAACCCTGCTAAACTGTATTGAATTATTAATGTTGAAAAACTACTGTAAGAGCTAAATTAAACTAATACACGTAAAAACTAATAAATTGGTAAATAAACTTTATTATCTTCAACGACCCACAGAAATTATGAAATTATAAACAATTATTCTTGAAAAGTAGATAATTTTAGTAGCACCAATGTATCAATAAGAAAATTAAAAATGCAATGAAGGTGGATCGTAACGTAATTTACTCTTCTCCAACTGAAATAAAATTCTAAATGTGTTGTATCTACCATACCCGAAAAATAATGTCTTTATTTGATATGCAGGACGTACTTTATCACCTTTTAAAGAAATAAACACACGTATTCCCTTCCATTTCACCGCATTCAACTACTGGACTTAAAATAATTTAAATATTAGAAGTTTATCTATGTTTTGCAGGCCAACTAAAGCCACGAGTGTGTCCTCGGGTTTATTTCGAGCGGCAGGACGGGTATAAAACTTTCATGGGGCGCGGGACCTACCCCGCTCCCGTTTATTGTGGCACAAAGGGGTTAACAGTACACTATTTTCAAATAAAAAAGTTCCTTTTTGACTAGTTTCATAAATAAACAAAATTTTTGAGGGTGTCTAATTAGTTTAAATTGGTTATTTACAAACATTAGAGTCGTTTCGTATGCGGAAAATCAATGTTAAGAAAAATACTATACATACATTGTTTTAGAATTCTTTACAAATTATCTGAATATGGGGACTGGCACCCTGTGGAAAGTTATCCTTCTAAGATCAAATGTCCTTTTAAGTGCCAGACACGCTACTCAAGATGGAAGTCAGTTAAAGATACCATGAAGCTATTAACATCCAAAGCTAGTACTGCAATTGGCCAGTTTATCTTTGAACAGTGACAGCTGGAATAGAATAGTTTTGGGTCAGGATAGATAAAGTCCAAATAAAAAGGAATAATTTACGACTGGATATCGCGAGCTAAAATCTAAAACCTCGTAACTCATCATCCCATTTTTTAAAAACATTTTTACTATATTTGTAATTACTAATCGAAATGTTATTAAAAAAATCAAGAAACTAGGTTTGACAGTCTTGAGTCGCACCGCTTACGATATGTATTTATTAGGGTCTTAGTATACCAATTATACAGAAGCTATAATGTAATCATCATAATATCTGTAATTCCGTAGCACGCTAATGGGCCCAATTATACAGACACTACAATCCCGTAGCACGCTACTCGTAGTACCGTAGTCATTTTCCAGGTAACTGCAATGTATTTAAGCTCTAAGCTCTAATTCATTTGCTAGGTACGTTAGATCACCAGAATAGATAGGTTCATACAATTGTTTATTGGGACACAAACAATGGCCTCTAATTATGTTTAATTCAATTTGTGAAAAGTTTTCAAGGACTTTTTATTTTTAAAGTTTTTTGTTTTGTTATTACTTTTAAGATACGTTCAAACACATTTAAAACGAACTTGACTAAAACGACTGAAACGATTTATGACGATTATATAAAATCTTTATTTCTCATAAATATTATATATTATATTAATGTTCTTCATTTCATAATATTTACGAAGTATGGCAACGCATGGCAAATACAACTAGTATTTCATTAAAATGTAAGCATGATTAATACAAGTACAATTTAAATCAAGAAAAACTTTACTATCGCGCTGATGTAATCGACAGCTCTTTAATTGAAAATTGCTGTCAAATAAACTATATACTACCCATTCACCCACTCCAATGCACGCCATAGTTCAATGGACTGGTCGGCCACTTACAATATGTTGGTTATTTAAGCTTTGGTAATGCAATTTACAGCAGGGCTAGCGCATGGTTTTAAATTTGATGTTGGGCAAATATTTGTTAGCTTTATAAGTCGAATATATTAGCCTTTATCTAAATGTAATAAGGTACTAAGGTGTCCAGGTGACTAAAAATGCTGACTGTACCTACTTGTGGTAAACTCTTAAAGTTTGGAAGCATTTGTAGTTCGAAGGGCAAACTTGATCCGAAAAATAACCATGTTTACTAATAAAGCTCATACTGATTCAAAATAAGTATTATGCGTTCTTATTTTAGTCAAAATATTGTTTTTTTGGACAAACTAAACTAATGAACCAAATTATTCGCTTATATTTTACTGGAGTAAGTATTTAACATAAGCTGAACAAACTTCACTGGCAAAATGAATGCTACGAAATGGAAATCGATTCAATTCATAAAATAAAATCGATCGTAAAAATATTTTAATCTAGAAAATCGACTTTTACAAATGACTATCAATAATAGCTCATTAACTCGTAGAACTCAGAATTAGGTAAAACAAAAGAAGCTTAAATAGGCATGTGACGTCACGCAGTTACATTCGTCAGTTGTCTACGTCACACAAAGGTTTTATTATTAGCATCGAGCGAGTCTGGAATATCGTCATGTAGAATCAGAGGGGATGGCCGTGAACTTTGCGCTATTACGTGAATAAACCACAGAAATCCATTACTAGGTACACTGTCGGGACCACTTAGGCTAGTATTTGAATAGTGAATGTTCGCCGTGTTACAAGTAACTTGTACTATTAACGTCAGTGTTTGTAGCCCTTTAAAACGTAAAATTATTTTTAATTGTTAGTGGCGACGAATTGCCAGAACATTGCAGTTTTTTAAAGTCAAAGTCAATATTTTTTATTCACATAGATTACATTAGTAATACTTATGAATAATCTCTATATAAAACAAATGAAGCTACCTCCGGTTCGGAACCTATAACTGCCGGCAAGATACTCAGTAGATTGTTTTACAAAAAAAGCTATTACTAATTTTGCACCAAGACATACAGTTAGTTTGTCAATAAAGATAAGTAGAAAATAATTTTGTTCCATTTTCGAAAAACGATTTTGTGTACCTGATATTCAAAAAGGTAATAATATGACTAGCAGTCTTTGTTAACAAACCTTTAGGAGTTAAATGGCAGTCAACCGTGCCAATTGTACGTTTTCATATCGTCTCGAATTCAAAAAAGCACTTTCCGCGGATTGGTGAAAGGTTTCCCTGTCCATCCTAAATAAACTCAGTTGCCTGTCACCACAATCAATGTGCGGGTAGTTTTAAAGTTTTCCAACGGGTTGAATGGCTGTCATTGTATCAACAACGCGTTTGTCACGCATTGTGCCTGTTTGAATGGAACAATCGTCCGTGACGCGGGCCGACGCGACGTCGCGTGACGTGACGTTGAGATTGCGGTCGCTTTCATCACGCACCTGGTAACAAACACGGGATAATTTCTTTATTAGAGTGATTTCGTTACACACCGTTAGCACAGTATTTTGAGCTTCTGTCCTGTGAAAATTGCAATAATGTGACGAAAATAAGTAAGATGAAGAATGACATGATCTTATATATCCTCTTTTTACAACACAATTCAAGAAAGAAGCTCGCAAACTGAGCATATAAAAGTGTTTTCGTCACAAGTACCACGAAGCTAAACATAAAAAACTTCAATGCATCTTCAGTGCGACCACTGTAGCTGTACTGTACCACTGCCTCCCTGCGGAATTATTCAATAAAATAGCTTATACAAGAAACGACTTGATTTATTGGCCTTGCACAAAATAAGTAAATGCAAGAAGATTAGGGTCTATGTTACGCGTGTTCGTCTAGTTTGCCTTCCTGCAGTATGTCCGTTATTATAACATACAGTTAAGCTTAAGCTCAAATCACTTTAAAAATCTCTGCCGAAACGGTAGACAGAAAACTAAAAACATGGAGACATTAAGATTTAGTAAGTTGTAGTGATAGTGGGCCGGTCACATCTGGTTGACGACCGCTGGTAAGACGCAATCTAGGGTAAAGTTCACGCCATGCCAAATATTTAAACGTATGATGACAGCCAGAAGTTGACAATATCCTAGAGTAATTTTTTCCACTTTTCGATTGCTGACCCTCGCTATTGAAACACAACCGACGGATAATCAAATTTATTCGGAACCGAAGCACAAAAGCATCTAAAAAATTATTCAGTTCGTGTATAATTCATCAAAATACAATTTCATCGTAATACAAAAATATACTTTCCAACTTCGTTTAATAAAATGAAGCTTCAATTAGAGCCAGCTCAGTTGATTTCGGCGGACTTTTTAAAACGGAATATTCTGGCAACATTTTAACCCGGGAATGCACGCGAATGGTGTCGATAGTTGCATTACCGTTTTGCCTGTTAGATATTTTTTCGGCACGCCTGCCCTGAGCGAGGTTAATTTGATATTTCGCTCGCTCGCCCGTAAATGCATCGAGGCTTCCCGGTGCAACGTTTAATTTTGGTTAACTTGTCGCGTGTGCTCGCTTTGTTTCGAATGTATCGCAGAATACCTACCTACGTGCCGTTCGCTGGAACACCACACATATAAACGTGTATTCGAAAAATTTACCGTTCCTTTTCTGCCCCATTTTTCTTTGAATTTTGGCTGCGATACTCGAAATATTTCGTAGGTTTCGTAATCATTTGAAATTTTTCTCTGCACTGTAACTGATGTATGTTACGGGCAACATGCCCACAAAATTAAAATAAAGTAACTAGATATTTGAATTGTAGCAAGATATATTTTTACTATTAATTTACTTACTTACTATAATTTACTACAGGTTTTCGGACTATAGGGCATTTTTATGTTACCTGCTTTGTGTTATATATAAATAGATATAATTATTGAAAAAAGCATTAACATTCATAAAATGACTTTTTTCACACAACCTTCAATTGATACTCGTAATCTGCATCAAAGTTACTTAAATCAGGCTTTAAAATTAGTTTTTTTAAAGGAATAAAACAATAGGAAATATTATGCAAAAACTACTTATAAACTTGTAAAATTTTGACTTAAACGTAAAACGATCTTGGATTGATCTTTTTCATCCACAATACATCCGAAAGAAACGGGCTCTACTTTGATCCCTTCTGTCGCCTTTCGCATTAGAATATTTATTTATTTAATTTTCAGCTACTGTTAATATGCTATCTTCCTATTGCGGCGGTTGTCTGCAAACAGAAAATCGGCCAACGAAGAGTAAATTCAAATTCCACACCTGAATTTTACAGTCAAGAGCATTTAACTTTCCATTGTGAAATTATTTTGTGCCGTTCTTACGTAGTAGGCAAAACCATTAATATCTGATAGCAAGTGTTTACCGTAATGTGCTTCTTACTGTACTAACATACACTAATAGTCCCTTATCACCACTTATATTTCTGAGCGTAAGTGACATAATGCTGTCCCTCATGGCCACGCTCCAGTCCCGCGCGGGCAAGCAGGCGCGACCTCGCTGTCACCGGCTGTCAGCCCGCATCACGCCGAGTCCAGCCGCGCGTAATAGCGTGAGCAACGACATATAACGCTGTGTACCTTACATTTTACTTTAATATATACACATCTGAAAAGAGATTGTATAAAATAGTTAGTAAGAAACGATTCAAGCAGTATATACTGAACTCATTTTAACAAAACTAGATGAGTTAACCAATGGGATTTTAAATGGAAATAATTGACCTTTTATTGGATTATTTTTCCAGTGTTTGCCATTTTTCAGAAATACATGGGTGTCTCTTTATATGATTTGAGATTTAGAAAAGTATTAAAATAATGCTGGACTTGCGTTTTGTGAGTTGAAACAGCACAATTAAGTGTCAAAATACTCGTATTAAAGATCCAATGAATGTTTTGACTATCTCTATGAATGAATGGTGTGACTGAATGTATGTTTTTTCTAACAAATCTTTATGCAAGCAATCAAGCATGACTACAGACCACAGACAACGTGTTGGTACTGCTAATACTTAAATTTATTTTATAGCCACACTTTCGAGCCCAAGTGACAGTATGCCGTCCTTCATAATCACGCCTTGCACCCATGTAGGCCACTGTCACGGGCTGTCGGCCTGCGTCACGTAGACTGGAGACCGTACTATAACGTATGACGTAGTACATATATATAGTATAGGCTATACTTTAATGATCTTATATCCATTCGTTATCAACATTTCAAAAATAGCATATTCTAAATACCTATTAATTTATCAATGAAACTAATCTTACGCACTATATTACCGCACGAACGTAACATTAGGCGACGAGGTTGGGAGGACTGGTAGCTTGCTGAAGTAAATTATCTCAATTTTTGGATAGCGACAATTTTTTATTAGTTTAGTTCTCTCCTGCAATGTCGTGTGCTTTACCGACTGAACTTCAACCACGGAAAGGACAATTTATACGTCTTCTGGTTTTCTTATAAACACAGGCTTCCCCCACGATGGTTACCATACAACATTTTCCTAACATCACATATACCTACTACCAGCTACCCTATAGACATCGTCAATCAACAGTAGGACGTGATTGCCAAAGCTCTCTTTAGCAGAGGAGACCGGAGATGGTTGAATATTTTTTTGTTAAAAGCTTCTTGTTTTTGCACTTCAATTATAAAGATACACTTTGAAATCGCCAATGAATACAATACAAAGTGATTCTTCCCTCACGGTCCCATTTCTATTGAGTAGATATTGCTAAGAAACCAGTAGATACGTGTATCTTAAAGTACCAATTAAGAGTACCAGCATCTATTTAATGACTTTAAGTGATTTTTTTGCATCAAACCATCATATACCTTCAGTTTGATGAGTGAAGTGGTAAATTTGATTGTTATTTGAGCAAGTTTACATAACACTTACAAGTTTCGAAGTGTGTCGATCAATTTATTTTGAAATTACATGGCCGGAACACCAATTAGAAATCAGAAACCAATTAGTGATTCAAGCTAACAAATCACTGAAATAGCAACATGACACCAGTGATCACATGTCAGAACAATAAATAACATTCGACATTCGCGGTTCGGTGTCACAATCAATGCGTAGAAACAATAATTAACGGTGAAACCGTACACATTTACATTGTGTTAAGTTTTATTCGCGTCATCAGATGTCCTCCCGCAGGGGTGTGTGGTTGCAGGGCCTCTCTTTACGGTAATCATGGTTAAATTTAACCTGAATCCCTGATAAAAATCAAAAGCTACAACTTTTCAAAATATGACATTTACGAGAAAAAAAACAGCTCCAGCCACATACAGGCCGACATATAGTACGAGTATAGTTAAATAATGTAATATTCTGCCATGTATGACAGAACTTTTTTATTGCCTGAAAACAAAGTTTTCCGTAAAGAAGTCCAGCTAGATAGGTTTTTCCTATCCCCGAAACACCTGCACATGTATATCATGCTTATCAAATTTCATAAAAATTTACGTTAAAATATAAATATTCGTTACGGGAGCTTTTATTCATAGATAATTATTACATCAAATATTCGTATTCGTATCTACGTACCTATAAACCAAATAAATTATCATAAAATCTAAAGTTATTTTAAATAACGTAACGTAACAGTAACTGAAGAAGATTGTCTTATCGGGTATATGGCGGGATTTCAGACACTATAAATCTATTGTAGTTGGCAAAGATTCACGCACCATCATATGAAAGGATGATAGTAGTTTTCTAATTTCTGATTTTCTCAAATATAGCTATGAAATGTGATCATTAACCTGCATTAAGCTACTTTCGATGATGGATGCTATAACCCTGTAGTAGGACTTTAATTTAAGCTGATACTATACTTAAACAATGTTTCAAGCTTGTTGTATTGAAAACCAGATGAAAATCGAAAGGTTTAAATTTCTGACTGTTGATATCACTACAATCATTATCACCATCATACCGGCTGGCACGCCAGAGCTGCCAACTGCCAATTATTTGTATTATCGTGACCCAGCCGGGACATAAATCAGATAGATACGAAAATATCCCGTCATGTAAATGCAGCAAGTGTCACTGGTTACGGTGAACGCAATTTGTCACAGATATTCCTTTTCACGTCTTTCAGATGGGTACAGATAATTTTTCATCATATTTTCACACGTAATCCAAGATGAAAGATAGGATAGCAACATCTTCTGAAATGAAATGTCTTATCAAAAACAAATAGCTTCAAAATTTTATTGGATTTCGGGAACGTGTTTCAGAGTTTCTTCTCAATTTTTTTTATGGAAACTCGAACGTCATTGATTCAAACATAGGAAGTTTTTATATAGAAAATAAAAACATAAATAGTGTTTCACATTTTGCTCTAACAATTAAATTATAATGAATAAAAAGTGGATTTCCCAAGCTACGTTTGTGCAAGAAAAATCCAACAAACGTTCAAAGTGACTCGCGTTTTAATTGTTGACAAAAGAACAGCTACAGAATTCATTTAACACAAACTAAAAACTACGGAATAATCTCTTTTTCCAACAAACATGGATGCAACTAAAATATTATATCATTATCTTGTTAACACGGGCGTAGTAAGTCTATTTTAAACGGTTTTATTTATCTTCCAAGCCGGGCAGTACCGAAGTACCTGAATAAATCATTCAAAATTTAATAGGTATAATTATAAGTATAATAAACAAATGAAATTATTTATTAAACTTACAACTTTTTTCAATTTGATAATTTTTGGTGTAAAATTTTAATAATTGTATTGGTACAACAAATTTGAAATGAGATTTACGTAGTTGAAAGTTTGAAGTTAATTATTTTAAGGTCCCTTGTTTATTATTGGATTTACTTTAATGCGATACGAAGTGTATTCTACTCTTTATAATTACATAAAGTTAAAACAATTAAAGTAATTTTAATAACCACGTAAACTTGTGGCATGTTTAAAATTAGATACTTTTGACCTTATTTTAAGTATGCCACAAGTGAAAATAGCCAAGAATGCCTATTTTCAACATTCAAATAGAAAAAGTCGACGCCAAAGCCTACGGCTACATCAGTGACACGAGCGTGGAAATGATATTTAAGTCCACAGATACCACCGTTCGGCCTTCGTCCTTCGGCGTGTCAAGTCGAGCGACGACAGGAAATTACGGCGTAATCGCGTTTGGCAACACGATTGATTCTATTTATAAGTGGAATTGAATTGTGTACTGGCACAGACTATTGATAATCTGTTTGAAGATTTGACAGAGGGTAACAATGTTTTAATTATAATATATTGTATTATTTTAAATTTATACTTCATCGTTAGGAATCGTATTTTCAAAGTGTCAACCAGTTCGGTTGTTAAATTCTTGCTTTGAACTGTTTTATAGACTGACAGGTTTGCATGACTAATCCAAAAACAATCAAAATGATTTTTATTTTAATTCGTCTGAGCCGAATTAAAGAGGCACGTATTTCTTCAATTATGTTGTTCGCTCGTACTTTGATTTTTTATGGGTAGGATGTATTTGAGAAGTATTTTTAGAACCAATTATATAACGAGACGTAGTTACACACTAATGTAATGAAAAATCTTATGAACCTTTAATTATTGCGAAGATCCAGCACTAACCTCAGTGGAGCGGGCCAAGTTCTACTGCGTAGGTATCATAAGCTGCCATTTACTTACATTTTAAGTTCATCAAAATGTTTTTTCTTATTGGCTGATATAAAAAATAATTGCAAAATAATGTTGTTTAAAATATGACGAAAGAGGCTCCTCAGTCCTCTTTCATCTTTATTATTCAAAACCAATGAGAAGGCCTTTTTGTAGTTAAAAGGAACGGCTAATAATTTTAATACAACGTATCAAAAATACAAATAACTTAATTATCGATCTCCCTTCTACTTAAAAGCGCTTTTAGCATTTCCCAAGGTATGCTTTTGAATTAAGACATACTCGTATAATATAATAGGACAAACTCGTCATAAACAAGATTTCACCCTCAAAGCGATACGTCGTAGCCCCGAGGCAGACAATCAAAGAACTCTAATTAGGAAAAACAAGTCCGGATCCCGGAGTTATGTGAGACAGATTCGTTAAGACGAAGCTCATTATTGATTGATTTCTTTAACAACCTATCTCATATATCATACTAACGTGATACATGAGAGTGTAACGTTTATTTATAGATGTTAGCATAGAAAACTTTATTTTATCCGTGTTTTCAGGCTCCTTTCATTAGAATACGAAAGTAAATTTGCCATCTTCGAGGTTATAATACCTCAGGTGTAAAATCGGGCAGTCCTGTAACCTTACCGCATCTAGTTTCCACGTGTAAGTGTACGAGAAGAAACATTTAAGAGAGGCAGGGCATAGCGATTTATCGCTCGAACTGGGGCAGCCCGACTGGTGAAATGCCTCCACCTTATAGAAGACCGCAGCCAAATAACAACCACTTCTATGTTGTTGTGTGTGCGTGTGAGTAAGGTTTCCAGAGCTCCTGGGGGGTGCTACGTTAGTAGCAGGGGTCAAGCCTTCAAGGTAAGGGCGATAAGTCCAGTAACAGATTTATTATGCTGTACTGGTCACCCTTAAGTTAGGACCTCATTACCACTTAACATCAGGTTGGATGAGGTCAATCTTGAAGTGCAATATAAAAAAAAATAAAAAAAAAACATTCAATAGATTTTTGTAAATACCTAGTTCTTTTTTTTATAATTATGTCGCTAAGATCATTGATTTTATCGTTATGTATCTCATAGCCAAATATAACTTCCAATAAATACGAATCACCAACAATATACCGAGAAAACCTCATTCGACTATTGAACATTAATTGTCTATCTGTTAGTTTGCGCCAATATGTTATGGTTACCCAAAAGTGCCAGTAAATATAACATACAATACAAACTATTTATCTCAAAATTATAAGAACAAAATGGTGCTCTAATATCTACTTTTGTAAAAGTAAATGCTTATATACAAGTCGATAGACGCTTTTTCAGTAATATTATCATTACGTATATATACTGTAAGTCTAAAGTAATAGAACACTAACGGACCTCTCAATGATAAAGTGACTTCCAATACAAAACTACTCAGGTAACTAAATATACTAAAACGTTTTATCACAAACTACATACCAAGAAACAAAGAAAGAACAATGATGTAGACAAATTGTATTCATTCGAACTTCGGCTCAGTTAACTTGCCGACTAGCTCCAACTGAACGGATGAGAAAATCTTTCTTACCCAACCAATCGACGGGATTTTTTCAAACCCGAGCACAAATATTATCTTGGAGCACACTTTTTTGCGCTTACGAGAATTTCAAGTTTATTCTCACATCGTCACGTATTACATAAATGTTTGAGTTCAAACATTTGAGCAAACATGGAACTCAAACAATACATTATCAATGGCTGATATTCGGAAGAAAGCTCCCTCGTATTTCTTATGTAAATACGAAGAATGAAACAGCGTTAAATTGGGAAACTTCGATATTGGTTTCGTCTGCGTCTTAGTGTAGTGTTTGTTTTGTTTATAACGAATAATTAATTAGAAGTCATGGCGAGGTTCTTAAAGAGCGAATTCATCTCAATAGCTTAGTATTGTATAATTCATATTTTCCCGTCTATCATCGTGTTATTTAGCCGTTGCGATAAATTATTTTACTAGTTTATACCTACACAACTATTTTTTGCTAGTTTGCTCGCGAGAAAGTTGGGCCCTTAAGAAATATAGAATGATCCTCCTGTATAATATAAATTATAATATTTTTACACTCCTTTCTATTCATTATCTACTATGTTTTATAAAACTGTACAATAACTGTATATTTTAAATTGTGTATTTCCTTTAACTGCCTAAAATTGTGTATTGAGGTACGAGTATAATGATCAAACATATTAATGTGCTAAACTTTTTAGTCTTTTTTAATTACAGATTTGCAAACACTATTGTATGTAGCTATTTGTCCATAATAATAATTTATTTTTACATCCGAGATCTATCAGTTTACAATGATGTACAATCGAAAGCAGGCTTTGGACTTAGTTTTTTTTTATATTGCACTTTAAGATTGACCTCATCCCACCTGATGTTAAGTGGAAATGAGATCCTAGCTTAAAGGTGACAAGTACAGCATAATATATCTGTTACTGGACATGTCGCACTTACCTTGAAGGCTTAACCCCTGCTACTAATGTAGCACCCCCCAGGAGCTCTGGAAACCTTACTCACACGCAGGAACACAACAACACAGAAGTGATTGTTATTTGGCTGCGGTCTTCTGTAAAGTGAAGGTATTTCACCAGTCGGGCTTCTCCAGTTCGAGCGATAAATCGCTATGCCCTACCTCTCTTAAAAGTACGCTTATATCGCGGGCATAAGAACTAAAATTGAACTGCGTGTGTTTACCTTGACGTGTTCTTCACCGTACACGACCCCATGTACCGACGGAGCTAGTTTTAATTAATAGCTGTAACAGTTCACCTACTTCATTATACAGCCACCATAATCCATACCGCGCACGCTAAACTATCCGAAACGTAACTTGTCCCAATCCACATATAACATCGTACATAAATTATTCCTACTTACCTATTAACTATAATATGGGTCAGAATGTACCCGCGGTGTTTGCCAAGAATAATTAACCGATACTACTGATAGGGTTCGCTTAATTTATAATTCATAGAGCTACATTCATACAGGTCGATTGCCGAATGTTGGCGTGTATGTGCATTGAATTTTTTCGCTTGCGTAGTGTCTGCTTTTCGGAAAGATGTAGTACTGCATTCACATTGCGAAAAATGTTTGTTTAAAAGTTTGGTAAAAATCGCTCATGTTTTATTTTACGACCATTACTATAAATGTATGTAATTTTTAATGCTGCCCGCGGTATGAAGTGTATAATTGTTTTTGGAAGATTTTTTTTTATATTTCAAAGAGATTTTTTTTTACAGAAAAATTTCATCTCCGCTTGCGATGAGGGGCTCGCGACTTGCGGTTAGCTCAGTTTGAAGAGCAGCAAACGCGATACTTGAAGTGCGGTGTAATGCACCATGAACAGAAATTTAAATCAAATATTTTTTAATGTTTTTTTTTGAAAAACATAAAGAATACCTAAAAATCAAAAACGTACTTATATAAACTACAACTGTGTATTGGGGAATGCGATCTCGTGTATAGCGGATTCACGACCAAGCGCGGTTTTATGTAAATCAAACGCTATTTATTACTTTCTTTAAACGTTTTCGGGCACTATTCCTCCTAGTATCTATTTAGTTAATTGAATTTTCCCGGGGTAACACCTGGTCTAGATAGCCTTCGTATAAACCAAGACAGTACTTAGTGGATGTTACCAAAATTGAATTAACAAAGACTTATTCGTTTCAAAACATCAGATCTTGTTAATTGGGGCTCATATGGCATCAAGATATTTGATAAAGGTAAACAAGATCTCTGAACTGATCTATTAAAGCGGTAAATATTCAACATGGTCCCACACATTCCCATTTCCCGCCTTCATAGCCGCAAGAAAACGTAAGGAAACAAGCTTCTGTGGTACAATGGAATCTGTAATCCGATTTGGAAGAAAATTTGTATGTAATAACGTAGGGTATGTAGGGACTCGAGGTAGTTGCTTTAGGGTGGTTTGCTATGTAAGTAAAGGGTTCCGTGCGTGAATAAGATCGTTTTAGCATCCATTGTAAAATCCAAATATTTTCTTCGGGCTGTAAAAATTTGCAACTTCGTTCGTATTTTTTCAGGGAGGTTTCCTTCATATTATGTTGCCTGATCCAGTTACTAGTTTATGTGTGAAAAATTAACAAACATTTATTCATATTTATAATGTACGTAGATTTTTTTTATATAAACTTGAACTGCCGTTCGTTTGTCTCGCTAAACCTCGAGAACGTCTAAACCGATTTGGCTAATTACCTGGATTTGACTGTGGAGTAGTTACTCTGTTATTATCTAAAAGGCTTATCCACGTTATATTCGGGTTCAAAAATACAATCTTGGACACGCATTCTTTTTGCACTGAAACTTGCAGGCTAAATAGACAAATAGCATTTTCGCTTTCGCATTTTCGAACTTTCGTTTCGTAAGGCCTACAAAAGTCACATGAATATTTTCTATATGAGCGAAACACCTATCGAAGCGAATCTTTGTTATTTCCACAACGAAATGTTTTTAAAGATCTTGTGATTTTCTCAAGTGATATCGCTTAAATAAATATATGGGATAAACATATTTTGTCCATCGCATATATTATAATGTTTCTTGAAACGACTTTGAAGTTCAATAACTGCCATTTACCTAGATACCTACCCTAATTTGATATTTAAAGCATATTCCTACGATGTATACATAGGCGAGTTTGAGGATAAAGGTATAGTGTTACTAAAATATTCGCTTAATAATGTTATATTTATATTATATACGGGTTCGAAACGGGTAAAATTTCCGGTCCAACACCATCGTCCTTGGTGCTCCACTAAACACCGCAAACGAGAGATAGCTTAATTCGTCGGCATAGTTTAATTAACAGTAGTACGAGGTTGTCCTGAGAAAATTGATGAGTTGTGTACCAGAGGCGGAGCAAGCCTCCTCGTAAATCCCGCCGCGTGGCCGCCCTACTGCTTGATTAATTTATTTCCAGGGAATCCGTGTAAAGGCCTATGCACAAAGCATACTTTTATCCCGCTAAAAATGGAACGAATCGTTGTCAATCGTTGCATACGAACGTTCTATAAACGTTTTGAATGTCTGGCGCTGTAACTTAGTCCTGATTCAATTCCTATTATGCATTATTTATCTATCTATATCTTTATATATTTAAGCGAGCTGGCTACAGTTATGTGTGCTATCATCGTATGTATTTACTTTCCTCAACAACAGTAATTGATTAAAACGCTCGTAAACGCAACACAGATGAGTTTCGAATGCGCTGCTCTCGCGTTTTTTAAACACGTTTACAATAACATAAATAAAAAATAATAACACTATAATATTCCCGTTGTATAGGTACCTACCTATACAAAGGTCTGCGTTTTGACCATAAGCAATGCTACTAAACTTTGTACACCAAAAGAGCCGACCTGCAACTTTGTAAACAGTGATACCAAATAAGAAATGCACTTTTTCCATATTTTTTGAGTTTCAAAAATGTACCCGACATGTTTTTTTGTATTATTCAAGGGTGCCAAGCGACGTCTCCCTATCATACTTTATGCGCCTTAAAGCTTTGCTTGCTGGCGCATTAATGAAACTCCGTGTGAACTGTCCCTTACTCATCTGAAAATGTTATTCAGCATTGCGTCATGTGCCCGGCTCGCCCCGACCTGGGCTGAATGGTCCCCTGATTTCCGTCATTTGATTATTGCTTCCTGAAAAATGGTGCGAAGAAATGGTCGTTCTTTCAATGCAAATTTCAGAGGCCTGATAGGTTGTTACGAGATCCGTGTACTGTTTTTACCATTTAAAAATAGTCATTTTTCGCTATGCAATACAAACAACTATACGTTCCTCTTCTACTTTTCTAAAAGTCAGTTTGATTCCGGTTAATAACATGAAATAGATTTATGTTTTTTCATTTCAATTAAATTAAAATAATCACAATGCTGCTGTTACAATTAGCAGATCGAAACCGAAATTAATGATTAAACATGCGTACATAGAATGCTAGATGGAACCAAACCGATCGTTTACCAGTTTTATAATTATAACAATCATTATAAATTTATTTATTCATATAGATTACAAGTAACACTTATGCATTGTCAAAATGAATATAAACCTAAATTAAAGCTACAGGAATCTTATCTTACCGAAAAGAATCCGACGATAAACACAGTAGTTATCCTAATCTTTACAATTTTGAGTACTAGAGAGAACCTAAAATTACAGTGTGTCAGCGAGCAGGCGATCATGTCCATATATGTTTAACGTTTAAGTATACATTGGGTTTGTAGTAACCTTTTCTCATTAAACATGATTTAATATGGACCTTAAACATTGCGGCACCTTGTTGTATATTTTTAAACTGAATCCAACGAAAGTTAATTTATTTATCAATGCAAATATCCCCTGTTATATGCTCCCTACAAGCTGACTGATGTTACGCTGAACCAATTTCCGTACGATGTATACGTTGGCACGGTTTGTCGATACTCAATTTATACTTCGGCACTTTAGAAAACCCCACGGCGACTCGTTAAAACTTTCCGCGCGCTCTGTATACACATATAAATAATTGAATTGTTGTTGTGTGTTCATTGAATACTGTTTTGTAAATGTTGTGTCGTGTGAATCGCCGTGTTTCATGCAGGTTTAATTGGAAACTTCCTTTAAGGACGCTTGCAAACATTCAGAGCCCAAACTTGAGTTAAAGGCAATTATTTTAACAGTAACTAGCTGTAAGCCGTGTTATTTTGGTTTCGTTTAAAAAGTATCCTGTGTTAATCTATTATATGTATCTATCTTTTAAATAAATTTTATATATTTCATAATTTCGGGTAAAAATCAGGTTATTTGGATTCCCAGGAAATATATAGATTACAATACCCACTTTATTTAATAGACACCTACCGGAACGTCAGGCAGTTAAGTACTTCAAAATTAACTGCTTAAAAGAGCATTATGTTCCATGTTATTATTTATTTCAAATATACCTTTAGGAATAACTATACGAGTCTCACATCAAAGTGTCGCTTTATTTTGATCCTCAAAACGGGTATTTTCTTGCCGATTTATCTCGGAGCAGTTTGCACGCTTCACCTAAAACTGTTCATCCGATTACAGCACATTTGGTACAAGTAAGGTTGGGTGAGTTTGTACGTGTTTGCGTCATCGCATTTCGACTTACGAAAGCCTATTCAAGCCAATATCCCACAGCTGCACAAGCTACAAACGGTGTCTATACTACGTCATATTATTTTAAATTCGTGGCCGTCAACTGCTTAGCCTTGCATATGGCCGCGGTCTTAATATGTTAGACTTCTAACCTTTTTTGGTAGACCCCTACAAGACTTCGATCTATGTGTACAAGCAGTCATTGATATCTAGACGTAGCTTTTTTATCTGTGAAGTTATTCCACTTAAGGATAACATATAGATACATAAACAAAGGAGAAATTACTTCTTAGCATCTCACGGATGACCTCTCAGTCGCCCGTGAAGCACAGATTCAATAGAGGTTTCATATTTAGGACGACACGTTTAACTGTCGTTCACAACCTTTTTCAGTAGTGGCGATAGATCTTCAAGTCTGGTATTGTCAAAGAGCTTGAGCCAACAGCGCTGCCTGGGATCCATTCTCGAGACAGCATTAGCTGAGCTTTTTTCCTTTTGTCTCATAAACAATCCATTTATGTTTAGAACATATTATGTTTTTTGTTTTGTTTGTAAGTTGAGTCAATAAATGTTTTCTTTCTTTCTTTCTTTAACAGTCACCATAATAATAACCATCACGGCTACTACACGTCACGGCTAAAACGTTCATATTTACTATAACCTCATTTGCAGCGGTTCTAATAATGAAAAAAATATGTATATAATGGATGGAACTTAGTCAGATTTTTTATTTTATTATAATAGGCGACTATACTTTCATACAATTATATTTTATTATTTTTATAACCCTGAAATGGAACAAACCTACTGTTTTATTAATTTCCCGCGTTTAGTTTCAATAACCATAAAATAATTTATAAAACATTGTTGAAAACAATACAAATTTAATCACGACAAAGTTCTAAAAATGTCATCAAAAATCCCCTCGCAAGAAATATAATCGCCTCACAGTCATCAATTTCACTCCGACACACAAGCGCAACCTAGTTAGTTAAACTATGCCGCCGAATTAAGTGGCGCAGGCGAGCGAGCAACTTGCGGCGACGAAAGTATGCGCATCGAAACCCGCCAATAATAATTGGGAGTGTTTAGGAATGGCCGGCAGATTGGGTTGAACGTATGAAAGGTTAAACCGAATATCAGCTTCAAAAGATAGGCCTATTGGTGATGTCATGCGTTTAAACATCGGATACGCTCAAGACGGAAAACAATCTAAAGCGTAAAAGAGGCAACAAGCAAAATAAGCGTTGTGGCTCTTATTCTCACAACGTGCGATGGTACTCACAAAACCAAGAGAGGTAGGGCATAGCGATTAAGGTCTTAGGTCACACAACTTTCTTCCTCCTATCGTGTATCCTAGTAGTGCATCCATTATGGAGCCCGGGGTCCACTTCGACTATGAACCGGCATTTGACAAACATGTTGTTGCAATTAAGCGATTGCCTCTGATTTTCTGACCTCCGCAATCCTTGCGAGGGGAACCAGTTCGTACATGGATCATGATCTTTTCTTTAAAAGGAGGGGGATGTATTGGCTGCGTCGGGGAGGCAGCGTGTGTAGAACCCCCTTGCTCTGAAAAGAGCGGAGACTACCCACTAAAACCCTCCCGCACTTCTCACCACTTAGTGACGACGCCATCAGAATACATATTGTATTGTATAGGCTTGGCTATTATCAATGGCTTAACTTGCCTTTCTAAGTACGGAATCACCAATCATATCAGACAATCAGTCGATAGGAGGTCACACAACACATAATAAAAATCCTAAAACCAACAAAAGATATTAACTATATTATTACTATCGCAAAATATGCTTTAACCATTTATGTGTCGGAATGTGAATTCTCTAGACACAATTGGTTTTATATCTGAAATTCCGACATACAATATAAATGTATCATTGGTCATATTATCGTATCACCCCATCACCTATGATGACCTACATACAATAACATTCATTTTATTAAAATCGTCATTATAGATGCTAAGGGTGTAATTAAAACCCATTTCCCAGTAACTCTTGTAAATTAATATTCATTATCATGTATTTAAAATTTGAATCATTGTCGAAAAAACCTTCGTTACATTAAATCTGAAACTCGTTAATGGGCTTGCGAGAGTCATATCCAATCTCATTAATATCGAAATTAAGTATAAAAGTAAACGTATGAAAGTAAAATAGTACTAATTGTTTGCTAATGTATACTTCAATAGTTGTCATTTTCGTTGCCTCATAATTAAGGAGCATGCATTGAAACATACTAATAATGTAAAATATTATTCAATATTTTGTCAATCCACAATTATTTTCGCTGTTTGTGTGTATTTGCGTACTAACGCGCGTTCTACTGTGGCATTCTCGAGAATTTCAAAACACATGTGTGCGCGTGACAGGCATTGATCAACTCCTTTGAACGTGTAATTGCGTCGGAAACCGCCGGGTCTCGAGGAAACAGTCGCCCTTACCGCGGTAAGTGGCGCAACCGCGCCAGGCCGGAAGCGTTGTGTGGCCACTCTCAATTTTGTAAACTACCCACATAACATTTGATGTACAAGTTTGAAAAAGAATCTTAATTAATGTTCCCGGATAAAAGATTATCAATTAATACATTGTGTCCACCCTAAACAATCTAAAAATTTAACTGTAGTATCGGTCAGATGTATACTATCGCTATTCAATGCAGGTTTTAATGAATTGCATATAATTGTTTAGATTACACAATACTTTCGATTAAATTGGTCGAATGTTGATTTCTATTAAAAGTTTTTGCAGACTGCGATTTTATACTCCGCTTTCTATTCCCTGTATTTAATTATATTATTTTGCTGTTGCTTTATTATGCTTTTTTTGCACTGTTATTAAAAGAGTTTCAATTAGAAAAGATGTACTCAATTTATTTCATATTTTTTTTTATTTGTTTCTTCATTACCTTATGTTGGTCGCAGATGTATTGGTATTCACCCATATTTGAAGTGAACCGATCGCAGTGTTGTAGAAGGTGCTCTACTGTTTGCTCGCTGCTACCGTCACACGGGCAACGGTCAATATTTTAAACCTATGTAGATATGATGAGTGATATCCATGCCTGGTGCGGTATTGTGTCATTGTGAACGATATGCCACAGCTCTGCATAACTATAGCGACGTCGTTAGGTGTATGTTCGACGTGTTTCGTCCACTTACCGATCAAACTGTGCCGGCTGGCCCCGAGGCTGGGCGCGGGCGGCGAGCCGGCCGCACGCAGCGCGCCGAGCGCGCCGCCGCCGCCGCCGCCGCCCAGCGCGCCGCCCTCCAGCGCGCCTGAACAAACAAACATACAACATGTTAACAGCATCCCAACTCCTCTTCATCATCAGGTGACAAGGGGCCTAGCTAACTGGCAGTTTAAGAGAGATAGGGCATAGCGATTTATTGCTCGAACTGAACTGAAATACCTCCACCTTACTGAAGACCGCAGCCAAATAACAATCACTTCGATGTTGTTGTGTTCCTGCGTGGAAGTAAGGTTTCCAGAATAATTACAAACTTATACATTTCAATCTTTCTAAACAATATCCAAAGTTTGAGAACTGTCATTAGGTTAATCCAGGAGTTTTTTATACACCACTAGTTTTATTGAGTACACAAAATTAAAGGCTGATAAAGAAAGGTCTTAAATTAATATCAGATTTGTTATTTTAATATTAGGAAATTAGCTTTGTTACTCGTATTAACGTATTAACGTTTCTTTTTATTCCAAACTTTGTCACAATTTGTGCATATTGTTTTCAGTCCATTCACAAATATATTATCCAATAAAAAACTGTCTTGCCACCACGCGCTCTCTCTCGCTATTCCTCTTGCCGTTACGGTTTTCATTCTTTCATACATAAAATATTTCCTTTACTTATTTTTTATATTCATGATATAAATCTGAGAGTTTAATCACATTTACCATCGTTACGAAGCCTCATTTTTCATATTCCCAACTTCGATTTCTTTTCCGTAGCCGTACATAATTTCCTTCCCAACGACTTTTCATAGCGTCCAATACTCAACAAGAACTTTCTAATTAACAAACCCGGCTTCCTAACGTTTCTATTCGTTCCGTCCAAAAATAACTTATTAAGGGAGCTGTCCGAGAAAAAAGGTCCGGTAATTTAGTTGAAGAACTGCAGATGAGGCGGCAAATTCTCGAGAAAGCCACATTAGAACGCGTAAAGCACGGCGATGAGTCCCCAGCGAGTCGTAGTCGCGTCGCTGCCTTATCGCCGCCGTTATTGGCAACCGAAAGGGCCTATCAATTTCCTGTCCTATTTTTGCCGTCATTTGACGGCCGATGACGCGGCACTAGTGTTACCGGGGCCTTTGTTCTTGATTTTAAGGAAACGAATCGATGAAGGTTTTTAAAATGTTTGATATACCCTTTTTTGGGGGGCTGAAATGCTTGTCGCACTGTACCGTCACCCGAGGGGGGTGACGGCGTGTGTGGAACTCTCCTGCCCTAACAAGGGCAGGCCTACCCACTAAAACCCCGGAGGATCTCATCGCCTTAATGGTAATGCTTTGAGAAAATTATAGAACCACCACAACAATGTTTGTTATTAAAATCCAACATCAGGTAATGGACTTCCGAACTTTGAATAAGTTTTGATTAGGATAAATATAAAATAATAAAGTGATTTGTCATAATAATAGTCTTAAACATTTCAAATACCAAAATCATAACCTGCGTATCATAATATCAGTCAATATGACAGCCAATATTTAGAGCCCAGTTCCATGTAACATAAAAACAAATGATTGCCTGCATTAAGACTTACATAGATGTATGGATAACAACATAAGCAGTGAAACAAGCCCTTAAGTGAGAGTTTAATCAAATGTGTACCTGATGTGATTGAGATATGTGTAGAAATATATCAAATTTATCGCAAATCAAAATGAAAGAAAGCATGTTTTGCCGGTGCCATTTTTAGGTCACACCTGTATTTTTTAATTTAATTTTTAACTGGTGTCAATCTCGCGTTTAGACACAAATAAATGATTCCTCCAGTGTCAAGTGTTCAGAAAGCCATATCAGAAATCAGGGTGCCCCGAATTAGAGACGTGCCAACGTTATTGGAGGGCCAATGACGTAACACACAGCTTTTTCTACAGCCAAATAAATACTTTGATGTTTGATGTTTGGAAAAGCGAGGGGACTTACTAAGGGTCGGTCAAGTAATGACGACTGCTATAAAGACAATCGTTAAAGTTACATCGGAGGCTGCTGTTATTGCCAAATAATGTAACTCTCTTTCGTAATGTTGTACTTGGGTGCGTATTTTCTTTTATTTACTATAACTATAGCGGTTCGCTTCGTCATTCTTAATATGTAATGCTTAGGTATTCGCATGCCATGTCTGTATTTCCTGATAAATATGAGTTGTGTACGTTTACAGTCGAAAGACCCAGACAACAAGACACAATAGAAAATAAATTCTGTCTGGCTATTTAAACGACATTCGCTTTTACAAGGTTAAGGCAAGTGTGAACTGTTATGGTAGTCCAAGGTTGACCCGGATCACGACGACATCACCACTTATGGCGATGAGGTTCATCGTAGGTTTTAAGTGGGTAGTCCCCGTCCTTTACAGTGCGGAGCCGGGGTTTGGTCTGCCCCTGGGAGCCCCGCACACGCTGTCACTCTCCCTCGAGTGGCAGTACGGTGCGTCAATGCATTTTACCACGTTACAAAAAAAGTGTGAACTGGCTATAACTAGACCAATTGAATTGTCATTCCTTAGCTTTAGTGGGATAGTCTTGCATAAAAATAACCCAACATTCACCAATACCGAGGCTAGGGAGGGTACGATAGAGGGTAAGTAGTAGAAAAAAAACATTGGTGATCCGTTCTATTGGTATTCATTTTCAAACTAGTGGACTTGGATACCGATGGGAAGGTAATTATTTAAGGTCGTATAACCCAAAAAGAAGACAAAAGAAAATTAATCGTGTCTGGCTTTTACTAGACATTCGGTCTTACGATGTAATTGCAGAAATGAAATCAAATTAAAGAATATAACGAATGAGGCTTCGTCACGATGATGAGAGGCGTTTACCTACTTATTTGTTAATCTCACTGCAAGATTAATAAAATAAATTAATTGTATAAAAAATGGCCATCTATTTACTTAAGGACCAAGCTTGCCAAATGCTGATCTATGTTCCTTAAATTCCTACAACATTTAGGTCCATCCTTATTTTCAAGATATTTTCGACTCAAATCTGTGTGGTTAACCGGTAATGAATGCCAACTTTTAGTCCGCCTTTTGTACTTTCTAAAATACGTACAATAAAGATTAGTAAATAAATAAATAAATATTTTAGGCACCAGACTATCGAGGTTTTGTAATTTTATTATCATTGTTTATAAACTGAGGTTTGCAAAGCAGTAAGTAAAGCCGCGTACTAATTCAAAAGAACAATCTTTGAAAAAAAAAATGAAAGATAAACACGACGTTATTTAGTCTCTCAGTACCATTGCGAAAGAATTATTATTCACCTAAATGGCTAAACATACAAAATATCGTCCAAACCGTTGCTCCAAATGCGTGAAGCCAGAAAACGTGGGAACTATATCCGCATATATGGGCCATAACGCGATCGACAAGATGTTTTTACGCGTCTCCTATTTACCAAAACAGGCGATGCTAAAACTTAATGTCGTATACGCGATCGCTTCATTTTACTTATTTATCGTTGACGGCGCTGCATAATGGCGGATTGTGGGGCACTAGGATGAAAAGCGAAATACGAAGTTGCGGATCGAAATCGAAGTATTTTGCGCCCATCTGGAATATAAAAAAAAGGTAATTCTTTTTTTTATATTCCAGATTGACCTCATCCCACCTGATGTAAAGGTCCTAGCTTAAAGGTGATAAGTACAGCATAAATGTTACTGGACTTGTCGCCCTAATAAAACTACGGACTAAATTACAACTTTATCGGAAACAAGTTGTTTACTCGTCATAGAATGTATCTTGAAATAATTTTGAAGGTATTCTGTATTCAATAATATATAGTCGAGATAACCTAATTCTAAACCCATTTTCGAAATACCCAACTTAAAGATTTTAGACGAAGCCAACCCCTTAAGTAACCAAATAACCAAGTTAATTCTTGGCAAAGATATTTAAACAATAGGTAAGCCATTTAACTGATCCGATACCATACAAAATAATTAACCTCAATACAGCGTAACTTTTATTATCATGGTATAAAAATCTACGAAACAAACTGCCGTAGAACTAAATCAAAAGAAACGACCAAAACGGTCTACAAATTATTTGAAATCGCACAGAAAGACCTGAATATTTAAAACACGTGTTTTGGATTAAACTTGATAAATTCGGAGTTTTTTAAGCCTCAACTTGGCGTGTGGCCAGTCATAAATCGTTCCGCCCGAGCCAGTTATGAAAATACTTGCCAAGTGGAACCGTCGCGCCGTTGACACAGGGGATGTGATATGTTTGTCTCACCGGGACACTATGGCCACAATATAAATAATATCATAGACTAGGAACTACGTAGTGATGGCCGAAATGAGGCGTAGGCTGTTAATTATCCTAAGCTAAGTGTTACGGCGCGACTGACTTTCTTGTTGGACTCAGTACTAGCTGGCAGGGTGACTAGTCTACGACATGAATATGGAAAGTGTAATAATATAAACAATTGTGTGTTTGTAAATAGCACTAATATTATAAAGCTGAAGAGTCTGTTTTTTTTAACGTGCTAATTTCAGGAACTACTATTAGGATTTGAAAAAATATTTTTCTGTTTTATAGGCCATTTATTGAGGAAAGCTGTCGGCTACCATATCACGCTGCCATCAATGGGAGCGACGAATTTAGGAAAATGTGGAGAAAACAGAGCTAGTATGGATGCGAAACCGCGGCGGGCTGCTAGTTTAATATGTTTTATATCAAAATATTAAGTTACGTGTGGAAATAGAATCTTTTATGAGACAAACAACGAAACAACACTAAAAATAGAATATTGATAAGTGGCGTGTGGGTGCCTACTAATGAGAAGAGTGTATTCCTTTTCCCCCCTCGTAACAACCTGCAATGACCTTCATGGCCGTCGGCTAGAAAAGTGTGATGACCACTAATTGTGTTAATGGTGCGACTGGTGATCTCCGGTGTCTTAGTGAGATATCAGCCCAATCCCGTTGGCAGGCCGAACCGATGAGACTATCACGGATATCAATGTTTATCTTAAATCCGTGATTGTTTGTTGTGCCTGTGCACACTGTGATACAGCGATACGTAAAGCAACGTTATCATTCTACTGTAGCAATAGCATAAATGTGATACGTGCGTACATATCTTTGACATTTCTGTTCTTAAACGTGGGATCTCTAACGCCTTATTGACCAATCACTCGTTTTTTTCTACAGTTTGTCAATTGAAAGGTTTGTGTGAGCGAATAAACGCCTTTGGTGTTTTTAGTCACATCTAAACCCCTTATTGAGAGTTACTTAAAGGCTCTATTTTTGCATCAATGATAAAAGAAAGAAAGAAAGAAAGAAAATTCATTTATTGACGATCACACAATTACCGAACACACAAAATATTAGAAAGTCTACACAAAACAAAGATATCGTGTGAGGCCAATTTGGGTTCCACCTCAGCAAATGCTGCTACGGCATGTATAACACCGCAGCAGCGCTGGTATTCTGGTGGAAACCAACTGCCTGGGAAAGTAGCAAGAGCCCTGGCTCCTGCTAATTCCCCACGCATAAGAGTGGCCTTAGAATGTAAACAATTATTATACAATACATACAATGAAGAAAGCATTAACGATATTGATGACAAACCAGTATATCTCTAAATATCTTAACTTTTTTGTATATTTTAATCAAGTTCAATGTTAGCACAAATAAAATGTTAAATATCACATGAACTCTTACAAACGGATACACTATTAAGATAAATGAGGTTTAATGTACCATAATTTCACATCAAAAGACAACGAACTTTTAACCTTTACATGGTCTTCATTGAATTCGTATTGTAACAAAACCTACCTACTCCTTCCTACCTGAGAATGAAACAAATTTTCATTCAAGCCCATGGTTTCCATATTTGGCTCGTCCCAGCACGGTTAATCCAGTACATAAGCATAACGTCGCTTCTTTATCTTACACAGAGCAGCCACTTTTGGCATCTTTTAAATTAAGGAGTCCAGCCCGTGCCAAAAGTGGCCCGAGTAGTTTTTGAGAACGTGCCCTCGTGGCTTTTGATAATTACGAGTTGTAGCAGTGTAATAATAGACAGGATTGTAGTCTAGCTACCTGGATAATGGCGTCTGACCGCAATCTTGTTAAGGTTAACTGGGACGGAGAGAACTAGCTACGAGTACTTATAGTTAGTGTTGCTGAAGTATGGAAGGTTTTCATATCAAAACAACTGTCGTATCGATTGTTAAGTCTATTGATAATTTACATATTTACGACATTGGCTATGTTTAAATAGTCATGTTATCAAACGATAGCCATTACAGAGCCGGAAATCAAACTGGCGTCAGATAGGTTTTTTTTCTTCATTCTATAGTTAATTATATATTTCAATAACTCCACTAATCCTACAGGTAATATGTGGACCACAAATTGACAAAAAAAAATGTTATCTATATTAAAACCTAAAATCAAATGTTGTCTAAAGTCGCGTGTCAAAATTACTCAACGGAAAATTGCAGTTTAGTAGTTTGACGACCTCCGTAGCCGAGAGGCGAGCGGGCCTGGCTTTGGCGAGCGCCATCTCTGAGGTTCCGGGTTCGATCCCCGGTCGGGTCAATATGGGAAACGAACTTTTCCATATTGTCTCGGGTCTGGGTCTGTTGTGGTACCGTCGTTGTTTCTGATTTCTGTAACACAAGTGCTTAAGCTACTTACCACAGAATCAGAGCAATGTATGTGATGTTGTCCAATATTCATTTATTTATTCATTTTACAAGCTTTTATTTTTTGATAAACACCATGTTTGTTTTATCATCCGACATCTAATTTACCTAATTGAATCTCATATTAAATTACACAATAATCCCAAGGTTTTATAAAATAATCTTCTAGATCACAACTCACAACCCTCCATTAAACCACGCCCTAATAGGTTCTTATTGCGTATCCTTCGCAGGCAGGAAATCAGAAACAATTTGTTTTTATTCCTATGTGATTCTTTTATGGTAACGAAAATGTTTTTAGATTAAACGATTAGTTCTGTCAAATATCAGAATACTTACCACAGTAAGTAAACCAGTTAATGCTATAGCTAACAATCGTAGTCTGTTTAGTATTACGTTCAAAAAGTAACAAAAATTCCATTGTTACTAAAGCTGAGCAAACCATTGAAATAATGAATTTAATTATTAGTCAACCCTCATATTCACAAAATATATGTATAAATTTTCATAATTTTTTCATTGGACATAGACAAAATAACGACTCGGAAGTTGGTATCGCCGTTTGTGAACCATATTTTGTGCAAAACGAGCCTTTCGTCATCAGATAGAGTTTACATTTTTAATCACTATTTCACCCGAAAAAGATGCTTCACTTCGAAAGCAGAATTTAATTTTAATAACTTTAAAACGTTTAGCGCAGCTTTCGAAAATAGTTACTACGAGTTAGTGAAATAGTTGGACCCGGGGCCGGATTCCGGGGCGCCCAGTTATGTGGTTCGACAAATTTATGAGTTAATAGCGGCTCGGACGTGGGCCGGAATGGCCGTGGAGATGCGGCGCCGATGCTGTTAGTGCGGCCCTGTTACATAAGAAGTATCATAATGCTTATTTCCTTACCATATACCACGGTACACTATGGATTAGGGGAAGAGACAAAGGAAAAACGGTAGATTCATAATAAGGTCTCAGTTACTTGACGAGTCAACCACGCAATCCCGAATTATGGAAGTTCGAGGTATGGTAGCTTCAATGTTCGAAAGGCCAATGTACGGAAGCACGTTAAATCGAAAGTACGGGACACCGAAAGAGGACATTCTGATATAGATACTTTTCATTTAAGTGTTAAAAATAAGGAAAACGTATTTATGAAAAGACATTTTTATACTAGTCATAGGTACTATTTATATCGCTGTGGCTGCTATAGATAATCTATATTCCCATGGCGCCGTCATTAGGCGATGAGAGGTGCGGGGGGGTTTTAGTGGGTAGTCTCACGGGTAGGAGGTAGGTAGGAGTCCCACACACGCCGCTGCCTCCCCCAACGCAGCGGTAGCCCCCAATGCATTTCCCCCTCTAAAAAAAGGTACTATTCATATGTCTAGAATTTTACTACCTAGCAATTGTCATATTATAATGTGTAATTTATCCGAGAGGCGAACGAGCCGAACTTTGGCGTCGCCCCATCAGTCGGTCCCGGGTTTGATTCTCTGTCAAGTCAATATAGAAAACTAAGTTTTCTGTATAACTGCGGATCTATGTATTGTGGTATCGTCGTTGTTTCTGTTTATTCTTTTAACACAAGTCATTTAGCTATTAACCATAGGATCAGAGCGATGTATTTGGTGTTGTCCAATATTAAAAAATTAACCAATACCTAGTATACATACGCTCTTTCTCTGCTAGGTATGTCTATGAAATATATTCCCGATACTGCATAGCTTACTCCATACTGTTAATTCCGATGAAAAGACTCTAGCGTCAGACATACTTTCCAACAGTTAAGTTAATAGTAGCGAAGTAAGAAATGTTAAGCATAAAACGTGGCGAAACATTTGTACCATCTTAGTAAATGAGTAACTTTTCCTACTTAAAACTGCACGAGATTCTAACTTTCAGCGTGGTGAGGCTCCGAAGATTCCAACAGAACATACTACGATGACCTACGTAGTCTAACAACTTTTAAACGTTGTAGTACTTAAGTTACTGGTAACTTTCCGCATGAAATTGCAAGTTTGCAACCTAACTTTGAACTCTAAGCGCGGTCAAGCTACGAAGACTCGAATGTACGCGGTGTTTTGCGTCTGATTGCACTTAGCATATATATTTTAAACGGAATATTCGTTTTTTTGGTTGCGAATTTTACATAGCATTAAGACCGACTTTATTTGCCACTCGGAGTCCGTAATTCAGATCTTTGCAATCTTATATATATGCAAATCAATTCAGCTTACACGATCTAAACTTAAATTACACCTTTCACACTTTTGTTGGGCTCAATATTGATGAAACGCAAAAAGATATTATCGTAGTACGAGTTAAGCTTAAGTACAGTGTGAAATACAGAACGTTACAGCATTTTTCAGTTTAAATACACAGACAAAAGTCCTTTAGAAATCGACTTAATTAAGATTATAATCTTGAATGTACCAAGCTGTGAGACAAGCTTACATAGGATTAGTTTTAAAAACGCGCTGACGCCAATAGGATCAAGTCCTATGATTTGAAACCAGTTGCAAGCGCTCTTAGACGTAGCTAGAATCAATCCTGGCCTCGTGAACATTAAAATACTCATGTGGAAGGGCATAGACTCTTTGCTTCGAGTATGCAATATATTAAAAGGTGATAAGCAAGTAATACATTTTATAACATCATAGTACTTTCCCACTTGAATGCCTCCTTCGTGTACAAGGTTTGGGCTAAAATCTCAGTCGTAGGTGTAAATCCCTTGATTTCGATTGATTAGGATATAATTTGTCGAATCTCCTGATAATTTAAAATAATGACATAGCCGATGCTTCAAATAGTTCTAGACTCACTTGTAATGAATTAAAATCAGTATTATAGTTGTAGCAATATTTGACAATAATCCGGACGTATTCCAGAGCATCCAATGATGTGATTTGACCAATTTATGAGTTAATAGCGGCACGGACATAGTTACAATGGCAGATACATCAAGACATCATGCTACTTACACGAGGTATTTTACACACTAGATTCTTGGTTGGCGCGCGTCTTGTATCTAGATCACGTTAATATTGTGCAACCTTGATAATCAACCAACATTATCAGTTAACCTATACTTAAGTATCAATTACGTGTGTAACCTATTTATGAAAAGATAGATATGAAAGATAACCATAGTCCGTTGAGTTGCAGTAACAAAA
The DNA here is from genome assembly GCA_037074685.1 of Glyphodes pyloalis. Classification (NCBI taxonomy): domain Eukaryota; kingdom Metazoa; phylum Arthropoda; class Insecta; order Lepidoptera; family Crambidae; genus Glyphodes; species Glyphodes pyloalis. The sequence goes on along the minus strand of JAYKKO010000015.1, from coordinate 2,016,378 downwards.
ACGGTTAATGGTTTCAAATAAGTACCATAGTAGTATCGGGCTATGTAATAGTCCCATAAGCAGGATAAACGCTAAGAGATAGAAGTAAGCATACTTTCCCACTTCCTTTGTTATTCAAAAGATCAATTTTATTTACACACCTTCCATACCAGAGAGGAAAATATACCAACAAACTTTTCGACCACTTTCCCCACCCTGTACATTCGCGGCGCAGATAAATTTAACTTAATAGTCCCGGCCGTGCTGCGGGCGCGTAAGTAACTATTCATCTCCGGCGAACAGTTTCCCGAAACAGAGCAAAAACTTCGCAATACTCCCTTTAACGGTCTGTTAATATCATCTGTGGGGGAAAACAAATAAGTAAGGACTGTGACAAAAATGGCGCTGTGATTTACTTGCAGAAAATACTTGCTGTTCAAGGCATAAAATATTAAGCATTTTATGGCAACGGCTGTATAATAGAAAGGAATAGAACGGGATCTCAGGATTTTTATTGGTCCACAAATGTTTGGTTACACCACAACGGGCACAGGTAAACTAGGAAATGAAAAAGGCCATCACCATCCACTAAACATCCACCACCTTGCGAGGATATAGCGGGTTAGAAGAACAGTGTGTAAGACAAATTGACAACTTTTCCGTGAGATGGTTAACACAACATCAAGTTATAAAACTGAATCTTATTGTGCCTTTGCTTGACAGAGATGCTCATGATAAATTTACTCAGAATACCCGGCAAATGATTCATATTTTTATATGTGCCGAAACTTCGATGGATATTCTTTTCACAGTGAAATCATCTCTAAAATCCACAGTCACATTAGTAAACCTTCGTTTATTTTAATTTCGGGCTACGTCATTCTAATAAGCACCGGAATCACCGCTAAAGTCTTCCATTAGGTATTACACTAACAAAGTTCACGCGGAACAAAAATAAATAGAAAGTGGTTGATTAGTAACTGCAAAGTTTTGCCTTGTACAGACTTCTCTTGGCGTTGCGCCAAAGCCCGTTAAAGGAGACAAGTTAATACACCATAAGTGCAAGCTATACATATACAATGAAAAGATCTAATCCAACGAAAAATAGTTCTAAAAGGAATAGAGACTAAGTTGAGGGTCGTGCAGCGATTAAGGGAAATTTCATGGCTAAATAGAGTCGGCGTATTCGAGGAGGATGTCAGTCATATCCGTCCCGGGCAGAGGCCGTTGATTAAAATATAAATTAAGGTAGCAACGACCAGCGTTTTACTAACATACCTCACTCTACTGTTACTACGCGTATAGCTGTAATGGACTTTATAGCGAATGTTTATATTTTTTAATGTCGATCGTTTTAACTCCGCTGATACGTCAGTACAGCAACTCCTTTTGTTGACACGTCATTAGACGTCTTTGCTATTCAAATGCCCTAACTTTCGTAGAACTGAAAATCAAGTGCAAGTATAAAAATTGTCCAGAGATATATTATAACTTATATATTGTGATATATTATATCTAAATGTTAACTTAATCTTATTGTGCATCATATCACACTACCAATAACAGATTTGGAGCTTGAAGTGTCTCAGGGCAACAAAGAGCCCTCACTGGTCCAAATTATTACCAAAATGGATGGTTTACTAGTCTGACTTACAATTCAGACTCAACTACCCGTGGCTGTACCCTGGTTGCCCCCTCCCCTCACCTAAATCGGTTTCTGCACACGACCGAACTTAAATTTGTAAAATACAGAAAAAAATCATCTCTCACTGTTACAAAGGACCTTTTGGTTTCTAAAAAATATTTGTAAACGTATTCATGCCCTGTACTAGAACATGTAAGCCTAAGGTTTTTTTTTAAATCTGCTCTGCACTTTTATCAATTTTTAAAAAACCATGCTACAATACCCGAAATGTTTAAGTAGGTACTGTCCGCAGTTAGTTTGGTACCTCTAGTTCTTGTGCCAACCATTGATTATAAACAAAGTCATTGTTATTCTAAATGGAAAATGACGTGTTCCAGTTACTAGAATCACATAATTAAACTTGGGCTTCATTAGACATACGTTGACTCGGACTTCAGCCCGGACAAATCAAATGTACAGAATTTGCACGCCCTGTGTTATGTAGAGCTTAGAATTTCGGCTAAAGGTCGAAATGGCCGAGCCAAACAAAATTAAGGCCTTTTTACATTAGCGATTTTCGAGCTTTGATTTAGTTCTACATAAATTTTATTGCATAAAAAAGGACTTTGCGCTAAACGCATTCTCAAACAGTTTGGGTCATGCAGATAGTTTATGGGTGGGGTAAGAGTAAATATGTGTTTTTACAGTAACATGAAACCTCATTGTATTCATGTAATTCACTTGCCGGAAGCGCATAGGATTCAGAGTAACAAGGCATTGACACGAAAATACATTTAATTTTCAATAACTATTATAAATTGGACATCTGGTCCTTAATGACGCCCATTCTCAGTTTCAGCTATTGACTGACTCATTATTATCAAACAAATATTAATTACACACCTAATTAAAATTAGGTATTCTGTACTACAATTAAAAAAATAAAATTGTTCCTTTGTGAGGTACAATAATATTACTTATAAGATAATCATTTTAAAACGAAAAGGTTACAAACAAACGAACCTTCATATTTTAGTAGTTGAATTTTAATGCATGGGAAAAATAAAATAAATTTTAGAAAACTTTTACATCAATCTAATATTTATAAAAATCTGAAAGGCATTTCTCGGTCAATAACAATATTGAAACTGAAAGGCTCCAATATGAACTCACCGTAAAGCAATATTGCTCCAAAGCTTAATCAAATTAACAAAATTGACAGGACCCTTACAACTTGAATTGCTGCGCACTTAAGCAATCAGTCCTATTACAATTCATTTATTATTCAATTGAAGTTCAGCAAATAGCCTTTCGACTTCGGAATAAACAATGGAATATTAGTTATTGGATGAAATCAAACATTTAGCCGTACATACTTCGCATTTCTGAAAGGCTGTTTGGTACGTCTTTGAATATTTGTTTTTAAAAAGTATACGTGTCTATCTACTAATTTGTTCAATAAATGATTGAATTTGAGACTAACAAGCATACAATTTTATAAAAATATATTATTTTCTATTACATATTTTAAAGTAGCTACTCGGTTGTCAAAAGTATTCAAAAATTTATTTATTTTATTTATTTCTTCAGAATTTATGAATTGCTTCCAATTTTAAACTACGAAGATTGTAAACATCGTTAGATTACAATCTATCTAGTGAGATTGTAAACTATCGAAAGATTGTGAACCGTAAGATATGATTGCAATTTGACGCAATTCTTTTCGTTATAATATAATCTATCGAAGTGAAACTGTTAAATTACAATCTGTCCCGCGTCAAATTGTGAACTGTCCGTAAGCTTTTCCTGATTTGTCAGTCTTATTGAAAGAACGACCAATCACGACAAGCCGTTCTATGCCCCCAAAGCGTTAGGGATTAAATAAAAAGATATTTAATAAATAAATACTTGAAGAATTTTTTAAGTGTTTTTCAAGCATTTATTTATCATTTAGTTGGTAATCGAAAATCCTGACAAATGTTGAGAAAAAATTAAGTCACGAAATATTTATTCATCAAACACAAATTTAAATTGGTAAATAAAAAAAAACTCTTTTAAAAAATAGTTGGGAATTTTGTCTCCAAACACTATCTAAAATAAAAAAATATAAAGCCTCTTTTATAAAAACGGTAATTTTGTCCTTTTACTATTAAAATTGGAAAATTATAAAAAACTGTAATTAATATTAAGATGAAATAACAAACAAATATGGCGAATGCCGGGGCGGTGGGGGGCACATAATATTCAATCAATCAGCGCGCAAGATGCATGTCGTTCTACGTCGGTTCACAATTTGACCGATTCTCATCGATAGATTGTAATATAACGAAAAATAATACGTTAAATTGTGATCATACGGTTTACGGTTCACAATCTATCGACAGTTTACAATCTCGCGAGATAGATTGTAATCTTGATTTTTATAATCTTACGGTAACATATACATGCACCGCCTTAAAATTTTACCTATATCAAAATATCATAAACGCCTCTGCACTAACTGGTAGAACAGATCCTTAAAAACATGCAGCAATTTTGAATCGTCGCCCAAATGAATTTCAGAAGGGTAAAGTAATTTGCACAGAAATAACAAGGATGTTTGATTCGCTTGATTGGTATCACAGGTCTGGATTGGGAAGGATTGCCTGTGAAATCAGACCAAATTATGATAGAGTTGAGTTGAAGTAATTTCATTCGTTCGTCTACTGTCTGATGGCATATATTAAAATGCAATAAATTCGTTCATTTAAGTAAGTTACGCATAGGTGCTCAAAGCATTCGCTGCATTCGTTATCCCTACTAACATTTTTAAAGCATCCGTAACGCAGGCTGTTGGTAAAACTTTGCAAAGAGGCACTAGATCACAATTTAATGTTTAGTTGTATTAATGAGCCCGATATACTTTAAAATATGATTTATTTTCCAATATAGTAGAAACATATTAGTACCAGACGCAAACGCAATTTCTAAAAAAAACAGAAAAAGCTTGATGCACGCTTGGACTCATGTCTACCTGTAAAGAGACCAACGCCCAACATATTGAACCAAGCACATAGTAACTTGACTATTAAGGTAAAATACTTACCAAAGATCGTTTCATAATCTACATAAGCAGCATCAAACTAGACAATGTATTTTAAGCAACTACCTTGTTATGGGCGAACATGCAACGTCATTTATTTCAACAAATCGCCCATTTTGAGTTGTTACACAACATAGTGGCCTCATAAAAGTGAAACAATGAATTCATAAAACGAAATGATTACAGCATATGGTATCAAAGCACCAGTATAACAATGTTCATAAAAATACTACCAGGCACGCAGCTGAAACAATACGTATAGAAAATGTGGAAAAATTACTCTAATAAATTCACTTCACATGGTCCATAAAAAAAGGGAACTGGACTTCGGGAAATAAGCTGGCGTATAGCGGTGCGCGTACAGGCGCGGCAGCCGCAATACTTCTGTTAATAATAAAATACGTCGATACGTTTCCAAAGGATTCCCGTATCAGCAATTCTATGCCCTACCGGGCATAATGTTTAATGAAAAAGAAATTAGGTTCGGAACTTCGATCAACGATTTTAAAGAAGCATGTTAAGTGCATCATACGTCACACAATCGTGGATACATAGCCTTATTTGTTTATTTTTAGACCTAAGCTTTACAATAGATTTCGTAACATTTCCGTATTAATTATTTGCTTATAAAATAATGAGGGCGCCGTGTCAGCACTTGGAATTTGCCATGTGTCGATTAGCTGACACTGCAATACATTGTAATAGCCAAATTCAATTGACTTTCGGATGAGTATTGAAGATACCGGGATCCATCGTGGATCACCTAGTTTTACTCACTTAGATTTAATTTAAATAAATATTTTTTTTACATCATCCGCTGTGGTCATAACGTATTTAGCATTATCATTTAACTTCCTGTTGCAATTTGTGTAGGATTCAAAACCACGATCTTCCTACAATTTATTATAGACTACGCATTTTACTGTTATAACTATCTCTTAGTCTTCGGTAAGTGCTATCTGTCTTATGAGTTTAAAACTACATAGGTAGGTGCTACATTAAATTCGTAGCAGCCCGCGATACAGTTCAATCATTTCTGATATAATTTCATGTACGCGGCCAAAGAGTGAAATACAGCTTGAAGCCTGTTCTGTACATATGTACTTACATTTTATAAAATTCAAGGGTAGTGGGCATTTTACTTATCACCAGTTATTTGGCCTGACTCATAACCAAAACCTAAATATTTTAGATACTTCCATTACTTTCTTTTGTCTATGTTGTGCTCTATTATAGTAAAAAAGTTTCGAATGCAAATCTTAAGAAGTAAAATTGCCATTTTTTTAAAATGCAATAATACAAAATTTTTGCTCTATTCATTTTTCAGTACTTTTTTTTTATATATTACTCTTCAAGATTGACCTCATCCCATCTGATGTTAAGTGGTAATGAGGTCTTAGCTTAAGGGCGACAAGTACAGCATAATAAAGCTGTTACTGGACTTGTTGCCCTTACCTTGAAGGCTTGACCCCTGCTAATAATGTAGCACCCCCCCAAGAGCCCTAGAAACCTTACTCACACACAGGAACACCACAACACAGAAGTGATTGTGATTTGGCTGCGGTCTACTGTAAGGAGGTATTTCACCAGTCGGGCTGCTCCAGTTCGAGCGACAAATCATTATGCCCTACCTCTCTTACTTTAAAATCTTATAATAATAGAAAATGATCCAAAGCATTAAGCTCATGTTCATATTATAAAGCTGATGAGTTTGTTTGTTTGTTTGTTAAGCGCGCTTATTTCAGGAACTACTGGTTCAATTTGAAAAATTGTTCTTGTGCTGAATAATCAAATTATTATTTAACATCACGATTCAACCAAAAGAAGCGAAGAATCAGTAAATAATGTGAAAAAAACAGGTACCTATAATATGCGGGAAGCCGCTAGCTGCAACTAAATCATACATTTTCAGAATCCTTTAAAACCTATCGTAGTTTAAACATTTTTTTTAGGTTAGGTGCAGCGAATTATTTTCCAACTTCCAACTACCAGTGCTTTATACGACTATATGTGTATCAAAGGGAACTTTATGTTTGATAAACCGCCAAAAAAGTTCAACTGCAGCCGTAGGGGCAGTAGTTAGAGGATTGTAATTAATTAAAATCGTAAAAAGAGGTACTCGTACCTTTGTACGTACGAAACATGAAAAGGTACAAAGCACATGTACTGTCACAGACATTACCGGTAAAAGACGCGGTACTCAAATAAATACATTTATGAGTGAAGACCTTTGACAAAAAAACATAGTTTAGCATTTGGTAACGTAAAATAAAAGTACACGTATAAAACAAAGAAGAACCTACTACCTAATTAAATTGTGAAATCAGTTGGCCATAATTAATAAAAAAAAGTATTGAATAGGTCGGTATTGACGACCTCTAATAGCCGAGAGAAGTAGAGTAGTCCTGATTTTTGTCGTCAGGCTATCCCTGAGGTCCCGGGTTCCCGGTCAGGTCAATATGGTAAACGTACTTTTCTGTATTGTCTTCGTTCTGAGTTTTGTAGTAACGTCATTGTTTCAGATTTCTGTAGTACAAATGCTTTAGCTAGTTACCATAGAATCAGAGTATCCATTATATCTGGTGTTTTTCCAATCATTTATTTATTAATAAAATTATTTATTTTTATTGGAAATTTATGCATTGCGATCAAGTTGATTGAAGTCAATTTTGATTATGTCCATATTTTTTAAAATATGAAAGGTAGATTTAACAAATCTTCTTACTAAAGCTCTTGGTCAATCATTGATTGATTAATAGAGGAAACAAAGTCTATAATACCTAAACGCTAACGGGTCATAACCTTATTTTCATGTTGTTATCACATCCTCTCCCCATTGTAGACGTAATCGAATATAAATTCAACGATATTTCCGCAAAAACTAAAATGAATAGTGATTCAGACAGCTGACTGTTACAGATAGCGGGGCATTTATTAGGGAACGAAAAATGTACCATTGTACGTCACAAAGACTCAATCCATTTACTTTCAAATGATGCCCCGAGCCGATACGCGGGAATACGGTCTATCATGGCCCCTGGGAGGCCCTTACAAAATTGCGAACATCAGATTTTTTTTCTCTCTAAGTGTGGTTTCGGATTCCCTTTCAGTTTATTTATCAAGCGGGCCCATATAATGCTCCATTGTGCCTAGTTAGGTGAATGCGGTGATTGGTTTGAAATACGTTCGGTCAATGTACGGCGATACGTTTGCAATTTAAGTAGTGCCTTTTCCAATTAAGCTATCTATCTGCTGATAGCCGTAATTACGTAGAAGTTTAATGTGACAATGTACTAATATCGCTACCACACTAATCTGATATAATAACTTTGAATGAAAAAATAATAACTTTAATTGAAATTTCATAGTATTTCTATATTTGTTTGTTATAGTAACGTTCAAGCAGTTCTTACAAAAAGACGGAATAATTTAATCAGCCAGCAAAAAGATTTCCTCTCATTTTGTAAAGAAATACTTTGGAAGTTCAATAGTATCTAGTACAAAATTTGAAAATTATACTAAGTAGATACTATCTACCCTGACTTACAATTTCTTCATTTTAAACGACATTCATATGAATAATGCTAAAAAAATTTTAATTGAACATTATACTTTATAGTCGGTAGGTATTTATTAAGAAGAAAACTAGCAACAGTATGCCACGAGTAAGTTACAAAATAAACACTCTCAAAGCAAATCAATAAACAAATTTTATACTTCTGACCTTCATCCTTGAACCAAGAACTCATATAAAAGAAAAGTCAGATAAACTGGAGCAGAAAAGAAAACTTTCAACCCTTGATTTCCACAGGTTTCGCGATATTATGTCTGGAACAAAACCCGAATACATTCGCAAAACAAAAATAGATCTGGTCATTCTTTATTCATGGTCCATCTCTCTATTGATAGCACAAATGCATTTGAAAAGAGAATTCCTCTTTTGGAATATCAAAAATCGTTTGAATGTTTGGTCGTCAATTAGGTATCTCGGATTGGTATTTTTATAAAAGTGTATTTGTTCGTAGCCGATTTTTTTTTATTACGTCACTAATTATATTTCGTGCATATACAACGCAAGCCCAGAACGGTTTGTTGGAAATGGGAATCTATAAAACAGGCAAAGTGACAGCCTTTTGTATCATATGTTCTCAAGCCGCCAAATGGAATCTCTCCTAAATTTAACGATTAAGTTTTTGATACATTAATGGCCAGGACCTGTTAACGTACCCAACTTAATTAATAATAGATTTAAAATATTTATTGTTCCATTCACACAATATTAATTGCAAATTAATTGGTTTTATATTACAGTGTAAGTGCTTTTAAAAGTGAAAGTACAAATGTTTATAGAATAATTAGTGGATGAAAATAAGTTCAGTTTCAAGTACCAATTAAGAAACCGTTGCGAATAAAAATTATATTCAAGCGGCATCGCGCGCCAGGAAAGCTTTACAACCTATCGTTTAATTTAACATTAATAGGCTTAAAATGATTCAAATTGAAAAAGGGAATCCCAATCAGATTGAATATAAATCAGCGTAGCTTTGACGAATTAAGCGATATCGATGAGTTTGGCGGAGGCTTTGGGCGCATCCCTGATCGGAATCCGGAATCCGGAGATTGGCCGGTCAGCCGATGCCCAACGGCACTCTTCTCCGGAATTCCGACTCTAATTTTAAAAACAGAAGAGCTCTTGCCACTACGTGCTTCTCGTTTGGGAAGTTACGTTTTAAATCGCTCAAGTTACTGGACGTCCGCTGTATTCTTTTTACTAACGTGCGATCTTTCAGACACGTTCGTGTCCGAGTCGCGATGATTACGATCTGAAGCTTTATTTGGCCATATTTAGCTTCCGGTCGTATTCATCGCGACTATCGCGAGTATTTAAATCGCTTTAATTAAAGTGAATGGAATATTATTCACTGAAATATAAACGATTTAAATATTTAAACGGCGATAGCACGATGATATGGAAATTTAAATTTCCTTCAGTTTTCATGCTACACCACATGACGCCATCTTGAGTGCCCTACGACGGCTTACTATTTACTGTTAGGTCATCACTAATTGGCATGTAAGTTTTGAAAATCATGCTGCTAAATATGATAATTTTGGTGTAAATAGGACGATCAGATTTTCGTTTAGTTACACGCACATCTTTACCAAACCGTGCCAGGCCAAGTGATAATGAAGGTTAGGCCCTAAGACCAAAACTACTCTGCACTAATTCATTAAAGACGTTATATTAAAATGAGATATATAGGCTTACCGCATTTATTTATTGTGAATATGGCACCGTAGTCTAGGCCGATTGGTATGTCACTTAATGATTTCTGACTGACAACTAACATTTTAAGATGCCAAAACATCACACTTCCTTTACTAGAACTTTTATACACTCTTAAAAAAAACGTATCCCTATAGTTGAGCTATTCTAGCATCTAGGTACTCCTTCTTGTTGTATGTGGAAGGTGTTTCTTTCTAGCTCGACTACGCATTTTTTAAATAGTTTATTTTTTGAGGCCGAACAAATCACAGAATAAGATAACTACTCGTAAATACAGCCAACGTTGTCATAAAATGGGTGCAAAACTTTTACATGGAAACTAAATAAATAACCCCTGTCTATAACAGTCAGTAGTCTGAAGAATCACAACGGCATTCATTTTAGTTTCTTGTGAAAATATTATTTCGAACTCGGATGTATCGCAGAGTAAGCAGGAGGGAGTGCGGAAATGGGAAAACGGTCAGTGTCGAGTTCTCGACTCGACTGCGCGTATTATAACTGTTTATTAATATCACCCTGCGAGGTTTGTCTTCCACATGAAAGCCTATACGTGTTTATTTACTTTCGATCGGATGTTGTAACTATCGATTGAGACTTCTCGATGATGTTTGTTGAAATTAAATTAAATTAAATTTAAGAGAGGTAGGGCATAGCGATTTATCGCTCGAACTGGAGCAGCCCGACTAGTGAAACACCTCCACCTTACAGAAGACCGCAGCCAAATAACAATCACTTCTGTGTTGTTGTGTTCCTGCGTGTGATTAAGGTTTCCAGAGCTCTTGGGGGGTGCTACATTAGTAGCAAGGGTCAAGCCTTCAAGGTAAGGGCGACAAGTCCAGTAACAGATTTATTATGCTGTACTTGTCACCCTTAAGCTAGGACCTCATTACCACTTAACATCAGGTGGGATGAGGTCAATCTTGAAGTGCAATATAAAAAAAAACATGATTTAATCGATTGGTATCAGAACCGGATATAAATAAGAAACAGCACATGATATTATCATTGCAGGGAAAAGGTTTCCATGTTAACTAAGTAGACCTTTAAGAACCAATATCACTTTACAGCCAGTGTCAAAAAAAAAAATATATATATATATATAATATATTAGTTTAAAAAAGTTCAAAATATTTTTTTAACAAAAAATTCAGTGTGGCACTTAACCGCCGAAGTCTTTATGCCAATAATGGATGCCGACTTAATTATCACACATGCCAAAGGCGAGCTGGTGATAAAAAACTTTAAATTAATTCTTCATTCGAGTATTTTACGGATTTTCCTTTTATAACAAAAACACACCTAAAAGTTTATATTTTTTTTAACAACAAACGTTTATCTTGCTAAATCAATCACTTAGGTATAATCGGAGCTAGATATCGTTGTTGATGAAGTAAAATAATTCATTTCGTTGTTCTGTTCCATATTTTCATACCTTTTCTCAAAGTCCAGAAATTAAAGTGCTCACACTTTACGTTCAAAAGAACAAACATAACAAAGATTTAGCCATAGTATGCTCGGATGACAAAAGCAGTCGGCGAAAATAACATATATGGCAAACACTTTTAAAAGTAACGATAAAAATGCACGTGTGCGTACGAAAAATAAAGCACGGAGTAGTAAAATACTGCAAATATTGAGTGGGTAGGTACTTTCAAATTAGAGTTCTTCAACAAACGACTCTGAAGGAAGGACTATCGCGCTGCATAGTCGGGCTACTGTAAACTGGTGAGGTGAGAACATAAAACTACCTAATGCTTAGTCGTGCTATTGTCGCGTCAGAGCATGTCGTTTAGAATAGTGTGAGGGTGGAAGGGAGAATATCCAATTTGCCTTGTGCGTTTCAGATTAACACAGGGGGTATAACTTGAGTGTGGAGTAAGTACAATTCGCTATATCAGGCACGACATCAAAAGACTTGCACAAAAACCAAAACAGTAGAAAATACTCAAAACCTTTAAATCAAAATACTATAATATAATAATAGTTGAAACCATACTCAGAACTTGAGTTGAGCGCAATATATTTTGGGAGTTCCCAAATTACTAAACTGCAACAAAAATTGCAATAAGTTCGTGGTCAATTAAATCCTTCCATACTATCAGTTGATATAAGAGTAATATAATCTCAGGGTTTTAGAATCGATTCCTTGGATTAAGTTAAGTATCTTACGGATTTTACAACATCCATTAGTCATTTGAGCCAGTCCCCCATATTGTAATGATGACTTGATTTCAATTATGAAGGTTTTAGTCCTGCAATAGACTAATGAGGCGGATGCCTCGTAGCGATCGTAGCAACGTAGCATAATATATTCGTTGTCGTGTGTGACATTTTATCAGAGTAGGTCTCGAAAACAGAGTACTCGTGATGAGCAGTAGACGTCAAAACAATCACGACGCAGATGTATCATCGTGAGCATTCATTGCTGATGTTAAAGGTATGAGTTGACCAAAGCATACCTCGCAAATCAGTCCCGAGATGTGGGAAAGTGTTTAGCCCGCGAGCCAACTGAACATTGTGACGCGTGAGTATGACATTCAAGTTTGTTATGGGCCTTCCCACACTACCACGTTAACCTATACCATATCGCAGGCGATGCCGCATCAAGAAGATCGCAAAAATCTTTACACAAGCACGCAGCTTAATGCGATACAATCGCGACGCAAATGCAATTCACCATTTAATATTAATTCTATTGCTACCCAACAGATAAAAACGCAGTTTTGCATCGATACATATGTGCGTATGAAACATTTACAACATCGCAATATGTGAAGCCGACATTGTTAATAGTTGCAAGGAACGCATATGTATTGGTTCACGCACTATCGGCCCATAAAAAGGTATTGAAACGTTTGTTTCCTTGGTCAAACTGACATGTGTGGCGTGGATTCATTTTGGCTGACGATGCCTTGTTTAGCGCATGGTTAGATTGCTCAAACGAGCAGCCTCGCAATTCCGGCGCACAGTTTAAGAATGTTACGCGCTCGAGTACCTAACGTAACATAGTGACACTAAACCGAGTCAGTTACGCGGGTCATTATTCAAAGCTTACGCTCACGGTTTGACGACGCCCCGGGCGCACCGGCCGACGACCGTAAACTACGCATGTTTATGGCGCAGTACATTCCCTCTCGTAAAATGGAAATACACCCGCTAGATTATGCGCTTACCTTCGCCTAGTAGGCCCTAATAAAGTTGGACGGGACGATTTTACAACTGTCACGCCGCGGGCTCAAAAGAGGCATCATACATTTGTTATTAAGGCATCGACCGAAAACGATAATTTGGACAGGACATAAAATATTTTTCATACCCATAAATAAACTTCACACGTTGATTTTAAATAAAAAAACACACAGGGGGAGATGGAGAGGAATGCGATGTGATGCATTATTAACATTGTAAAAAAATATTAATAAAAGTAACTGCGTTTTTACTCTTTGTGTTTTAATAATAGCAATAATAAGATGCAATAATGTTTAATTTTTAAACACGATTAATATGAAACCGTCCTACCTTTAAACCAGATAACAAACCAAATTTGTAAGGATCAAACTACAAAATCAAGTTGAGATGTGTAACCCAGCCAAATTTTTTTCACTGCATCTTTTTTACTTTCTCTTCAGGCATTCAGTTTTGCCTGTACTCTTGCTTGAATTTATCTTTTATATAAAAAATAATAATATTTCTTTCGATTTCTATGATTTAAATTTTAAATAAAAATTCGACATCATAACATTATCCGATCTTAACAAACACAAATAAGCATATTGGAATCCTGAATTAACAGAAATAACCACTGTCATACATTCGCCATCATTAGTCGCTGTGCATGTTTAACTGGCGTGCCTTACCATATTAAACATATTCGTAACTACGAATTTTAAATAGACAATATAAACTTTATTACTCGAAAGATACAACCAACCTAAATGTTTAAGACATTAATTTGTCTTAGGTAGGGATCTAGCACGCCCTAACCCTTTACCCTTTCAATATTTAATAGATAATTGAATTTAAAATTGATAACCTATGTCCTTCTTCCCTAGGGATGTGAATAGCCTGCGCTCCTCGAAAGTTCAGTAAAAATGTAAAGGTTTCGCAGGCATGATCAACAGTAGGGATCATGGTAGGAAGAAAAGCTTTCGCTTCCCAATTACAGAATAATCAACAAGCAGATTCACAAGTATGCTGGCTAAAAAATTATGAACATCACTTAGGAATCGAGTTTTTTATTTGGGCATTTACTCTTTCAAAAATGTAAATATCTGGGAGCTGCCTCTTAATCGATGGCATAAACTAAGAAATTTTAATTACCTAACATTCGTATTCTATTTTCAAAATATGTACTTAGCAATGCAGTTCACTAAGCATTCCCCGACAACCAGTTCGCTCTAACAAAGTTCGACGACACACTGAATCTATGCGCTCGACGCGCCGTGGTCAGATTGGATTATCCAATTTCTGTTGCGGTCAACTACGGACGTTACACGGCTTTTGTGGGGGTGAAAATTGTATTTTAAATAAGAGGAGCACGGATTATTTCCGTTTGTCATTTTTCTTTATAATTTTAATGATAAGTTTTTACGATATCCATTTTAGTATTCTGGGTGTGCAAGAATAAACGGAATGATTTAAAATATTTTAATTTTTTTTTTTGCATGTGTTTATGAATGAAGAATTAGGCTTCTGTATCGAGATCAAAATATCACGATTAAAGGCACTGGCCAATGAGTTTTATGTTGACTTATACGCACTAACGTAAAAAATAGAAGTGAACGATAACAATACTATTTATATTTTTATTTTTTTGTTCCTCTCTTTCCTTCTCTTTTATCTCTATGTCATTATTATTCTGTTCTTTCTTTTTATCACCGCGCCACTCAGCTTAAGGTCCCGCCAGAATACTAGCGCTACTGCGGCATCCAATGTCTAATGTCGTAGCTGTTATGCTGAGGCTGGGACCTTGTTAGCTGCGAGATGTTTTTTTTCTCATTTTATATTAGTTTACTTCTACTGTACCTATAAATTGTTCGTGTCACTTTTATGTCTGTATTACACAGTAAATTGTGTGTGCTAATAAATAAATTATTGTTCTTATTCTTATAATACAGAACATTAAAAGCAGAAAACCACATTCCAGATTTTGTAGGTATGTAATAATTTTCATATCAGATCACAGATTTTCCCGATGTTTTCTTCAGTCGTAGACGTCGTAGGCCGGCCGGAGCGAGGGTCATCTTCAATACTCTCTCGTCCGCGTTTAAATTCTGCAACCCACTTTTTCAGTCGTATACGACAGATCCGATAGATAGATAGATAGATAGATAGATATACTTTATTGCACAAAATCTTTACAGAAATAGGTTTTACAGAAAAATTATAGTACAATTTAGGCGGTCTTATCGCTAGAAAGCGATCTCTTCCAGACAACCTTAAGGTAGAGGAAATAGTAGATGGCGAGAAATGGGTACGGCCGTGCAACATAAATACAGTTTTTATTTTAGAATTATTTCGTAGTTTAACATGATAAACATACATAAACTCATAAATATATAACATTATAAATATATACAAATAAATATATATATATATACAAATAAACATATTTAACATATATAAAATCAAGTAAAGAGTTTTGACTCAAAAAAAAAAAAATAATAACAATAATAATGTTAATAAGTAGGATAACCGATTCCCCCAATGTTGTTGACATATCTTCGTGACATAATTTCAAACCTTAATAAATATCGATTTACATAAATTATACTTCAAGTAAACCTCTTACAGAATACGTTCGATAAAGCAGTAAATTACAGCTATAACTTTTAGACGTTTCGTGACATAGCAGACAGTACATTTTCCCGCGGCAGAGGAATTATTTCAAGCTACTTCGCAACCCAAGATTGACTTGATATCTTTAGGAAATTGCCTATTGGTTATTTGGATATTTCGCTCCTGGGTGTTTTCGCCAATATCAATCTCAAAGTTGGGGAGACGCGTTGAAGTAAATAAATAATTACAATAATAAGGGTAATGTGTAAGATTAGATCAAGAATTACTGGCAATAAGCTATACTGTATGATAATAATCGCAGTCTGGCACTAAAACTAAGCCTTGTGCAGTGGCGGATATGCAGCCTCGGTCGCCCTAGGTTTAAGCCATAAGCCGCTCCTTTCTCACCATCCATCATATAGAAAGAAAGAAAGAGAGAAACATATATTATTTATAGAAACCTCTATTGTGGCGAAAGGTTTAATACGCCATAAGATTTTTGTCACGATTGGGGCCCCTAAAACTAGCCGCCTTAGGCCCGGGCCTACCGGGCCTTAGGGTAAATCCGCCACTGGCCTTGTGACTGTTAAATTTATTAATATGTATGTACCTATTAAAAGTGTTGTGCAAAATTGAACTAATCTACACTAACATTTTAAAGAATAAAGGTTCGTATTTTTGTGTATGTGTATGTATGTTTTCAATAAATAAACTCAAAAGGAGGTCAATTTCGAAAATCATTTCACCATTGGAAAGATACATTCTACTTGAGTAATGTAGGCTATATTTATTGCTTTAAAATACTAAACACGCGGTTGAAGTCGCGAGCAGCCGCTAATTCTCAAATAAGGGTTTCACAAAGTAAATTCGTCACGAAAAATAGTATGTGGAAATTCGTCACTGTTCTAATTTTCTAAATGAGAAATTATGACGAATTTACAGTAACCCTTACCTGACCTATGACAGATTAAAACATTTTTTATTGCATGTGACGAATTTACTTTGGAGAGATCAAAAATGTGACGAATTTACTTTGTGACGAATTTACAATAACCTTCAAATAATTACCGTAAACCAAATAAAATATCAGAACAGTTATAAGAGCTTCCTACTGGACTGGGTTATTTTATTTATTTTGACAAATTTTAAACCTACAATAACAAATAGGATGTTCTAACAATTAAAACAGTAGTAGGTAAGGAATACATTTTAAATATCTAAATATTGAAACCTAACTACGGCTCCCACTTTAACCACCTTTATTGTTAATATAAACAAATTGCCAATAAGGAAAATGTCTTTGGGGTAAGCACCATCAAGAGGACTCGTAAATTATATTTGTTTGATAATACTTGCGTTCACAGAATTTTAATATCTGAAACGACTGACGCAGTCTTTTATTAAATTGTATCGTGTACTTCGGACTCGTTTTATCGCTTTAGGTCTAGTGTGATAGGTTGAGTTATATAGCGAATTTGTATACAAAATATGAGTCGAATGGGAGCACTTATATGTAATGTTATTTATCAGCCTTAAACAGTATGTATCTATTAGCTTTTGCTTAATTACATCTTGTATCAAGATTGCTTTGGAGATTTTAAATCTAACTGTTTTTGAAATACCAACTTATAATTTTATTATTGGAAACAGAAAAATTGTATCTCCCCTTGCGGTGCGGAAATCGAACCCACGACCTTCACGTATCGCGCGTGCTGCTCTTCCAACTGAGCTAACCGCAAGTTATCGTAGGCCATGATATTTTTCTGCTGTATCAACCGTTAGCCTCCGGTAAGTGCCCTCTCCCGAATACGTTTAGAACTACATACTTATCGGCCCGTGGTACATTCGTTGCAGAATTTTTTTTAAAGTTCGCTAGTACGGCGTAAAGTACTATAAAAACAAAAAATCGATATACCTACTTATATTATAAAACTGAAGAGTTCGTTTGGTCGCGTTAATCTCAGGAAGTATCTACTGCTTTGAATTGAAAAAGTCTTTTTTTTTTGGATAGTCTATTTGCTTAGGACGGCTTTAGGCTATATAAACTAATACTGTGACCAATACGATCGAAGATTCATTAGAAAATGTGAAAAAAAATGAGGCATGCGTGTGTAGCGGTTGGCCTCTAGTTTTAAATAATTTCAGCTAGTGTCAGTGTATAAATATAGCATGTTTTAGCATTATTCAATATATTGAGATATGGCACTGCCACTGTAGTACTGAACTAGGGCTAGCTCGACCTAGGTATCGTGGGTTTAATATTTTTACTTGGATAGCTACGGTGTTAAGTGTTTCATGGTGGTGTTCATTCGTTGGTAAGCGATTTGTCTTAGTGAACTTACGGGTATTAGGTGTTATACTTATAGAAGTCAGGTATCACACTTGACATTTTGAGATTGATTATCAAATGCCTTTTAAGAAAAATATTCCTGAAGGGTGTGTAAACTGTGTTATATAAATTAAAAACAACTACGGTAACACAACATCCTGACCAAATAGATTTGCTTTCCAAATTAACCCGGTCGACTGGGAACCCGGGACCTCAGCAATGGCGCGACTCCAACCAAAGTCTGGCCCGCTCGCCTCTTAGACCCTCGAATGCAGTCTTCGTATATATATTAGATATATAGCCAAAATTACAAAGCAAACCACTCCTGCTTTATACGAAAACAAAAATCAAAATTTTAATCGTCATATTCATTCATTTACTTTTCATAAATCTAGTTATTTATGAAAAAGTTTAGCTATGGGCATATGTTTCTTGAAGAGGTTTCCACTTTTATCAAACACCATTCACTAACATGGGATGTGACTTTTTAATTTTCGACCTTCGCCATCTTGGAAGTAAAAGAGTTTCAGTTATATTCCTTTGGACAAATCTGTTTCCTTTATCATCTTAACATAAATAATTCAATATCATGTAGCCCTCTTTGTTTTTTCATTCATACTTAAGCCTCTTATCCTTTTGAGAGCTGGCTTAAATTATGCAACTCTTGGTTAATCAGGATCAACTGGAGCACGATAACCTTTTAAATATTTTAATTTATTATTAATCTTGCTACAAAGCAAATTCAGTCGTATTTCTAATGTTTTAAAATTGTTTTGTGCGTAAACGGCTTCCGTGAACGGATGGAAAAACAGAAAACAATCGACTCGTGTCAAAAGTGACATGTGCTTAAAAATGTAAAGAGGTTCGCAACCTATCGTCGACAGACGCCATAACTTCATAAACAATCAAGTATTTCGAAACCTTCATAATACTACTACTTACCACTGGCAAGTTTCATTAGTTCATTTTAGCCCTAAGCCGGAAGCCATTTGCCGCCCCCGGCTACCCTAGCCTTTCCCATCAGAGAGCACGTACGGCGTATTGTTTTAGACAGGCCGCACTAACTGGGGTATGTCAGGTCGCAGGTGGGAAATAAAGCGATCGCAATGTGCGCTTTTTGCACAAAAAAGGCTGAAACTTTTATTTACCTTTCTCGTGGACGAAACACGTTGGAATTCATCTTATTGCATCAACTGCACACAAAAAAGAACATGGCAATCTATATCTATCTATGTTCGTTTTAATTTTCGTTTTAGCTGGTCGTTAAAATTATAAGCATCACATTATTAAACAGGTTACGGTTAAAGATAATGTGAGAAATTGACTTCTCAAGTGCCTGGTAACTTAACTTCGACCATAATAGATTTCACGTATCATTTTGTAAACTACACGCTTTATAAAAGTTTGTACTTGACGGTGAAGTAATATTGTGAGTACTAGCTTGAAGCAACGCGCGCCTAATATAATCAAAAATTTAACCGTAATTTTGTTCTTTAAATTATCCCCCGTCCTTGGCCCCAAACCCACAAATTCATGAAAAAGGTTTGGGAAAATTAATCATGTTAATTAAGGTCATTCTTTACAATTACGCAAACAGCATTAACGAGAACAAACACAGGTACACCTTGAAGATATCGCATTAAACGCGTTAAGGTGAAATCGAAACGAGTTGTTCGGACCAACACAACTGTCTAAGTACGCAAGTCAAATGTTTAACATGCTGGCGCAAAGAGTGAAAGGGTAAAAATATTTACCCTTGCATTATCGTCTCGAGTCCTGTGCAAACACGGTTACAACAAGGCTTTAATTATATCCGCTTGTTTCGACGCCGCGTTAAATTTTAACTAGAAAACACTCGGCAACGCCCCGCGCGCCTGCGTCAGCAACTTTTGGCGTGTTTTTTTTCTAACGTTACGGTGAGTTTTGCAGATAAAAAAAGGCTTGAACACTGCCATTTTTTCATCTTCAAGCATATCGAACTCTAAACGCTTAGCATTACAAGTAGTGAGGTTTATAAAGTTAGTATTTCAGTTCTTATTATTAATGTTATAAGCATAGCGCAACTATAGTCATACTAATAACCAGTTCCATTTGTCTACACTAGTATTATAAAGAGGAAAGATTTGTATCTTTGTAATGAATAAACTCAAAAACAACTGAGCCGATTTCAAAAAATATTTCACCATTGGAAAATTGGAAAGCTACATTCACTTTGGTGACATAGACTATATTTATTATTAGAAACTACTATCTCCACACGTTTGAAGCCGACGGCCGCCGCTAGTACAACATAATTTATATCATAATTTTTTTTAAATATTTGTCCTCAAAACCTGATGCTGATAATTTGAAAACCGTGGCAAAGGCTGAAGATTATGATTATGGTCAAAATGTACGTTTTCAAAAAATAAATGACCCCATTTACGATCTAATTTTGCCACTACTTAATGGTATTAGTATGAAAGTAACCTAACAATTAAAACTTAAAACTTTCTAATTGTCCTATTAACTGGCCTTAAAAAGTGCACTATTGATCTCTATGGAGGAAAATTTGTCAATTCATAAAACTGTCTAGTTTGTATGTAAAGTAAAATACGTTTAGTTTAATAACATTTATTGCTGTAGAACTGATTACGATTCCCGAAGCCAATT
Source organism: Glyphodes pyloalis (assembly GCA_037074685.1). Taxonomy (NCBI): domain Eukaryota; kingdom Metazoa; phylum Arthropoda; class Insecta; order Lepidoptera; family Crambidae; genus Glyphodes; species Glyphodes pyloalis. Next base: position 1,995,647 of record JAYKKO010000015.1, on the reverse strand, counting down.
CAATTTCAGAGTTAGGTCATCTCTTCTATTGGATGTAGAAGTAATTACACATTCCACGTTCAATTTACGGCATGACAAAAGAATTTTGGAGTTAGGTCATTTGCTTGTATTTCTATTGTGGCCAATGAACTCTGAAATCAAAACATACTGGCACATGTCATCACATAACACACTTCGTCCATTTAACAGCGGACTGAAATAACACGCAGAAAAAGGTCCCTGTAAACAGGGCCAGTAACAATGGCCATCGAGGGTCCAGCCGGCCCTACGCAAACACACACCCTTGCATGACGCTTTTAACTAAACTGCTACCAAATCTCTCATTTCTTCGACAAGTGCCTTTACTTATTCATGCATGTCAAGGAAAAGTTCCCGTTACGTTGCCAAGGAACGAATTCCCGCTTGAGCGAGCCGACAGTAGTGAGGCCAAAAACTCAAGTCCTCAAAGAGACTTATAAGGAAAGACTTGACTCATTATTGAAGCCTTGCGAATACGAAGTCTTTTGGCTCCTTGCTAAAAGCACTAATTTCTGCCGACCAATGCCGGGGCTGTGGAATCAATGGCAGCCAATTTTCTAACTGTCAATTTACAGGCTTAGTTTTTTGTAACTAGGTAACATCGTATTACAGTCCAAATACTATTTATTTATTTGATGACTGAGACGAAAAGTCAACTAGCTAAAATTCACTCCTTAAAAACAAAGTAACTTGTCTTAAAAATAAGGCTTGGACGACGATAAGGCTTAAAGAGCGCCTTGGGAGTCGTAGACTTTCGTGGCACGTGTATATTTACTAGTGAGTACCATTAATGCTACAAAATTGTTTGAAACTTCAGATCATACAATGGAAATTTGTTCATATTTCTGTGTTAAGTTGCTTATAAAATTTACTATTATAATCAGTTTCTATGAAGAGTATATCTGGCACCTTATTTATGAAAAAAAGGTTTAAACACTAATAAATAAAATTAAGTAGTCCCTTACAGATCCAACTAACAAATAATATGACTTCCTACATAAAATGACTCGAGTTTCGGGTTCAAAATAAACTCAATTAATCAGTAATCATTTCAGTATTATTAGGCCGACGACTTCAAGGTATAATCAACGACTAAAGTCCGTAGTCTTTTTACCACTTGACGTGTAAATAGAAGTAGAGTCTTTTAAGACTAAGTCTCTTGCGTCACTAGCCAAGAGCCCTCTCCCGAAAGTTGCCAAGGCTTTGTAGTACGAACTTGAATGAATGCTCAAATATTTCTGGCTCGTTTGTTTATAATATCCTGTTTGATATTGTTTCTGGATTCGAATATTATATTTTTGTATTTGGAAGACGGGTATTAAACTTTATAACTATTTGCCAATGTAAAAAATATTGATTGATAACTTTAAGGATGTTTGTTCTCATATTTGCATCTTACAGTACGTTCAGGTAACTTAACATGTTTATTTTGCCTTGAAATATGAAATTAATATTAAGTTATGTAAATTTAACATTTGTGGCGCAATCAAACGATCTACTGTAAAAGTGTATTATAAGCCATCCTCATGACACACATGGCGTAGCTAATAGTAGCCCTGTTTTATGCTTTTTTGGTTTATCTTTCAATCGTTGCCTAGAACAAACATAGATATAGTAAGAACATTAACATTTCTTCGAAATCTGACAGTCAATAATATATTAAAGAATAATGTGATGCCACCAGTGATTATTCGGGCGGTTTTTATGGCTCTTTTGTGATGAAAAGCATAGTAGTCAAGCAAGGTAGTCAATACTTTCTATGGGATCAATCCCTTATGTCAGACACGTTGTCGATACTGAAATTCTATGTTTTGTCACTCGTGCTCAATCATTTAAGTTATTATAAAGAATATAAAAGTATATGTTCCAACTTCGAATCCTTTCGACGTTTTGTAAGTATGATCGATGTCTAGTTTTATCTTTTAGTAGAATTTTCAGATTGTTCTTATACCCTGGCATTGTTTTAAGTTCAGTACACACGTAACGTACAGCTGCCTATCACACTCCATCACATCTGGCATCATTCGCATTTCTGTCATTTGTAAATTGCCCCCATTCGCTAGATGGCGCCTCTGGAGGCTTAGATGGAATCTACGGAATAGATGTCACGTACATACAGGCGTTTTTATTTTCCTCTTACAATAAATTGGGAATGTGAAATGCCTACCTCTTAAATCTTGCTAACGTAACCTAGTCTAAAATTATATCCGTTTAATTCAATGACACGTCGATAAAGACGGTAGAGAAAATACATCAAGAAAACAGAAGCTGAAATATTTTTGACGGAAATATGTTAACCAAATATAATGATCCTATTAAAACCTCCAACGCAATATGTGTGGCTAATTCGCAATGAAAAAATACGTAACCCATATTAGATTATAAAAACAAATACAAAGGTTTGTAGCCTTTTAAGCTGCTGCTCCAAACTTCATTTTTTGAAAGTCAAAAGTTTTAATGAACGCATCTAATAAGTTAACGGGTCTTAAACGAGTTCAAAACCAATTACGATATTTAAAAACGAATACTAATTAATCTAGGCAAACTAAAAATGTAGTTAAATTTCAAATGATTAAAAAAATCAATATATTTTGCCTAAATTGTACTATAATCAATCTGTAAAACCTATTTCTGTAAAGTTTTGTGCAATCAAGTATATCTACTGCAGTTGGTTACATAACAATTGAATCATAATTAAACACAAGGATGCAATTACAAATATGTTAGACGGTTGGTAGATTAGTAAGTTTTTAAAACTTAGTTTACAATTGCCGTTAAAGGGAATGAAGGAATGTTGCAAAATTACTTCTGGTACAAATTGGGCTGACCCGACCAGGGGTCACTAAAGAATATTTATGACCTTATGGTTGGTAGTTGGTGCTTCTGACGTTCAACAGATTGCTTTAATTCACAAACTTAGTTACAAGGGTCACCAATATCGAATTATACATACAAAACTTTTGTTGGTCAGCGTTGAAATTATTTAAACTATTGAACTTCTAACGACATCAGCGCACCTAATTAAGCGTTCTATGAAATTATTCAGCCTTCGAAATCAATTTAAAAACATCGGGCAACATAACGTAAGTACAGTAAAAACCGTTTGCCAAATAAATTATGTTTGTGTTAACGAAACCAGCACCAACGTTGGTACTATCGCCTACTTTTGTTGCTGCTCAACTTGGAACCTTGTCATATTAACCGTACTGCTTTTTGACTTTCTTAGTTACGTAAAAGCTTAATGTGACAAAGTACTGCGTGCAGCAAGTGGCAACTAATGATAGCAGTTCTTTTTTCATTTTATTTTATCTATAGAAGCACAGTATATTGGCTCCTCCCAGCCTGATGATGGTAAGCAAGAGAGGAATCTACATCGCGATGACAACAGATTTGATACCGCAATGTTCTGTCCTTTAGCATCCCCATACTAGCTCGCAAGATGTTACTTCACGGTTCTTTTTGAAGGTTTCCACATCAAAAGAAGGAGGAAACACATGATCCGGCAACGAGTTCCACTTCTCCCTCAATACATACTTTAGTACGCACAAAACGCACTCAAATGTAGAATAATCATAAAATAAAACCTACACCCCTGGCACAAAATGCAGGATCCCCACAGAATGTGCCATAGGCCCTGGCAAACGAATAAAGTCGAATTTCAAACATTAAAATACTACTGACTTCGCAAAAGTGTCCTAAATTAATCTGAAATTTGTCTCGAGTTACAGAGAGTTTAATCGAGAGAGATATGAATGAAATTTTTGCAATAAAAACGCAGAATCCATATCTAGATATCAATTTTGCGAACGGAAATTTGAACGTCCACTTTATCGCGAATTTTTTAGGTCTCCATTGTCGGCGTTTTATAGTGGTTTCCGTATTCGAGATTTTCCAATTAATCATCTTTGGAAGCGAACGAATCCGTATTAATTTATATTGATTCTATTTCAGGTGCGAAAATAAAATTTCCTCTTTTAGTAACCTGTTCAAGTTTTGTTTTGTATGTGGAGCGAAGCGTAGACAAGAGGAAGTGTGCAAACATGGGTAGCGATCACTCGTCTTGACTCCACTGAGGCCCATGGGAAATTTTGGTCGAGTTGAACAGTTAGCCACTGGGGAGAGTCGCATTATGTGAACTGTTGAATGCATAACTCAACTTCGTGCGCCGTTGTCGAGTAAAAACGGGACACGTGCCGCTCGGGGAAAATTTTGTCGATAATTCTTGTTCGCATGCTCGTCTCGTTAAAACTTATTTGTCCTTTGTTCCAATGTAATAATGGCTCTCGTCTCGGTAATCAACAATTAGGAGCGGAACGGGCGTCAGTTGACAGGATCGCTTTGTGTTTAATGACATAGTACTGGTGAGTTACTTTAATTTTCATTGTTGCCTTTTGCGAGTGAAATGAGTTTTACTTTTAGTTCAAATAGGTGTTAAATTGTTCGGTTCTATTATTGATTAATATACTATTGCTCAAATTTGAACATATAAAGATAACAATCCCTGTTTGTAGTGCGTCAAAGGTCTTCAACCCTAGTGTACTTCTTTAGCGCTTCATCATAAGCTTCCTGTATTTTTTTTTATAAATCCCATACATCTGGTAAAAATTACTCTCATATGTCCAAACGGAGAAAGGTGCCTCATTAAAAAAACAAGCTCTTTCTGAGTAATCCACTTTTATTTATGTTAATATTTTTTTTTTCAAAACTGATGCCATAAACATGCCAGAAACGAGCCATAATCTGCACACTCACCTGAAGTTTGGCACAAAAAATTTACCAGACTCGTAACTTGAGTCGCAATAAATCTTATTCTCCGCCGAGTGGCCGGGCCTCGGAGTGTATCGCGAGTTTTCCCATTCACGGAGCGTTTGCCGGCGATGAGGCCAAGCCTTAGTCGTGATGCTTATTAATTTTTCTAATGAAACGGCCTACTGCCTAATTAAGCACGGACTCGGCGCGAAACTGCCTTCCCTGAAAAGTTTGGAACGCTCCCCTGACGACCGGCAGCTGTGTAAAGCGCAACTTGAAGGCAACCATAATACAAAAAGTTAGTGCCCGACTCTGGGGAACCGATAAAATTTTTGTTGAATAACATTTAATTTGGCAAAGTCCCCGTTTATTAACAACGCGTTTGGACTTTAATAACTTGACCAGTTTGGTGGGAAGTCAGTTATTTCTGTCTGCTTGGTTTTCTGTTTTTAACAACGGGTTAAGATAGATCTACTCGTATATTCTTGGTATCGATTTTGGACTTTAGAGATGCTAATCACAACCAAACTCTGGACAAATTTAGAAATGTCTATAAGTAAGGATGTAATAATAAGCCATGGTGCCTTACTAAAGGCCTAGTCTGAAACCTCAAAGTCCCTCACCGTGCGATGAAAAGTTTCTCTACGTCATAAACTCAGATATTAGGATAATCTATAGCAGGAATTCATCGACATCGATCTAATGCAAAACTACAAAGTCAAAAAGGTTCTAGAATTGAAAATACATCGGAAATCAGTCCTTTTTACAGGATACCAGTAAACGTCTTTTCGTTGAAATGATGATGTTGACAAGAACAAATCATCACAATTTCTTAATCACCCATGCCAGTTACCCTAAGGACCATATTAGGTATATAGTTATAGTTTACCGAGAAATGAAGTTAAGCTCATTGGTTTTTCTAAATATTTATGTTTTATATCGTAAAATATAGTTATTTTTACTTTCTAATATGTGTTTGTCCTACTAATTTTATACCCGCAAATTTTTGTAAGGGTGATTGGATGTGTGGATTTCTTTTTATTCCTCTTTCTTTCAAAACCACTGAATTGATTTTTGTAAAATTTTGAGGAAAGGAAACAGCTAGTACCCACACAAATATTTATTTTTTCTTAGAAAACCAACAGCGTTAATCCGTTTATACATAACATATTTTTATATGTATATATATAATATATATGTTTTTATATTTTTTATCTATCTAAATACTCTGAAACCAAATACCAATTCTTAATCCTATGTGGGAAGACTTCATTGGCCGATGTTATTGAACCTATTCTTAATATTGACCCTAGTTAAGAACTCACTTTTTTTTTTTTTTTTTTTTTCAATCAATCAATCATTTATTAATTCATAAACATGGGTGTTACAAGATGTCACATAAAATATTGTTAGGTACAGCCATGATTCACCTTAGAGGTATATGAATACAATTTTAGTGGTTAGCATCAAAGTAATAATATTAAATTAACATTATATAGTATTATTTTAAAAATTTCATAAGACAAAAAATATTTAATTCAAAATTCATTCGTCATTTTACATCTTGTCGTCAAAGAATGATCTAATGTCGTAATAAACTTTTTCAGCAAGAAAGCTATTGAGGGCAGTTCTGAATCTTTTACTATCATTAATTGACCTGATATACAGTGGGATTTTATTATATATTTTAGGAGCCATACAATTTACACTCATTCTTCTAAGAAGAGGTTTACATCCATGTGTAACTTTAAGTGTGCCTTCACGACGACTTCCAGCAGTATGTATTTCAAAAGAAGTTGGGTTATTCCGTACAAACTTTGCAATCTCAGATATATACATAGACGGTAGTGTCAGTATCTTATATTTACGAAAGTACGGTTCACATGAGTCATCCTGCTTTAGGCCGAACATGGATCTGAGACATTTTTTTTTGCGCTTTGAAGATACTCTGCTTGTCAGTAGTGTTAGCCCAAAACATAATGCCGTACCTTAAAGTCGATGCAACATATCCGTGATAGGCTGTGAGAAGCGTATTTATGCTGGCAACTTTCCTAAGTTTATAAAGCGCATAAGAAAACTGATTTAATTTTTTTATTAAATCGTTAATATGAGGTTTCCATGTCAGTTTTTTATCTATAATCAAACCTAAGAATTTAGTTGTGTCTACCTCTGTAATTGAATTTCCGGAGTAACTAATTTTAGAGTTTAGGGGATCCTCATATCTTTGTTTAAAGTTCATTAGATGTGTTTTAGTCAAATTAATTGTCAAGTTATTAAATGTCAACCAATTTATTAGAGATGTCAATGTATTATTAATGTCAAAATGAATGTTATTCAGGTCATCATAAGTAAATAGAACGGTGCTGTCGTCTGCGAAAACAGTCATGTGATGATTGGTTACATAGGGAAAGTCGTTAATATAGATAATAAAAAGTAGAGGGCCTAATACGCTTCCTTGTGGGACTCCAAAATGCACTGGCCTTTCTTTGGATCTATAAATTTTGTTTTCGCCAGTCTTAGTATTAATTTTGGTTACATGCGTAATTTGTCTTCTATCACTTAAGTAACTTTCAATTAGTTTTAAGGCGTTACCTCTTACTCCATATCTTTCTAGTTTGTTAAACAATATTCCATGATTAATATTGTCAAAGGCTTTAGTCATGTCCATAAAAAGCGCTAGTGTAGGTTTCTGATTGTTAACACTCTTTACAACCTTTTCCAAAAATTCATATATAGCCATATTGATCGATTTATCTTTTCGAAATCCGTATTGATACTTTGAAAATATGTTGTTGGTTTCGAAGAAATTGCTTAAATTTTTATATATAATGTTTTCGATTATTTTTGAAAATATTGAAATTAGCGAAATTGGCCGATAGTTCTTTATAAGTTTTCTGTCATCTTTTTTGAATATTGGAATAGTAATTGACAATTTTAATATATCTGGAAATGTTCCTTGTTCTAGACATAGATTTATAATGTAGCATAAGATTGGGGCTATTAAACTCCCTACAGCTTTAATGATCTTAGTTGAGACATCGTCAAAACCTACACTATTAGTATTTTTTAGTGAATTTATTGATTTAAGAACATCAATTGGAATAAGGGGTGCTAAAAAAATTGAATTACTCTGACTATGTGGAAAAGAATTGGAATTAGGCTTATCGTTATGGATTGTTTTAGATGAATTTGTAAAAAAGTCGTTAAATGCATTTGCAATTTCTGTCGGTTCGGTGATCTCTCTATTGGCACTATTTACTACACTAGTAATCTGTTCCTTAGGTAAGTTACTGTTATACTTATTAATTATTTTCCACGTTGCTTGCGCCTTATTTTTTGACTGAGCTATGTAATAGTCGTTCTGTGCCTTTTGAGTTAAATTTATAATTTTCTTGTACCGTCTACTATAGTTAGTAAAAACTGATTTATTTATTGGTGTCGGGTATAGACGGTATTTCCACAGAAGATGGCGACGTCTTTTACTACAGGATTTAATACCCTTTGAAATCCATTTAGGTTTTTTTGAAGTGGACATTTTGACCTTGATTTTTGGAAAACACAGCTTATAAAAAAGTGTAAAGAGGTCGTGAAAAAGGTTGAATGCTTCATTTGGAGAGCTTGTCTTAAATGCTTCATTGAAACTTAGGTTTTTGATGCAGTCTGTAAATTTCCTTATATTTTCGATCGAGAAGTCTCTATGGTAAGTATACCAGTGTTTAAGCCGACAGGTTTTTTTGATAGGTACATTAAGGGTTTGAGCAGAGTGATCAGAAAAAGCTAGGTCTATGACTTCTCCTTTCGCTCCTCGAATATTGTGTATCATATTATCAAGGCATGTTTTACTCCGAGGCCTGGTGGGTTCATTGAATTGGCACTTTGTGTTGTACTTGGCTAGAAGTTGATTGAAATCTCTAGATGTTTTATTATTTTTGAGCACGTCAATATTAAAGTCACCGCATACAAGGTATTTATAGTTGCTATTATCGCTTAGAGAGCTTAATATATTATCAAGTCTACTGAAAAATAGAGCCACTAACTCTGAATTTGACCGAGGTGGTCTGTAAATACAGACAATGTATAGCTTATGCTGTGGTAACTTTATTGCCGAGCACTCCATCACATCAGGTATAGATTGGTTCATCATACTTTTAACATTCTCGTATTTGTGATGATTTTTAATTAGAATACAAGATCCACCATTACGTTTTTGTCTGCAGTAGTAGGATGCAAGTTTGTAGTTGGATACATTGAGACGATGTAAGTCACCAACTATCATGTTGTGTTCTGTTATGCATATAATGTCAATTGGAGTACGTGCATCATTAAAATTTTCCAAATTAACCATTAATGAATCCGATTTAGTAATAAGTCCATCCATATTTTGATGTAGGATGTGTAACGAGTTAAACACGAAATAAATTGTCAGATGTATTATTACTAGGTTTAGAACTACTCTCAACAGCTGTATCGCAGTCAACTTGCGAATTTGTTAGAGGAAAGGATTTAAAATCAAAACGTATTTGCTCCATTACAGTCTGGTAAATGTTCTGCAATCCAAAGTTATTTACGTCACCTGTTGTATTTGAAAACATTTCGTAAGTTAAGTTCATGTTTGAATAAAAAAAATATACATTATAATAATTTTGTAGTTCTACATAGAGTAAGCTATTGAATAATTCGATTTTATAATTATGTATTGGTGCCCCAGGTACATACGTAGGGGTACATATTATCAAGTTAGTAAAGTCAATTTGTTTAATTAAAGTCCCAATTGTATTTATCAGTTCTATACAGTTGGTGTGTCTTATGTCAGCATCACCCAATACAATTATACAGTAATCGTTCATGGTGAAATTATACAGTTTGTTTTTTAAGTTAGTTAAGAGTAACTTAATTCTTATGTTAGGTAATAAGTATCGGCAAAATTTGAAGTCTTTTGAAAATGTATTATCGATAAGGCGAAAACTACCAGAGTAATGTCTATTGCTTAAAATACAAAGTTTTCTCTTGCTGTTTTCACTAGACTGTTTGGTTATTATTTTCTTTGGGCTAGTAACGACGTTTGTTGAAGGTTTTGTTGAACAAGGTTTCGGTGCTGTTGATTGAGTAGTTTTTTTGTTTTGTTTCTTCCTTCCAATTGACGACGGAGTATTACTTGATTGTTTTATGGGGGTTGATTTGCGTGGTGTATTTACCTTTAGCAGTTGTTTTAACACTTGACTTTCTCTTTGTTGGTCGTCTAATTTTCTTTGTAAATCTGTGACCTGTAAGTTTAATCTGTCAATTTCCGAATGTGCACTAGCTAGTTGCACCTTTAGGAGATCGATTTCATCCTTTAGTTCCTTGTGTTGATCTACGTTAAGATCTGGAAGACTCATGCGAGTGTCTTCCAATAAAGTCAGTGAGGTATCAACCATGGTGTCGTCGAAAGTATTGTCCTGCGGTTCCATAGAAGAGGAACGAACTTTATTTCTCTGGCGTGTTGTTACGTTTTCATCAATTAAGGTGCTGGTGTCAATGCTATTGTTCTCTGACAATTGCGATGAATCATGTGAACTGGTGGATGGTTTTGTAATCTGTTTTTGCTTACTGGTACATTGGTCACATCTCCATTTGTTTTTCTTTTCTGCGTTCATAATATTAAATCTGACAAATGCTACGTTTGCACATTCTAAATCCAGTTTCAGTTTGCATTGTGAGCAAGTTAAAAATTCTCGATGTGGTTTGTTTTGCTTACATTTGTCACATTTTATTCTATTGGTGGCTGGCCTATCTTTAGATGACGACATTTTTAATTTGATGTTGGATACTTTAATTTTCCCCACAAAAAGTCTTTACGTCCGTAGGTTTGAAGTCCGGACCTTATGATTCTGTTTCCCAGACACTAATCCGCTCGACCACGAGCGCTTAGTGCAAGTCGACGAAATTAAGGTTAGTATTAGTTTGCAATATCAGGTAGTAGGTTTGTCGATAGATGTCTCTGATGTCTACAGGTGCTCGCTGCTGAATGTATTATTATGGGAGATTTTCGGTAGATGGCGATGTTTAGTTCAATTAAATCCAAGAGGTTCTTATTACAAGGGAATTAGAGTGATAATATCGCAACACACTAAAAGATTTTGAATAAAATTAACTGTCACAATTTGATGTAGATCATTAATAGTGTTTTAATCACTTTATATCGAGTGTCACTTTGCTAAACTATGTCACAATTAACGTATACGGGTTTATAAATATGTTTTTCGTTTCGTTTATTGTTAAATATCACTTTCTTTAAGGTTTATTGTTCACTTCATAATCCAATATTTTAGTCGAGTTTACACGCACAGTTATTGTTTTTTTTTTTGAGATAACGCTTGTATGGTATATTTCGATAGCACTGTATATATTGGTCACTACTTATGTCATATTAAAGCACTTTTAACATTTTTTATCGCAGATTAACTAAGGAGCTGATGTTTACATGGCACTAGCGCCATCTATCCAATTTCAGTAACAAACGCAATGTTGCTACGTATTTATACTTAATTTCGAAGGCATGTGTAACTTTGCGCAGCTTAGCTCATGCACGTAAATGCAAATTAGTTGCACTGCTTGCATTTAATCCCTCCTTACTGAGAACAGACAACAACATAACTATGAGTGTGTGTGTAATAAGACTAGAGAAAACTTTTTGTATACTTTAAGGAAATAAGTTAATTAAAATTTTCAATAAAAAATTGTGGTTGATAAAGTGGCAAGGTAAAACGGAACTCTAGTTTAAAAAACCCTTTTATTTGTAATCTATATTGAAGGAGCTGTGACAAAAAATATGCAATCCGTCATTTTCTGGCGGTGGTCATCTTGGATTTTGAAATTTGTCATCATGAATATATTCTGCTAGTCAAGCCCTTTTACATGATACCCATATTGTGGGAGTTGTGTAAGAACATGCAATCCATAATTTTGTGACGGCAACCATCTTGGATCGTTTTTATCAAACATACATAGCCAAGAACACTTCCGACTCATTCATCTTTCAAAAAAAAAACAAAATCGAATTATTTGTTCGGGAGCTGCGATGTCGTAGACGGATACAAACACACACAGGTACGTCAAACTTATAACACCCCGTCGTTTTTGCATCGGGGATTGAAAAAGGTGTCGCAAACTTTTGTGTCTTAACACCTATTACAAGTTAGTGTTGCCGGATAATCAATTATATCGATATTATCGATACTATCGATTGCCATATCGATTATTAGATTATTGGGCCTCTTTTGCATAATCGATTATTAATCGATATACAATCGAATCGACGGCAACACAAACAAGTAGTTCAATGGCCAAAATCTGTTACATGCATATTCTTCAATGAAAATTTATTCTTCATATTTATTACCATGTACACATGTAGGTACATGTGTGCAAGTTGTGACATGATACCATGTCCTATACATATCTCATGCCTATCCCAAACACCGCTCTAATTGTGCTTCCAAAATGAAACTTGTAACAACCTACAACATTGAACACAGAGTACCTAAGCCTCTCCAATGGAGCGAATGAATCTCTGATTCTACCCTACGATAAATTAGACGCCATGTCGTCTACATTTATCTCAGTATATTTAGTGCCTCTCAGTTGTAAAAACTATCTCTGCTGTGTATTTGTCGTATCACTGTTTCTCATCGGAAGATGTCAAGACTTATTCATGGAGTATGTACATGATTTCCTGTGGTTTATGACCGGCGTGTGATGTATTATTTATAGTTTCAAGGTTAGTAAATTAAATACATGCATCACGACTCAAAATTAAAGTTTGGTAACTGTCAAACTTCAAAATACTCGAAAATCAGTCAGATTTACTTTTAAAAACCATGTAACAAGTTGTCTCAAAATTAGTCAACAATTCAGCCATAATATCGCACTACAAGGCAATGGCATCCATCATTTTAATAACGTTAACCTTATAATAAATGGTTATAAGGTACTTGTGCCTTATAACCAAGCTTGCCATAAGCAAATTGATTTTCACAAACCCCAGATACCTATGAGTAAAAATCCGTTGCCGGGAATTCAACACAAGAATCAATTATCGTAAATAAACAAACGTTCCAATTGCTAATACTTAAAGAAAACAAGACGGAACTTTGTCAAACAATGGTTCTTTTCAAATACAATAGACATACATATGCCTATGTACTTTTTATGTGTATTTATGTGTAAAATAGCAAATGACCCAGCATGTTCATTAATTTAATGGCATAACTGCTGATTTTGCTCCTGTCACCAACTCATTTGCGGCTTAATTGAACTAACATCATCAACAAGCATTGCATGTGTATAACTTTGAGTACTCAATAGACAAAGCCTATGACTGTGGTTATACGTATATAGTATCTGCCTATTAATCTTCAATAGAGGCCAAAGTCACCGTTTCAACAATGGGTACTAGTTTTGTTATGATTATTGATTACTACCCTAGGCTAATGTGGAGTGGTGACGAGCCAGGGATAGCATCTAACATATATCGAACCAAGAGACCTAGGTTTGATTATTAACGTCTGCAAGGTTCATTTAATTAACATTTTTGGGATCACCCACCTCATTCACAAACATCAGAAATGATCTTGATATGGAAAGTATATCTTTGGTACAATCGTTAGGTAATATTAGAATGTATAATTCATTATTAATGCGAAAACGTTTCCGACATTTTGTAAATAAGAGGAGTAGCCCTCAATTTTCATATGCCAGAATTGATTTTGATATGAAAAGTTAACGTTTCGTCTGTGTCAAATCTTATACTTAGATTAAAAAAGGCATGAAATAATTATCAAATTCGAATCAGCTTACGACATTTTGTAAATAAGGTGAGTGCCTCAACCCCTTAATTTACAAATGTCGGAATTGATTTTGACACGGTATGGATTTTTTTGTCATTGTCAAACCGTACAGCTTAAGAAAGAGACATAGTATAGTTACCGAATTAGAATCCTTTGCTAAAATCTTGTAAATAAAGGAGCTGATCCTAAATTAACAAACGTCAGACTTGATTTTTAAGTGGAATCAATGTTTTGTCTCTATGCAATCGTATGGATTAAGAAAGGAATAGGATATTTTTCCGATTCAAAGGGTTTCAGTTCTGGTAGACCACACACGCCGCTACTGCCGCCGCCGGGCCCACGGCAGTGGTATGATGAAGGGCAGTGGGTGAAAAAAAAATTGTATGTTATGTATGTGTAGTGAGATGTGGTACTGACCCGTGAATGTAGCACTCGTGGTGCGGTCGGCTAGGTCGGGGCGGGCAGGCGCGCCGCCGCCCGCATGCTATCAGCTGGCTTGCGCAGCCATCTCTCTTGCACGCGCCTCCGCTCACCGCCCTGCGCCTGCGCAACACACATTCATACCATTTATTCCGGATGTCATCCATATAAAATACATTAAAACATAAAGACATAATAGAAATTGATAACATTTTGTTTTTAATCATTTCTACAATAGTCAACACATGTGTTACTAATGTAGAAATGGCCTCGTAAGACAACTGTCCTTTTAAAGTCAGATACAGTTGAATTTATATTTTATCTGATTTAGTGGTCTTACGACGACAGAGCAATGATTTGATACCCATATCACGGGATGGATTTCAAACAGCCTGCCGCCGTCTTGGGGAGGCCGCCATATTGGATTTGAAATGACGTTTCTTATCTAATCATGTATTGTCATCAGAACTCAGAGCGTGTGCAAAATTTCATCCTAATCGAAGACCAGGAAGTAGGTTAAATTAAGATTCCAAGATTTTCTTACATAGTTACAAGTGAAGCTAATAAAAGCGTGTTAAAAAAAAAGTAACATATACTAGTCTTTACGTTGTACAACTCCGGATAAATAAGTTGTATTACTAATTCATGCAAAAACTGTTCAATGTATTTGGATGAAATTTGGTTGGACAGAATCGATAGATCCATGGCTAAAGGATTTTAGAAGATAAAACTTGTATTTCATTTGGAAAATAATCGTTAATTTTTCTAATTTATTTTCGTTTCCTTCGAAGATAAAACAAATAAAAAATAATAATGTCCCTGTGTCTGGTATTCATAAATACCTACGTGCAAACATATACAATATTCGTACTAGTATCACACTTGTATGTAACATATCGTTGACTATGTTAGTATGCGTGGCACTAACAACAATTTTTTCTTTGCCTGGTTCCACACTAATACAAGTTATGACTACACAAGTGATGTATTGTATTCCACAAAGAACCACAGATGTGAAGAATTAAAAAAACAATAACTGGAAACAGCCCTACAATTCAGAACAATGTTTTTGTCGTGTTTGTGTCAGGCATTCGTCACCAACATTTTTAAAAGCCTATTTTGGTTTTCCCGTTCTTTCATAGTTGTATTACGAAATTGTGGCTCAACCTACCTTTTTTTACTGAAGTACGAAATAATATCTATTAGAGAGGATTGAATAATTTTCCAATACATTTAAAACCATATTTTCAAATGTCATGAACTTACTACTACTACTACCACAAACACAGGCCAGTAGTATTGAAAACTCAAAGGCGAGATTAAAAGAAAAAAATCCGAATAAAAGAGTAACATTTTGATGTTTTTTTTTATTCTGTTTATTTTGTTACTGGCTAAAATTGCACCGCGTAATGTGGAGACAGCCATTTAATTATACAAAGAAAGCGTAACGTTCTTTTTATTTTGCCATCCACGCTTCTTAATTTAAAACCAGGCAATCGGTGCCAGTATTCCACCTGAAGAATCTCAAAATGAGGTCGCAATTCTTCTAATATAAATGTTATTTTATAGCAGTTCGCTTGCAAAGGTCCGTAAAAATATCTCGTCTCGGTTATAAACGGTAAGGGGACATAAACAGTAAGCTGCAGGGACCGTAATAAAACGTTAGAAGTATCTGTGTTGTATTAAGTAGGTACAAACCTATATTTAAACTTGATTATACATTTGTATTTCTACTTAAGTTTAATTAAATTTGTCATCAGCTGCGAGCTTGAATACACCAATAAACCTTACAGAACGTTCAGTAATTAGGTTCGAATTTTAAATACTAGTATCTATACATTTAACTATATCTCAATTATACAAGGAAAAAAGCGATTTTCTTAAAACGAAACCGCGTCCAGTATCTGGATAAAGTATTTCCAATGAAGCGTGTTCCTCAGAAGTCTGTTACGCTAAAATGCGCATAAAACGACGCCAAACGAGTAGAAAAGTAACGTTTTGGAACCAAATATAAATTATGATTATTTAGAAAGGTCCTAGTCAACCTTTTCATATCAAACCAAAAGCAAACCCGTGAAAACGGGTCGGTCGCATCTAAGCCGCAAGGGACAAGTACCTACTTGGACTAGGTCACTCCGTGTACTGCAATAGTAATGACAGAACTAACGCACCTTGAAACGAGATATTTACTTTAATAGCGTATACATAAGTTAAAAACATAACGGCACGTAATTTCAGACTAATTGTAAAAAGTTTGTACTTGATGCAAAATATATTAAATATTAGATAGTTAAAAGTATCCAAATTATGCGCTGAATTTTGTACCACCTTTAAGGCCGGTACATAAGAACCAATGTTAAACAGTACCTAAGTAGTATGCTTTATGATATGCTTTGACGTTGGTTATAATAAAAATCCTGTACTTAATGAATTTCTGAACGAAGAACTCCTTGGTATTTTAATTAGATATTGGGCAGATTTCTGCTCTAGTTTTTTATTGAGCTTCGTTCATCTATATTTAAATATATAAAAGGAGAAACTGACTGACTGACATATCAACGCACAGTCTAAACGGCTGAACGTAGGCACTTGAAATTTGGAAGGGACATAGCTTAGGTACCGTAGAGGTGCATTAAGAAAGGAATTCCCAAAATTCCCAGGTGAACGGGAATTAGGGGGAAAATCATTTTGTATGAAAAACCTAAACCGCATAAGTTAGACGCTTGAAATTTAGCATGCAGGTACCTAAGTAAATTTAAATCATAATTGCAACAGGATATAGCAAAATTCCCACGGGAATGGGAGTTAGCGGAAAAAAATCGGAAAAACCCTGTAGTCCGCGCGAACGAAGTGGCGGCCACAGCTAGTCATTCATACGTTTATTTACTTTTCATATTTAAATATCGATCGATCGATTGTGTCAGTTACGGATTCAGGTATCTGCCCACAGGGGCACACGCCGGTTGTTCACAAGTCCCTTCGTGCAAGGAGCGTGAAAGCGGGTTAACCACTCGATAGCGTAGGACGAGCACACAAATAGACTAGGTCACTCCATGCACAGCTTTATTAATACACATATCGATCTACCCTCGACGCGGGCTAAATTGAGTCGGCAATGTTATTTTTGCTATTAGTCAGCGCAACAAAGGACGTTTGAAGCTTGATCGTATCGCGTACGGTTTGCGTATAAATGCTTTGATCAAAGATTTTGCGAATACACAGTTCCATCCAAAATACTACTATGCTACGTAGGTGTCTCTATGTCAACGCGCGTTTCAAATAAGCCTAAACTGTTTTCAAGTCTAATCCAATTTAAATCTCATGTAAATGAGAGTATGGAAATAAGTAATTTTTGACGTAATTTTACGTGCGCGGCCTATAAGCGAATAAGATAGAAGAAAGCTTAATAGTGTAAAGTGCCTTGTCAAGCCCATGCCAGTTTTAAAGTCACAACACTGTGCATATACAAAATCTTTGATCGAAGCAGTGATGAGCATTTTTATAAAGGTATCGGACTTAGAAAAATAAACAAAAAGAAATATGGCAGACTGTCATACCTGGTCTCAAATTAAGGTTTCCTTTGTATTACAATTACCACACGACCGACACTTAATCCGACACAGCCAGAAATAAACCAATTTAAAAAACATATTTATTCAGAATAAAACTTACCGAGAATCTTACCTATTTTCGCGTTTCGCGTTAGTACTACAATGCCAATCACCAAATAAGTTATCATATAAACGAATTTCCATTTATTTGAAAAAAAAACATAGGCAAAAAATCAGTAAACCCCTAAGACAGTGAACATAACTTACCATGAACTGGACAAGTTTAAAAATAACATCAATTTTTTTCAAATTTATACCTACAATTGTAAATTAAAACAAAAACCTTACGAGTGTGAAATACAGCAGCATTGCAATGAGAACCTTATGATGTTTTTTAAGTATTGATATTGTGTACTTCATGACTGTACACAGATTGCATTCTAATTTACAGTAACACACACAACCATTGACTTGCTCCAGTAAACTTGCTAAACAGTCTTTATTCAACAGTGAAATTCCACTATGGAAGACTATAACAGTATCAGTTATCGGCGGGATTCATTTGCAGGAGACCCATAAAGGCGCATAAGATGTGAGCCGCAGATTACGTCGGTCAAAGAGCTTAAAATATTAGTTAGAGTACGCTGATACGTTATAAGCTAAACGGTAATACTCAGAATCAATTCTGAAGTGATTAAACAAATTAGTAGTTTATATTGTCTTTAAATAAAATCGTAAAGATGCCGTCAGCGACAGTCACGTTCATATATGTAACGCCATTCAATATTGAATCTTGTGTTAACGTAATGCAGTTGTTTGCACTTTATCATTCGTAACTGTACTGATAGCGCTAGGTAACTGGCAAGTGGAATGAAATAATGTGAATAGACCTAAGAAAAATTATACGAAAAGACCAAACAGATCTTACGAAAATGAACTCAAAAATTATTATAAGTATTAAATAATATTATTAATAGCGAAAAATCAAAAATCTCTTAATTCATTAAAAAATGATACCGAGCTATCATAAATAATTCGACAGTCAAGTAATTTAAGTATCGGCGATTTTTATTCGGCCGAAAATCGAGCGAAGTGGCGAACATTTGGAGAGGCCTATGTCCAGCAGTGGACTGCAACAGGCTGATGATGATGATGATTTTTATTTCTGATTTGATTTGATAATTCCTGAGATGAACAAATAATGTTTCAGATTTTTTAGAATGTCAACCTGCATTTGGATAATTTGGTACGAATATAAAGCCAGTAGCTCTTGTCCCCACCTTGATACAATTTCAATAATAGGGCCTCAGCCGTGCTACGGGACATAGTCTACCACTTCACAAGTTGTCTTTGTCATAACAGCTGACTTATACCCTGTTCCAATATTTGAAAATGATTTGTTCTTGTTACGAATAATAATTAATTTAAAATCATTTAACGGGTCAAAACGTGACACCATTTTTATTTAGTAGCTAATACGAACTACTTACTGCCCGACGCTTCGGTTAGGTTGCACCAACTGTGGTCACGAGCTGACTGAGACTGAATCTGAAATTATTTTAAATGTTTAAAAAGGAACGCGAAAGTCTTAAAATTTATAGTAAGTAATTAATTATCCGAGGCCTACGCTAAAAACGACTGACGGACGACTGATGACAGCTGATATGGAAAGTAAATTACAGAACGGTATTAACGACTCGCAGTCGGTTGGAGAAAAACGATTAGTCATTTTTGACACATTCATTACTAATCGTAAAATATTAGAACCGGGCATTAATCAGCCCTACCATACAATTATCTGGAATATTAAGTCGGCTAATACACTTTACATGACGTTGTCTACCCGTGAAAGACAATGTTAATTCCAGATGATCGCATAAGCCATTGAGCTACAGATGAAGAAGGGGTAATGTGGACTATTAATATATGCACTTCAGTCGGCTTGCAGATTTGAAGCGGTATACGGCAAAAACATCAGCTTTTGTACAGAAGGTAATTCAAGCGGAAGATCTCTGCGTCAAGGAATGGTGGAATAAATGCCAGATCACAATCCAACGATTTACTTCATTGTGAATACAACTTTCTAATATCAGAGATACCTTGGCAGTGTTATACTAATGCACAATGGTAGTCTACAACGGTATCCGTGATAGGTGGGGTTCATTTACAGGAGATCCGCATAATCCGCTGTGAGCTGCAGATTACGCCAGTCAAAGAGCTTGAGATGTTACTGTGGACTACATTAATACCACGTCTTATTGTTGACTCGTAGATCCACACTGCCTAATAGGTTGAATACTATCTTTCAAAGATTTTTGAGTAGAGGTTAGATAAATTCTCGGTTCCAATATTTTACGATTCGTAATGAGTCAAAAATGACTATCCGGTTTTCTCAAACCAACTACGAGTCGTTAATACCGTTTATTATTTTATTATTCCCGTTTCATATTAGCTGTCATCAGTCAATCGGTTGTTTTTAGCTATAATTTAGTACTATCCGTTTTTCAAATACTTAAACCAGGCATAAATGGTTATTAAAAAAAACAGATTGATTTTACTACTATCGGGATGACATACCTACCTTTTTCGAAGGACCTCCAGCAATCTCAAAGCGTCACTCCAACTATTCATAAATTAGGAATCAAGAGAATTCAACATCCAGACTCCGCTCTTACGAGAGTGCACTTCGGAAAATTAAAAATTAGTTGAAATCGTAACCTTTTTCATTACTTTTCAGATTTAACTATTTTTAAATGTTTAATTTCTTAATTTTCTTAATTCGACCGTATGTACTATTTTATGTAAACTCGTGGATAACTTCGTGATTCAGGAAAAGGTTAAAATTATTTTTTGGTAGATGATTTGGCTATGGTACCATAATAAGGAAACTGAGATCTAATTATGGTATCCCAGAGATCTTTTTTTTTTGCTAAAAAGATAATATTTACATTGAAGATTATACACCGAATGTTTCACGACAGGCCTGACTTAAATTAGCAACCTGTGTAAACTCAGTTTACCCATAGCGAGCGGGAATAGGAACTCGGAAGCCAATACACACTTTTAGACTAAGACACTGTCAGTAATGGGTGGAATACATTTGCAAGAGATCCGTATGAGCCGCCGCGAGCAGATTACGTCGGCGAAAGAGCCTGAGACACTGGGACTGGGACTTACATTAAATGCTATTTAGAGGTGATTGTACAGTTATTAAAGTGCTTTATATGCCAAAGGTCCGCATCAAATGTGCTAGAATATATCAGTAATTACCAGAAATTGGTTAGGTAGAGTTATTTATAGTACTTCATACTGATTTCGTACAACGAAAGAATATAAAGCTATGCCTCACATACCGAGGTTAATTATAAAGAGCCAAAATAAGCCAGCGATTTATTAAATAATAATAAAATAAATATTGGATAGAATCACATGCATTGCTCTGATTCTATTGTAAGTAGTTTAAGCACTTGTATTACAGAAATCAGAAACAATGACGGTACCACAAAACCCAGGTCCGAGACAATATAGAAAAGTTCGTTTCCCATATTGACCCGACCGGCGATCGAACCTGGGGCGCCAAAGTTCAGCCCACCGGTCAATTGGCTACGGAGGTTGTTAAATAAAAAAGTTTTTACTTTTAAACAATGAGGGTGTTTGTGTACGAAAAATTCACTAGGTGGCGACAGGTAGGCGTGGGGTCCAACTGATATATGATTGGTCATGGTTTACATGACATTGACAGACATGTCACTATGACATTTAAATCACCAATCAATCAACAGTTGGACCTCACGCCTACGTATCGCCATCTGGTGGATTTTTCTACCGCGAAAACCCTCATTTAAACCACTACACGCGCAATGTTGCCAAACTTATTAGCAAAATGTTTAATTTGTTCACGCGCGATGGTGCCACATTTGTAGTTCGCACTACACAACTTGTGAAAACAAAAGGAAACATCAGCGGAAACGGTGGACACGCGGATTGTCCATTTAAAATGCCGCGAAGATACACATTAATATCAACTTTTTGATTCAAATACATAAATAAATCTACCTAATTGTGACCTCTAGATATTACTCAAAGAATATTGACAAACATTGTTGTAACAATCCAAGTAGCTATATTATAATTTAGGCAGTATTTTCGCGGGATGCACATTATTCCAGTTCAATCTGTTGCATTTTTAGTATAAATTATTTAAAGTATTCATTATAAAACATTACTGGCAGTGTTATCTATATATACGTAAATACAATTAACAAATTACTAAAAGTTAAACTTAAAAATTACTGTTTTTATTTTCAAGGTAAACTCAGAAAACCCAAAAAGATAGACATTTCTAATGTACATTTGGATTTGTAGTTTTTATTTCTAATAATTAGGATACATTTCGGCTTGAGATAAAAAGTTTATCTTATGATACCAAGTGCTTAAAATCGTCGGTACGTCAGAAACAGAAACTGCACGGTAATATTAAATATAGATTTCACACTAAGAAACAGTACCTTTTTACTCGTGTCTGCGCAATAATGGTATAACATAAATAAACAGCTTAGACGCCACCTGTTCTTTCTAGGTACTATCGTAGTTACTGTCAATTCAGCGAAAACGTTGATTCGAGGTGACTGCTCTCGTCGCAAAGGAATCTATAAGTTCGACTGCGTTTATTGCAACCTTTTGAAAGAGCAGAATTGCCCTGGCGTGTCTGTGGAAACCAAACTTTTACTTGGAAGCGAAAGGCTGAAATTTACTATGAAATTGCGCTTTAGTCTTGAAACATTAAGCCGTATCAAACATCTAAATTGACGGTGATGAAAGTCAAATTATACGAGCATAAAGGATGTGTGTAACCACTTTGTGTTCTCTGTCCTAGAAAATACAAGAAAAAAAATTAATAAATAATACACAGAGTGAGTGGTTAATCCCGACTGGTCGTGCTACTTTCAATATAACACTATTTTGTTACAAATATATATTTACAGGAGCCGATCCATATGTCATTATACTCGGATTTCAAACGATTTCTGCCAATGCTTAAGAACCTTAAAATCGAAACGAAATAAGTATGAAATGCTGAATAATTATAAATAAACACCAATTAACGATCTCCAACTAAAGTTTTCAATAGTACTATGCAAGGCATTAACAAGCGGCGACCACCCAGCACACCCAGACCCAAACTTATTTAGAACAGTTCGTTTCCCGAATTGACCTGACCGAGAATCGAACCCGAGACGTCCCGCGCGTGAGGCGATTTCCTTAACCACGACTTATATTTTAAGTAATTCAAAAATAAGCTGCAACGCTACAGTAAACTCAGAAAAAAAAGTAGCAGGCTTAAATATTTACACAATAAACATACTATAATCCTTTAGTAATTTATTTTCATTAAATTGTTGCAGTCGATATCATGCAGGTTACTTCCAGCTTTTCCCATATTTTGTCAGCCTCATCATCGATCTATATTCAATTGAATACGTTTCGTAACTAACACACTCTAAAAAAAAATCCGCAAACCGACAACATAGTTTTTCTCTCAACACTGCTCGAAATATTTCAACTTGCTGAGGAAAAAAATGTACGTAGGCAGCTTAACTTTCTCCGTGACACATTTCAACAGCACAGCCCGCTATAAAGCTTTTCAAACCGTTTTTCCATGCGAATATTGAAATCTCATATGCCTTTATCAGACTAAGGATTCCAACTTTACGGTACGACTAAAGATATTTGTTTCTCAATAGAAAAAACTTTACACCGTACACTATCTGCAGCGATTTAAACAATATTCGTGAATTGCATCCGCATGTGTTTTACTGTAATCACATGCAAATACCGTATTTTGCCTACCGTGTGTGAACTTGTAGTCTTTATGCACCAGTGTGACCAGATTCGCACTACCTACCTTGATACGATATTCGAATCACGACAAATATTTCGCAACATAGTACTCAGTCAATACGACCCTCAGGATTAACTTGAGAAGAAAGAGTAATTTGGAAGAAAATAAATAAAGAAAGACTCTTATTATATACCACTATAAATTATACGAGAACTTAGTATATACCGCAAACAAATTACAAACACAAGAAAATAAACTATGTTTTTTATATATAATACACAAAAATACATCAAACAAAACATTTGCAGTGTTGGTGGCTAACGACACGTACAAACCTAAATTGAGGCTGCATCGAAACGTCGTATAATTTATTTATATTTAAAACATAAAGTTAAGCAGTATAACAGCAGCTGTTTAACCAAGATATTGGAAAGGTGCGATTTCAGTAATGCTGCGTGGGGGCTTAGGTGCCTACTCTCCAACTACAAACTCACCCAGTGGATGAGTTCTCCTTTTAAATAATTTCAACCAATACATTAGCCGATTTTGGGAATACAATTATGTTATTTTCACTACCTAGCGAATCTACCTTTTATTATGGTTTTAACAAGTAAAATACAAACAGCTAACGATTGAAAAAACCAAACCTATGCAACGGAGACTTTAAATAATAAGCGTTCCCTACCTATTTAGATACATTTCTTTGAAACATTTCAACATTTCCCAGCTTCCACTGTTTAATAAAAGGCACAGCGTGAGGGTGTTCTTTCATCTCAGAAGCTTCCACTTCTCTTTTAGAAAAAACACAAATTCAAATTGGAATCTTAATTTTCAAGTCGGAGTTTGAAACAATATGACGCAAACGAGCCGCTTTGCTACTAAAAACTCAAACAATCGTTCAAATTATGCAAAAGACAAATCGTAAAAATGCTTCAGATATAATGCGCACTTACTTACCTACCTTCAAAAAAAGTTGCTTACGTTTGAGCAATTCAAGTTTGATAACGATATCACAGTCGTCACGGCAAAGTGCCTAATAACGATGAATGTGCTGATTTGAATTTAGAAATTATTGTTTTCAAAATGCCTATCTGGAAGTTTGGTTAACCGACTTGAAAAAGGAGGCTTTCTAATTAGACCGTATATATTTTTTATACGTGTTCGCCGATGACATCGTCGTTTTTGAACCAATTTTGATGTTTTTTGTTGAAAAGGAAATATTTCCAATACACGATACAGAGACCGGGATCTAAGATTTTTTTTCCTATACCTTAAAAAAGATATTTGGTAAAAAAAACATTTGTATTTAATACGCAAATCTGTATAATTACAACCAAAGCAATGTCGATACTTAATAACGCACTGCTTTTTGGTTGTTTATTTCAAACATAGAATCGCTATTTCAAAAAAAATAATCCAACTCTAACTTTGCCTTAATTTCATTTTTAAATATTATGTTCCTTGAAATTATTTAATTCGTTTTATTAATCACTAGTGCATCAACTAAACACGTAATTTTTTTTATTTTAGTTTTGATATGTCACACATCAACAGATCTAACTACCGTAATTCCTCCAATTCTCGTAGCTCAATGTTTTTTATTGACAACATTATATATACGTTAAAATCTACATGTTTATAGTGGTACCCCCTTTTTTTAGTAAAATCAGATTATATTAGAGAAAGCATACCAAATTTTTACCATTATTTAACACGAATAATAAAACCTTACTAATATTATAAGAGTCTTGCGCACATTCCAAACAAGTTTCCTCTAAGTACTACAGACAAAAATAAAAGTAAACAGAAACCGCTCCTCCTTATCACAACAAACAGCTGACACAGAAAATTAAAATGTGTTTTATATGTAACTTTAAGCGAGCTAAGCCGCACTCTACCCCGCATAGACTACATACTATCCTATAGGATAGGACAGACAACAAAGAAGGCAGCTACACCGGCAACTGCTTTCTTCAAAAATGTATTTTCATTTCGCCGGGAAATTCATTTGATTTCGCCTCATAAGGCTGTTCTCATCTACATTTTCTACGGCTCGGTTTTTTCTCTGCGCTCTCTCCCATTTAATCGATACTGGCGTCGATGGAGGCTACTCGATTTTTTGGATGAGCTCCTTTTGTGAAATTTTACATTAGGTTGTGATTGTGTTTGCGATTCTTGTGTGAGTAGTTATTTTAGATTTATTTTTATCAGGTCTTCTGGTAGTATTTTATTTGATACAAGTCGTTAACAGCGGCTTTTCCCATGTAAGTTAGATAGATTTTTGCACCTTAGGTTACATTATTGGAGTTTTGGTAAGGATCCTAATTTTAATGTAAGTATAGTATACCCAGATACTTGATTCCCTTGCCACCTGGGGATAGCGTAGCTTTCCAACAGAAATGTTTTTTCAAATCGGTTCAGTGTTTCGGATTCTATGCTACAAAAAAAAACTAATTAAAACTTTCCTCTTTGTTATATTAGTAGGTATAGATTATAGCTCTTATTCTTTTTGATCTGTGATTACACTTACCATGCATTACCTACTGGTAAATTAACTAGACTTTTATGTTCGCTGATATTATATGTAATATTTTTATTTATTATTATGTGTTTCTAGTAAAATTTGACATCTAGAATAGCCAAAAGCATGTCAGCTTTCCTCATCATCATCAGGTGGGATGAGGTCAATCTTGAAGTGCAATATAAAAAAAATTCAAAAAAAAAATTGACCGTTAAAACAATTTACAAAGCACAAAATGGTGCATTAAAATTGTGTTTCTGTTGTGTATGTTTCCTTGTGTAACGCATTGTATAATAAGATATAAGATGCATATTGAAAGACGCATGTAAACCTTCGCTTGAAGCCCCTCAAGCAAGCACTCCACAACTATTTATATTGAATACGTAATACTAGCTACCTACCTACTTGAAGCAATACATTTGCAAACATGTTGTTCACACAACTTTATTAGAAGTAGCATCTATTTAACATGCAAACCTACAGCTACACATCCTACGCAAATTTATATGCAAGTAGCAAAACATACATTGCTAAGCACATCGTATGCATCGTGGGTAGCACGAGTAACAGTGAGTAAGTCTCATTGTAAAAAAAAACTATTATAATCCAGTTTCCATGTGAATGAAAGCTAAGCTACCTAAATTCATTTTGTGTATCTAACAGCAGGTCCGAAACGAATAATGCGCTCTGTCTCCTGCACCTGTTGCATGATGCTCGCTTGCAGCTTGCACGATATACATATTCCTTTCCTGAATTATCAGCAAGCTTACTAATTGCAGATTGTAAATGCCTATGACCCGCTAAGGTACCAATCAGTCGCCAAACTGTGGGCGCGCTGACGGCACGCTAGCGAAGAATTCGAGAGTTTTTAAAAGGGGATATGCCTCATTGCACTCTAGAACTTCGGCGAGTGTGGGACTCTTTTGAGAGCAGTCTTTAACCACTAAAACCCCCTCATACTCGTACCTCTTATCGACAAAATGGTGGCGCCATGAGAAGAGAATATAGATAAACTGTAAAGGACTAATTCAAATTTAATAAGTTTTATGTGATATTAAAGGAAGATTTTGAACATGATACATTCAATAATGGAAACACCGATGTAAATTAATAGCACTATACACCCGTTTTAATATATTATACATAAATGCAGTCTCGAAAAGATAGGATTTTAGCAAAAACATCACCTAAATTTGAACGACGTGTTAGTAATAAAAATTGCCTTTATAAGAAAAATCATATTTAGGTACTTACTACGTGTGTATATATTGATCAAGTTAAATTCGACACTATTGAAAATAACGAAAAGATCAGAGCAGATTAAAAACTATCTCCACTGATATTAATCTACAGCCTTCAACTCCATTGATTACGCAAAAACGCGATCGGATTTCAAAATCCTTTGGTAACACGAGCGTTCATAACGAGACCACGACGTCAGACGCCAATGTCAATAGACTGACGTGCCGTTTGATGTGCATATTACACGGCTTTCAGTCACTTGATAATAAAGGCGCCGTCCAACATGCTAACTTTGGACCTGTTTCAGATATCCACGTATCTACTAAATCAAACATCTGTACCATGATGGCCACAACATATGGCGATGTAAACATTTTGCCTGCGTGGTCAATCCCAAAAAACATTGAATACGAGATCCACTCGTTTAAAGTGTAAGGCAAGCCTACGTAGTACCGTGGTATCGTGTAACACCCAATATCGACACGCGTATCTTAAGTACAGTATCAAAAATTGGACTTTGAAATAAGAACAACATAAGTAGCAAAATTAAAATTTGACATGAATACAACATAAACAATTTTCCATCAAAAACAATATCTAATCCGAACAAGCTCATCTTAAATACGTATTCTATTTAATTTTCATTAACATTACATAGAAGTTATTATAATATAATCTCGTAGGTACCTGTTAGGGTTCATTTTTTTACATAAAATATGGATCGCCAGAATGTAGGTGCGTGCATAACTTCAGAAGCACTCGACCAAATTAGATTTTTTTTTATTATGTTTTGTATTGTCAGGACAAAATTTGTGATAAAAACTCAGGGTTCCTTTATACGCGTGAGAAACCACGGCGGACCGCTAGTATGTACTAAATTCTACGTTGTAACACCTAATTCACCTTTATTTGAATGTCAATAAAACGAATGACTCTGATTTTCGTTTCCGCCCTTTGCATCGTGGCACAAGCATCTCTTATATAATTAAAGTTCCTTTCCAAATTTTCAAAATATATTACAATAAATTGCATGCACATAGTAAACCATATACTATAAATGGAGATAGTTGTAGCAAGCAATAAAATGGTTGGATGCAATAAAAGTGTTAAACTAGCTGTCAACAGTTGGCCGCGAAGGAAAGTATTAGGTGTTTTGTGGAAGGTAGTAAGGAAAACCATGGTGGATACTTATTATTGATTTTTTATTAAATTTAATGTGTGAATTACATTAACACCAAATGTCGCCAGTAGTAGGTATAATTCAAAGATAGGCAATTGAATTTTTAAAGTGTACCGCATTTAAACGTGCAACGTTTAGCTAAAAGCATTTGTCGTTATATTGACATGATTTTCAGAAAGTAGGCATCTCATTGCCCTATAGCTATCACATTAATTCTCCATATATTAACTGATGTTCCAGCATGTGGCAACTCTAATATTATACTGAATGTCGCCATTTACATCTTAAAATAAGCAGAAGAAATAATCCTCAATGATAGTGCACACTTTCATTTTTGAGAGAGCATATCTGATAATTTTAATGGCGTCCTCGACGGCCTAGAGGAAAGGAGGTGCCCGAAGCTTTAAAGCTTCCAGACTCACTTCTTGGTCAGGTGAAGAAATGAACTTTTACTTCGTCTAGGACAGTCACGTGCAAAGTGAACTTTATGGTAATGGCATAAAAGCTCAAGTGTTTACATTTAATTGCTCGTGACTGATCTGTAATAGGTTGATTTAATGTTCGTCTCCTGGTACTCATAGTACAAAGGAAAACCTTAGTTTGAGAGCAGCTAATTAGTGTAATTATATGGTGCATTTATTTAGTTATTGTATGCTAACACTGAAGTCAGCCAGACAAACATGTCACAGTACAGGTACCCCGCGCTCACCCGACAGTTAATAACGGTGCTAATTGTACTCCCGTCTCGTCTCTCAAATGACTGATTCTCTTTACTTGTCATTCGTTCACTCACACGTACTCCCTTTGTTCCTTTGTTTTTGTTAGCGCAGCGCAGGGCTTTCAGAACCCTTGTCAAGCGGTATGGGTGCAACGACTTTGTTTCACCTTTACAATTGAAATTTACTTTTTGATTATAAATACAGACGGTGGCCAGTAGTTACCAGGAGTCGTGATTTTTCTTCTTTTTATTTTAATGGCAACTGCTTTAATGCAATATACGTCTGCCAGTATCACGTGAGAATAACTTCATAATAGAACACAGGTGTTCGATACTCCATAGCTTTCCTAGGCCTTCTTGGAGGCACTACTTGCTCTGAAGCAAGTTGTTCAAGTAAACAAGTGGCTTGAAACAGGATTCGCGTTTAGATGCGATTCTCTTTATAGATTATTTTATTTATCTCTCACTATTGAACGTTACTTACAGTGCAAATCAACTCTCACTGCTCACTAAATTTATGAACAAAACTCACGAAGTCTTAAAAAAAAAACTTTTTCACGTTACGAGAACTAAAGACATGCAAGAACAATACGTACTTGGTTAATATGAGTTTACAGTAAGTAAAGTCTTTCAATTGCAGCTTACATTCAGCATTTAACATAGCATGTTTATGACAAGCCAAAGCAAAGGGAATTGCAACAAAGAAACGTTATTAGCTTCTGTCTTCCCATTGTTCAACCAGACATTTACAGAAACTATAAAGGTACGTATATAAGGTACTTACCTTAAAACAATTGCTTTTGTAAGATATTTCATTAAAGTTCAAATAAGGTCTTTTATATAGGGCTGAAAATGATTTAAATAAAAACAATATAATGTAAATCAAAGTAAGTATATACGTAATATATTTTGTCCTACCGATGTATTTCTAATGATAATATTAGCATTGTCGAATGATTTTACAAAAAAAAAAAAAAAACAAGACTTACCCGATGCAAAAGGTGTGTGAAAATGCAGTTTATTTCAACTTTGCTAAAGTCTTAGAAATTTATCGCAAATTCAATTTATTAATAAGTAAATGTTTAACAAAATATTGTAATTTTTTACCGATTTAAAGACACAAAAAAATAATAATAAATGCCTTCGTGAAATATTAATTAATTCTAATGCGTGGAAGAAATATTCAAATATTGTATGTTTGTTTTTAAAAACCTAATTTCTAGACCTTTTTGAAAAATCGCTCAATAATATAAAGGATACTTCCTTTATATTATTGAGCGATTTTTGACGTGCTTAACTTTTTAATGAACACAAAGAGGCAATAATAAGAAAAATGAAAGCAAAACCAAAAATTGTACAATAAGTCTCTTCATTCAGCAGGTTCAATGCTACCCCGTTATCAAACTACGTCATAACCACTCCACGAAACCAGGTCATCGAACTACCAACATATATATTCTCCTAGTGATATTAGCAGTTACCTAACAGGAAACGCGCTATTCCGGTAGCAAATTGCACGCGGGCAGAGTTGCGAGCGAAAACTTGTTTATTTCATAAACTTGGAAACGATTAGACGCTAATGCAATTCTAGCTCAGACCTGCACTGGGCAACACAGTTACCTGCGGAGTAGTTGAACATAAAATGATGTTAACAAGCTTTTTAGTTCATCACGAACGAAATTGGAAACCCATCTAGGATGTAATATCTTTTTTTTTTTATATTGCACTTCAAGATTGACATCATCCCACCTGATGTTAAGTGGTAATGAGGTCCTAACTTAAGGGTGACAAGTAGGCACAGCATAATAAATCTGTTACTGGACTTGTCGCCCTTACCTTGAAGGCTTGACCCCTACTAATGTAGCACCCTCCAGGAACTCTGGAAACCTTACTCACACGCAGGAACACAACAACACAGAAGTGATTGTTATTTGGCTGCGGTCTTCTGTAAGGTGGAGGTATTTCACCAGTCGGGCTGCTCCAGTTCGAGCGATAAATCGCTATGCCCTAACTCTCTTGAAATAAACAATTTCAATCAATTTTTCTCCCTAGATACTGTGCTTGAGCTCAAAAATGACTGATAAATCATTTTTTTATCATGTCGAGATCTTTGAATGTATCACTTTATGGTACGATAAGTCATTTCATTAACTTTTTGTAGGTATGTACTTCATACCGTTTCACAAAAATGCTAATATGTCGGTCAACTTAGCCATATCCTAGAAATCTAAATTGTATTCAGAAATCTGTAAGCTTTATCATTAATGTAGGCTCTCCATAATTTCAATGGTAACTGTTCGAAAAGGTGCATAAATTAAGATGTAGATATTATTACAGTTTCATAATATCATTGATCACATAATGAAGTTACCAATTTTAAGATCTAATTATATCACGATTATTTTATTTGATGGTCACCTGTAACCAGCTAAAATGTTTCTACTGAGCACATTCTCGTGCAAGCGTAGACGTTTTTTTTTTGTTTTAAATCATAACCACATAGTGGCACAGATTCTTACTATTTTTCTTATGTTTTTACTTCTTTCAGCTTTCTAGTGATAAAACTGCCTAAATTGAACTACAACATGAGTGTAAGATAAATTTCTGTGCAATTTTACAGTCCAAAGGCATAGGAGATAAGATTAAAACATGAAAAGTGGTGCTACCCCCTTATAAAATTGATAGGTTTTAATAGCAGCGCATGCATCTGCGTTTAAAAGACGCTTTTACTACAAACATACTTGTAGCATACTTTTTTAATTTGATCCATACGTGCTTAATATAAATATTGGACCCCATCACACACATTGCTCTGATTCTGTGGTAAGTTCAAGCACTTGTATTCCATAAATCAGAAACAACGGCGGTACAAACCACAATATATATAGACCCGAGACTATAAATAAAAGTTCGTATACCATAAAGATCCCACCAGGAATAGAACCCGGGACCTAAGAGATAGTGTGACGCTAAAGTCCGGCCCGCTCGTCTCTCGACTACAATGGTCTCATAATATAAGATTAATTATGTGGCTCGCCTGATTGTTTGCGATAATTACCTAGGTATATAAGGACTCCTGCAATACCAGACATTTCTCACGTGGTAGACTATGGTCCAATCTGGCTTAGACCACGGACCAGTATTTTAGTTTACCGAAGACGAAGAGATGGCAATAGCCCCCGTGTCAAAGACTTCGTCAAATGCATGATGTTTGTAGTAGAAGTACTTTGACCAAAGAAGGTACCGATTTTTGTTTTATAATGGCTCTAAGGAAACGTCTTTTATTGATCTCAGTCCATCATACATGTTTAGGAATATTGTCCTTTGCAGTGGTTAGTAGTAAAAATTTTCGTTTTAATCTCTAATAAGTGGGTCAGCGATATCATGAATTTCAACTATTACTGGCTTTATTATTAATCATGTGTTTCCTTCTAGGACTAAAGATGGTTAACTGAAGAAGGTACCTGCGGTAAATTCGTTCGTAGACAAGCAGCCACTTGTCAATACGTTCGCACCATATACACGTGGTCATGGTACAATCAAAATTTACTTAGATACAATCTTCGTGCCAGTTTCAGTCATTTGATACATTTAGTATGTACAAATGCATGAATGGTTTTACTTTTTCTAAATATAGGAATGAGTAACCGCCAAATAACCTAGAATCTATAAGTTGAGCTTAGCGACTTTGGCGACTAGCGAAAATAAATCCAATATACATATTGCAAAACTAAAAAGATCTGTCTGTACTGAAATTTAGAACAATGTGTTTCTAACCCAAGTGTGCGTAAATTCACATAGGATTGAGTTGTGTTCGTGCAAAATCGTATTGATTTTTATAACAATCCGTGATTCAATGTCAACTTCATGGCACCAGTTTAGTCGACACCTGTTACGTTGGCAATACCTACACTCGTTCTTTCATCGGGAAATTTCTCTGAACTGGCAATAACGTTAATTAGCCTCTAAATATTTATTGTTTCTTGAGCTGATGAGAAAATCGAGCGTATTCATTTCTGTGCGAGACAACAGCGCACGTGCGCGACTCTATCCCCACCGGCTAGAGGTTAAAATACAACGGCAGCTCTCCCGGGCGGGAGCTTCGTAATTCATTCATTTTTATTCCGAATGCCACTCGCCAGAGCTGTTAGCTTGCGGAAAATCGTTACCGGCGAACGTCAATCGCCATGCGGGGTAGTGAATAATCAACGCACCCACTTACACATGGATTCACGGTCGCGGCTTCTTTACATCGCGCCACAATCGCCGGTCCCGGGGAACGTGGTCACTAAGCTAGGGCACTGCACTGCGCGGGCCGCACCGGCGGCGTCGGCGGCGTCGGTGGCGGCGGCGGCGGGCGGCGGGCGGCGGGCGACGGTTGGCGGCAACCTGCGTGCACGGCTCGAGAGGGCGTGTTCGCGGCGGAGCGCGGGCGGACTCGCGGCGGAGCGCGGTGCGGAGCGGTGACGAGCGCCTGCACGGGCCAGCGCCGACACACGACAGCCTCCGTCGCAATGACGAAGCGGCCGGGTACGCGCGCGCGCTCTGCGACGCAGCCTCCCGATCCGTCCCGACCGCCCCCGACCTCCCCCGACGCAGGGGTGAACAAACCCACCGCGTTTCTCCTTCTAACACAGTGATGAGGTTAAGAAGGATTTAGACTTTCTCGTAGCATTTTACGGTTCGATCGCCCTATACGTCGCACGGTTTGAAAACCTAGACGCTATCTTAGTTTGGAAGTTGTCTGTGTACAAATCGAGGAAGGTGCGGGCGTGCGATACCTCAGTAGGTCGCCCTAGCAACAACGCGGGGCCACGCGGCACGCTCTCCAAATTAAACAATTTTCATGAATAAACAGCACCGACGTTCGCTATTTGTTATATTGTTGTATACGCTGTACTGTAAGATATGTACTCTAACAATGTTGTTCTATTAATATGCTTGCGTAATGATTGAATTGGATCCTCAAGGATTGCAATTTGCATAATGAAATGACTTTCCTACTTGATTAGCAAATTTTAATTAGAGATTAGGTGGTGCGTGTGTGAAGATTATTAGACGAAAATGGAAAAAAAGCTTGCAATTTCAAAGTAATTAAATCACATATTAGTGAAACACATTCTTGTGATAATGGAATGATATCTACTCGATAATCTAAGCACGAATTGTTTAACCTAATTTTACTACTACTGACGTTTTGAGAGTTATCACAGTCAAAATGACGATGACGTTTAACAAATACAATTAATATTATGGTAATATTACATACATAAGTAAAATAAACCAACTTATCTAAATTGACTTGGGTCTGGGTATACTAAGATGACGCTTCCAGTATACTTCCGTTGTCAAGTCAAATCTATTAATTCAAGGAAAGGATTTTTGTTGCTTTCTTTTCTCTAAAGAGTTAATGCAAATCTCGGTTGTCCATATCGATATCCACAAACCGTATCCATATACTATAGTGTAGACTATTAAACAATGATAAATAGCATTAAACGCAAACGATGCCATTAAAGTTAAAATCCATACTTTCCATACTAATATTATAAATGCGAAAGTAACTCTGTCTGTCTGTCCGTCTGTTACTCTTTCACGCCTAAACGGCTGAACGGATTTTGATGAAATTTGGTATAGGTATACGTTGAATCTCAAGAACGGACATAGGCTACTTTTTATTAGAAAATAAGGGGGGGATGGGGGTAATACCACCTTTGAAAGTTTATATGGAAAAATGTTTATTTTTGAAGTTAGAGATATGAAATTTGGCACAAATATAGCTCGAAACTTGGATTAAAATATAGACTAATTTTTGTTTCGAATATTAGGGGAGAAAGGGGTAAAACCGACCATGAAAGGATGTAGTCCACGCGAACGAAGTCGCGGGCACAGCTAGTTAACAAATAAACCTAACCTATTTTATCAAGATTTGATACCTAGTTATTTTTTGTTACCAACCAAAAGGTATCGGACGAACAATGAATACTAATTAATACACCACAACTATCTCTAGTTTAAACTACAATTTCGATTATACTATCAAAAACACATTGCCATTCCATATTAGATCTTATAACCACGAAATAAGGACGTACAAACATCTAGAATCAAAGTGTATAATCCGAAGCGCTTTAACCTACCTATACATATACCTAGCACTGTTATCTATTTGCGTAAGGAAATCCCGAATAATTGAATCTAATAAATGCCATAACTGTTTCTAGTTTCAAAATTGCCCGCACATTTCATATAAATGATACTTAATTAAGAAAGGTGTCGATAAGTGCTGTAACCGTTTTAACAATTAAATTCTTTATAGAAAGCGGAGTGGTGATCGAAAACGATTAAAATAGCGCAAATTGATATCCGTGGGAACGGCACAGGTGACGCTTGGAGCAAGGAGGGAGGGAAGGGAGCAATCTCTTGAGTGTTGGTCGTACCAATACTTTGGTACATTATCATTGTACTAGTCCAAAGTTTTTGGAGATCAGTACCAAATGTTTACCTTATCTATTCAAACCTAGAACTAATTACACCTTTTCACTGTGCCGACCTACGACATGACCTACAAGTCGACACAAATACAGCGTCAGCAGAATTGGCGTAGTAAACAACGCTCCATACGTAATGCATGACATCGATATCCTACATCGCGATATCAGAGTTTTCGTCGCCACTAAGTATATATACAACAAACCAAGATTGGTAGTTGGGCCTTGGTCCCCGAGCAGATAACACCTAGCTCGGCGGAAGTACTTCCACTTTTAATAAAGAACATACGTTCCTTACATTGGTGACCCCGACTGAGCTGAACACCAGCAGCCTTTGAAGAACGGAGCCTTCGCATCAGGCCATGTCTCCATACCCTCAACAGCCAGCTTAGCCACGACAAGAGCACCGGACCACCTCAGCTGACAAAGCCACCTGGTTCCGGGCCCGTGTAATGAAGCAGGCCATCGCAGCCCTACGACCGAGTCATTGGTCCACACCGGCGTAGCAGCAGCTGCCTCCCTGCAACTACACGCATCGGGCACGTGCTTGGACTCCAAAGGGGGGGAGTACTGTGCCGACCTACGACATGACCTACAAGTCGACACAAATACAGCGTCAGCAGAATTGGCGTAGTAAACAACGCTCCATACGTAATGCATGACATCGATATCCTACATCGCGATATCAGAGTTTTCGTCGCCACTAAGTATATATACAACACACCAAGATTGGTAGTTGGGCCTTGGTCCCCGAGCAGATAACACCTAGCTCGGCGGAAGTACTTCCACTTTTAGTAAAGAACATACGTTCCTTACATTACATGACCTACAAGTCGACACACATCTTTTTTTGGTCTGCCTCGAAGTTCCTTTCGTCCCGTTGGTACATTATAAACCTGTAGAATCATATACCAATTTTAACTCGTGGTTAAAATCGATTTTATTATTTTTATAGTACTATACGCCGTACGAGCGAACTTTAAATATTAGAAACATAAAAACCGGAGGCTAACGGTTGATACAGCAGAAAAATTTCATCGCCTATGATAACTTGCGGTTAGCTCAGTTGGTAAGAGCAGCACACGCGATATGTGAAGGTCGTGGGTTCGATTCCCGCACCGCAAGGGGAGATAAAATTTTTCTGTTTCTAATATTCGTGGTTAAAAGTTGTGGTAACTTTTAACGCAAAATCTAAGACAATCAATAGTAACAAAATTCATTGCATTTCCTGCCCCATTTGTACTAGCTAACAAATGTTCAGTACATTTCCAAATAAAAGAAATTAAAACTTTGTATCTCCTCTCAAAGTGTGGTATTTTTACCTATAACATTCACAAAAGCTATTGATGTTACTGAGCTTATTGTGACTGTAGGCGACGCTTTTTGTCTTAAACTTAAGAAGCCTTAAAAAAATCGAATCTACTTTTATTTAATGCACCGTAGTCACCTAGCCGTATAGCATGTTATAATACTGTATCAAGTATGCAGCGAGTTCGTGCCTACGTATTTAAAACCATTTCAGCAATATTACGTGGCTACCCTACTAAGTATAATAAAATTGGTACTAACTTTAAAAGGAGAACGTACCAAATTTATTATGCAAGCACGAGACATCACTACCCACCGTAGCACCTACGGGTCTCCGAACCGTAGCCACTGCTACGAGCGGTTCACGTAGCTACACCCTAATTGCAATTTATGTAGGCAATAACGCTTAATCGGCGTAATAGTTTCATTGCGACGATATGTTCTTCTTTCTGTTTGTAAGTCTTTAATGGACATCGGGCTCTTGCGGAATCAAGGTTTTTATACATTTTGAAGGCAACTGTATCTATGCAACATGGCAGGAAATAAAAATGTATCGCCGACATATATGTACGCGCATAACATCATGAATACTGGACTAAATTGGATAGTTCCGTTCTTGTTATGTTCGTTTGTCACGACAAAGCTTGTAAAAAAATACCTGGTAAATAAATAAAGTTATTGTTACATAAAACGACTGTACCACAACACCTTGACCCGGGACAAATTAGAAAAGTTTATTTTACATATTAACCCGACCGGTAATCGAACCATGGACCACCCGCCTCTCTCCTCGTCATTAAAAAAATATAGGAAGTAACAATAAATGAAAAATGGCTAAAATTTTTTGTTTTTTTTTTCAATTTCTCTGATTACGTGGTAAGTAGCTTAAGCACTTGTGTTCGATCCGAAACTACGACGGCACCACAACAAACCCGAGACAATATAGCAAAGTTCGTTTCCCATACTAACCTGACGGGAGATCGAACCCGAGACCTTAGAGAAGGCGCAACGCCAAAGTTCGTCCCGCTCGCTTTTCGGCTACAGAGGTCGTCAAAAATATATTTATTGTTATTGACAAGTCAGAAAGAAAGTCATTTTTATCGATTTGTAATGTTTAAGCTCCACGTACCTCTTACGAACGAGTACTTTTAGTCAACACTTAGTTTCAAATATTTATGAAGATTTAATTAATGGCTGCAACTTTCAAATTAAAAGTAATAAAATGCTCCGTCCCCAAATGCCTCGCCATTTATTTTACTTCATTACAAAATCATCAGTTAATTTAATTCTAGCATAGTGAGAGAAATCGCGCTCTGCATTCACCGTAAGCATGCGTAAACCACAAGGGAGCTACGAGCGCCACCGACCGACTACGGCGCTACGGACTGTCGTAGCCGCAAATGCCCGTAGCAACAGGCATAGTATGGTAGCAATTGCTGCTCATTTATATATTCTTTAACTAGCTGATTTTCGCGACTTCATTCCCGTTGTGCTGGGATAAAATGTATCCTATACGTTTATCTAAAAATTTATCAATGTTTCTTCCGAATTTCAGCCAAATCCATTTAGTCAGTTTAGCGTGAAAGAGTCATAAACATCCATGCATTATGTAAAACTTTCGCAATTATAATAATTATAGTATGAGCACGATTTTGACAGAATAAAGATCGCCTTTCAGAAATGAGTTAATAATTCTCATCTCCGGTTAGTTTAAATATAAGTGGCGCTCTGAATACTTTACATGGCAGAATCATTCTGTAATCTTGAACTAAGAGTCCATATCCTATTAATATTTTAATGCGAAAGTTTGCAAAAATGTATGAAGGCATTGATGTCTGGATATATGTTACTCTTTCACGCAAAAACTAATACTTAATAAATTAAGATGAAATTATGTCTATACTAGCCGCTATGAGGCCGATTGGCGGCTTGAGATACTCCCTCACACCAGTCCAGCAATCAACTCTGGGTGATTTGACTATAGCTCAATTCATCGTACAATTCAACGCGGCGTGCATACCAGGGGGTCTATTCTCATAAACGAAATATGTCGGATCCGACAACGGATGGCAATTTTTAATCCTCAAAACCATAAAGAAATCACTTCAAATGCAAATTAAGCGTTTTCAAAAAACGAAATATTATTGCATGCAAATCAAAAACCACGTCTTCATTCCCAAACTTTTGAATAATCTTCAAAAACGAAACTTACGTTACGTAAGCACGAAGATGTTCGTGACACTTATCACGAACATATTCGTAGTTTAGAAAACACGGCAGTCAGTTGGTCTGGGCTATTATTACTATACTAGCCGCTATGAGCGTTTGGTGGTTTGAGAATATTTAACATTTCGTCTTATAATTCAAATTAAATGACGTTATATTGCTAAATAATTAAATATTAAATTAGATACTAAATATTGGACAACATCACATACATTGCTCTGATTCTATAGTAAGTAGCTAAAGCACTTGTGTTACAAAATCAGAGACAACGACGGTACTAATATAATTAAAATATTTATCACCAATCCACACTAAGTCATTTGAATACGGCTCCATCATATAAATTAACGCGGCGTGCATAGAAAGAAAGAAAGAAAGAAAGAAAGAAAAAACATTTATTGGCACACATAGACACACAACTTTTGGGCATATAGTAAGTACTTAGATAAGGCACATTTATGTGCCAAAAGGTCCCAGCCTCAGCATTAGCTGCTGCAGCGATGCCGCATCAGCGCTGGTTTTCAGGTGAGACCTTGTGGTGAGTGGCGCAATATAAAAGTAACAAGAAAAGTTTATTTGAAAACAGAACAAAATAAAAAATAACAAATATTAGTAAAATATACGCATAGCAGAACTTACGTTATTGTTTCCAAGCAGTCAATCTATCACGAGCATATTCGTACTTTGTAAGGCACGGTAACCAAATGGTCTCAGTTTTTATCAATATTTAAGCCATTATGAATTGGCAGCTTGAAAACATTTAACAGTAAGGTTACTTGCCCCCAAAACCTTTCGAAAATCCGCATAGGATTGAGTATCACCCATTCCATCTTGTAATTCCAATGAAATGAAAATTTGAATTAAAAATATATTATTATGTAAGGAGCATCGTTTACGTATATATCATCCCAGCACTGAAGCTTTTTCAAGCAGGAAAATCCATGGAAGCAAAACAGACAACATAATCCAGAGAAATAATGGATCGTAAGCACACACGCGGTATCACATTATTCACCGTACCCGATGTGCAATAAATAGAAAAGGAAATATGTTATAAATAGGTTGGCAAACGCCCGTGACCTTGTAACTCGTCATGGTTTAAAATTATCATATATTTTAATCTAGTATCTCATCTATGTATGTTGGCAACCTACGAGTCAGCGCCCTCTAGTAGCACAGCGCCGCCTATTGGTGCAGTTTTGGTTAACTTCCGGAATAAAAGAAATATAGAGGGCGCTGTCGTCGTTTCAAAAACTGGCTGCCATCTTGGTCGATGCGGGCCAGTCGTCTGTCAAAGTGTTCAGTTGTGTCTCAACAGTTAGTGTTGTAGTCAGTTGCTAATAAGTGTGTAATTTATTTGATTACCTGTTTTATAATAAGCTAGCTGTGCCCGAGACTTCGTTCTTAAGGACTACATCCTTTCATGGTGAGTTTTACCCGCCAAATTTCATATCTCTAACAAAAAAATATTCATTTTCCCATATAAACTTTCAAAGGTAGTATTAGCCCCATCCCCCCCCCCTTATTTTCTAACAAAAAGTAGCCTATGTCCGTTCTTGAGGTTCAACGTATACCTATACCAAATTTCATCAAAATTGGTTGAGAAGTTTAAGCGGGAAAGCGTAACAGACAGAGTTACTTTCACATTTATAATATTAGTAGGAATTAGAAATAAATCTGAATTGTGGAGTTTGATCAAAAGATCGTATGATTTATACTTTGTTATGTCGTGCGCATAAAAGCTTATATATAATATACCTATATTTATAGGGGGAAACGAGTTCTGCCTGACAGAAGGCAAAGGCGTGTGTGAGACTCCTCTGGGGAACTGATATTTCGAATAATTTATCAAACATTAAGAATTCCT
Organism: Glyphodes pyloalis; assembly: GCA_037074685.1. Taxonomy (NCBI): domain Eukaryota; kingdom Metazoa; phylum Arthropoda; class Insecta; order Lepidoptera; family Crambidae; genus Glyphodes; species Glyphodes pyloalis. Next base: position 1,954,686 of record JAYKKO010000015.1, on the reverse strand, counting down.
TTCTTAGGGTAGGAAACCATGACTTGCAAATAAATTATATAGATGTACTTTATTGCGCAAAACATTAACAGCTATTGATTTTACAATAACGATGACGAATCAATCAAAATCAACTTTACACAGAAATCCTACAATGCCCTACGTGTCCAATACAACAACATCTTCAGGGCTCTGTTTCGGCTCCCACGCCACTGCAGTGCTTCAGGTATGTTTGCTGATGCCAGCGTGGAGAACTTTTACGCACTAATGCGAAAAAAGATTTCCTCGCTGGTAAATAGAACCAAACCGAGTCCTGAGGATGGTGGGTGACAGACTCGATTCAGCCCTGTTTGGCAGGTTCACGGAGCTGCACGTGACAAGGTATCGGTGAGCCTGTCTATCTGGGTAAATATTCCTTTTTTGTTGTCTTTTATTATATCTACTAACATAGCCTATAATGGTATAGTGTTACTAACAACCTATGGATCTTTGGTCTGAAAATAAATGATTTTTATTTTTTTATTTTTTATTTAATAATTATGTTTGAGATTTTCAAAGTACAATGAAAATGTATTTATTACTTCAACGAATAAATAAAAATGGATGTCGATACAGACCATCAAAGTTGAAAGAAGAAGTGTGTTTGCGACAAATTTTAAGAGGAGTTTTACAGGGGTTGAAAAGGGGGGGGGGGGGATAGCATCCAGAATTAGAAAGAAAGAAACATCTATTACTTAAAGACATCATAACACAGCCATATGAATACACACAACAATAACAATTAGTATAAGTAGAATTTTATACTTCTTCCACGTACTATTAATACAAACGCGAGGTTGGTAAAATGTGTGGATGTAAAATAACTGAATCGATTTAAACGAAATTTGATACAAATCTCAGCTATTAGATACGAATTTATATACATGATATTTTTATCCCGAAATAGTGCGAACGAAGTCGCGGGCAACATGTGCGTCATAAACCCGTTGTTTAACTCTTAGATTAGCGTCTGTATTCGCTGAATACATGGATGAAACTCAGTAGCTGAATAATGCATTCCCTTTAACGGCACACTGGCTCCAATGAAAACAAATTAGTAATGAGACCGGGTGCACCTCAACTACATCCTCATACATAAACATATCATGCTTTGTGTATTAAGAAAGAAATACGGAACTCATATGTTCTTAATTTTCTCGAGACAAGGAAAGTTGTAGCAATGCTAATAAAACTGCGATATGAACGAAGAATTTGAAAAATAATATTCGTGTTCGAAATCCAAATTATGGAAAGTTTTTAAATCCGATTTTGTTTTTCAGTCTGTAGAGACAATTTTTAGGTATTTTTTTTATTTTTATAGTACTTTATGCCGCACTGGCGAACTTTAAATATTTTAAAGAAACAGAAAAATTGGAAGAGCAGCACGCGCGATACGTGAAGGTCGTGGATGCGATTCCCGCACCGCAAAGGAAGATAAAATATTTCTGTTTTTTTTAATATTTAAATTTTTTGCTACCAGTTTCACTTTTTTTTCTTACTGACTATAGATGATGGCCGGAAGGGGAGCGGAATGCTCTCACCCGTAAAGATTAGTTCACATTACGACTATATTGTATAGTATAATCATATAATGTACATAGCTATCATCACTCAACATTAAATGGACGCTTAGGAAGTGTAATTCATATAAATTAAACTAAACTTTGGTTTGGGACAAAATGTATGGTTGAAACTAATCTTAAACCTCACTAAGCAAACCTTAATTAATTAAGAGAAGATCCCTACCGCTGCATAAATTGGATATGTCGATTAGTGGATAGAACTTGAAGCATCACATTAATAGACCGTTACAGGGAACTACTATTTGATGCATTTAAGTCCGTAATTTGCGAAATATCAGCTTCCCGAGCGCATCATTCACGTACAGAGCTTTGCATACAAATTGGAATATAATTGCATCAGTTTAACGACTGCGGATCGCTGTGCGTTTTACGGTACGATTGTTTTCCTTTACGGGTTACGTTGGATTCGGAGACAGATAATCGAAACCTGTTTTGTACCTCATTAGTATTACCTTGTTATATCATTATTCCATTAAGTAGGAAATTTCTAGAGTTTCTCATTGCTTTGTTTGAAATTATACACTCGGACTTTGTTGTTCATAAGAATGTAACAATTTGTACTGACCCTGCTGTATGGTAAAAAGGTTTTACCAGAAAAGTGGCAACATAGTCTAAAATTGAGTTAATTCGTGTATGTTAGTACTTGGTACATACAGAAGATTTATATCAATACAAATAAATAAAATTGGAGTGTCTGTTTGTAATATTGAAATAACCGCTTTTTACTACTACTTTTAATAAATACGCATTTTAATTTTTCAATTTTTAAAGTGAGGATTCAAATCCGCATTGCGTATAAATTCAGAGTAAAAATAAAATTAAACAAGGAAAGCTTCTGAAAGTGGACATATAACCGCCTCACCAAGCCTTATATATAACTAGGCGAATATAGATCGTTCCACGTAATCCACATACAGTATTTATAAATTTCCACCTCGCATAAACTACTCCGAAATCTTTTTTATTTTGCGTAGATATAGCCTTTTTATATAGAACCTTTTTCCCATTCATAAATTTAGAACACATACACATGTGTACACTCAGAAACTACACGTTTTCATTGATTACATAAGTAGGAGTAGGTAAGTGTCGTTAGTATTTAGTGTGCTAATTTATCTTCGGTAAAAAACCTATATATTTTTCCTAAATGACTGTAGATGTTGGCTGCAGATGGCTTTTACAGATTCACCGAGCTTGCGGGGGAGCGGAGGGCTCACTTGCCTAAAAAAGTAAAAAAAAATCCTTAAAGTTTATCCATGTCAATTTATTTAGGTATCCCATACAATATTTGATCGTGATCTTATCGATCGTTCTAGTGTCATCAAGTAACAAACATACAGCTACTCTCGCTTGTCCGTTTTGAAAAGCAATAGTAGGTAGTCTATTTTCTCCTAACGTATTTCACAGTTGTGCAAATACTTTTATGCAGTGGCCGGGGTCCGATATTAAGACTAAGATCTTGATTTAACGAACCCGCCTATTATATTAGAGTGATTGTCATCAGTCTTCTTACAAGAGAAACCAGACCATATTGAATTAAAGTTGAGACCAACGGCAACGCGCCTTCGGAATCATGGAAACATCATAGGTCTATCAGGTGATTTGGTTGTAATTTCCTAACCAATCCAGGACACATTTATGCAGGGAAAGCGTTCCCCATGGTAATCGAACTGACAATTTGCGGTTTTGGAACCCAACCCTTAATTGTTCATTTATCGTAAGTAATATCACCAGTACCTAATAAACCTATAATTTTACAGATACGTTAACTACATTTTCCAATAATTCAAAACCAGAAAGAATAACATTTATCTCAGTGCAGCTCTCTAAACTAACGCCATTATTTGTTCAGCTGCCACAGTAAATGTTTGTTTTCTAAACAGTTAATACAAACTGGGCATTCGAAACAAGAAATCGGCGGTTTATTAAATTCTCGCCACAACGACGAAGTTCACGGAACGAACTAATTAAAGGCTCCACGGCTCCGGCCGCGCCGGACCGCGCACCGGACGGACCGGCCACTCCGAAATACCAGTGATGCCAAACTTACTAATTTGTTAGGACCAACTTTAGAGGTTTTGTACCATGTTTCTAGTAAAATTTGACTGTTAACAAAATGTCTACCTGGTAAATACTTTAATGAGTGGGAAAGGTAATGATGCAACTACATCATTATTATTATTTCATCCGGGACCCGTGACAAAACTACCTTTTTAATGAGACTCCTTAACCCTACTAACATTTTAACGCCAAAGTTTGTATAAGTAAATTGATGACCTACTCTTTCACGAAAAAAATACTAATTCGTTGTATTTGTATCATCTAGGTATTCTTCCAGTTTACAGTATCATTTCTTTATTAAACATTATTTAATAGGAAAGACTATGAGACGGCCAACTATGTTAAATAGAGATTTGGACATTAATATTCTTTTATTCCTCCCCCTCTACATAAAATTTCGTTTGCTCAATTGATTTGCTTCATTTATTCACTTGTTTGCATATATATATATTTATATATATTATATTGTTTATTATTATATTTATTTATCATGACCCCATGTATGAATATTCTATTCTCGTGTGTAATTTTCTGCTATTTATGATTATTAATTTTGTTGTTATCCATACTCACATTTTTACTGTTACCGCACCCATAAACTCTGCATGACCCAACGGTTGACTGGTAGAGAATGTTCCTAGCATTAAGTCCACCTTTTGTACTTTTTTTGTGCAATTAAGTTTTTAAATTAATAAATAACACAAAAAATCTGCCATAACAGAAAATATAGCATAAAACATATATCGTAAGTGAAAATAAGCGACTAGCACCTTAAACGCAAGCGATAGTCCCCATTACACTGATTTCTTATAAAGACCACATGTTTCGAACAGGTTAAAATCTGTTTTTATTTCAATATGTAAATAATAAGATTAAAATTATAAGAAAATAAAAAAAAAATCAAAAATTGTTTATTCAGCAACTACACACGTATAAATATTTCCAGATGTCAGAGATCTCCTTTTAAGTATCAATAATACTTGTGCCAGGAGAGCCCGCTCTTCTATAGTTTAGCGTTACATTATTAGGTATATAGTTACGAAATAAAACATAGTAAATACATAGTAATTAAAATTAAACAATTTATCTTGTAGTACATATGCAGTAGGTTACCAAAATGTGAAACAATAATAATAATAATATTTTTTGTTTTTAAATGCGTTGTAAACATAATGTAATGTATTGTATCTTTTGTGTCTCAGTATATGTATGCAAGTGTGTGTGTGAGTGTGTGTATGTGTGTGTGAGTGTGCATGTGTGTGTAATAATGAGCGTTTTTGTAAAGTAGTATTAAGGAAAAATTAAATTAAACCAGTGCTTGCGTGTGTATATGTGTAAACAATAAATGTCAAGAATTGTACCTTAACAGATCTTCTATCTCGTTATAAGTTCTAGATTTTAGCCACTCTGTTATAACATGCTTACATTCTCTGTATGTTTTAGGGTAAGGCAGGTAAGGGTAAGACATAATATTAAGCGCCTATATAAAACAGTCAACATCCCTATTACCCAACTTGCGGCATCTGTACCAGATTCATCGGCCTCTGGCATCACTGCAAAACACTAACGTTGCCTCTAATTCCTTTTGTTCTGGCACGCTTTGCATAATCATATTTGGAATTCTCTCGTATGTATAATAAATGACGCCGCATTATATACCGTCCCAATACGACCCGCACGATTAAGGTGTACCTACTTGCGACCGCTACAAATCAAAAATAAATGCGTTCCCTTTTTATAAGAATATACTCTATGATGTAAGACAAGAGTCCTCTCTTGGGTTACCTACTAGTCGTATGATACGGAACATTATTCTCAGTGAATAGGTACTAAAAATATTTTATCTCAGATGTTGTTAGGGCCTATTACATTCATAATATGTATCTATCTAATTCATGAGGATAACGCTAATCTTTGGCCCTTGTAGGAACAATGCTGGCCCTACGTTAGCAACGCTACAGTGCCTACAGTTAATTTGGAGGTAGGCATTAATAAAGTACTATGAGACACGCTAATGAGTAGTCTTATCGGATTCAACTAGTAGGGTTCTAGTCTTTGCCTGAATAAAAGGTTTCTATAGAAAGGAGCAATGGCAAAAAGAGAGGCAGAGCAAAGCGATTTATCGCACGAATTGGAGCAGCCCGACTTTTTATTTTTTTTTACATTGCACTTCAAGATTGACCTCATCCCACCTGATGTTAAGTGGTAATGAGGTCCTAGCTTAAGGGTGACAAGTACAGCATAATAAATCTTTACTGGACTTGTCGCCTTTACCTTGAAGGCTTGACCCCTGCTACTAATGTAGCACCCCCCAAGAGCTCTGGAAACCTTACTCACACGCAGGAACACAACAACACAGAAGTGATTGTTATTTGGCCGACTGGTGAAATACCTCCACCTTACAGAAGATCGCAGCCAAATAACAATCACTCCGGTGTTGTTTTGTTCCTGCGTGCGAGTAAGGTTTCCAGAGCTCTTGGGGGGTGCTACATTAGTAGCAGGGGTCAAGCCTTCAAGGTAAGGGCGACAAGTCTAGTAACAGTTTTACTATGCTATACTTTTCGCCCTTAAGCTGGGAACTCATTACCACGTAACATCAGATGGGATGAGGTCAATCTTGGATTGCATTATAAAAAAAAAATCCAACGCAAAAGCGCGAAAAAAGGGCGTGGTCTCTAGATACTGAAAGGCCTTTAAATCTCCATTTATTGACTACTAAAATAATATTACGGAATCTAAGCCCTTCTTTGTACCTTATTGTGCACTTGCGATACCAAAATACAAGCTATAAGGACTAACTCCTATATAACGTACCGTAGGCACGGTATTTCACCTGAACAACAAACGCCTACTAAAATTTCCCGAAACAAAACACAAGAGGAAACAGCGAAAACGATCCCATATACCGTTATGTCGTACAATTTGGCACGCTTATACCGATAATAAAACATGAATTAATTATCTTTGGGCGCGAATAGACGACGACCCGTACAGCAATCAGCATTCCAAATGGATTTGTGGGTACCAGACCGCAGCTAAAAGCCGTTCTGAGTAGTTATTTCGCAGTTCCAAGATTAATGTGATCACTGTCACTCTACGTCAAGTTTTTAATCGTTTGAAACGGGTCTTGGGAACATTCGATCTTGTTTAATTTCTTGCGGACCCCGACGTTCGTCACCCTTGTCAAACGAACTTAGTCCAATAAAACTTGACTGGCGACTAACTATTGGCTGCAACTTCGCCCGCTAAGCTTTGGAATGTTAAAATGGCTTAAAAATAAAAGTTCGGAACCTTAGGTACTTTATAAAAATTGTTTTTGCTAAACATACACTTTTAAAAAAAAGTTAACGGGTCAAGGCACGACTTTTTGATCTACTTACCTGCTGCCCAACGTTTCGGTGAGTTTGCACCAATCATGGTGACGAGCTGACATGACTGTGGACTCAAGTCATCCGCGTTTTGACTGTTAACTAATTTTTAAATGGAACGAGAGCCTTAAATTCTATATAAATTAAAGTTACGAGACTTAGAAACTGATTTTTCAATCGTCAGAAAAAAATATAGGGCCTTAATAGTTATGAGCATGTTATGAGCTATTTGAATTAAGAACGTCATTTGATTTTACGTAACAAAATTACTAAATGACGTTTAAACTAAGTCATACATACTCTCATAGATTAATTTAGTTTCCATATTCTAAGGTCATAAGGTCATTTATTCGACTGTTATTATTACTTTACTGAAACATGTTTGAATTAGTCGAGTATTTATATAAACCATGCAAGAATTATAATACTCAGGTATGTTTGAGATGATTACCAGTTGACTTTTATCGGATGAAGTAAATTTTAAATTAGCAAAGTTTGGAAAGACTGATAAAAGATAAAACTTTCAAGTTTATAGACTGACTATAACTTATCAGTAACTAGCAAGGATATTATCAGTTAAATACCAAAATCACTATACATTGATAATGATTTCTTACAAGAATTAACAAAATGAATATAATAAAAACATTTAATGAGTATGAAAAACATTTATTTAGTGCTAACATTCCTTTTCATTATTCAATATAACATATCAACATCCCTATAATCTTACAAACAAACTTCAGGTAAACTGTAATCTACAGTAGTGTCGCAATTTACATTCATAACAACAGTTTTGTTCACATGCTCCAAAGACATTTCAAACGCATCGCGCTCTTCACTTAATTTATCGAAAAAGTAACTTGTATTCACTTTATGACTAAATGAATTATTCTTTGCGTCTGCTACATTTAAATTGTCTGGTATGAAATGAAAACTCTTTCGGCTAATCGGACTGCCAGTAGGTGTCGAGCAATTATTATGGATATTTCCTAACACACTTTTTCTTAAAACCGATTTCCTTGGTGTTGAGAATTTGTTATCAAACACTAATTTAACTAGTTTATCATTTACCCTCGCAGTCTTAATTTCTAATGGTCTGGACACAATTTTGTCTATTATATCAGACATGTCACTATCAGGAATATCGTCTCCACTATCATTTAATAAGCTCAGGAAATTATTATCTTTATTATTATCATCCTTAAAGGGTTCTGGATTCATAAAATCGCGATATTTATCGTCACCAATAGACATTTTCCGGAAGCTGCTTCTTAATGATTTTAACAACTTCGTAGAAGATTTCCTTCGTTTATTTGCTATAAAACTGTCAATAGTCTTCTGTTTCTTATTAGCCGTCCTCAATTTCCTCTTCAATTTATTAACAGAGACGCTAATGTTACCCTTGCTGGTATTATGGCATTTTGAAGAGTCCAAATTAAGTGCTCCACTGACGTTCACAATTTCAGGGTCATTAACTTTTTTAACCTTTCTATTGTATTTTCTTTTAGGTTTATTGGGGTCATTGTTCTCTTTCAGCTTCTTCGCTCTGATTTTCTTCTCCTTAGGCGGTTTTTTAATAGATTCTTCGTAAGCTTCGACTAAATGCGGGTAAAAGCGACGCATCAGGTCCTGCCTCTCTGTTGTAGTCCACGGTGACAACCGATCGTCATCTTCTGTTGAATAAATGTTTCAAATTAGGAATTTCGGATTTATGTCGACATAATGGGGACGATGATTGGCTAGTCAACAGAGTTCCAAACAGTTTTTATCATAGAAAAAGGACATCAAAAATATGACTTCTCATCACACTGGCTATTCAAAAGTTATGATGGTTTAAAATCGCTTTTTAAGGATTTTTATCAAAAAAATAAATATGGTCGACATTACATTAATGCTCGGTTCCAATATTTTCTAATGTAGTGTGTAGATTCGTAATGACTATCCGTTTTTCTCCAACCGACTTTGAGTCGTTAATATCGTTCCAATTTTGACTTTCCATATCAGCTGTCATAAGTCGTCTGTCTCTCGTTTTTAGCTTACGCTTTGTATAATTTATTACTAATCCTAACTACAACTAATCTCTATTCAAATATTTGAACCGGGCATTAGTCGTACAGCATTGATATCTTTAAATGATTATATCTTATATAAAAAAATGAATCGCTGTTTGTTAGTCTCGCTAAAACTCGAGAACAGCCAGACCGATTTGGCTAATCTTGGTTCTGAAATAATTGTGGAGGTCCAGGGAAGGTTTAAAATTAGAAACTAAAAAAATAGGTGTTACGAAGTTCGCTGGGACAGCTAGTAATAAATAATATTATGTAAATGTAATAAAGAATATTAATGTATAAAAACATAAGCAATGACCACGAAAGTCAATGTAACACACACACACACACACACTCGCGACGTTATAAAGAAAATACTACGAAACTAAATCTAAGGCAATACAATTTAAAATTACCGTTAAACTGGTCGTCCGGTATCAAAGCTTCATACTCGCCATCTATATCGCTCCACACAACTTCATAACTGGGAACACCTGTGAATTACTATCTGTTTATTATACTCCAAAGCAAATAAAAACACGAATTTTACAAATAAACACATTGTTTTGATGTATAGTCGACGGCACGTCGTAACACACGTAAACATTTTCAGTTAAATATTAGTCCTTATGCGCACGGTATAAGGGCCAAGGTCATAATGCATAGTCTGATGTGATAGTCATCGTCCATTGCATTAGGACGGTGCTGCAGTGATTATTGCATAAAATATATAACACACATACTTATAAAGAAAGAAAGAAAAGTTTATTTATTGACATGATATATAAAAAAACAATTAAAATTAATTAAAAAAAGGCAAATAGTCATAATGATGACCTTTTTTTATTATAATGATTCATTATAATAATAATAAAAAGAGTATTATAAACGCGAATGTATAGATGTTTGGACATATTTTTGTTGCTATTTCACGCAAAACCACTAAATAGATTTTGATGAAATTTTGTATTTAGATAGATTAGAATTGGGCCACGATGACGCATGTAAGTTCTACATTACAAACACTAATTTACAAATACTTTTGATTTTTTATCATTTTTTGAATAATTTATTTTTTATTTTATTTTACAATTGACAAACTAACTGTGTGTCTTAGTGCAAAATTAGTAATAAGTTTAGCTTTCATTTGTAAAAACAAATACTGCGTTTCTTGCCGGTTTCTCTTTAGTTATAGGTTCCTAACCTTCTTCATTTGCTTTATACAGGAAGATTTTTTTATCACTATCCAAATTTTTTCTGGGTATTAGGTTTCGTTAATAGAACCCATTTCTGAAAAAAAATACAAAGGTCCAACTTACACAATAAATTCACTACCCCGAACCAGTTTTAAAAATCGCATGGTTACCATGACTATCGTAAATATTATTACTACTATTAAAGCGAAAACATCAATGGGCAATGCGCGGGCGCGTGTTGAGGCGCGTGGGGGGGGGGGAGGCGGCGAGCGACAAACAGAGGTCACGCAGTCGCCCGCGCACCCGCGCCGGGGATCGTACTTTTTTTGGGTTGCGTACGTTTTGCCGCGCAGCCCCTGCGGCGCCCCAGCGATGTGTTCAAACCGCGAGTTTAACGAAAAAATTGTGTTATTTGTTAAGTTTGGTGTTAGTTGTAAGGCGTGGCAGGCAAAGAATCAGTGCCAGTATAAATCGAAGACGACATCTTCAACTATTTCGAAAGATACCCTCGTGCGAGTAGGTAGATACTCGAGATGCATTGAGACGCTTTGGGTCCGCCAGTACTGAATTGCTTACACGTTCAGTTACACTCTTATCATTACTAAAAAGTGCAGGCGTTAGGTGAAGCAGACGCTCTACTCCGCCGAGTCTTCTACGAGTGGCTAATTGTGAAACGTGTGGGTCGCGATTGTTGCTAACAAACAAGCGATATGTTATCGAGAAGAAGTCCGATCGCGAATTTTCGCGATTTTTATATCCAACAAGACAGAGCACCGCCGCACTAAGCTGCCGCGTCCACAAGTACCTACCTCACAGCTGAGCACGGCGACCGCTGGATCGCGGTCACCGAACCGACTCCGTGTAACTTTTTTTGTGGTGCGAAATAAAAAGACGTTTTATGTGGAACAAACCCAAAGCCTGGACGAGTTACAACTGCAAATTATCCGAGCATTTGATGAAGTGATAAGTGACCTTAGTGCTTAACAAATTAAAAGACAATGTGCAGAAACGTTCGACACTCTGAGAGAAATGGTATGCATTTTAAACACTTATTAAAATAGACGTAACTAATTACTAAGAATAAATAAGTTGATTTTAATTAATTGGTACATAAATTGTTTCATTTAATATGCCTTATAGCGAAAGATACCAACTTAGTGTCGTTTAGTTTCATGTTAATAGTATAAAACAATTTAGAAAATTTTCTTTTTTAAGTTAAACTGTTAGGGCACCTAATAAGTATCTACCTAATTTAAATATCAAGTAGTACCTTAACACGATGGAAATAAGGTATGTTAAACATTTGCAATTTGCCGGTCCTAAGCCCGTAAAAGAATAAAGGTAACATTTGCTTATGGATGTTATCAATGAAATGGTGCGGCACGCGGCGGGCCATTGATGCGCGGTCGGTAACTGTTGCGGTGGCTTTTTTATGCATAACTTTGTAAAGCTATTTCTCAATATTTTAGTACTGACTTATACTAAAAGAAACAATACATATTTACTCATTTTCGCTACAGATTAACATATCGAAATTTGGATAGAGATTAAAAATTCAACCTGTATAGACTATTAATAAGTATTACTAGTGTAATCTATGTGAATTAAAAAGATTGACTTTGACTTTGACTGAGAAAATAGAATAATAACACATACACTTTTTATTCCGAAATAACGAAGGCAAACTCGCAGGGAACAGCTAGTTTTATGATAACCATCGACATCCACGACTTGTGTTTTCATATTCTTCAACAACGTAAGAGTACAAATAATTAAAATTAAAAACATTAGACAAAACATACCTCTAGGATTCCTCTTTTTCTTTATAGTCGTGGGTTTCATTGACCTGCGAGGTACTCTTTCTTGAAAATGCCACTTAGTGAGCAATGGTAAGAATTTTTCGACGCAATACTTCTCAGACCAATCCAATTTGTTTCCCATCAGTTTCTGTAATTAAGATTTTTATATAAATAAATAAGATACAACGTAGGTACCACGACACCCAGACCCGGAACAATATACAAAAGTTCGTTTCTCATATTGACACGGCCGTGGATCGAACCCGGGACCTCAGAGAAGGCACGACGCCAAAGTCAACCCACTCGCCTCTCGTCTGCGGAGGTCGTTAAATTTTAATTATATATAGATAGGTACAGTTTATTGCACAGAAAAATTTACAGAAATTGGTTTTACAGACATATTCAAGTACCATTTAGGCGGTCTTATTGCTAGAAAGCAATCTCTTCGAGACAATCTTTAGGTAGAGGAAATAGTAGATATTGAGAAACGGGTGCAGCCGTGCAAAATTATTAAAAAAAATAATTATTAAAAAAAATAATTATTAAAAAAATATATATTATAATTAGTTCGAAACCGAAGGTTCGGTTTCATTGTAGTTTCGGCCGAAACCGAAACCGAAACCGAACCTTTTATAAAAAAAAAGTCCTTATAAAGTCGAAAAAATGTTAGTGAGCCCGTTTTTTTTCAAAAATTAATATCTCGCCGACGTATAATTACAGGTTTCTACTTTCAAAGATATATCACAATGAAATTTAAGCATAGTTACAAAGGTTATGTTTGAAAATTTAACTCATCATCATCATCATCATCATTTCGTCCTATTACTGTCCACTGCTGAACATAGGCCTCTCCAACCGATTTCCAGGGTCTGCCACCAAAGTGACCGGCTCAGCAGACACCGAGGTGTACAACTGCCCATAGAACCTCTCTATCTCCCGTAACACCTCTGACTTATTCGACGTTATACGCCCATCTTCGGTCTTCAGCTTCATTAGCTGGCTTTGCCCAATAGACAAGTTTTTTGCGAACACTTTGGAGCCTTGGTTCCGCTCGATTGTCTCCTTAATACGTTGGGTATGGGACCCTACCGTATGGGCAATTTCTACCAGCCTGCTATTTATATCGCCCACTGATGCGCAGCTGTGTAGCTGCGAACTTGAATTGTCAAGTTGAAAGCTCTCGGGGTTTTGGATATTTGCATTCGACGGTCGGAGCGTGGACTTCATCAGACGCGCTCTTTCAATTTTGACATTGATATTCAATATGCCTCTGACGATTCGGTGTTCGCTGCCGGTTTTAACCTTGTTGATCACAAAGACATCATTGAATATCTGTCTTCTGAAGCTCATGATGAAGTCAATCTCATTCCTCGTTACACCGTCGGGACTCAGACCAGGTCCATTTCCTTTGTGGCGGCTTTCGGAAGAAAGAATTCATCATAAAGAGTCCTTCTTTCTCCATAAAGTCCACCAGCATCTGTCCTCTGGGATTCCGCTGCTTTTCAGCTCATCATCGCTTCTACAGCCCAGCTTCGCATTGAAGACACCCATTACAACAGTGAAATGTGTTTTGGAGCTATGTATGGCCCTACTAATGTCCTTAAACGTAGCTTCCACTTCGTCATCTGGGTGTGTCGTAGATGGAGCGTATACCTGTTCTATATTAAGATAATATCTCTTGGATATTTTAAGTACGAGGCACGCATCTCTATTCGACACACTTCCGACGGACACAATGTTGTTGATGAGTGACTTGTGGACGATAAACCCAACACCACCTTGGGACTTCTGTTCTCCCTCCCGGTAGTAGAACAAGTCTGCAATGTTATCGTATGCTATCCCTCTCTTCGAATTTCCGATAAACCAATGACGTCCCATCGCAACTTGCTCATCTCTTCGACTAGCTTCTCATCCAACCTCAATGTGCACGTTGTGTGTTACCTGGGCCAATTGTCGGTGGGGGTGGTAGCCCGATCTCTGCCGGGGATTCTTAGCACCCCTGGTCCCGCCGCTATCGTGGCCGCTACCGTAGCCACGGACTGCGGGGCCGCCGGGGACTCGGGGCCTGGTTTTCAATTGTGCCGTCATTGAAGGTTAATAGCCTACTGGTACCACGCTGGCCAGACGGGTTGGTACAGGGTTTTATCTCGAGTTTTCCTTCTCTCGCACTGGGTGTTATGTGCGTTTTTCCATGAGTCGGCTTCTACGACTCACTGGGACAGTGAAGGGGTGGTGACATATCTATTCTCATGCCGTCACCACACGGCAAAACTTAACTACCCTATAAATAAGTGAAACAAATATATTATTTGTAAGTTTCGGCGCGGCCGAAAGGTTCGGCCGTTTTTGGCCGAAACCGAAACTCTGGCCGAAACTTGATTTTTTGGCCGAAACTGGCCGAAACCGAAACCGAAACCGAAATTTCGGTCGGACACTAATTATAATATATATTATTGATAAGTGTCATAGAAATACGACGAATAACGCAGAGTCTACATTATTCGAAAGTCTACATTATTCCACAACGTATTATTACCACAAACTGTATCAAACTGGGAACAGGAGCCTTCAACCTCTCGAGGTCTATATCTTCTGGGACTGTGTTCAAGAACTCCTTCATAATCTTGGGCTCAGGGAACGGCATCCCGCAGGATACTGCGCGGCTTCGTAACGACACTTCACGTTTCACTTCTGCTACTTTAGATCTGGTAAAGAAAATACTAGTTATTATAAGTTATAATCACAAAACTTACTGTGAGTTGAACCAACTCAAATTCTACCAAGTGTTATTGTAATAAGCAGAAGATATACCTTGTTCACCGTTAGCCCACAGCCACACATTACATGCTATGTCTTATTTTATCCATACTAATATTATACATGCGAAAGTAACTCTGTCTGTTTGCCTGTCTGTCCAACTTTCACGCCTAAACCACTGAACCGATTTTGATAAAATTTTGGATAGGTATACGATGAACCTCAAGAACGAACACAGGCTTTTTTTTTAGATAAGGTGTGATGGATGTGGTAATACTGCCCTTGAAAGTGTATTATGGGAAAATATTTATTTTAAAAGTTAGACATATGAAATTTGGTACAAACATAGCTCAAAACTTGGATTAAATTATGAACTACTTTATGTTTCGAATATCAGGGTAAATAGGGGTAAAACTGTCTATGAAAGTTTGTGGCAAACAAAGTCGCAGGCACAACAGGTAGTCGTTAAATCGTTTTGCCCGCCGAGCATACCGCAAGCTTGACATGCGTAGCTGCGCAGCCGTGGGACAGCAACTTTATACTAGTGAATCTCCACTAAGTAACTTTGATAACCTATTTGAGTAGTTATACCTACTTACTTATGTCCCAAATCCTCGCATCCCTTATGCGTGGCGCATACAGGACAGCCGTTCTTGAGGTGCGTGCGGCCCACGTGCCCGCAGCGGTCGCAGCGGCCCGGCGCCGCCGCCCAGCGCGCCAGCTCCTCAAACTTATGCGGTTCACTCACCCACGATATCAACCTGATGGATGAAGTATTACAATAATGAATATACTGTACCAAGTGCACAATAATAAGCTTTGTCTTAACACTATTGATTGCAGAAAAGACGCTTAGGCCGTGACAATGCAAGTAACAATTCGTTTATTATTGGAATCTACCGCGTGTCTACGTCGTTGCAATCACAGGAACTATATTATCTTAGACGTGTTTTGGTGTTTGAACTAATTACCTATTTGTTTTTTTATCTAAAAATGCGTCATTACATGTCACCTGCTCGCCCTAAACGTAATAAAACATAAATTTGACTGTATTATCTAGTAGAATTTAATATCAATTCAGTGCAGAGAAGAAGAGAGAAGAATCCATTATAATGTTTCTAAAATGAGGTACGGTCAGCTAGAACCGTATTCAATCAATTAAAACAGAACTTGTGGTCTAACAAAAAAAATGGTCAAATTATGCCATTCCAAGTAACTTTTTTAAAGATATCATGCTGTCTGTCTTAGTAAACCTACTACCTGGGGATAATTTCATGATCGGAAACAGTGTGTATAAAGGCCACCGCTGTAGTTATGGATGAACCACAAGCCCCTACGCCGTAGTCACAGCCACACAGCATCGCTAGCGCCACCATTTTGTTACGACCAAACCCTGCAACAAGCATTAATAACGACGAAACCACAAAATATATCAGTTGATACTGGCAGCAAATAAATGACTAAGAGTTATTTAAGCTGCTTCCATAGTATCCGTACAGCATATAAAAAATTGGAACAGGTATATTAAGAAAAAATGAACAGAAGAAGAGAGCCTATTTCTTTTGCAAGGGAAACAGAACCAATGGGCATATGTGATTTCTTAAGACCATTGAATGTATTTTTCAAAACTTTTAGATATAAATAAGTTTTCCTGAAAATGCTACATTCTACAGAAAACCTAAAATGTTTTCAACATTTCAGGTTCTAACTTCTAGATTTTTTATAATGATCTGGATGATGAACTTTAAAAACTTTTAATAAAAAATCTGTAGGTACTAAACTATTTGACACGCAGAAGTTCAATTTACCCTTATACTCGCGAGTAGCCTAAACCAAGTACAGTGAAAGAACCACGTTATACTCTACACATTAGACTTAGTAGGTACCACCCTTATGTCGGGTTATGAACTAACATCAAACTCCAAGTGTCATCATAACCATGATGTTCTTTTAACCGTACAATATATCGACACGAAAAACGCGCTCATCTGCTTGCGTTCAAGACTTGACTAACTCATAAACCAAATCCATTCTCAGTTAAGTATGTCGAAGTCATTTTATGTGTAGAGCTTATCAAACATTTCCAAGGCAACTAAGATGTGAAATTACCATTAGCTCGCAGCATCTTGTCAGCGTCGTAGCAGTCGACGGAGCCTTGCATCGCACCGCCCCCCGCAGCACTCGACACACTGAAGTTTCGGTACACACGACGAGCGCCATACGCGAAGCAATCTGAATCTTGAGACACCACTGCGTCTACTAACTGTGGGGCATATTCAAATATACTTTATTAAAGTTGATACAGTAACGCTTTTGAATTAACTAAATTATAAACTACCAGTTTAGAACCTAGCTTGACTAAAGTATATTCTATCCAGTATCCAGGGCTAACATGCAGTGTGGTGACTTGAAATGTTTTTTTCATTGTGGATACTTTAAAATCAATAAATCTAAAATTTCTACAGCACAAAAGGTTTCCACAGATTTGGTGTGGGAAACCTCTACTTATGCCAGAATGTAGAATGTATTTGTGTGAAATTTAAGATTTTAATTTGCAATATTATGACCGCCAGTTACAGTGAAAATCACCCTCAGGCATAAGGACTTATATTAAACTAAGTACTATGTTAAAGGTGATGTGCATTTGAACAATCAATAGAATTTTAATGACAAAGGCCATCTAAATTTTTTAGGAAAGGTGTGAAATACAATTAAAATTCAATTTTTGGAAAGAGTTAATGTTTACAGTATACTTTTCATATTCAACCATTATTATTGTTCAAAACAACAACACATCTATGATTGCTCTGAGCCAAGCCACGTCATTGCAGAGGATTTAATAATTTTGTAATACTTCTCATTTTTTTATCACACCTGTAAACAATTAAATTACAAAAAATAAATACAAACTTAACATAAACACCAACACCTTGAGCATTCAGCTGAGCGCACGTGGCTTCTGCTTCACCTCTGCCTTTAACACATCGCACTCCCATACACTTCAGAAGTGATTCACACTGAAATAAATTTTGATATATTTTGTAAAACACAAACGCTAGTATTGGCCATCTGGAATCAGTAATCAATTTAAATGCTAGGTACATGTGTCATGAAAAAATTATTTACATCACAATAAACACATAATAAATGATGAAGATACATAACAAAAATGCAAACATCCATATTGATACTACAGAAATAAATTAAGACTTAATATTTATCAGGTTGGCTTTAGGGCACTTTGGAGCTAGGGAAAATTCATAATAGAATAAAAAAAAATCTCTTATTTTTCCATCTTATTGTTAACTTCTGTATTTAAGACAGTATAAAGCAAGCTATCAGTATGAGTTGCGGTATTGTATGTCCATTCCATGCATAATATTAAAGAGCTAAAATTTAACAATAATAAAATTGAAGCTATAAATGTACACAAATGTACACTGTGGCACAAGACTATACATACTTCTTTTAATACATTTTTAAATCTCTTCCTTCCAACATCTGGCCGTTTATTGGCGATTGCTGTATCAGATCGCGGAGCTGCGCCTCTGAACTGAATCGCGTTCCGAGCGGCCATCACATCTCGTTTGAGCTCGGGAGCATCTCCCTCCAACACAAATATAGGATTAATATCAGCTAGTATCAGATAAATTGTTCTGAAGAACAGGTTTCTAAAAAAATAATGCATTAGTATTTTACAACATTAAATAGATATAGTTATTTGAATATAATGTTATTACAGCACAACTAATTTACCTCAAGTACAGTTTCGGTTGGACATAATAATCTGCAACATTTTGACTATCGCACACCCAGCCTGATAAGTCTACGGCTAGAGTTTCACCTCGTATCTAAGTAGTAAATTGAAATTAATGAATAAGACCAATGCTTACAAAGAAATGTAAATAATTAAATAAAATAAGCGAAGTAAAATTAAACGTAAAGGTACAAACCTCATGTAAAGATTTCTTTTCACTATAAGGAGCCAATACTGTCCACAATCCTTTAATCCCCATTATTATGTTTTATAAATATACAATCAGCTCATACTAAATCATGAAAAAAAATAATCAAAACAAATAAATCTGAATGTATTTTGAATTCGAATCTGCCGACGACAACCTACGACAGTTGATTGACACTTGACAGCATTCGCAGCACAGATTTGCAGCAATAAAATAATTTCACGTCAACGTGGACTTGATATATTAAGTCCATGTTTATATGGTTTATAGCTCTTTTATAAACGACAAAATCGATGGAAGTCAGTGCGTCAGCTGCTGATTGGCTGAAAATACGAGTGCGGTGTGCTATTAGCCAATCAATAGTATCCAAACTTTTGTGGTCTCATGCGAGAAATTTGACGTATTGCTTTACCTGCATGCGAGGCCTAGAAGATGCATTATAAGTAGATCCTTCGCCCACTTGTGTTATACGCCACGCGAGTAAATTTTATCGCGTCTCTAACAATTAGAATACAAATTCAGTTTGTCAACTGCCGATTTGAAGTTGTATCTATTCTCAGGATTTTTACCAAAAGTATTTGTGGCCCAAAGGTACACCACATTACCATTCAATTTAGGATGCACCACGCAAGTTAATCTTATCGCGCTGCTGATTGGCTGAAAATACGAGCACGGTGTGATATCAGCCAATCAACGGTTAGGTTTACGAAACTTTTGTCATCTCATGCGAGAATCTTAATGTATTGCGCATGCCAGTAGAGATAGCAAAACATAAGCAAACGAGAAGAGATAGCATGCCCTATTATATATTTCGTTGCTGTTAGAGTTTGGTGCATTCAGCCTTTATTATAATACTATAAAACTATAAGGTCACCGCAACAACTTTGTAATCGATATCCAAGGCTGCAGAAGTAAAAACAAAACTTCAAACCGGCCTTATGTCAAATACAGCTGTTTTGTTGTCATTTACGTTTGTTTACTTTAGTTTAATTTTGAATAAAAGTGATATTTCCTTCATTAATTAAATGCCTATTGTTCTATCTGCGTAGCAACAAGCATTAATCATGCGTTCTTGATTTATTAGAAATTGAGATGAATTCCTATTCTCATCTTGAATAAAATAAAACGCAACGGCTTTGATGAACAGTCTCATACTAATTAGCAAATATAATTTATGCTTATGACCTCCGCTATGCTGATAAAGAGCGACACAACTGAAACAATAGTCCCAAATGTTTATCGCAGAACATATCTGTTGTTTGTAACGAGGGGCCGGACTACGGACGTCATATCTCTTTCGCAGAGATAACGTGTTGTAATTACAGTGATTTAATTCTTTCAAATATTCGAGCGGTTACCATGTCTTACCTAAGACAGTTAAATAAAATTGGGTAAGATGAATGGCTTATTCTTTAATTATTTCGAATGACTTAAAAAGATTCGGTTACATTGGATTAAGTTTTAAGTTAAATTGTATGTTTACATTAATGGTGTTACATCAACATTCACTTGTTATAAAAATAACTACTAGTTATTGATGGTCATAATGCTAATTGATTACTTACATAAGTCTTATAAACTATGCTGACAAATTTAAATATTACAAAATTTTAACCTTTTTACTTTTCAAATGAATAGATTTATCACACTTGTTACTTTAGCCGTTTCCCTAATTATCTTTGTTTGATCAATTCATTTCATAGTTTATTACCATTCTGTAGCAGTATCTACTTCCAATTCTTAAATAAATAAAACTATTTTGAAATAATTATGATAATTTTAAAACAAGTCAATTAATCAAATTTCAGTCATAATTTAAATCTCCAGTACTCAGTACGGTTAAGCCATGCGAGGCAGCTCAAAGAAGATGTTCAAAGACACCACATCAGCAAAGTACTCATAGCAAACCGAGGAGAGATAGCTTGCCGGGTGATGAAAACTGCCAAGAAGCTTGGCATAAGGACCGTTGCTGTATACTCAGATGCTGATAAACATGCTATGCATGTGGAAATGGTAAGAATAGTGCCTTAATTAATATCTAGTATAAAATAAAAATAGCAATCAAAGTGAGTTTTTGATTTCAAGCAGGAAACTAGATAACATGTATTTTCTTAAAAAATATAATTAAAATGAAATCTTTCCATTGTTTCAAAAAAAAAGATGTTCATGACAAAACATCCTAATTGTTAAATAACAAGTACACACACCACAATTTTACCCAAGTAATGCAGCACAGTGCATTAAAAGCCCTGTAATTTAAAAAAATGTGTGCATATTAGTGTTTATTTAACATATTAATATTTGATTATTTATTTTAATATTCATGTTAATTATTAAGGCTGATGAAGCCTACCACATTGGACCAGCAGCATCAACACTAAGTTACCTGAATGCAGGAAAGATCCTTGAAGTTGCAAAGCATTCCAACAGCCAAGCTATACATCCAGGATATGGCTTCCTCTCCGAGAACGTCGAATTCTGTGAGAAATGTGCTGATGAAGGAGTGATATTTATTGGACCACCTCCAAAGGCTATAAGAGACATGGGTATTAAAAGGTATATCATTTTTTGTGGTCATTGAAATGTCTTGTATTAATTGAGCCATTAATATCACACTACTGTGCACAGTCCTGTCTTATTTTATATCATAATCACATTTTTATAAGCAAATTATGTATGTTACAAAATTACATTTCATTTCTTAACAATCAGTCTCATATTTATTTATTTCAAAATGTTTTGTTGTATATCTATTTACATTATTTTAGCACATCAAAGGCAATAATGTCAGATGCTGGAGTACCTATAGTTAAAGGATATCATGGTGAAGAGCAGAGTATTGAGAAACTTCAAGCTGAAGCCCGAAGAATCGGATTTCCTTTGATGATTAAGGCTGTACGAGGTGGAGGTGGCAAAGTAAGACAAGAGATAATTAATCGATTTATATGAATTCTATAGTGCTTTACGCCCCACTAGCGAACTTTAAATATTTTAAAGAAACAGAAAAATTTCAACTCCCTTGCGGTGCGGGAATCGAACCCACCGACCTTCACGTATCGCGCGTGCTGCTCTTCTAACTGAGCTAACCGCAAGTTATTGTACGATGAAATTTTTCTGCTGTATTAACCCGATAGCCTACGGTAAGTGCCCTCTGCCGAATATGTGTAGAATATTGAGAGCGCAAGGGGAGTTGAAATTTTTCTGTGTCTTTAAAATATTAAAAGATTATTAAGTTAAAAGATAATACGCATTTATAAATTAGATCATATTAAGCATTATTCAAAGTAAACATTTGCTGGTTGTCCTGTAAAAAAAAATGTATATAGTTCCTTATTATTCCATCAAGCGCTCATTTATAAACATTTTGATTTTCTTCTTTTTAACCGAATGACGAGTATACAAAGGGTATCACTTTAACACGCTCAAATGTATCCATATAATACATTACAGCATAAAAAATTATCGACATTTACGCTGCAAAAACATTATATTAAGTTCCGCCAGAATACCAGCCCTTCTGCAGCATCCAATGTCTTAGCTGTTAAGCTGACGCTGGGATTGTTAGCTGCGCAATTACTATGTTTTTTATTAATTTTTTTGTTTATTTACTTTTACTGTACCTATTATTTGTTCTTGTCACTTTTATGTCCGTGTACTGTGTACTGATTGTATGTGCTAATAAATAAATTCTTATGTAATATTTATGATATACTTTGACTGAAGTATATATTATTTAACTCTCATTTCATGGCAAGACTAACCTTTTTTATTAATACATTTTTATATGATTGAAATTTCCTTTTTTGCAGGGTATGAGGATTGCTATGACCGAGGCAGATTTTTTGCCACAATTAGAATCAGCTAAGAGAGAATCCTTGAAATCATTTGGTGATGATAACATGCTTCTTGAACAATACATCACAGATCCTCGGCATGTAGAAGTGCAGGTAATTTCTACTGCATAATGCATATTATATAACTATTATGATATTCATAAAAAAAATTCTCATCATAATATATTAGCGATGACTTAAAAAAATCTGTTTGGCCCATCAGTTACAATACAAAAAAATAAAAGACACATTTTTTTTCTCTTGTTAAGGTACCGTCATTTAAAAATCTATTGCTTAAATTTTAAAATTTTGTTTTTAGTGTTTAAATTTTTACTTAAAAGTGACGTAACTATACCAATTCATTGATTTAGTTAAAGAAAAAACGACGTATTTATCTTATTTAAATTCTAATGGAATTATTGGTATTGTTTTTAACGAGTCATTGTTCATAATCTACAGCTATGTATCGCATTTTTTTGAAAATAGTAAGTTTTCATGCTTCAGCTGCAATTTTGTGATTTTTTCTTTAAGGTATTTGCGGACAAACATGGTAATGCTGTCCACCTATTCGAAAGAGACTGTTCCGTGCAAAGGCGGCATCAGAAGATTATTGAAGAAGCCCCGGCGGTAAGTATGTTTTATATTATAAACCTCCAGTTACTAGTAACAACATTTTTAGTTAACCAGTTGTATGCTGAAACGTAAGATCTATGAGTTTGTCACAATACATTTTGCATAGTCTAATTGGAATACTGGCAAAAGATAAACATATATAATTACAAAACTTTGCTTCTAAAAAATGTCCTGGTTTATTAAGTAATTTTTTTTTTATTTTATTGCACAAATAAAAAAAGTACAAAAATTCATGCTAGGACTATTCTCTATGGGTCCCTTGGGTCATGTAGATAGTTAGTTTATTTATGGTACAGTCGAAACCACATAAGACTATACAGTTTGGAATTCGTACCGCCCTTTTTGTCGTGCGTATAAGAACTAATATCGAACTGCAGTTGTTTACCTTGCCTTCTGTACAAAGTATAATAAGGTGGTTTTTGCGAACTTAAACACAGCATCAGCACTAAGTTTCACTGGGGCTTTTTAATGGGTAGGAAAGTCGAACGTACGCCGTCACATCCCTCGATGACGATAAGGCGCATAAAGCATTTCACCCCGCAATTCATTGTATGAAGCCGAGCATAAAACAGAATCATCACCTAAGCGATGAGTTTCATTGGGCATTTTAGTGTTACCTACTAAAAAAGTTCAACATACGCACTAACATCCATTGGTCGATAAGGCGCTTAAAGCATTTCACTCCGCAATGAAATCATTGTATGAAGCCGAGCATAAAACAGCATTATCACCTAAGTGATGAATTTCATTAGGCATTTTAGTGTTACCCACTAAAAAAGTCCAGCACACGCCCTCACATCCATCAGTGACGATAAGGTGCATAACTCATTTCTCCCTACAATGAAATAATTTTGTATGTCATCAGCCTGGAATATCGGAGGAGACGCGGCAAGCTATAGGAGCGGCGGCTGTGCGTGCAGCGTTGGCTGTGGGCTACGTGGGCGCCGGCACTGTGGAGTTCATCCTGCACCGCGTTACCCACGAGTTCCACTTCATGGAGATGAACACCCGCCTGCAAGTCGAGCATCCCATCACCGAGATGATTACTGGTGAGAATTAAACACTAAAGATGCACTTTTGATTAATTCAAAAAAAGCTTGGTTGGTTCTATTTTTACTGCGCTATATCCTATTTCAGTGTTGGGTTTCAACCTGACTACTGCACTAATTCCTAATTGAAACTGAATGAATGTACATTATTTTCTATTATAAGGCAAATGCAAGCAAAGCCGTGATCCAATACTAACAAAATATGTATTTTTGAAATACACGACTTAAGACAAATGAAATGTTTTAGTATCTTAGAAATGACAAAATGTAGTTTTTAGGTCATGAGTTTATGACCTTTAGGGGACGCCACCTTCATATTTGATTTGTGGTGACGTAAAATAGCCTGTATCCATTACCAGCGGACAAGTGAGGCACTTATAGGTTTGAGAATTACTGATTTAGACATCAAGTGAGATTGATGTCAACCGTAAGTCTAATAGCATACATTAAAAAAGAAGTAACCTAAGTATCGACATATGTTAATTTAGCCAATTTTATGACTAATGCAATTTTTACGATGAAGATCTTTGAGACCAAAGTGAACGACACCTTCTACGCAGACATGTACCCACCATATTAGATCTCATCCCCGCCTGCCATCAAGCGAGATCGAGGTCAAACTCAAGCCTACATTTTAAAATAAAGTATTAAATCAATGCTGATTTAGCCAATGTTATGTCTAATGCTAACTAAATCTGAATATCGACTAGGTACGGACTTAGTGGAGTGGCAGCTACGCGTGGCTGCAGGCGAGCCACTACCGTTGACGCAGGAGGAGGTGATCCGTCGAGGTCATGCGGTAGAGTGCCGCATTTACGCTGAGGAGCCGGGCGCGGGCTTCCTCCCTCGAGCTGGCACACTACATCGACTTAGGCAACCGACCAAGGAAGATAATGTGCGGGTATGTATCTAAATGACGGTAGTTCTCAATATCTCATTGGATACGGTAAATGTGCAACTGAGGTAGGTAATACATGCTGGCTTGTTAATCTATTCAAAAAATGAGTTGTTGTAATATTTTTGAGCGTGCTGTGGTACAGTACATTCTTCATAATGTTATAAAGTACTAGTATAATAATAAGTACTAGTACAATGTGTATTAATAGTGTTTAAGTGGAATATTTCAAATACGCCACTTTTTATAGCATGTTAAAAAAAATTCAATGCCATGCACAAATTCTTAATTTTTGGGTAATATGTTTAGTTTCTTTGAGTGTCGCTTAATAGGTATAAAAAAACAATGTTTTATGGTTAAAACATCGAAATGGATCGATCTGAAACCCAATCATAGATAAGTCTTGAAGGTCTTTAAAAACTAAAGACGCTGACAGTGGTATTATGTGGAGGTGAAACAGGTATTAGTGAATATTAGCAGCTAATCATTCGTTCCCGTACTATAATTAACTGACTTTTGGAACTGTTCCCTCAATAATATGATATTTGTTTAGGTTGAGACAGGAGTGCGCGAAGGTCAAGAGGTATCGGTTCACTACGACCCCATGATCGCTAAACTCGTGGTGTGGGGCCGCGACCGCAACGAAGCTTTGGCCAAGACGAGGGCAAAGCTCTCTGAGTATCAGGTAATATTGATTAAGTTTATTCTATTAGACGTGATCTTTAGATCTAAAACCTAAATTAAACGGATTAAATAAAATCAAACTATTGACAATTTTCTTCTACAATCCGATGTGGATTTCTTTACGGCTTAGAAATTTGGGATAATCACGTGAAAAAAAAATGTTCTTTGAAAATATCATAAGAATTCTGTGACACACAATCATATCAGTCAACTGGTCACAAACTAAGGTTTTCCCTTTTGCTATGAGTACCAGACTACGGATACTAGCTGGGGGAATCAACCGATCACATCAAGACCCAAACCAATTGGCTACTTTCCACTAAGAACAAACCGGAAGGATAATAGTTTCTAATGATAAATTAAGATATTTAGATAAGGAAATACGAATTTCAAGAACATAAATATCAAAGATTATTAATATTTTTAGAAAAGAAAATCCAATAACATAGGCATTAAGTCACGTGACTGAAAACGCCGAGCAGAAAGTCACAACGTCACAGCAGCCGATATGTCATATTTTAGGGGTGTCCATTCTGTACCACAGATTAATAATGAACGTACTATGGATGTTTTCGATTTGAAAAATCGGAACGCGAAGTCAATTATTTTTTAAACATCGTCTAAAAAATCGATATTTTTGAGTATTGATTATTATTCATAATTTTATATTTCCATCGAGACGCTCAGTTCGCAACGGGCCGTGCAGCAGAAATCGTAATATTTTAATTTCGTCCACCATCACCACCATACTTAAACTGTACTTAGTGATGAAATACTTTATATTGATGAGGATTAATAGCATGAAAATAAATGAGATTGAATGTGGTCCAAAAAAATTCAAGATTTTTTAAATAACAAAATGGTTGTTGTGCCTCACTCGACTTATGTAGATAGGTATAGTGTGTCGCGAACTTTTTTGTAAATAGTTATAAGATCTACAATTAATTTGAATATTTTATGATTCTATCTTTAATAGTTTAGGCAGCGTACGCAAAATAAGTAACCTTTCTGGTTGATTTTAAACCTTGTGTCCGAAAAACCCAAATATTTTGCGGAACCCTATTTCTTTTCAAAATTAGTTTCGGATATTATCTATTATTTGTGTGTACTATTTAGGTTATTGACTAGCATATACTCATAAAAAGATGAAGTATTATTGAATGATCAGATATTAATAGTGACGTTTAGCGTATGTAACGTCAAATTTGTCGCATGAGATGACAAAAAATCCATATTGTTGATTGTTTCGTATGATATTATATTTAACGCATAATTCGTAATTTACGCTCGTAATTTCAAGTTTTCAGCCAATCGACAGGACGCTCTGAATATTAACGATTTTTAATACATCAAAAAAGAATTGTCAAATAAAATTAAGAATATCGAGAAAAAACATCATAAGGCTTCCATCGAATAAACTCGATATGACAATCTATGATCAATGACAGCCCTAATCTTGCTAGGGTATATTGACGTCATTTTAGGCGCCATGACAGCTTAGAGCGTTTTCGTGGGAAATTTAAAGAGATTTTTTAAAATGAAAAATACATGTAGTAAATATATATTTTTTTGTGAAATATACTTTTCATACGATGAAATGAGTATCAAGGTTTACAATTAACAAGATTTCAAAATTTTGTCAAGTAGCCAATTCAAAAAATTACGTTCACCAAATTTAAGAGACAGAGAATCGAAGTCTGTCATTTCGCGCTTTGGACTAGGCTATGCTAGCGACTACGCCATCGGGATTATAAAAAGAGGGTTTGGGCATCGACGATGCATATAATAATTGCTTGCCAGCAATGAACATAAAAACCATAGACGTATTTTTAACGCTTGAAAATGGCACCATGTAAAGTAAGGTACGGTGGGCGCGGCTTGGAAAAGCGAGCTAGGAATGGTACACACACAGTTTCCAAGGAAATGACGTAACTAACGAAGTCTTGTCTATTTGTCGACCTAAACGCATTAGCTACTTTATTACTATATTGCGTATCTATTGCTTGTGTGATTTACATTTGTGTGTTGTGGTGTTAATATTCGATTAAGGTTAGTATGGCAGTAATTCTTCTATATTTTTTCGTTCACTGCTTGCCAGTGCTCGGGCCAGCATGTAGGTATTTGATGGTCATAATAAAAAGTACATATTAAAAGATCCGGTTACATTTTTCCAGGTAGCTGGTTTAGAAACAAACGTCAATTTCCTGCTAACGCTGAGCGGCGCCAAGGCTTTCGTTGAGGGCGACGTACACACAGCGTTTATCCCTCAGCACGAAGCAGAGCTGTTCCCCCGCATGAGCGACGCTGCAAAGGAAGAGAAGGCTGTGCAGGCCGCTTTGGGTCATGTAAGTAGTTTTTTTTAACATAACAACTTTTAATAACTCGATACTACGGCCTGCATGCAAGAAAAAGATGACGTCATTGTCTCGTTATGCTCATTGTCGCGTCCCGCAAGCGACAGTGCGGCACGAACTCGAGAGAGACATGATCGGCTCGAGCGATCGGTTCAGCGTTGTTACGTCAAACTACCGTCCAACCAATTTCTTGAATGTGGACAACCAGAACCCTTAGAATGCGTCACTTGAATAAACGTAATCGACCTTTTTTTAAATATCCGAAATCGATAAAACAGTTTCTCAACTACCGATTAGCTGAAAATACGAGTTTGTTTTTTAAACGTTATGTAGGCAGCCAATCAGTAGTCTGAACAATACAGTATATCATCTCACGTGTGAAACCGAACATGTTGCCCATGGCAAAGGCCAGGATACAACAAACATAACTATAATAATTATTAAAAAGTAATTATTGCTTTCAACTGATATACTTTTGAATACCTTTCAAAACACGATTTCTTGATAACTTTTGGATAGAGAAAGAACTATGTGATGTCATCACGTCACTTATCAACACACTGACATTTAAATAGCTTCGGAACTTTTTAAAATCACATTTAATAAAAAAAGAGAAAAGATAAATGGTTTGCATCTTCTTACTCGGCCTGATAATTATTATCATCTAATTATAACTATATGAATTTTTAATGTTCTAGGTTTTGCATGCTCAAAGACAGAACTCTATAAACGATGGCTGGAAAGGAATCTCGGTAGACCAAACAGGATGGAGACCAAACTACCAATTAAAAAAAACTATACCATTGCGGTTGGATGAGAAAGGTAAAAAAATATTCTGTTCTTATGAGTATTTTTTGTCAGTTTGACCAGTTACTTATTAAAAAGTTATTATCAATTAAAAAAAATTAAACCTGTAATAATACCTACATTTAAAACCCAGTCTGCTTAGGATGCATACGTCGAGAAAAATTTTATCGCGTTTTTAATAACTATTAAAAATCAGAAAATCAGTTTGTCAACAGCCGATTGGCTGAAGATACGGGGTGCTAATCGACAGTTTAAACTTTTTTGTTGTCTCATGCGAGAAATCTTACATTACTACTCCAGTTGACAGGTAGATAAAGTAAGAACTACGATAGGTATATTTTATTGCATTGCATAACTCATTCACAAAAAATGGTTTCATGACAATTTTAATTTACTGATGGTCAACTAGTGTTTACGAAAATTCCTACTTCTTCAAAAAAATCGATGAAAACTCATATTTATTATCATATCTTATTTTTAGCAGACTACGATTAAAACCTTATTCACGTGGAGATAATCATACTCTTAAATGCATTACATCATTTTTTAAAAAGGCTTTTACTATTACGTATCGTGACCGATAACAACTAGGAATGCTCAGAAAATATTATTTTGATTCCCAAAATATTGGACAACATCACATACATGGCTCTGATTCAGTTATAACAACGACGGCACCACAACACCCAGGCCCCAAACAATAGAGAAAATTTCGTTTCCTATATCGACCCGACCAGGGATCGAACCCCGGACCTCAGAGATGGTGCGACGCCAAAGTACGGTCCGCTTGCCTGTCGGCTACGTCATAAAATATAATATATAAACCACACGTTTCTTTTTTTTTCAGATTTAAAAGTGACCATAGAATACGAAAGTGCGCCCAACTCTTACAGAGTGCAAGTCGATGGCGGAGCTTCGAAGCAGGTGGAAGCGTCGCTACAGAACTCGGAGCAGGGTCTGCAGCTCCACACGCTGGTCGACGGCAAGAAGAGCCACGTCGGCCTGCTGACTTTCGAAAACCAAGTCCACATCTATGATGAGGTATAGGTAGCCAGTAATGTACTATTGCTTGAAATGGAGCAGCCCGACTGGTGAAATCGCACCTTACAGAAGATCGCAGCCAAATAACGAACACTTCAGTGTTGTTGTGTTCCTGCGTGTGAGTAAGATTTCCAGAGCTCCTGGGGGGTGCTACATTAGTAGCAAGTGGCAAGCCTTCAAGGCAACGGCGACAAGTCCAGTAATACTTGTCACCCTTAAGAGCCTTTTGAATTTTGATAATGTTACTGACGAATAAAAAAGAATCCTTGTTTTTTTACGCCGTCATTTTCGTTATTCCTTTATATTGATGTTCACAGAACACACCTCTTCACTGAACTTTAATGCATCAACATCAATTTTTATTGAAGCAAAAATTACGTTTTCATTGAATTTCGACCACTAAACTGTGTGTTTTAAAAGAATCCTTGTTTTATTACACCGTCATCACCCGTATTCTTCTGTACTGATGTTCGCAGAACGGTCAAACAGTCCTAGAGGTGCCCCTACCGAAGTACCAAGCGGCGAGTGGTGCGGACGCTGCGGCGGCTGCCGACAGCGCAAGCTCACCTACCCCCGGTGTGCTGGAGCGGGTCCTCGTCAGCAAGGGAGACAAGGTGACTGGCTCCTTGCGTTATATTAATAACTACCGGCCTGCCAGTGTTGAAAAATGCTTTTACAAGCTGTTATTTAACTTGCAATTTACAGTTGCCGTCAGATATACTGGAGCAGACAAGCTGACGAAATTCTTCTGAATAGTTTCAAACATATTACTTCATTCAGCAGGTATTAGGCAGATGCTGTTCAATAATTTCTTTCGACACAACAAACCAATCATATCTAATCATCAAAATACTAGTGTGACGTTATTGGTTAGTTGTGTGTTAAGAAGTTATTGGCTATCATCTGCCGAGATATTAATGAAATAATTTATGTTCTAATGTTAACTGGTAGTGTATGGAACTTATTGACGTTTTAAACTGTTCACATGTAATTATTCACTTTGACTGCTCCAATATATCTGACGGCGACTGTGCCTATGTATGTTTATCCGTATACAATTTTGTTTGAACATAATCTATTTTTTCTTCTTTACAGGTAGTAAAAGGGCAACCTCTGTTTGTAGTGATAGCCATGAAGATGGAGTACGTAGTTCGATCACCGCGAGATGGCGTTGTTGCCGAGCTAACGGCTGTCAAGTTAGGAGAGCCGGTTGGAAAGGGAGCTCAGATTGTTATACTAGAGGGAGAGAAGTGAAAAGGACGATTAGAGGGAGATAAAAGAGTGCCAATAATTTAATTTAATTTGTGTATTATATATGGAAGCGGTAAATTGACGTCAAGGAGTATGTCTACATAGGTTAGGTTTCAGAGAAAAAATCTATTTTTGAATCTTTTATATAAATTATCTTGTAATATATGCCCAGGATTGGAATTCAAATGGTTGAATTAATATTGTGATCCTCTTGAAATATGTAATTCATGTGCATGTCTGTGGTCATCTAACTCCTCTTAAAAAGTTGAATTCATTAATATTACATTTTTGAGTTCTTTTATGTACGTCTCTGAATGATATAAAAATATAATTATATTGAGTAGATAGGGTGGGTGTGTTTTTTACGAGAAGGCCGTACTGTCGAGGAATCTTATCATATATTTACAATTCAAATTATCAAACAACTCAAAGCCCTATCCGGTCACAGATGGGCAGTCTTAATCTGAAGTATGATTTGGAATAAAATGTATAATAAAAAAAATAAGAAAGTATTTTGAAATTTATACTGCAACTTCTATCGCTGATTTCATCGTTTAAATCAGTTAGTGTGAAATGATAGTTGATAATAAATTAACACATTCTTATTTATCAAGCGTCTTCATCATTACAAACAAAGAGTCAAACAGTGATGCGTTAAATAGATCAACCTAAGTTTCTGTGCCGATTCTGTGATATGCACATTCCGGTTTATATGTGAAGAGGAACAATAGGCGCATTGCGATAATGTTATCTAGTAATTATGTTTATTTAATATAAATAATGTTATCAGACATTAGTCGTATCAGATGCATTTGATCCGACTATTAGTAAAATACACATTTCCGTGATTTAGTTTTCGTTGTTAATGTTAAAATGTTGTTATTGTTAATGGTTTGTGAAATACATTTTTTGTGAATATTTAGGCGTTTTGTTATTAAATTCCCTCGATACGTTTAAACATCATTAAATTTCTGTAATGGCGGGCACCTAGACAAGTGATATGTGTGTGGTGTTATCTAAATTTGTTTCAATAGAGTATCGCTCATACAAAATTATGATTTGGTGTGCAAACGTTCGCTTTTTACTATGCGAACGTTTGTTTTAACTGTACAAAAGTATCTTCAGGTCCAGGAGAAATGGCATGGGCATTGCGAAATTGATTCAGACGGTACGCACGTCACACTACACACATTGGACTTTGTACCGCTCTTGTGCTGTAGCCATAAAAATCAAAATTGTGGAACTACAAGTGTATATGTACTTACATCGAAGCTGTTAGTTGGCTTAATAATATGTTAGCAGGTATGCAGCCAATCAGCAGTTGACAAATGGGTTTAATAGATTTTGGAATTTCAAGAGAGATATTATAGAGATAGTAATTAAGATTAAGTATTAGTTGTGCAACGTTCCATACTACAGTGACACTTTGACAAATTAACAGCTACTATGGCTTTTTTGTATGTAATAAAAAAACCTCCTTTTGCTCAAAATTTGTATTGTCATTCAAGTTTCAATTTTATTTTACAAGTCTTGCATAGCAATAACACACAAAATAATCTAAACCGGAACCAAACCTGAATATGTTCCATATTTAGGATATTCTCAAACCATTGGAATTTATGTTTATTTACGTTAAGTTCCATGACCCTAACTCAACGTGATATTTTGAGTACTACGTCACACAAGGAAAAAATATACATTTTAACACGTTTCCTTTGTATGATGTGTATAACAATTAATTAATACCTGGAATTTATAATTGCGGACTACTTAGATATTGAGTGTTTGTCCTTTGAAGTAACGAAACTTTCAGCACGTGTGGAAAACTCGTGCTGCAGATTGGCTGGGTGCCAAACCGGCCAAACGAAACAAAGAAATTCATAACTTTATCCCTTCAAACAAAAGATTGTTTTGTTTCAAAACAAATAATAACTGATACTGCGAGTAAATTAAATTGAAGATAATGAGGAAGTTGAAAGTTATTTTTAAGAACTTAAAGGCTGATAGATCTTGAAAGCAGATCATAAAAATATCTGAAAAAAAAAAATCAGATAATAAATACGTCTTGAAAAATAATTGACTGAAAACATGCACGCGGTGTGTGATTATTGTTTGTTAATTAATTAATTCATACACACGCAACCTGCGGTACTTAACGTGCACTTAAGTTTACCGTCCGTCTGCATGTTCATGCTTTTGTACGGTCCATCAATGTCCCCCGTAATTCTATTATTTCATGCTCTACAGGGTTCAGCACAGTTGTAATGGATATATTGCTTATAAGACAACAAGTAGACATACCTATCTACGAAGCAGATTTTGATTGCAGAAGAGTAGGGAATAGTATGATAAAATAATACTTAATCACTAGCGTAATATTGATAAAATTAGCGCTCGATATATATTTTTATTTAATACCATGATTAAGGAACGTACCTACCACAATTTTTTAAATTATAATAAGATACCAGTGTATAAAAAATTAAAAAAAAAAACAAAAAGATTGGAGGCGCCGGGTATCGATCCCGGTACCTCTCGCATGCTAAGCGAGCGCTCTACCATCTGAGCTACGCCCCCGGTTGAATAATCGGACGAAATTATGAGTACGTTTGTGGGCGCTTAACAATAGCAGGCAAGATTTTGATAAGTACGTTTGTGTGTACCAGTTGTATGTTCCTGTCGTCTTGTATGTTGCGAATTATGATACGTAAACTTTCACAAACGTGCCAAGGTAAGCCTTATCACCGTGGTTTATCTGCAAGGTGATTGTCGACGAAAGGCCAATGTGTATTTCCGTTCGACTTTATTTCGTTCGTCATATCAATACGCTACTTTCTTACTTAACGGCTTCCACATTTCCTTTGTTTAAATATAACTATACCTACAATCCAAATATCCAGAATACCTACAAGCTATGATTTGGACTATTGTTTTATCTTGTTTGTAAAGCGTTACAAGACTTTTTAAAGTGGTAAGTAGATGTCACATTTTCCTTTACACTGTCTTAAAGGATGCAACTACTGCATTAGCTTATGCAATTGAATATTTATGCCCTCAGACGTAGAAACCTACAAGGCCAGACTTTTAGTGACAAAGTCGTTTTGTAGGTTTCGTAAAGTCCCTTAAGACTTTTTATTGGAATCTTGCTTTGACCTACAAGACGGTTAAAGTCAAGATCAAGTAAAAATAAATAAATAAAATATCGTTTATTTTTCAGAGTTTACGCTTGTTACGACTGACCCAAAGGCGCATTTTGATGTGACCCTGAAGTTTACCATTTTGCGTTTTGTTATTTTTCTGTATTCAGATGCTTATAAAACTACCTTGCATTATAAACATGTTATTTAAGATGTTTAGATTTTGTTTCTTTATCACGCAATTACTATTGGATTTAATACTTTTTATTCCAAAACAACGCGAATAAATACTATAGGTACAGTGTGGTACCCCGTTGAATCTGGTCTCCATAATACAAGTGCTTGACCTACTTACTATGAAATCAGGTCGATGTATGTCATGTTTTTCGATTTTGTATATTTAAGGTACACATGATGTGATACTGCAAGTTATTATTATAATTTTTAAACAAATAGCAGACTAACTAACATAATATATTAGATATTAAATACTGTCAGCCCGTCGCGGCGTCCAAAGAGTAGGTACCTACTTGTTGCGGCGCGACTGACCTCCTTGCCGGCCTGGTGCTGGCCGGCATGGCGACTAGACGATGACATGACTAGAACGTGAGTTTTTGAATATAGACAGAACGTACATGACAGCGACGAGACAATGTGTGTAATTGTAAAAGAGTGATATAGTTTGTGTGTTTTTAGTTGTAATATATGTATATCAGTGTAAACCTCGTACTTTTATTAAAAAGACGACGAGACTCAACACTACTATTCCCGACTTTTCCACATTTCGTAGGTCCATTTCCACGGTCGTAGCGTATGTTAAATAGCCTTCTAATCGACAATCGAACACAAACATATTTTTTCAATTCGAACCAGTAATTTCTAAAACGGTACTGTCAACAGGACGTCAAGGTAAAATCTTGAGCGATATTACTTCTCATGTGCACGAAATAATGGGTGTTGTAAAGTCCAAAGTGTGTGTGTAGTCTGACGTGATATTGTCTGAAAAAATTTCAAAGTATAACATGTATATTATGGACTGTGCCAACTAATAGGAACATCAAGTTTTTACATTGAAATGCTTTGACCGTACACAAACTGCTCGACCTGATACATTTTACATGTAGGTAAACTATAATGAGCCTGAGCTAACCTCAACGCAGTATTTTCTTCCGTAGGCCTATTTCTGTGCCGGCCGCGACCGCAGCTGATATCGAAAATAATCTCGGTTGGTCTCCGTTATCTCGCAGCGGGAGATACGCCGGCGTTACCTACCTATTGGTATCAAGGCCCTTTGTGGTAGAATGCAGGGCGATGGAAAATTGCCAGATATTAACTGTTGTAAAATATCTGTTTGTTAAAATACTCGTATCAAGCAATGTCCCTTTTATAAAATTGGTCATTCTAAAATCAGAGATTATTTCTTGTTTAAAATTCAGTTCCATTTCATAAGAAATGTTATACTAGATCATTTTGTACAAGTACAAGTGTACCTTCGTATCTACACTACAGATATGCTTAAAAGAGGTGTAGAAAACTTCCTACAGTTTCATTTTGTTAGGATACGTTTTTATAAATAACTAGCGACCCGCCCGCGCGCCCCGGCTTCGCAGGGATGTAATGTAAATACTTAGAAATATTGGCTTTTCTATTCTTTATTAAACATAAAAACCTTTCTCTGAATTCACTCTATCTATCAAAAAAAACCGCATCAAAATCCGTTGCGTAGTTTTAAAGATTTAAGCGTACAAAGGGATATAGGGACAGAAAAAGCGACTTTGTTTTATACTATGTAGTGATACGTTCTGGTTTAGATAGATACACAGACGTTATGACTATAAAAAGGAATTATCTAGTCGTATTAAGTAATTGTAGGATTGCGTTGGTAAATCCCATCATCTTCGTCATTTCAGCCGGAGCACATGTACCTACTGCTGAATATCTACTCCCACCTAGACTTCTACAACTCTCGCTGCTTGTAGGTATCCAGCGCCTCCATAGCTCGTGGAAACGCACTAACGCACCGTAACTTTCTTCCTTTCTTTAAATAAGACGACCACACTAATACAATCGAGGGAAACCGTAGGGAAACCAAAAGGGTTACCAATTGGGGGTGTCTTTCCTTCTCTCCTTAAATATTTTTATTGTTAGCATCGTAACGTGTCACCAGGCGAAAATACGTTTTCATTATATTTTTAAAAACAACCCGATCCATGGACTAAATAGAATCATATTTTTTTTAGCGAGTAAATCATACGTATTGCTAGTCAGTAAGCTGTAGTTACAATAATAATGTAGAAGCAGTGACTACCTATGACATCTGGGCAGGTACAGGTGTGTAACAAACGATGCGCATACGCTGGACAATAGATCAAAAGCTAGAGAGAAAAAAATTAACATACAACATAGATGGGGTAATTGCGGCATTGTGATCCCACGCAGGAAATGACCACGTAATGAACGAGGAAAAAGGATTTGTAATGACAGCGTAAGAAGTAATACCTACGTACAAACGTATCTACAAATGGCGGACAACGTCATATATATGAGTCAGTGAGAAACGACTTGGAAACTACTGCTGCGAGATATTAATTTAACTTTTTCATTTTCCTTCAGAATAAGGATTCTGAGAATTTTCCTGTCCAGTTATTTAACTTAAATAGTAATATCTACATATGTTCTTCTATACCACAGAAATCCGTCTAGCTAGTAGTCATAGACTCACGATTAAAATGCTCAAACTATGTTTGATGAACAAATGTAATAACCTTATTCCGAGGATTGTTCTAATATTTAAACACAAAAGCAGAAAAATCTTCCGTGTCAAATATTGTGAAGGTACTTTGGTATACCTAAAGTGCTTTTGTCCTATAATTTTAAAAGGTACCTACTTACATCATGATTATGTTATCCTAAATACAAACAATTATGAATTATATTAATAAGTTACCCCGTTTTAAAATAAGTACAAGTTGTACTGTAGGAATCTCTTACGGGTAGGTAGTTAAAACCATGCAAAAACGATTTCTTACACAATTCGTTAACAAAACATAATATTTAGTTTCAACTCAGAAGTTTTTTACATTAAAACCGTGTCTTTCTTTACTTTCTAAGAAGTTATACACAAAAATGTAATAAACTTAAAGTACTTATTTAAAAATTTGCTCTTAAAACATTGGTACCTTTTTACTAAGAACTAAGATCGCAAAAAGAAAAAAGAACCGCTCCGACAATTTGGATCCTGTGGATGCTTTTGTTCGAATACCAATTTGACAGTCGGCCTCGTCTTCCGTCCGATTTCAATGGTCATTATTATTCCCTCTGTGAGACGTGATTAGAGTATGTATTAATGAGTTTTATGTCAATTGCATATAAAGCTCAAAATTGAAGAGAAAGTTTAACAGTGCTATTGGCTTTGTTACCTGGCGGAGGGTGTGCCGACGCAGGATTTGTTGATATTTTTTATTCACATTCCTGTAACAGCTGATGGGCACAACAAACCCACGTGACCGGTCTTTCTCAAACCCTATTGGCTGAAGTCCACCCTAATTTTAGAGCCGGCAGCGATGTCTACGTAAATTGAAGTTCAGGTATGTTTAAAAATGTTGAAGTATCACTGAAAATGTAAGTCCGATGTTAAATCTAAATACTTATTAACAAATCATGCAAGTATACGTATTCTTACTCTTCTTAACTACAATGTTCCTGCCGGACTTCTCTATGCTTCCAACTTATGGAAATGGGTAAAAGTTTTTCAAACCCTCTTCCTCCTCCTCCTTATGTATTTTTGTACTATCGCAAAAGACAAGTAGGTAAAACAGGTGTTTAATAATCTAGTTTTAACAATATAATTGAGTTGAACTTCAAACTCATATGTAGGTTAACAACCCAACTATTTACAAAACATGTTCTTGAACCGGGAATGAGTCTAAGATAATATCTATATATTTATGTTAGTAATGCGAAATAGATGAATTTGAATATAGTTAAGTACCTACTTGAACTATTTAAAGCCTATTTTTTACATTATACAAATAAATAATATAGTGTTACCTACTAATCAATAACATGTATTATTCAGTTTCATTATTCCTTAGATATTAAGTCTTGTAGGTAAGGTATGAATGTTAAAAGTCTTATTCATGTTTATAATAGTAGAATAAACATTTCTAAACTTTTTGTACTTCGTTGGAAACTTTTGAACAGATTTTTCATGTTAAAAGCATCTTTTGATCCAAAAATCTGATGTTTGATCGGCTCGATCAGCTGTTTGGCAACTTTGTGCGGCAATTTCTTCATTGAACCGGTTACTCTGATTACAAATCTAACAAGTATTTTTTTCATCGATTCCCCGGCATCTAAACGTCTTTGCCATAACTCAGCCAGGTGTGCATTTGGTAGTCTTGTTGTTCCTTTTTTGTGTCCGCCTCAGCCCTTAACCTGTTCCCAAGATACCTCAACGAATGTTTTCAAGTCGCTATACATGTTAGCAAATATATTGGCTAACAGACATAATAGTTAAACAGACACAGAATTTGCTATGTCATTTAAATAAATGCCTCAATTAATATCAAACACGAATATTTAAAAACTGTGAACTTTAGAAGAAACTTCATGAAAATGGTCGAATTAATTTGGCAGTGCCCTCTGCACCATCACCGAACTCAGGACCCCAGGTTCGAATCTTACCACGGATAAATATTAAACAGTTGAATATTTCTATTTTTTCTATGCCTAGGTGTTTTGTAATAAGTATAGATTCTTTTACCATTATTGTTTTTCATTTTCTTCTAATTTACTTTTTTTGATTAGGGTTTGTGTGATGTTGTATGAGTATAAAATGTGTGTTTATATATTTTAAGCTTTCAGCCTTAGAAGAGAAAACATCTATGAACTTCACAAACGGCTTGATACACGATTTCCATATGAATCTGGCAAAACCATAGGTTGCGCACAGAAATGTTTTTCAGTCCGAATGTGTAGGTATTCTGACAGCGGGAAGAGAAATAAACAAAACTCTAATACGAAATACCGAACATCGGTCTCTTATCCGTCAGCAAATCAGTCTAACAAGCACTACTTTGAAACACTCATAACACTGCGTTACTCCACAAATCCCATCTAGAACTAACAGACACTAGTAGCCACAATAAAATAATACTGCAACGGATCAAGCCATCTGACAGCTTGTAACGAAACGAAAAAGTATATGAACCAGCTAGGAGTGGTCCTAGCATGAAGGTCATAGGATACGAACCAACAATGCCACATCCGAAGACAAAAAAGCCCGAAAAGCCCAAATCCTTAAAAAAACTAGCCATCTCCACAAAGAACAATAGAAAAATACAATGGACTTCACAAGCCAAGATTGGCTTTTCCGCAGATAAATCTAACACCACAAAGCTTTAAGGCTTTACAAAACATATCTAAAGAAAATAGCAGCAGCCCTGACTGGCATTTCAGAAAGCCACTAAAAACTGATCAAAAGTCCTCTTTCTATATTCAAAATATTCTCAGTGCCGTATGATTCTGAAATAAATACCTTGCACAGTCAAGAACATCCCAGGAAATTTATACAAAACAAAATTTATAGTAAAACAATGGGCTGGGCTATCTGGAGAAGTCCGCCTAGCAAGAGTACCTAGGGTAATTACAATTCACTCATTTATAATAACCACTTTCTTAGTGAGACTACCTCCGTAGCCAAGAGGCGAGCGGATAGCACTTTAGCGTAGCGTTCTCTGAGGTTCCGGGTTCGATTCTCGGTCGAGACAATATGAAAAAACCAACTTCTCTGTATTGTCCCGACCACCACAGACAGTTTTTACACATTTAGTTACTTTTAACTGTACCTAAGTATCTTGCCACATCAAACTTCCGCATAACAGCAGGTAACAGCAGGCATTTAGACCAATAACTTTGAATGTCAAGGTTCTGGTGAAGTTGTTTACAAATTAAAGATGCTGTGCTTATACCGCAAGCAAATCATATTATTTACACTGTTTTAGAAGTAATTTTGAGCGTAATTTAGTCATATATGTTCAATTCCCTTTAACCAACACTATTTTATGCTCCATTATGCGTTTTAGATCTCACATTCCACTAACCGAAATAAACGTGTGGTGTATAATTTAACCTCCCATATCGGTAATTATCGGTCAAATTATAACACGCCACTACGACAAAATAAAATGAAGCAATGTACGTTTTTAATCAAAAATAGTGAACAAATATTACACACAGCATGGGTTTTTACAAGAATGACGTCGAAATACCCGTCGATGCAACGATACCTACTGGTCCCGAGGCTATGTCGTCACTTGTTTTGATCATAACAGTCAGCCATTGCCTCCAAGCACCAATTAAAATCGTAAAAACAATTCTTATTACTCGCTACTTTCAATAACAAATGTGTGTTAATTGTTGCTTGCATAGAGTTTCGTCAATGCGACTGAAAAATAATACTAGAGTGGATTAAGTATTTAGTGTGCATGCTGGTCGTAGAGTGTATGACTGTAGTTTAAAGGAATTCATCATTGAAATCAAGTCATTATGTCGTTAGGAAATTAATCGAAAAACTGAACAATTTAAGGCGATAAAAGACGATCAAAAAGAAAGTCCAGGTGCAATATTAGAAAATGTCTGTTTTTGATTTCTTAAGAGAAATATTCAGCTTTTTACATGACTATTCGTATAGAATAATTACTTATCGCATTTAAGTATGAATCAGTTGTTAATATCACAAAAAAGCTTGACCTTACTACCGTGTAGAAAGAAATGTGGCGTGATGCCGAAGTTACAATAGATCACTTCTCTTATGGGTACGTCATTTATAGAAGCATTTTCCATTTCTATTAGAAAGTATGTTCGTACGCAATAATTTACTTCGTATCGCTGTTTCACGCGTCCGCTTCATTGTTTTGCACACCTGGAGTCGTCGGACATCTTCACAGATGAAACATCAATGGTTGCTGATGGCAATCTTAAAATATCCGGATAATAGCTACCTGCGTACCGGAGGCAACTTTCACTGGCGGGCCGTTACATGAGAAGCCTTTGATTATTGTTTAATGAACAGGTATCTCCCATAGCGGGCTAGGCCATTCACAAAAAAATATGAGTTAAAGTTGTTGCGAGAATTCTCATTGTAGCTACCTGAGCTGAGACATGGGTAATTGGCATTTGTTTTAACACCTCTTCTATAAGTAGGGCTTGGTGTTTGACATGGACCTGTATTATAAAATTACTCAACGTTTCCACAAAATTAACCAACTTACTACAAAAAGTTTGCGTACTAAATACTTGTCACACGAAAGATTTTATCTTCCGGAAGTACAGCCCTTAATTGACTGACGTCCGCGCCATAGGCAATTCCACCAAATTGAAAAAGTTGAAGAAAGATTATCAATTCACAATAAGGGTCCCAGACCTCTGGGTACAGACCTCATCTTGACTAAGAGTTGAAACGGAACGTTATCCACCACGTGGCCCAGTCAATTTAGTAAGGTAATTTGCCCCTCTTAGGCTGCCAAATGATCTCTAACTAAGCTAATGACTGATATCATGATATCAGTCGAGACTTACCAACAGCTTACAGCTACCGAAGCAAACATTCACTAAATTCGCTCGGATTGGTAACCCATCCTGAACCTTGGATATTATTTCAAAACAGTTTTTGCTATGGCATGAGCATCTTGCATATAAAGCAAATTTGAGGTACGTACGGAGCTCTGACACTAATTCGGTCAGACTACAATTAAATCCTAGACTAAGAGACCAACTTCTTAGTACCAAACATAGCCTATAGCTGACAACGGTTACGAAAAAACGAATAGAATACGACTTATTGTATTCTATATACATCGTTGACTCGAGTCAAATACAAGTCATGTTTATCATTTTCCCGTAGAAGGATTCGAATCTACTGCCTCAAAGGCAGGATCTTGGACAACTTGACCATTTTATTTTATTTTAATACATTTTGTTACGTAATCTGTTATTTCTTAGTATTCGTATGCCTTTTTCAAGCCATTTTGTACTGACTTTTTAAACTGTCTCGCTTTATTTTTATGTCTGTCACTTCTATAGCGGCGGATTTTCCTTGTACGTCTTTGATCTGAGTTCCTATTCTCTTATATTACTCTCCTAGTTTTGACAAATTTATTTGAAAGTTAAAAATTACATACCTAACCTAAATGTTGATAGTTCATTAAAGTGTTTAATGTATCCCACTGTACAGTATTTGTAAGGTAATTAAATTTCAACTCTGAAAAGTTAATTGAAGCTACGTTTTGTAAAGTTCATTTCAGAATATGTAAATAAGGAATGAAAAGTCCAAAAATAGTTATTATTAGTTCTTATGACGTTTTATTAGTACGAGAG
Source organism: Glyphodes pyloalis (assembly GCA_037074685.1). Taxonomy (NCBI): domain Eukaryota; kingdom Metazoa; phylum Arthropoda; class Insecta; order Lepidoptera; family Crambidae; genus Glyphodes; species Glyphodes pyloalis. The sequence continues at coordinate 1,911,825 of JAYKKO010000015.1, read as the reverse complement.
GTAGGGCATAGCGATTTATCGCTCGAACTGGAGCAGCCCGACTGGTGAAATGCCTACCTTACAGAAGACCGCAGCCAAATAACAATCACTTCGGTGTTGTTGTGTTTCTGCGTGTGAGTTAGGTTTCCATAGCTCCTGGGGGGTGCTACATTAGTAGCAGGGGTCAGGCCTTCAAGGTAAGGGCGACAAGTCCAGTAACAGATTTATTATGCTGTACTTGTCACCCTTAAGCTAGGACCTCATTACCACTTAACATCAGGTGGGATGAGTTCAATCTTGAAGTGTAATATAAAAAAAAAGAAATGATTGAATAAAAATTCCCTCGTAAGTAGCTTAGGCACTTTTTATTAAAACCATAAATGACAAATACATTTATAAACACCCAGACACAGAACAAATAAAAAATAATATTAATTAACTTTTACCCTGAGTGGAAACCGAACCTACGACCCCAGGCGCAGAAAGAAGTCTCACTCTCTACTACACATATGTGCCAAAGCACGACTCATAAATTAAAGACTATCAGTTGCTTACCACGAACCCTTCATGATCGCAAGTTGTTGTTAATTTCACACCTTGTCAAAGTCACAAAATTAATTTCATTATTAGAAAACAATTAATATGCTTAAGTAAGCTTCAAGTACATGTAATGAGCGTCGTGCGTGCCTAAGGGAATATAAATTTCGATATTAGCCTACGAAACGTGCTTAGATTATGCGCGTGGACACGTGATAAGACCATACGTGACCTTTCCTTGGAACAATCTAGAAATTATGAAATTGTCATGTAGACCTGTTTGTCAACGTTCATATTACTGTTAAAGTATGATTTGGAGTTGAAAAGATAGTTAATGAGCAGATTTGTAAGCTAGTAGGTCGGTATTGGTATAAAAAATAAATGTTTAATAATATTACTTATAGTGCCCAATTGTATGTAGATATAAACTTTACATTACTTCCTAGTTATCTAGTACATATAATTTTACAATTGTTATTAGTATACTTTATTTAAATAAATAGTATTTTTTATTATACAATAGTCATGTATAATGTAACAGTTTATCTTGCTATACCATTACAGTGTTATTGTATCTGTAGTCTTAAAAACTTGTTTGTTTTATGTTTTTTTTACAAACTCAAATTCAAATATTTCTTTATTCAAGTAGGTTACATATAACACTTTTGAATCGTCATTGAATACAATGCAAAGTGATTCTACTTACTTGTTTACAATATAATGCAAGAAATAAATAAATAAATAAACAAATAAATATTGCCCAAAGAATCAATAGTGAGACGGACTAAAACAGTTGTACCATACGCGTATTTTTGCATTTTCCATCTAATAATAAAACCGGCCAAATGCGAGTCAGACTCGCCCATGAAGGGTTCCGTAGCACTAAGTAACATTAAACCTATAAAAGTTTATACTGGAGTTGATTAAAGTAAAGGTACTTACCTAAATTACGGTTTACGATTAATGGCGTATTAAAAAACTACTTACTAGTTCTCGTTCAAACCAATTATCGGTCGAAGTTTGCATTGTAATGTATTTTTCTTTTAGTTTTATCATTTTTTTAATTTAAAAGTTACTGGGGGGATGACACACATTTTACCACTTTGGAAGCGTTTCTTTACATATATCGCGCAAACTATTCAGTTTGGAAAAAAAAATGATATCAGAAACCTCAATATAATTTTTGAAAGCCTATCCATAGATACCCCACACGTATTAGTTTGAAGAAAAAACAAATATGAGTTTCAGTTTTAACTATGGGGTGCCCCTAAAATGGATTGTATTTTTTTATATTTTTTTATACTTTTAATGCGGTTCACAGAATACATCTAAATACCAAGTTTCAACAGTATACCTAAGTCTTATAGCTTCGGAAAAATGTGGCTGTGACATACGGACGGACAGACATCCAGACAGACAGACATGACGAATCCATAAGGGTTTCGTATATCGCCTTTGGCTACGAAACCCTAATAAAGGCGATACATTTAACTGAACGGTCGAATGACGTCAACGGTGGGTACATTTATTACCCACCAGTGACGTGACGGGCCCCCAACCCGCAACTTGACTTCGTTTTATCTAAGCATTGGTTTATACACTTACAGTATAACTAGATATGTCGTTTACAGCAGTTTTGTGATGGAGCTCCATATCCGTAACCGAAACGATCGGATATCCGAAATAAAATAAGATCCGTAGCCGTAACCGAAACCGATATGAAAGTTTCAGATATTTTCGGATAGGTGTTGTTGCTAGTTTTTGTATAAGAAATAATTATAAACAATACTTACTTGTTTGACTGATTTGATTTTAAAACCTACAAAGTACAATTAACATCAAGTCATTTATATTCTTATTTGTATTTCACTTCTACACTTCCATAAAAATCTAATATTCATAACCGATACTATCGGATAATTTCATATCCGAAACCGTAACCGAAACCGATATAATATTTTACATATAATCGAATCCACATCCGTATCCGAAAGTATATATGTCGCAGTCATCTGGTTTAATCAGCTATTTGATTGGATCACTAGCGCGTTCATTGAATGACGACGTTTAATTCAATGACTAAAGGACAACTCGTCAAATTGTTTAATATAACGTTCAACTTCTTGACTGAACGTCATTTAGCATAGTCGTTGAATGGGATATAGCTGACAGACATGACATAACACACCTTAATAAGATTTTTTTAATATGTTTTAACAATTTTAAGTCTTAAGACAATTATGCTAAAAAAATATTTTTTTACGAATAAGTCACTTTATATCTCAATTTCACTCTAAAAATTATCAACACAGTGCTATTCGATTATATCTGTACCAGCTGTTTGACGCCATCTTTGTTTTGATGAGCACTAACGCCGCAGTGGAAAAAAATGAACTAAATTACAATCACCTAACTGATTACGTCCGCTATGTTCAAAGGGCTATGTTACAATCCGCTAACTTGTTGGACGTTCAGTGAGTCTTATTCATTCAACGTTCGGCCTAGTCATTCAATTAAACGTCGTCATTTAATAAACACGCTAGTGATTCAATCAAATAGCTGTTTCAACCAGATGACTGCGTCATATACATAACATCCCTGGTTTACAGAACTACATGACACAGAGTCCGCATCTGCACTAAACTTAGTAGGTCAAATTATAAACTGCAATGTGCATTGCAAAAAAATAATTACCTAATGCATAAAAAACTGTTTCGTCAGTAGATATCTAAGTGAAGAGATGTACAAACAGAAACACGTCAGATTACACTCTTTGGACTTTGCACCGCCCTTATTGCGAGCGTATAAGAACTAGTATAGCATTGCAAGTATTTACCTTGAAATGCATTCGACCCCACCTACAACAAGTATTATTATCAATGAATTGTTATTCGTAGCAGTTAAATTTGACGAATATGCACTTATTTTGTTGCGTTGACACATTGCTATCAAGCACGATATATACGTTTTGTAATCTTTTACCATTTAGCTTAATACGATTATAATCCACTACTAAATCATGGTAAATAAAGCCAATTAATTTCATATCTCTGCCGCTAATAATTAAATTAAGTAGATACGTGCTCATTATAAATTGTTTTGTAGCGTAAATTATCTGCAATTACTGTTTAATAGATATTTCTGTAGTTAACTGATATCTTAGATATAATTGGCCCAGTTTAGTAACTTTCATGATAATTAGTCTTGTTTTTTATCTAAATGTGGTCAGGTTTCAAGCTCGAAATACTCATCATCATACTACAAATAAAATTGCCATATTGCAATTGGTACATTTTAAGTTCTTCAAATGAAGTTAATTCATGAAATTAATTCTAACTTATGCCAATGTTTGTTTGACGACCTCGGTGGCGTAGTGGCTAAGGTAGGCGGCCAAAGCGCGAAAGGTCCCGGGTTCGATTCCCGGTCGGGTCAATTTGGAAAAACGAACTTTTCTAAATTGACTTGAGTCTGGGTGTGCTGGGTTGACGCCCCCAGTTAGTATCCGTCGTCTGGTACTCATAGTACAAGGGAAAACCTTAGTTTGAGACCAGGTGATTGGTGTGATTGTCTGGCGCATTTATTATTTATTATTATTTATTATTTAATGTGCAATCAGATAAAACAATATTAGGTACCTGTGATTATCATAGTATAATGTTATTAATTTAACATTTCATGGTATTATACTCTAAAAAAATAATGTCTCTTGTAGCGTAGGATTCGAACCTACGACCTTTGTGTATCGCGCGTGCTGCTCTTCCAACTGCGTTAAATGCAAGTTTTGTAGACGATAATTTGTTTTGTTAAAATTTACCTCATAGCCGTCGGTAAATTTATTTAAAGTTCGCTAGTGGGGCATGACACTATACAACGTTTTAAAATGTAATATTTTTCAATTTATTTGATAAAAATAAAAGTACCCAGAGGATTCTCATTCTATTTATACTAATTAGGTAGGTAATCCCGAGCGATCCTAGCAATATGCAGCAATAACTAAAGGCTAACAAGCCCTCGACCTAATTTGTACACGTCGCTGCATCTAGAACTTGCGCTGGCACAAAGATGGCTGTTCAAGAATGCCCTTCGACTGAATATTATCACCAGTGTTTTCTTTTTATTACGAGTAAAGTAAGTATGCAGTTTCTAAATTTAAATTTGTCTTAGTACTATTTGGATAATTCTTTTGCGACTGTTATATACGTTACAAATTTTGATTCTCAGAGGATTTTTCTAGTTCGATATTTTTCTTTGTGGCTTTTTTTATTAATGTCGTACTGATCTTGTTATTTAATGTTCGATGTAATGGTTTCTAAAACATGAATATCATTAAAACCCAATATTGAAAATGAATCTGTTTTGAAATAAATAAATACGCAAATATTCAAGATGGCGTTTTAACTTAATTTCATTTCTGTAATAAAAAGAAACAATACATAAGGCATTCAATTTTAATTACTTAGAGATTAGCGAGTAATACTTCCTGCGAAATGGCTCTTCTGGTTTCCTTCATAGAAAAATTCATAAGCCACTTAATTATTCCTCTAATGGATGTTACTCTTAATTACTGGCAGCTATACACGACCTTAATGGTGCCTTAGTTCTAAATACCTATGTCACCGATTTGATGAATTTCCGGTCAAAGAAAACTTTAATTTCTATCTCATTAGCTTCAAATTAGGTATAGCACTCAGTTATGTTGTTATCGTCATAATACAAATTAGCGGCTAGTTAATTAAGAATATATTAATAAAATTTAAATAAACGCCGGAAATATAATTTAAATTGTTATAATCCGACACAAACTTGAAAAGTTTATGAGATTTACATATATAAATGGATAAATGAACCTTTTTAAATATAGAGGAATGCTATTGTAATAGTTCACTAGATATTCACATAAAAATATTATGTATGATAATAAGGATGTGTTTTATGCGTATAATTATGAAATCTTGCTCTACTGCACATAGTAAGTAGATTTATCAAAATCATTTCGTTCTCCAGAATACGAAGGATTGATGAAATTTCATACGCCGACGTTAAGAGATCCATTTCTAATATAGATAACAAACAATGAGCGATAACGTCTGAAATCCGAACACTGTAACTTTGGTCTTTATATTTCCTTCATAGTATTGTCTTCCGCAGAAGGTACTTAGGCCTAGAGATAAATTACAAAGGTTGAATCTACCTACGCTCATTCGTGTGCAGAGATATGAATACACTGATAAGTCTAACCTTTACGCTTCACGAAGGTCAAAATTTCTAGAGAATGTCATATCACATCTTGTAAGGTCGTCCTTGCAACAGAGGTAAGATTCTGACCTTTCTGACTCGTTCCGTCATCTACCTACAAGGAATCTGAAATATCCATCTAATATTAGCAGATAAAAGGGATTCAATGCCAGCACGGCTGTGAGTTGTGTCAAGATTGTCGGCTGAACATAACCGAGGTTTAATGAAAATAACACAGGATTAACAGCGCACCGAAAACAGAACGCGAGATCGGTATATTTATTTACTGCCAAGCCGTGTCGCCGCGTGAATTGTAGGCAAAGTTTACAGTAAACTTGTTTGTTTACAACTACACATTTATCGTAGTAGGAACTCGTATGTAGAACTCATCATGTGGCTTCATTTATGTAAGCCACGCAGAGCCGGACTCAGCCATTAAATGGTCCCGGGTTGCTTGATTTACAGGCTTATCAAAAAATGGCACCAATAATATTGGCACCATAAGTAATTTACTCAAAACAAACTTTTATCTTACATTCGCGTGAAATAATTAACAAAGCCTATGATCAACAAAAGTAAACCTTAAGCATTAAATGAGCAATTGTTAAAGATTTCTGATAATGTTTTTGTTAAAATTTAAACCAAAAATCCCTATTTCCTTCATTATGTGTGATCGTATGTCCTCTGAAGCCTCTGAATAAAATCTAAATATAAAGTATATTCCTGAAAGTTAGGTAAGCAGGTATTGCATGTTAAGGAAAACATCATGAAGAAATTGTTTAAAAAAGTAGAGTTACGTTACCTTCCGTAATGAATAACATAAGTTTTTTGTTTTATTTTCTATACAACGCGACATTCACAATTTATGCAATGTAGAATTATGTAAATAATACTGATAAAATATTATTGATTTTGTTTGTTTCACAGTATATTGCGACTAACACAGAAAAGTAAGATTTGAATAAACGTATGATAACATAATCGTATTAAAATTGTATACTTTTCTACTTGCGTGCGGATAAAGGATAGTTTCTGAAACTGTGTTGATGAGGATACGGCTGATATCCACCAATCAGGATGGCTTATTATGACTTAGCATAGCTTAGGTATCATCTTTGGAAACAGCTCTGCTCCAAATTACTTCTCAAAACTAGATAGTTACTTAATTGTCTCATAAGCATTAATTAATTTTTGACGACCTCCGTAGCCGAGAGGCGAGCGGGCCTGACTTTGGCGTACGCCATCTCTGAGGTCCCGGGTTCGATCCCCGGTCGGGTCAATATGGGAAACGAACTTTTTTATATTGTCTCGGGTGTAGGTGTTGTGGTACCGTCGTTGTTTCTGATTTCTGCAACACAAGTGCTTTAACTACTTACCATAGAATCAGAGCAAGTATGTGATGTTGTCCAATATTTGTCCAATATTTATCTATTCCTGGTTCCAATATTTGAAAAACAATCCGTTAAAGTTACGGATAGTAATAAATTATACGAGGCGTAATGACTGCCGGACGAATGATGTTTCAAGTTCGAGCCACAATTAAACTAAAACCGTATGACTTTGATTCAGTTGGATACTACCACTGGAATATATCTACTGAGTTTTGCTAGTATCTTCTCGGTAGAAATATATTCCTAACCGGTAGTAGAGTCTTCGTTTGATTCCAAAGTATTTTATGTAAACTATTTGTATAAAGTAATGTTTGATTGATGAACTAACAATTTTGTTTTTATTGTATATCAGCACATAATTACAAACACATAATGGATACAAACATCTATATTATTAAAACAAGACAAATAAAAAACACTCACAAAACTAAATTAAATATTACATATAAATAAAGCACCATTCGCTTACTTATCAATAAAATAAATAATTAACCATAAAATCCACTTATCATCCAGTATACCTTTGAATAAACCAAACTAATTTATGCCGCATCTGGGAACGGGACGTTTCTTTATGCATCCATGTTTTCGACGATAACACCGAATGCAGAAACACATTGTTAACGGAAGGCAGTACGTAAATTGCAAAGACAATGTTTATAAAATTACCCTTCATTCTTCTAATATTATCCGCTCGTTACGCTGATTGTAAACTAGTTATAAGTTGTCAATACTGTTTCTCAGTAAGTGAATACCTTGTAATTCTCATGAGAAATAAAGTTCTTCTTTAACCATAACTATGCGTTCAGTTTTAACGGAGTCATTTTTTTAATGTGAAGGTTTGTTAATTGTACACGCTAAAGATGACTATGAGTTCCCACACTAAGGATCGTTTAATTTCATAGCTCAGCTTAGTTTAACTCATGTGGAAATGTTGTAGTTTACCTAATACTCGCTCACTATTTAGCCGATGGAATTTCGACTATTTAAGACACTGTTACACAGTCCGCGCAGATAAACTCGTACCTAATATTTTACAGTAAACAATTAGAATTCAACGGATGGTTTAACATTTGTCAAATTGCACACAATTTAAAAATTTGTGAAGAAATCGTATTTTGACAGGTATTTTAAGGTATCCCAATTGACTAGCCAGACATCATCTCTATTTATTAACCGACTTAAAAAAAGGAGGTTTCTCAATGCAACGTTCGATTACCGATTTTGATGATTTTTATTGGTTGGAAAAGAGATATTTTAACAATTGTACCATGATACGGAGACCAGGATCTGATGTTGGCATCTCGGAGAAATCGTGGAGAAGACAGATATTTTTTTCTTAAAATGATTATTGATATCTGCTGGCAGATACACACATTACATCACGGTGAGATAGAGCTAATCTCGTGAGCAGATTGTTATATCAACACTGGATCGCCCCTGTGCCTCTGCACTGCTCCAAGTTAAACTGCTGTCCGTATCTTATGTCATCATTTCAGTTTCCTGCTTAGAATAAGGAAAGTATAATATATCTATGGTTTCCTGCAAGCCTAGCATGCGCCACGCCATAGATATATTACTTTCCTTATTCTAAGCGCCACGCGACTAATTTTTCGCGCTCTTAATAAATGTCAAAATCGATTAATTACGTCAGTTGCCGACTGGCTGCAAAACTTGTGATGCGATAAATTTGACATATACTAGGCCTACTAGATTACATGGACGGTATTGTTCAAGATATGTCTGAATCAAATGGGAACTGCCTTGAAAGTGTGATTTGAATTACTTAGATAAGCATTTTATTTTAAGTATTTAATTTTTATACTACGAATAGGTTATTTATGATATAATGAAATGGGTACGGTCGAACACACGCTTGACTATACACTTTGGACTCTGCACCGCCCTTATGTAACGGGGATAAGAATTAAAATCGTACTGCAAGTGTTTACCTTGATGTGCTGCGTCGCCGTACAAAATCATATGGTATCTATTTTACTTTATATGTGTAGCTACAGTTAGAAGCAGGTCAGCCTATCCACTATTAATTATTATACTTAGTATCGCATTCATATCGTGGGTATAACTACTAGTATCGAACTGAACTGAGATGTTCACCGTTATTTGGTTTTGACCGTACGTAGAATGATAATTATATTCAAATAGAAAAAACTAGGTCATACAAAGCCAAGAATGAAATACCTTACTTGACAGTAGCTAATGAGGTACTCGTAACAAACTCGCAAAGCGTGAAAAGTTCCAGGTTTAATTCTCGATGCCGGTGATGTTGTGGTGGTTCTTAAAAATTTTCCCACAGCATTACCATTAAGGCGATGAGGTCCCCCGGGGGGTTTTAGTGGGTAGGCCTGTCCTTTTTAGGGCAGGAGAGTCCCACACACGCCGTCACCTCCCTCGGGTGACGGTACGATGCGCCAAGCATTTCCCCCGGCAAAAAAAAAAGGTTTAATTCTCGGTTAGGTAGATTTGTGAAAGTACTTTTCTAAATTGGCTTGGATATGTTGCTGGGTTAACGCCCCCAATTAGTTTCAGTTAGTAAGCGTCGTCTGATATTCAAAGTACAAGGGCAAATCTTAGTTCGAGACAAGTTGACTGGAATGATTGTCTATCGGATTAATTTATTATTACTCTTGTCACAAAAAATAATATTTCTTTATTATATACCACGACGGGTAGGTTTTAAAATGTTCACAGGTTTCCTTATTGAATATCACGAAAATACAATTTAATCTAGAGTACCTATCCAAGTGTCAGTTGTTCGAACTTCGACATTTTAAGATCATGTGACTTTTTTGAACAATCAAATCGATTTTATTATTTTTATAGTACTTTACGCCGTACAAGCGAACTTTAAATATTAGAAACAGAAAATCATTCATCGCCTACAATAACTTGCGGTTAGCTCAGTTGGTAAGAACAGCACGCGCGATACGTGAAGGTCGTGGGTTCGATTCCCGCACTGCAAGGGGAGAAAACAATTTTCTGTTTCTAATATTTAATCAGTTAAATACCTATAAATCCTATACATTTTAAAAATGTAAACTTATAAAAAGTTTGACAACTGTTACTGGGTCCCCAACCCTTAGTTCTTTTACTTGGGCCTTGGAGCTACCCCCATAAAGTGCGCTTAAAATCAAATTGCAATTGGTTACTTTGCGGAGCTGTTGACTGTACACTCAAATCCTTTTTACGTTCATACCAAGATATAACTATTTTCAATATCTAAAGCAAGTCTAAGAAGTATTCATGCCACTTCAAAGTTATATCTGGGACAAATGAGATTATGGATAAACCTCTGACTTTGCAAAATTGTCGGCTTATTTTATGATCAGATTTACTTATTTCTTAGTAATGCCATTGAAGTATGCGTTTGCAATAGCAAAACAATGTATGTAAAAGTGGTCAATACTTATAATTCAAAAACTTGCGTAATCCAAATGGAATCAATTTTTTTTAACATCACGTGTAATTTAAAAAATATTTTTACTTTTGCTGCTCGGTTGTTTCGCTTGCTAAACAATCGATTTCTTGGGATTATTATTAAATTTAGTGGAAGGCGATAAGATTTCCATGCGCCGGCGCCACAGTAACAGCAAGTACACAGTAGTCTATCTCTGCAAGGTTATTGAGATTATTGTATGTGTTAATTCATTACGGCAAAGATCAATGGGAGTTAGCTATTTTGCATAAATAATCTGCCATCTGGCAATATCTATAATGGCTAGGCATGATTAATTGTTTTTGGCATATTATTTGTCAGCGTAGCCCACTTGGTGATAAAATGATATCTACTACATATAGTAGATATCATTCTCGGATAATTTTAGGGTATCAATGCCGTAAAATAAGACTTACATCGGATGTATTGATTTCTTGCAAATTATCTTTAAAAATGCTTCGAAACTATTTAGAGTGTTGATAAGTGAAATTGTGCTATTTTAAGAAAATTTATAAAGTACTCGTATTAAGAGAGGTTTTTAAAACAATCTCAGTTGAGTCAATATCCCTATTGTCATGCAATTACCAACATTTACTAACATCGATAGTTTACTAGTGATTTAGCTACCGGCCTATGATTCTCGAGGTAGTTTCGATTCCCGGATCGGGCAAAATACGATTCAAATTACGAAGACCTGATACAATGATCAAGGCCTGTTCATATAGTTATGGCTAAGATATGACTAATTTTCGAAGACTGCCAGTTTCTACGAACATGTACTACTGGAAGATATTATGACCGTGGAGGCGTAGAAATACTTACGTTGCTGTTTCCAAGAGACTTCGTTATTGATAACATCAATGTCATACCGGTGACATTACGATAGATTTATTCATCATTATCTTCACTGGGACGGAATGCATACGCATTAAAACACAAACAGGCACGTGGTAATTAATCCGTAATTAGGAAAACGTTCCAAGAATCTGTAATTACTCCAAAGTTCGATAACTTTCAAGTTAATTACTGTGGTGACGAATGTTTTGAAGTTAAGAACATAAATTAGACAATGTATTTGTTTTACTGAAAATACATGATTAAACAACAAAAAAAAACAAAGTAACCGGCCTACATGTAACTGCATTTATATAAATTTACCTTATAGTGAACTCAATTCATAATCAATTGATATTATATTTACTTACTACGTTCAGAGTCACCACCAAAGATGAAATGCGGTTGATAAATAAACAATTGGTTCTTATGTACAATGCTTAAATAAACCATTCTTAACTTGTTCCAATTGGAACAAGTTAAGAATGGTTTATTTAAGTTCGTTTTTTTTATTTAACCCTTCACATGGAATTCCATGTGAAGGGTTAAATAAAAAAAACGAATCAAACAAACATTCACGCAAATAGATTATTTAGCGAAAAAAAGCCTTATATCCTGGTAGTTGATAAATCGTTCTTTCTTATTCTACATAGTTATTTTTATTATTTATCTTAAAAAGTGGAAATGTATAAACAAAATCGTGAGGTAGGTAATACGTTTTTTAATTTGTATAATTAAATCCTATTGAATAACGATTTTTAATAAGTCTTAGTTTAGGAACTGTGGGTTCTGTTAATTTTTGCTGAATGTCTGAGTTTATAAATTAGTTTCCAAGTTTTTGCACGCATGCAATTTATGTTACAATATTTAGTAGGTATAAAAAAATATATTTAGCAGGCATAAAAAGAAATATTTAAAAAATACCAACGCTGCAGCATACAGCTGAGGCCTAGTTGACCAAATACTGATTTCGTTTTTTGTTCTTTTAACTATTTCATGTTTGTTTTTGTTTTTATTTTTATTTTATTTGTCGTATTGTGTTGTCAAGTAAAAACATGTACCTATCTTGTGTGTAGTAGTCAGTATATGTATTTTCTTTCTTTCTTGAAAAAAGAATCTACAAATTGCAATAACTTAAACTAGCAATTCAATGTTAATGATCATGGGTAATCCATCAAATAGGTATCTCTGCGTTAGGTGCCTGTTTTGTCCTTATTCAGTGCCCACTGTAAGTTGATTCGCCAAACAGACGACCCTCGGTGGGAAGAAGGATCAATGTTAATTAGTTTGTTATGAAACGAAACGAGGCTGCTGCATTATTTTCCTGCAAACCTGTCAAGTTCACGGTTGGTTTTTTCAATGTTTTCCTATGAAGCTGATTGGTGGACTCTTCCGCATGCGTGCAATGTGCAACACGATATACCAATTTATGTGTTATCCATTGTTCATTCGACATGCTTGTTAACACATAATGCATTTTGTATATTTTGATTTAATTTCACAGTTAACATTTTGGCACCCAACCTTACACGCGGAAGATATCGGTAAAGATTCACGTCCATTTGGATAATCTTAAAATAGAAACCGTTAATAACTCACTCAGCTGTTTTATTTTGGTTTTGCTGATTAGTATTATCATTATTAAATAAGATTGCGTCACACGTTTTGAGAAAATGGTTTAGTTTTAAAAAAACACAAAACATACTAATAAAAACTCTTGACATATTAGATTATGTGTGTTATATTATATATTTTATGATAGAAAGAAACCAAGAGAATTATCGATGTGAACTTGGTTCTGGAAAGATGTCCACAGCTGTTTCCATAAAAATCCCAGTTCAAGATATTGGTGTGCTATAACCATGGCGATGTCTGATGATGTCTTTTTGATTACATATATACATATAAAAGGAAGTAATTCTAGAAATTATAAAATGAAACGCTTCCATTGTATCGTCGCAAGTTATGCAATGTATTTCTACTTTAATGTTTGTTAGATAATATGCTGTAAAACCACTCGATAAAATGTGCTATGATATTCATTAGACGACCTCGGTGGCGCAGTGGCTAAGGTAGGCGCCCAAAGCGCGTAAGGTCCCGGGTTCGAATCCCGGTCAGGTCAATTTGGAAAACGAACTTTTCTCAATTGACTTGGGTCTGGGTGTGCTGGGATGACGCCCCCAGTTAGTATCCGTCGTCTGGTACTCATAGTACGAGGGAAAACCTTAGTTTGAGACCAGGTGATTGGTGTGATTCTGGCGCATTTATTTATTATTCATTATCGGTGTAGGTACTTTTCTATAACCTCCGTTAGCTTACAGTATAAACGTTACGTCAAAACACTTTGCGCATAAATCTGATTCGTTGTATCAATATGTAATCATGACGTAATCACAAAGTATTAGTTCTGTATGCTCATTGAAGAATAGAGTGTAACCTAAAATCTTAACTTAAATATTTTTTACTTGGCTCAATAAAATTTTGTTAAAAGGCTTGAGAATTTTAGCTTACCTTACTTTAATGCCCCCCCACTGGTGGACAGTGGCCTATACGATCTCCTCCGAACAAAAGTGGGATATACGCCTTAATTTATTTTACCAAACAGTCTTGTCTGAATCTTCATAGAATTATTCCTAGCGCATAATTTAATTACGAGATGCTTACTTGATATAATGTAATAGTATGTTTAAGATAAGATTATGATTGTCTAGATGTTTGCTTATGTCGGAGTCTGCAAGTCTCTAATTAATCTAATTAGACTATGCTAAATAATATTATAAACGCGAAATTTTGTAAGAATTTAAGTACCTGCTTAAGTTATTAGTCTTTAACATAAAAACTACTGAATGGAATTGAATGAAGTTTAGTAAAACATATTCGAGGTATAAAATTAATAATAATATGTGGAAACTCTAGATCCGTGGGGTCCTGACGCATTGTCTTTTTTTAAAGATATTTCAAGAAGACTTATCAACGTTACAGGAGACCCAAAGGCTGGCTGCTACCTCGCCCACTGTCTTTCAATCGCCATTCAGCGAGGTAATGCAGCCAGCATTTTGGGTACCTTACCACAGGGACCTTCTTTGTTTATTTAAAATATTTATTTTTTTATTAATTTTAGTTTGAATTTTTTGTAAGCTAGTGTTATATTAAGTTTATTTGTTTTGTTTTTGTAATAAATGACCTGTCTATATGGTACTCTTTATACCCAAATAATGAGAACATAGTCGCGGGCAAAAGTGTTTACTAATATTATAAATAGGGTAGAATTATATTTTTGATTGTTAAGAATAAATTAAAAAAAAACTACAAGACCGAAGTTAAAAACTATTTTGTTTTTAGAAAGCTAAGTATACTATTACATAGTAATAAAAGCTATATAATACTAACAAAATTTAATGACGAAAAATTGAGCCCAAATATCATTATGCTATTTTATATATCTACATTATTTAAACAATTCAGCCTACACGATCTTTCGCAAAACTAATAACTAAATGGGTGAACACAACATAGGGTTTCCTAGTGTGGCACCTAAAGGTCAGACTTCCTGTATTGTTGCATAATAAACATGTGCACTATAGTGTAAGTTAGTCCATGTATACATTTTAAATTATTTAACAATTTTCTGTAAAAAAATGGTTAGTATTTTTAACTAACTTCAAAAGAAAGGAGGAGGTTCTAAATTTGACCGTTTATGTATATGTATTATCTTCGGGCATAACTCCGTGGTTTATGAGCCGATTTTTAAAACCCGACGCCGTGTCGGTGTGTGTATCCGTCTATGGCATCGCAGCTCCCAACAAATGAACCAATTTTGATTTTTTTTATTTAAAAGATGAATAAATCGGGAGTGTTCTTAGCTATGTTTGATAAAAATCGATCCAAGGTGGCCGCCGTCACAAAATTATGGATTGCATGTTTTAACATAACCCCTACAATATGGGTATCATATAAAAGGGCATTTTTACTATTTTTATTTCGGGGCTTTTTTATTATTTTTTTATATTATGCCTAAGTGTATGCATTAGATAGTGAGCCCTGTATCGCACCTACATTTGCCTAGCTCACGCACCACCTGGTTGCATCATCATCAGCCTTGACATTTCATTGTCTCACGGAGGCGTGACTGTACATTCATATGCTTTCGCCAGTTAATCGTATCCTATGCAATCACAATTAAATACGAAACCACGTGGAAGGTTAAATTAAATTAGCCTCTGGTTCATGTGGCATAAGAGTCAGTTTGACCACTCATTTTCTAACATAACACGGTGACCACTCACGCAAATTAGGCGTCTTATTGCGTGTGAAGATAGTTGTTTTAGAGTTCCGTAGTTTCCCGTAAATCTATACTAATATTTTATGAAGAACAAACTTTGATTGTTTGCATTGAATGGGCTCAGAAACTACTCCACCGAATCGAATAATCTTTTACTTTTTCTTTTAGTGAGCTACACTATCCTCAGTAAACATGCGCTATATTAGAATTTTTCAAATAACTAGGAATCCTTAATGAAACTCCAATTTGTAGCTAAGGTGTAAAATAAGCCTAATCTATTCGTAAGTTGGGGTACACCGGTAGACGTTTATACACAAATCTTTTGAGTATCCTTTTTAAATAACCAATAATGAGTATGTCTGATGTAATTTTTAAAAATTATACTTAAAAACTGTACTGTTAACTGGTAGAAAATTTGGTTAGACATTGAACCTGCGATTTTTATTTTTTGTAAATACAGTAAAGTTCAAATAAATAAATTTATTTAGCTTATACAAATTGTGCTCTGCGTGCTAGTTTTTCTTTAATGCCATTACTAAATAACTCCTCATATGCATTTTCTTACCTATAGAATGAAAAGATAGCAGAATTTATAAAACTAGACTCTAGCTAGCTAGTAATAACAGTGTTTACACTAGGACTAGAACAGAAGGATGTACATGACAAAAGTATTAACTAAACGTAAGAATTTATGTTTACTACGAAAGCCGAAAGCCTGTTTCGTAACGAATACGAACGAACTGTCCGGACAGAATTCAGTTGGACGATATTTAAATATGTATTTGCAAGTGGAAAAGAACGTTGTAATTAATCTTCACCGTCATGGTGAAAGGATAAGCCTATCTACTTAGTAATTGTGGTGGAAGTGAGGTAGGTACGTCTGCGTGTCGTGTGCCTCCGGTCTGACAATCATTTCAACTGCAACCAGGTCGGCCGGTTTCTGGAATAAGAAACATAAAAATTTCAAGTTGAGAAATTAAAACGTTCCTTTCAACGCAGTTACCTAATTATATAAGTATCTACTAGATTTACCCTGTGGCTCTTGCGTTGTTGGGAGATAAAAAGTATTGTATACCTTTTTTAATCTAATAGGTATTCCAAATGTTATCTTAATTTTGCTCCATAGTTTTTGCAAGAAAGAGAAGAATGCACTCATCAATCGATAAAATTGATAAAATCTACACTCTTATAAGATCTAATCTGTAAAATGATCTAATGCGAGTATTCTAATGTCTAAGGCATTTATTAAATAAAATAATGCTTCTACTAACAACATCTTTATTCTGAAAAATATTTGTTTTAATAAAATAAAAAGTACATTAAATGGCTTAATTAATTCCTACTCGACTAGAAGTTAGTTACACGTACTCACACACGAAAAGATACAAAGTGTTTATTTGTTTCAGTTCAGAACCAATTCAAAAATATAATCGAAATAACGGACAGAAATCTATCTCAAGCTCTAATAATATGCGGTTCACATTTTATCTCTACATAAATGAATTAACACTACATAGATTAACTTATCCACCTCCTCGACCAAATCAGCAGGCGTAGAGACGGCGTTACCCTTACGTTGTTGAAACTCCACTTGAGCGCACGTGGCTTTTCCTTTCGCCTTTTTTCATGCGCACTGCTAAGGAATGAAATTTGCTCCTTGCTGCTATGACGACCTCCGTAGCCAAGAGGCGGGCAGTCCGGTCTTTGGTGTCGCGCCATCTTTGAGGTCCCGGGTTCGATCTTCGGTCGGGTCAATATGGGAAACGAACTTTTCTATATTGTCTCAGGTCTAGGTGTTAAGGTACCGTCGTTGTTTCTGATTTTTGTAACACAAGTCCATAAACTAGTTACCACAGAATCAGAGCAATGTATGTGATGTTGTCCAATATTTATTTGTGTTAAGTATGATCTGGGTACATTAAAAACAAGCGCATAAAGGCTACTTCGGAATTACCCAGCGAGCTTCTTCTTGAGCCTCGACATCAGTTAACATCAGAGGAGAGAGGCTTATCATAGGTCAGTTCTATATAAAAACACCTCAAGCAATTACTCAATTGCCATCGAACTGCTAAAATTACCATATCACGAAAAAATATTCGGTAAAAAAGACTTCAAACTAACAACCTTATGTGATAATTAAACCAAATAACATAGGAAATTTAATAATAGCTACACTGAAACGCTTCTTCAAACAACGTCCTCGGAGTGGCACAGCAAACGCTAGGTAGAGACTGTTCCGTTTGCGTTTATGTAAATAAAAATCACGAATTCACACAAGAGACGCCATAATAAGCTGCTTTTGTTTACAATGTTAGCCGTAAACTTGAAAAAGTAAACATTTGAATTTAAAATCACGCTCATTTGACCCAGATGAGTGGTATTTACTGCCCGACTCTACGTCGCTAACTAGAGATTCCGGTATGGTTAACTAAGTTATTTTAATCACTGAGAGTCGTAAACGATCGTCATTTATTTTATTATCAAGTCATTTCGGCGTAAGAGTGCCGGTTTAATTAATTACCTACTTACAACTTGACATTTACTCTTGCAGTTTATGCAATTGCAAAGAAACTGCGCTTTTTAAGTGCTCATTGTTACTTTATTTAAGTGACTCTATGTAGAGATCTGACTCACGAAATAACATTAATCTAGAGAATGGATTATAAAAATATTTATCGTCGAAGTACCTACATTCTTCCGGTTCCAAAGTTTGGCTTTGTCAAGGAAGTTAGTTAAACTTTAGGAAGATATTACAAAAAGATAGATAATCATGAGTTACACGAAGAGCCGGCCTGTGCGTAGCGGGGTCACGCAAGTTGCATAAGTGGGTGCATCTGCTTGACATTTGAATCGACCCCGAATCCTAATAGAAACTGTGTCACGAATTAGCGGCGGGGCAGCGAGGTGCGTTGTGCAATCCCGTTAGCGCTCCACGTGCGAGCAAAGCGCCTCAATGTCGTCCGTGGGCGGAAAGCCGCCCCGCCGCCCGCGGCACCCGCTCTACATAACGCCCGAACACACACGAGCGCCCCCGAACTGGCCCGAGCGGAGCCGAGCTGTGCACGAGCGCAGGCATCCCGCTCCCACGCGCAGCCGCGTCGCTCCCGCGCGAACAGCTGAGTATCAAAACAAATGAGCGAGAGGCGTGACGCCGGTCCCGCTCGCCGGCCGGCCGGCCGCACGGACGTCAGTTCTCATCCGAACCGCGTCAGCTGAGGTCGTTCGCTGTGAGCTCCTGCGAAGTTAACTATCGCGTCAGGGCCTTTGTCCGATCGAGGAGCCGCCCTCGTATTATGTTTCCGCGCGAGACCCGCGACCAGACCCGGACCGTAGAGCCGGCAGTGCATCGCGAGAGTCGAAATCTGAAATTCTGCGACGGTTACCCCGCGAAACGCGTTCGCCGGGCGGTTTGAAGTCGTGCGGGACAGTGTTTGTGGACTGAACGATGTCGACGGGTAAGCGGTTGGCGAAGCGGTCCATAATCGGGACGCGGGTGGCCGCTCTCGGGGAGGACGGGTTGTACTACTCGGGGATGATCCAGGCGGTGAAGACGCCAGCGCCGTTCCCGGAGAACAACAATTGTATAAACTTGACGCCGAACACTCGGTACACAGTGCGTTTTGACTTGGGGAAGAGTAGCCGGGAGTACAGGGATGCAGAGTTGATCGGGCCCGGGTTCCGCGGCATGGGGGGCGTGCGCCTGCGACCGGGCCAGCGCGTCTTCCTGACGCACAACGGGCGCGAAGTGCGCGCCGACGTGCTCGAGCACGACTACGAGACCAACGAGCTGCGCGTCACCATAGCGCAGCCTGGATCAGAGGTCAGTACCGGAACTATTCATTTACCTATCTATCGGTCCTTTTTAACAATGACTTTGTCGAAAACCGCATACCTCTCAAAGCACAAATGGCATTGTTAGTTTATAGTAATTTGGGCCGATAAGTAGGTTTGAAAGCAAGTTTTTCCAAACTTATTCCTCAAAAAATGTTATATAGAGTCCAGAGGAAGAACATATTATACAGGGAAGGGAAAATAAATACTTTTTCATTAATAAAAAACATTTTTCATTCATCGAAAAAAAAAGTTATAGAACTATTCTGAAGCTTTTGTTTACTATCTTGCTGTTTAAAACCGGTGGCTTCAGATAAACATATTTTAGATAGTACGAACGATAAATTCTTGGCATAAACGCAGCTACCTGTGCTACATTCATGAGGTCGTAGAGTAACAAAATAAACCCTTTTTATAAAAAGCAATTATCGAAATCGATTTGCAGTAATTTCAGTTATAAAGTAGTTATTTCACCACTGGTATGTAAAACATGACAGCATTATATTATTACACAACTAATTCTAATAAAAAGGTCCTTTGAGAAATTCTTAGTAGTGTTCCAATCAAGTGGTATTACCCAGTACGGGATACATAAATATGTAATTTCAGATCTTGGGAAATACCTAAGGCTTGATTGTTTTGTAATTGTACTATATTTGGGATTCCCGGCACCACATACATTGGATTCGAGGATAAGGTGTAAATGGACGATGATTCACTGCGGACAGTTTACAAACGATTGTAGTTGTGAGGTAATGTAGGTATGAGCAGACGATTCATTTATATCAATTTCCCTGTCAGAGGACACAATGGATTGTTTAAATAAGGTGCTGATGTGGAGATCCTAAATGAATATAGCCTTAATCTCTCGCCTTTCTGTAGCGCCCTTAGAAAAGACATCAACGCATAGCCTTTTTGCATCTCAAGGAAGAATCTGTTACAAAATATTTTATCTGATCATAACTGTTTGGTTCTAATAGCTGTTAGTATAAACTAGTTATGTATTCGTAAATTCCGTATTCGATTTCGCTATGACGTTTTGCTAGATTCAATCAGCTGTCAGTGCAGATTTACATATCCGATGTAGGCAGGCAGGTTGCAACCTATTTGCAAATCGTTGCTTGCTAGCAAATACTACATGAGCGAAGTTAAAGTTGGCTTGTCGGAGTGTAGGCGTTGAACTAGGCTTTAATTAACTAAATCAAAGTCTAGTAAGAGTAACTATAACTTGACTGTTTTAATAACCTCGATCGTATCACTAAGAATGTTTGTTAGTTTTCCACAAATGGTTAAAGCTAATGATTTGTTAATCCAGATTCAAGATTGGCAAGCGTAATTGCTTTGTCTTGTTCTCAATATTTTAATCCTTTGTCTTATCTTTATGGACAATAATTAATTAAATACCATGTTGCTTACGAGGAATTGAACGCATCGGTAATCGAATGGCTTAAGTTGTAGATTGTGGTCTCAGGGGTCTTGGGTTTGATTCTCTGGTTGATCTTCGTAGGTAACATATTTTTGAGACCGGGTTAGTCATCATCAATGCGTTTTATGACTAGGGTGGTATTTAAGTCAGTATCCACAATCGCAATAATGACTTGATAGCAATTATGTAGGCTTTTGGTCTAATCTCACCTTTGTACCCCTTAATTTTAAGACATTGAAAAAAGTAAAAAAAAAATAAGTAAAAAGTTAAGTCTGAAAAAGTTCACACACGCATATGTCACGATTTACAGCATACATTTATGTGCTATACTTATGTACTTCTTAATTGTTACGACAAATTTAATAAATGTAAAAGAGATTTAAAACGAAAAAAAGTTCACACACGCATTTGTCACGGCTTACAGCATTCATTTATTCGTTTATAAAACGAAACAAGTAAGTGCATAATGAGATAAAGTACGTATTACGTATCCTGGTACCCGTGTGTGACGCGTTAACCTAAAGTCGCCAGCGTGTTACGAGCGTGCACCCGCAACATAGTTGCCCGCAACAAAGGCGCGCGCGCAACGAGCGGACAAAGCACTGCTATTGACCCTTCTACACGTGCACTCGAGGGGGGCATCTACCTACTTACGGTTTAGGGCGATTCCGTATTACGAGTTCATGAATCATAGAAGCCTTTGTGATCTTATTTTGGTATTTGTTTCGTTCTTTTCTTTTACTTTCTCTCTTTGTCGTGGAACTGGTTGGTATTCTAACAGTACGATCACTTTTAATGTCAATTAATACATGGCCTATAAAAATTTGTTTGAAATAAAATGAATGCTGCTGCATGCGTGGCTACTACAAAAGTTTAACTTAATTCAAAATCAAGGATGAGAGCAGAATTTTGCAAACACCCGCTTTTTCCTGTTAAATTCATGAAATGAAATCAATAATGGTAACAATAAAAAATATTACTTCATAAATCTAATTATTGGCAACAAAACAGTTGCAGCTTTTGGTATTAGTAACAAAGATATATTTGTAGTTTTGAACAAAACACGCAGTCTATTTTGAACAAAGAACATTGTGAGGAAATACCTACTCTCATGATAATTTCAGCCCAATTATATTTATTAATATCGTGAATCACATTTTCCCCTTTTATTATGTCCTGTTAATTTATATAGCTTGAGTGTGTTGCTGACATACCTTATTCGTTCTGCAATATTGATGTAAAGGATTTATCAAGAAAAACAAAAATATTTGTTTTGTGCAAATCTTTGATCAAACATTTGTAACAAAACTAAATGACTCACGAATGTTTCAGATAAATGGGTCATAGTCAAAAATCACCTAGGGCGTTTTCATTATACTTTTATTTCAATTGACCAATTACCAATTGAACAACGATAACTGGCATGCTTATCAAACATTTTCCACAGAGACAAATTAATTTAGTGATGGAATGTGGTTTATGAACATCGATGTAAGAGTCTATCTAACCACTACGGTTGTCGGTAACATCGGTAGATAAACTTATCGCGCCATTATATGGACACAACGCTGATATCGACGCATGTGAAGCAAAAATAAATACCTATATTGTGTAATTTTGTAACGCATTCACGTGTTGTATTGCCAGTTTTATCTTGTACAAGTTGAGATATTAAAAATATGATGAGGTTCACGATTGAAGCGCGTAAGCTTGAACCTACAGTACAAGCATGAGCATTTGGGACCATCAGACATGATGGTGCGGGCCGGCCATTCGATAAATTAAAAAATATCGAAGTTCAATCGATAGACGTCGCTAGTCGAAAGTCCAAGTCCATTTCTGCCAATATTAGTATGTCAATGGCAATGCCATTGAGCGTTTCATTTAGAAGACGTGTTCGGTGCTCCAAAGCTTTTAGTGAGAGCCGTGGAAGCCAATCGTATGCGCTTGTTTCAATGCACAATAAGATTTAAACCAAACCGGCTAAATATTTGATATTTGAAGTTTATGTGCACCATAACGTGTATCACTGATTACTTTGAAGTCCTCCAATTAATGTCCACTAAATTAAAAATACAAGTACATATAAAATAAAATTTAAAATTAAGTAAAACTGCTCGATCGATCATACTTCTTCTTCGGCTTCCCTTTGTCGAACCTCACTTCACTAAGACTTGTTTATAACGTTTTGGATGTCGTCTGATAACTTAGTAACTCTCCGGGCTATACCGAGGTGGCTTTTCTTTAATTACTGTTTGCTCTTATCAAAAACAAACTGTTTTTAAAATAAATACATTCGGTACATTTACTTACTTATTACCAAGGTTGTCGTTATCATAGTTTTTATCGTAATTCCATATCGCATAACACACAAACATAATATGAACATTTAACACCTCCTATAATGCATTTCGAATTAGGCATAAAGATAAGATAGGAATTAAGTAGCTTCCGCTTCGCATAAACAAACATGCTTATTTGTTTTTATGAATAAAAGTGGTAATATATAGGTAAATATTTCAAAAATATTTCTAGCACTACAAACAGGTTAAGAATATAGTTAATAATCTGTAGTAAGGAAATAAGCAAAATTCTGGGAATTCATTTCAAAAGCCTAATACCTAATGTTCTCATTGTTGTCTTACAGGACCTTGTTCAAGCAAAGTGAGTCCAGCTCCTTTGTATGAATGGTTTAATCTTTTGGCCTTTAGTCAGAGATGAAATACAGTAATTTCATTGTGATTATAAATGCTTCAACTATTTTTTTTATTTCGTAACTAATTGCTTTTAGACCTTTTTTGACGCAGTTTAAGAAAGCGTATTGGTACGACTCTCTCCGCTATTTCTCAAGTTTTTAAGTGTATCATGAACTCTTAAAATTGACGGAGTGACTGCGTTGTCTTTTAAAGTGGTACCTATAAAAATGTTTAGAAGCCATTCTGCCAGCCAAGACATTTACGTATGTGACTACACGTAGACTTGACAGCCCTACACCACTAATGGGTATCTTGCGCTAAATTCTCGATTTCGGACAACCGTTAGCCTCGACTACGCATCGCGCTAACTGCAGACAGGTAGCTACGCAGCGTTGAATTACGCTAATCTCCATTGTCTGCCGGCCATTATTAGACTTTTCCGATCCCACTTCTTTCTATTTTGAGAGCTTTGAAAGCGTCGGAATTCTTTCTACGTAGCCATCTTGGCGCGTATCTTTAGTTTTCTAAAAGGTTTAATTTTAACTGTAAAACGACGAGAATGCGACTCTTTACAACTTTTTTTTCGTTTCTTGTTTTTCTTTTCTGATAGTTTATTCTGATAGAAAATTAATCGGTTTAAATATTTGTTATTGATAAGACAAACGTTTCTGTCTAATTAACTTGAACAATAACAGTTTTTACAAAAATCTGAAGTGAACGTCATTTTGTTTAGAAATAATATCTGTGTACCGCTACAATGCGGTGGTCTTTGTGTAGTTCGGTAGAGTAGGACACAATAATATGAACCGATAAAGATACAATAAACATGAGTTTGTTTTGAAAGAGAATACCTATCTGTGCCGGCTCGAGTTGCCGGCCGGCGCATGCGTCACCGCTGCGCGGGCGCGGACGCTATCGCCCACGAATTGGACGACAATTAGTACGGCTATTTGTACAACATTGACGATAAATCGTAATTACCCGTTTGACCCACAAGTTCGCGCCTGTAGTATTTTGTGAGTGCATATAGCTCGTTTTTGTTTTTGCTTGTTCAGCTTGTGAATTAAACCCTTAATCTATAAATGATCTAATACATTGACAAACCGTCTTTCAAAAGCAATTAAGTAAACAGAAACCAGTATTAAAAACCAGATACATTTTTACGTACTGAGTTGTTGCTTGGTGATTTTATTTGAATATTCTTCCTAATAAAAAAACATAAAAAATAATCTAGTTTTAGATTTTTTTACAAATTATATTTTGGCCTAAATGCTTTCTGAGCTGGCAACACTGCGCCAGCTCAAGGCCTCTAGAAGGTTTGATTTCAATTTTATTACCCGGACGCTGTCGTTTTACTATATTGAGTAAAAACTGCTTTTACGGTAATGCACTCGCTCGTTAAAGTGTAAAGTGCGTTAACAAGGTCGATCGACAGATATAAATGTTGAATTTTAATAATAAGTTACATTGTAAACGAGATATCGGTATTCGTGACCGTGTAATAAAATAAACAGATTCATTTACAAAAGCTAGAACACTTAAGCTAACTTAATTGCATTCTTTCGAAGCAAAGCGATTGTAAAACTAGTGGAAAATCTAAACAAGTGGATTTTTAAAACTGAGCACGAACAAACAGCTTGTTATGTATTGTATAAATTACGTACAGGTTTGATAAATATACGGCGCAGTAGTTTTAGTGTGTATCTGTATGACACAATGAGGAAGCCGGCGTTCTGCGTAGATACGAGCATGACGTCGCGCGCGGTATTAGCATGACACGACTCGCGCGCACTACACGCGATAAATATCATCACCACTCATTCCAATGCACACTTTCTTACAGACACGCAAAATTCTTCAACATTCACAAACCTCGTCCATTTCTCCATCACTTTTAATTTTATTCAACAATAAATAACAATGCCTCGTTAATAATAGCCATTCCGCCAGGTAATTGACTTTCATCATTACAATACATCGATAACTTTTACATAACGGCGACGCTGATATCGTAGTTTAGACACGCATTCAAACCAGCACCAACTCTGCTTCACGAACGTATAAAGCGCATAAAACACTTGTTTACACCTCCAATATGCCGGTTAATCGTGTATCTTATTGTGTGGGTATGCTTACGTCACGCTTAGATAGTCGCGTTCATCAAAACAAGTTTAAAGATAATAAGCAAAATAAACAGTTCGAGGCAAAACAAAGTGCGCACAATTTCCGCGGAAACCATACAACATGACAGTCGTAAACATATCGAGAGCTGGAAAGTGGGGTATGGGGAATTTTGATCGGTAATCGTAGTCCTTATCGCGCGGTGACGTGGTATTCCCCTGAGCGAGCGCACGCGTCGCCGGAGCTTTGCCACGTCATAGCATTATATAGCGAAGCGGCAATTCCGCCCGATGCCACGGAATCAGCTCAATCAAACCAGCGTGGCTGACTCACGCGCCGGCCGGCCGGCTCCGTTGTAAACAACCACTCCTCTGGCAGCAAACGTTCTACGCAACGCGCAAAAAACACACATTCATATGTATCTTGTCTGTTATCAGTTATCACACTACCTGCTTATAAGTAACAGCGACACGCTACGAATCGACTTTAAATTTTAAACAATCAGTGTCCTACTTAACGCTCAATGCGTTACTGATCTCAGAGCATCGTTTTCGTTAATTTAAATAGCACTCAAAATAACATCGTGCGAGTCAGCGGCTATAATGTGTCAGGCAATAAGATATAAAAATAAAGAGTACGCGGCCGAGAAATAAGGTCACCGGCAGGCCCGGAACCGAGTAACGGTATTCGTTACAAAATCGCGTCAAGAATTATTTTCACGTGCGCGGCGCCGGCCGGCGCGGCGGACCGTTAGCCGCGATGGCTAACATCGGCTAACCCGCCGACTCGTCCACGCTAAGTGGAACAAGAAGCCGCTAATGCCCATGACAACTCGCGCCTACAAACGGACACAATTCACTCCGATTTCCAATCGTATCGTTGGGGGAGGTCAAGCATCACGAAGTCGCTCGCGAAGTTGCGTAATCAATGTTATTGTGATAACTTGAGTCGGGTGCGTTCCGCGGATGTCACATGGGGACGCACCTGCACGATTCGGCGACCGCGATCCTCTGCGAGTGTGAAAGTGCACCTGTGTAACCGTGTACCGAGTTTCAGATTCACTTATTTTAAAACAATACAACATAGTTACACCTGAACAATGTTGCTTTGTACAATGAAAAGTGATTGTCTTACCGAAAACGAGAAAACAAATTTAGCGTTACGGTAAACAGGTGCATTGCAGATATTCCATATGTGATTTGAATTCGTAATATTTAGAAAAGCTAGACTTCATGTTTTACAAATAGCTAGAGAACAATACATGGCCGGCATGAGTTAGTATCATAATTTATTGGTTTTCTTTTCACGCGTGGTTCAACAATTCTTGCGGAGCCGAGCGGTCTGAACTGACCAACGTTGTAATTAATATCGCATTACTTGAATAGCAGGCGAAAGCAGTTACGACTTTAAAGAAAAATTATAGATGCGTTTTCCAGATTTTCCAGTCCAGTTAGAGTTTTTTCGATGGAACGAAAGACACTTACGCTCATGGCTGCTAGCGTTGCGTGGAGCGATCGCGTGCCTCTAGCAAATTTCACTTGTTGTAGGTACTTCTGCTTAGCTCATGTTCTACCAAAGCGACAAATTGCTTTCGTAATTAGCCAAGTAGGTAATGGAATCTTAGCAACAGGAAATACAATTAGTAAAATTAACGCAATCATTACGGGTAAACTTTTTGACACGAAGCAAGAACTTAATACTAAATATAAAAAATGTATAGAAAAAGGTTGGTAGACCTAAGTCAAAATAAGAAACGAATATTCGTTTACAAAGCTTTTTACTCGATATGTCACAATTCACGTCGTTATGAGCCACCATCTATTGCGGAGCAAGTGTGCCGGTGGATCCAACACAATTTACAAGTTTCTCCCTCGATAGTTTCCAGCTACTCAAGCGTTTTTGCCGAGGTGTGTGAATGTGTTGCGGAACCGGCGAGCATCGGCCATTGGTGAAGAAAAGCATGGGAAGAGAAAACGCACCGCCCTCGTGCGCGCGCGCCGGTGCGCACATCAGATCAAACGCAGCCTTAACGCTCATAATGCCAATATAATCTAGCCATACTAATATTATAAATGCGAAAGTAACTCTATCTGATTGTCTGTTTGTCTGACCGGATTTCACGCCTAAACCACTCAACCGATTTTGCTGAAATATGGTATAGGTATGCGTTGAACCTCTAGAACGGACATAGGCTACTTTTTGTTTTTAATAAGAATGTGGTAATGGGCATTATACCGCCCTTGAAAATGTATATGGGAAAATGTTTATTTTTTTTAAGTTAGAGATATGAAATTTGGCGAAAATACTTGAACTTGGTCTACTTTTTGTTTCGAACAAAAAATTCGTTGATACAAAAAAGTCGGATTACCCTATGTCACCATTTGGTGACATATATATAAAACCAACTACATATCTATATTTATTACTAGAAAAGACTAAGTCAACGCGTCCGAAGTCGCGGGAAGCCGTTAGTTTTTATGTATTTTACCTGTTGATCACGATAACTCAATGTAAGGGTATTTTAATTGGTTGATCCTAGTAGTAATTAACATTACTAAAAAATGATAAGCCCAATGTTAAAACATTAAACGAATTCCCGAACCATTAAAAATATTGATTAGCCCTAATTTCATTTGAGGACAACAATTGTTCAATTTATTTAAATGAAATGTGATGAATTGAAAACAGGTTTTCAAATTTATTTTTTACCAAATACCTTGAAAATAAAGTTTGCTTAGCCAAGTAATTGCATATTTTTAGTGAAGAATTTACTTAGTTTTGATAAAGATCAAACAGTAAAAACGAGTTAACCAACACAAACAGAACACGCTTATTAAATATTAGATTTTCTGCGTCGCGGATGCTCCCAAAAGTTTCGTAACGGTACTATGATTAGTTTGCCCTCACCGCAGGCAAAGTGTCGGATGAATTCTTAAGTCCATTATTACGAATGGTATTTTTTTCTAAAGAAACACCGTACGGTACTAAAATATATAATAAATTCTGCGCACATTATTTACTTTATACCATATTGTGAACTCAACAAATAAAGTAGGTATTAATAGTCCAATATATTCGACCCAATTCTCCGCGACAAGGATGATTGACCATTTAATGATGTCAAAAAACCGTTGTAAGTTTGCAACTTCTATTGCGTGCTATTTCACACTAATTCGCCAGTTTGATTCCCAAGAATGACAAATTCTTGTTCAGTTTTGATGTTACTAATAGCAGTTAGTAGCAGATTTACTCGTTTCGGTCGGTTCGATTCAAGTTATCAACTACTTAAAATGAAATCTATATTGAAATTTTGAATTTGTTGCAACGCGCTCGGTAACAATTGAAGAGTTTTCAAAAAATAAAGTCAAATTAAATAGAAATGAAATCCGTTTCTTAGATTTCGATATTCAGTTTAATCAATGGACGAAAAATGTTTGTTTGTACGTATCGTTTTTGAGAATACAGCCCCTGAATATGGTCACTTATTCACCGACCAACTAGAAACTTCTAAATTGACTTGTCTATTCTCAATTCCCTATTGCCAGTTCCAGGCAACAAGATGATAACCTACAAAAATGTGCGCCAGATAAGATTTGCGTCAACAGCCTTATCTTCTTTAGAAACCAAGTATTAAAGATAAACTATAAATAGTATTAAAACGTGAATCTTTCTAATAGACCTTGATATATTTTCGTAGAGCTCACAGCAATGGTCCTCCCACTAGCTAGCAGCGAAGGCAAGGTCGGCCCTTTGTGGGTGACCTCATTGATCTCGCCTTGAAATAGTTACACGATATACGTAGACTCTTATCTAAGCAACGGGGAGAACAAAGTGTAAATCTCAATCAATTTGCACTTTTATTCATCGCGAACATGAGATTATGTAGGACGCTATTATGATAATGTTCGATTCTTAATCTGGCTGCGCAACCAGCTAACTGGTGCAAAGCGGTATTCTGGCGTCACGCACGGCGTCGTGGCTTGACTCAGCGTACAAAATTACTCGTTTTCGGACTCAGGCTAACAGTAACACACCACAACCGTTACCACGTGGGCGACACTCGCAAATTACAACAGTTACGACAACATTAGCATCCTTCCTATTCATGTGGCGTCGATTCAGCGATCAACACTTCCAAACAATGCTACACGACTCGTTCACGTAGAACTGCGAAGGTTGCCCGGTAGTTTTGTTTATTCAACATGACCATGGGCTATGCAGATTTTGATCGTGTACTAACTACCCTGCTGCTTGAATCGACGGAAGGTATTCATTGAGCTAAGTCGCACGCGAATCCCATTTTTATGCAGAAATAGGTACTGATGAAACCTTTTCTTAGTATCTAATTGAGCTTGCATAAATATTTAAGTAGGGTAACTTAAGCAGTATTGGAAATAGTCTTGAAATTTCGCAGGAAACTGCTTAATCGACTTTAATGCTCGCTAACAAGAACCTCTTAACCTTGTAGATTTTCGCTTTTGCTCTTGTGTTTTAACAATTCATTAGAAGTGCGTTTTGTGTTAGTACGAGGCTGAATGAAATGCATGTAATAGTGTGAAAGAAGACCTCGTAAACTGATTTTACATCGGTGTGTCTCAAATTAAGTAGATCTAGACCTTGGCCGCTCTAGTTGCAGCGATGACTAAGGTACTAACTGAGGTAGTCTCGGGATGTTTTTGTGTAAGTGAAGAGTTGTTTAATTGCAAGTGCGGTGGCGGGACGGGGCCGCGGGCCGGCACGGTGACCCACTGACCCAGAATCGCTGATATTGAACCAGCGACGCACAGCCCGTATACGAAACTCGACCTCCACTTGCGTTTTCCTTGTATTATTATTTGCTAAATAATTTGTATCACGCCAGTCAAGACCGTGAGTCTTAGAATTATGATCATCGTCATTTCCTCTACTTTAATTTCATCAAAAACTTTTCAATCGTCTCCTTTTGTCACCTCATTCTTTCGCAATGATGAAATGGTCCTATTGTTTATTATGATAAGATTGTATATTTTTGGAATGTATTCATTTGCGAAACATTGATGCAATTTATCAGTTTGTATATTAATGGTAAAGGAAATTAAAAATTTGACATTGTATGTAGATTAGGCATTTATTAATTGCAGCGATTTGCGGATAGTTTGATTGGAAAGCTCTAGGCGTGGTGACGGTGGCGTCTTCAGGTCAGCGAAGTAACGGTGGTGTCGGAGCGTCGCGTATGTGCGAGCCGAACAGGTTCCCGTATCCGTTATCAACTGGTAGCTCGGGCGCGGTGGGTTGCCCTGTTTTTGGGTCAGGCTGGGTCACGACGCCTGCGTGCCTCGCCACTCGTCCCCTCAAATATATTCACTGCTACTCCGATATCTAAGAATAGAGAGGCAAGCACATTCACAATCATCTCAAGGTGAACGCTCACTTTTCTAACGTCGCACGTAAACGATGCGATTATGGCATCACGGCTGTTGTACTGTCGAAACGTCGGCGTGCGTCCTTGTGCAGATTTCACGTTCAGTTACGTAAGACGGCCGGCTTGCGATTTTATTTACGTGCACCTCGGCTATGTTACGCGCCGCCCACGCTCGCCATGGAGAGAGGGACGCGGTCGCATTTTACCCGTGACGTCATCCGCGTCGCGCCTACACGAATAGCTCTCGCCGACGCACTATGACGTCGTTTCGAGATTAATTTCGCCCAGCGAGCTCCGTGACGTCATCGTTTGATTAAACCTTTTAACGCCCACTGCATGGAACGAGCATAGATAAAACGTTAACGTACACACATCTTGCATCATTGTGAGCGCTACGCAATATCAGTTTCCTGACGGCGGCTGACGTTGGCCCACATCGTCGATTGGCTTTATTGTAGTTTTAATGGAATGCCCACTTACAACACACAACGGTCATTATCATAAGGAAAAGTAGTTAACAAATCAGGGGTTTATATGGATTTCTATCTGCGAATGACAGCTAATCGTAACAAGTAGCCATGCAACTGCATTGCGTCACGTTTGAAACAATTATTTAAAGTACTAAAGGCAGATGACATAATGACAATGCAAGTCGTGGTACTCCGCAATACAAGCGTAAACAGGTCGTGTACTAAGTACCTAGTGAATATGTTCAGAAATAGAGCATGTAGGTTAGCCGGGCTCGAATGCAGGGCGCCTAGATGCTGCTCGTAGGATCGCGACCTGCTCCGGCCCCCGCGCCAACTAGGCCGCTTCGTTCGTCCTGTGCAATCGATCACGCTGACCTAATGGACCCGTTCTGCAGTCTCCAACTCCCTGCACAATAATCACCAACATCCATAATCACAATTTACAACAGACCTCATCTTCAATTCGGTTTGAACAAGCAAATCGATCACGTCTGATTTCTAAACGCGTTACTGTAATTGGTAGTTTTTCGGTTCCAAATGAAGGTGGTAAATGAAATGGCTGTTCCAAGGAGAATGGCAGCAATAAAAACGTTGGCTGCATTTTGACGTTTGAAATGTAGGTCACGGATTTTTGGGGCAAGGTTGGGCTGCAGCAGCGCCGGCGCCGCTCGCGTGCTCCCCGCTCCGCGATATCCGCTTCGCTATTCGCAATTCGTATTCGCTGATCGAAGGCCGCCGTGCCGATTGGGTGCCCGGCCTAACCGTACATATCCGATCGGAATAGCTAATTCCATAACAATCAAACCGTGTGTTGTACCTACGTGACTTGTCAATTAAGCCTAATTAAAATCCTCATCGCGAATGTTTGCGATACCTGATTGGTCTTGAATTCTGCGTAATGTTCATAGTGCTTCCGCAGTTACGAAATGTTAGCTCATTAGATTATATTTGAACAGAAAAGTGGGTCATGCGGTGTTTGCAAACTTTACGATTTGCAATAGACTTTTAATATAGAGTACACTGTCCGTTGAAATGCCTTTTACTTCAACAATAAGATTTTCGCGTCCAAGATTGCGTCGAGTTTCAAACAACAAGTAACGCCTACGCAACTATTCAGCTTTGTTAATGTTGCCAATATAAATAATATATTTATTGCTGCATTCCCACATCATGATTTGACTTGGCCACCTGTGTTACAATTTAAATTTAGTTATTACATTACATTGTTTTAATAATAACATTTTCTCTATTAGAGTTTGATAACCGTAGATAAGTTCAATGTAAATAATATAGAAAGAAAACACACTGTTTATTTGTTGCGCATAATAAAATTCCTACCATTGTATTAAACATTATGTTATTCACCTACGTATGTAGGCACTACATTTTATAGTGTTTTACAGAAGGTATATAAAAATATTGAAAGTAATGTAGAGTTCGTTGCACGAGCAATGAATGACCCATGAAACAAAGACGCGAATACTGGCATACAAATTATTTTAAGAAAGTGAGACATTTAAATGTCAGATAGGAAGCCCACTACACGACAGGGGCGTGCTTTATTTATCTTTTAAAGCAGCTAATGCTTCTTAAAGCGTACTCTCGCCCACGCAACAGTTTCTAACGCTTCAATGCACGCAAAATAATGCAGATCTAAAAATATTTTTACACTTTGACAACATTTACTGAGTAAAGTGTTTACAGGTTCTCTGAAGACGTATTTTGTATGACTCTTGTTATTGTTAAGTAATAAAGAGGTTTCATGGATCTGATCGGTAGACTAATAACACTTTCTTGTTGAAATGCAAAGTGTGAAATTTTGCTATGTACAGGTCCTGCGTAGTTGTAGTAAAACTCATTGGCCTACTTTTTAAAGTCACGCTTTAACGTCTACGAGAACAAAAAAGGTCTGTGTTTAATAACAATGGCTACCTAAAAGCTCAACTAAAGACTCAATACAAAATTAGGGAAGTTTTGAACTTTATGGCAACGAAATAAGGTTTAAGGAGCTAGCATATTTGTTAGACTTTGCTGCAATAAGGACAACGTCGTCATTGTCAGCTTGTATCCATAGCTATTGGCCTATTTATTGGTGCACGAACGCCGCTCGACAACCGAATTGCTTATGCATGCGTGTCTACGTGACTCCGACTGCAGCCTCACTGAATATCTAATAAAAGAACAATCGGTGCCATCTATCACTGATCATATCCGTTCGATATTTATTTGTTTCCAAGACCCCGCTAGTAGATGCTCAGGAAGTCAAAGATCCAAACGCTTTGTCGCATGTCTTACTCGGTTACCTATTACTGAATCAGTAAATTAATAAATGTACTCACGAAACAAAGTCACTGTCCATCTTACAGTGTTGCGCGTTAATTTCTTCTATTTGACTTAAGATATCCTCCGATTGTAAACAAATGCTGAAATTATTTGCATTTCTTTTAAGGCCTATCTTAGATGGAAATCGATTACTGACAAGTTGCATGATCGTATATCGTTCAGATTCTCTCTTTTATGACTCACATTAATGCATTAAAAGCCCCAGGTTTATCGGTCGTCACCGAAGCAATCTATTGTTTTCCCACCTCAAGGTACTGAATTGAAAGTGCATTGTCCTGCGTCGAAGAAGTGTCCTGCCATTCGATAAACGTGCATTGTACTTGCAGGTAAAGTTCAACAAACCATCCCAAAGTCATACATGGCGAGATGATAAATCGATTCTACCTACGGACAAAATTAAAATTGTATAAATTGTCAACCCTTGTCCGCTGTCAGAGGTCGACATGTAAACGTCAGGACCGTTTGTTCTGCTCTTTTTTAATGCATAATGGCAGAAAAGTGTAGGTACAGTCAGCGACTTTAGTTCGTATACAACTCAGTACCTTGTCACAATAATCTAACTGTCTTTTTCACTTACTAAGTCACATGGACGCTTAGTGTGACAAGGTACTAAGGTGTTTACAAACTAATGATGCTGACTGTACATACAAAATAAAAAAGGGTAGCGATTGACTAATGCTCGGTTCCAATATTTGAAAAACGATCTGTTCTCGTTACTGATAGTAATGTAATAAATTATACAAGGCGTATGGTAAAAACGACCGACAGACGACTCATGACAGCTGTTATGGAAAGTAAATTTAAAATTAGAATTAACGAATTGTAGTCGGTTGATCAAAAACGAATAGACATTTTTGACAAATTACGAATCGTAAAGTATTGGAACTGGGCATTAAAGACGAAATTGACGCGCTGAAAAAAATCTGCGTAACGCTAACGATGATACCGGATCATTTGTTGCATACGGTGCGGAACATAGTCGGTAGCGAATTGTGTGTCTTATTGGTGTAGCAATAGAGTAGCAGGTATTTGGCTGGGTCGGGTAGAAACTAGGTAGGTTCGCCGGCCGGCGCGCAGTCGTCACGCACGCCGCGGCGCCGGCGCTGCCGCCCGGCCGCTCAGCCAACGACACGCCGGCTCAGTCAATGCCACTTGTTTGATAACTGCATCGACTTTCGCCTAGCTGTGCGTGTGTCAAGACTGCAAATATTATCATGCGACATAGACAGGCCAGTTTTTTTTTCGAATTCCTACGTCATTTCTTATCTGCGTGGTCGGCTGAGTTCAAGATCACTAACGGTCTACTAATTAAACTTGTCTTTTAGAACCAGTTTACTTTGGTATCCCTATCTACATGATAAACGTTAAGGGAGCATTAAAAATTGCTCTCATTGTCCAATTGAAATGATAAACCTGTCAATCTATAAGTAATGATCTCGATGGGTGTAAACCCATATAATGTGTATTGGGTAACCAATTAAACAGTCAGACTTGTTTCGATCTGGATCATGGTCCGGCTTAGGACACAGTACAGTACATGATCTAAAATACTCAATTTTAATATTAAAATCGTTTAAAAATCTCTTTTAGTACATAATCAAAATTTTAGCAACCACCTTGCATAAATGTCTCTCTTTGGTACAAACGACATCTAATTGTGTTATAATTTCAATGTGGGCAAATATTTGAAACTTAAATTAGCCTTTAATCGATTTCAAATGATTCGCCCGGTATTTCAAGGCACCTATAGAACGTTTCGACACGAGTGTTACAGGCATAGATAATCCGTTTTGCGGCGCAATACCGATGCGCAGCAGACCGGGCCGTGTCGCAACCTGGATGCCGACACCCGGCCCACCCGGGCCTCCGGCCGACCACTCACTGTCACTCAACCTTGAGATGTTGAACTTGCTCCGGTTTCGTTTTGGGTGACCCGAAGACTACCTAGAAATGTCTACTTAAAATTCTGAACAGCATAAGTTTGGACATTATAAGTACCAACCAACTTCTTTTGTGAACGCCTTGTCCTTCTTTAGACTGTCACTTACCTGTACTATCCACACACTGCTTATTTAAAGGTCCAAATATTTCAATCAACACTAACGATAAAGTCTTAGACTGTCCTGTCTATATTGGTCCATAAATCTCTTGCTCTCTTAGAAACGAAACTAAAAAATAAAAAGTAACAAGCGTACAGCAGTCAGCATTCGAAAGGTCTATGCAATCTCCAAGCACTTTCATTTAATTTGCCGTAGACATTGTGAAG
This sequence comes from Glyphodes pyloalis, assembly GCA_037074685.1. Lineage (NCBI taxonomy): Eukaryota > Metazoa > Arthropoda > Insecta > Lepidoptera > Crambidae > Glyphodes > Glyphodes pyloalis. The sequence continues at coordinate 1,875,556 of JAYKKO010000015.1, read as the reverse complement.
GAAGTCCGAATGTTGCCGAATAAAAAGCGCTAGTTTTTTCGCCTCTCTCTGACGTAGGTCTCTTAATTTCCACGGTGAAAGTGCGTTTCGCTGTTCGCCAAAAAAATAGAAAACGAACGTTACAATGGAAGAATACCAAATATCTGTATGTGTGAAAATTTAAACGAATAATAGAACATCACGAATGCACTAAACTAATAAATTAGCACAACGCTTACAAAATCATGTCTTGATCTTGAAACATGATTTGTAGGTTAAAACTTAGAATGCGTTCCATTCAAACGTCATATTAGCTCGTACATAGTTGTTTCGGAAGTTATAAATCTAATGCATAACCAGCTGTAACCAGTGTTAGCATGTCAAAGTCACCCGGTGGCTTTCACCGGCATCCAACAGTTTCGCCATCCGATAAAGCAATTGTGCAACAGCTAGTTGTCACTTTTACATAACATTAGATCGAAGCGAAGCAAGATCAAGAGGCGATTGTAACGGAACTTGTCTAAGCTTCGGAAATAATGGTCATTTTACTATCTTTACACTCTTTGCGAAGCGAATATTTTTTTCAGGTACCCAAAGAATGATATTAAAAACACTTTAGCGACAATTAAATCTATTTGAAAACCTTAAAAGGCAAATTTATATATTATTACATCTTCAGGTAACAAAAAATAGTTTGCAAGTATTTAGTTATTTCAAAATCATTAGTTACTTTGAGAACTTTACTTAAACCAAGCGTTGTTCTGAGAATTATGATAGCAATAACCACTAAATTGTAATAAGCTAATTGTTTATGTAATAGTTAAGTAATGTCTCATAACGATTGTGTTAATAGATCCGGTTTAATTTCAACTACATAATTCGCAATGTATTTGTAGTTCGTGTCATTCACAAAACCCAGAAAAAAGTATAAATATCTGTATTCAGCTATGTAATACAAGCGGCCAGTAAAACCAGAATGCTCTGCTTCAGTCGCAAGGTTCAAGAGTAATGTATGTCGCGGTGCCCATTTGGAGATACTCATTAAAACAACTTTCATTGTTCCGGTGCCGGCGTGAGTACGTCTACGTCCACACTCGCACGAAATCGCTTAAAAGTGAAAGTATGATGTGATCAGCACTCGCCGCAAGCGCAGTCAGCTCGGCCATTTAGAATTACACGCAATAAATTTATGGGACTCGGCGTCTATTGAGCGTAATTTACTGCAAGCCCTGAGAACACCTCTCTAATCGCTGTAACGCTTTAAACGCCCTGTTGCACGCTAAAAACGAAAATCCCTCAGGACTCTTTAGCCAGCCTAACTATATTTTCTCAGTTAAAGTGACAACTGACTAGTCTAACGATATAATCTTCTTAGTGTTTAAGAGTAAAAAGTAGTATTAAGAAGATACGGTTTTCTCATGTGATGACTCAGAAATGACGTGAGTTTTATGATGCAACTATACATCAACTACAACAGTATGAATTAATATTGTTAGGACTGATACAACAGAAAGCATATGCATGGATACATCGTTTGCGCTGGCACCATTAATTTCGATGATACTTCAAAAATATTAGTACCTACATACTAACAAGACGGTTTATCGTTAAAGTAATCATTAATCCGAATATCGTATGCTCATCAAAGTTAGAACAGTTTAATCATTGCCTTTTATAGAGTTCTCTTTTATTTAATGTGAAAGCAAGTCTTTGAATTCATTAAAGTACATTTTCTGTTGTCAATTCCAATAGATGCAAATGTCTAACGTGGATCTGACAACATGATCTTACATTGTTTTTTATAGATTTTCTCAAATAAGAGTTATTACCTAAACTAGCTAATACTTGGAACAGAAAACGCACACAATGGTATTTAACGAACTTGCTTAGTACTAGATTGAGGTTAACGATTTTCGGAATAGGTCGCCAAAACCATTTACTAACGAGGCTAAATGTGTTTGTCGTCAATTGATGTTGTTATTATCGCTAGTCAATAGATGACTATTATGAGGGTTGATCTCCAAATAAAACACCACGAAAACAGGACACGTCATTTAGGTCTTTTTTTTCATTGGCGTCATATGAGGATGTAATGTACTTATCGTTATAGGTGCGAGTATGGTGTGTAATTTCCTACAGTTATAATAAACAATAGCCCAACGTCAATTTGCCTCGCAAGTATGTGACGTCAATAGAGAGTGACAGTGATTTAAGCAAAGATAGAGGTACTCTTCCTATGTGTACGAAGCGTGTGAATATTAGTAGGTACAGTATCTCCGTTTGTTAGTGAAAGGCAAAACCTTTACATTTTGAGCGGCCTTCGATTTAATATTTCAAGTTTCTAGGTTCAAACTGCGTCATTTGCTTCATTATTCTCATTGCTGTTTGTGTTACGTTACTTATGTAGGTATTACTCTATACAAACGGGTAAAGGCAGAAAAGTTGACCTTTACGACTGCGTTATGCGGAAAGGCAATGTCGTTCGTACACGTGCGCATGCAACAAGCATTCGCGCTGCAACATATTGAGTGCAGTGATATGGACTTGTTCACCTCTACATAACCGCACATTCTGCTATTTCCTGATCTGAATCATGTGGGTATCATGCTGCGATTGAGTCTCCACGGTCACGTTAGAATTTATTCGTTTTATTACTGCACTGAGTATGTCGCACGGCGTAAGAGTTGCCACATAGTTGTAAATTAGTGCACTGACAGTGATATCCTGAATCGAAGGTTGCAAGTCGACGATTTCCTAACAAACAGAACAATCATGATTTTAATGCACAACTTTGTTTTTATGGGTCAAGCGAGATACGAAATTACTGCCACAATAAAGTTTTGGATTACAGTATTTCTCGAAAACGCAGTCGTAAAATTAAGAGTTTATGTACAGTCTCAATTTCAAGGGGCATAAATACAGAGTAGAATGTCGTCATAAATGGCGAGCTCGTGACATGTAGCTCATCTCGGTAGTTGCAGCGATGACGTCACGGCGTCAGCCGGCCGGGCACGAAGGTCGCCATATTGATCTCTCGTGCTCACACCCACTTACTGGTGCATGCATGCAACGTTATATCTCTTACGTATGCGCTGTAGTTATGCACAATTTGTATGGTCTAATTCATTTGACACGATCCAGTTTTAAATTGCTGTGACGAAAAATATACGTATCTAAACCAGTTTGTTACTAAGGCAAATATGTCTTAGGAGTAATTTTAGATCTTGATTCCGTTCTGTACAAATGCTTTGACGGTTCTCTTGTTTGTCCACAGGCGACAGAGCTTAAGAAGAGGCTAGATGAGATAAGACTACTGGAGTCCAGGAAGTCAGCTAGGCTGGCGGATGTGGACACGGACTTCGCCAGGCTCGCCGACATGGCTGGGGACCGCCGACGCGCCTCCGCTACCATCGAAGTGCCTGCACACCACATGCAAGTGTATGTAGTAGATTTACTTTTCAAGAAAACCATATAGGCTAATCAATATATTGGCTCATTCCTAAAGTAGTATGTGCCATAGAAAGATATGCACGAGTATACCGATTAAAGTTGCAAGCTGAAATGCCATCTAGACTATAATTACTTATTCAAATGCTTAGTCCGCAATAAGATATTCTCAAACCAACCTATATAAATCTGTCGGTAAACGCATGCACTAAATGCTGGAGTATTTTCAGATAAATTAGTATATTTATGGCAAAATAAATTATATTCGTCTCTGAATTATAGTTACATTTAAAAAAGCATATTAGATTATCATATCAGTTTACTTAATACATATTATTTTATTCTCTTCCTTAAGTATTATGATCATATTCAAATTATATTTTTCCGTGAATCCTCTGCAATCGTTTACACTGTTTAAATATCCACATCAACGTGTACTTGAAACCACAGAGCCCATACGTAGTCCTCTAATATTTAATGTTACGTACACTCAGAACTCTTTGAAGATTCCAAATGATAAATAATTTTTAATTTCTCGTACTGTAAACATTAATATCTACTAGGTACATGTGAATAAAACGTGCAACATAGATCATACCAAATTGAACAATGATTTATTTGCAAAATCAGCAAGCAAGAGTTTGAATGAGGGGCAAAACAGTCACGACTTCTGTCTTTATAATCGTAATTCTGCGTGTTACGGGTTTGTGTAATTAACAAATATCGATGCTGTTTCGCCTTGAGGCGGCGGCTCGCCTCGCCTCGGCAACTGCAAGGAAGGCCACTACATTTCTAATACCCGCAGCTTGTTCAACCTCGTTACATGCCTTATCTGATTTTTGCGGGAGATCTTCACAAACGCAACTAAAATCGTGAATAGTAAAAGGAAATAAAAAGATAAATAGGTTCATTAGGAAATTATTACTGTGTTTTCTGTTCCTGTATAAATACCGAGCTACATCAAGCAATACTACATCAAGAACTTTAAAGTAGTCATTTTAAAGAGGTTGATGTGGCACATCACAACATGTCTTCAGAATGGAACATCATATATTTGACCTATCAAAATCTAAATTACTGATTCGTTCTGCCAATCTAAGCATAATCCGATTAAAAGGAGTCTTTCTAAATAACAAAATTCAAGTCCAAATCTCAAAGAAGATCGGACGGGCTGTCAAATCTCATTGAGGTCGAGACGCGAACTGCACACACAAAGCGTTCATCGTTTTGCATCACACTTTCCAAATCCAGCGTTATAGTTGTGTGCCGGTATTGTGGTGGGTTACCTTGCAGGTAGGTGTGCTCGGTCGTGCATCGGCGTCGGCGGAGTGGGGCCGCGCGGGCGCAGGCACGTTGCGAAATGCGCACCGAGCACGTTAGAAACTGGATGGAAGTGTTAGCGCGGAGTACGGGCGTGTCCTTGTCACACTTGCCTACATTCTGCGGCCGGATCGCGCCGCCCGCCTCCCCCCCTCAGCCCCGCCACGCACACAGGGACAGACAATGCAACATTGTGAGAACTATTAAAAAATTCCAGTAGATTACATAAATACTGTTACGGCTATAAATCCAGCAAAAGATAAAGCGTAAGAAATTTCGTCACCGAAATTGTTCAGCTAACGCGTGAATTTGATTTAGAATCGAACTGAAACGATACTTTCTTGAGACGCTATTGTTGGGGTCAGCGGGGGAACTGTAAAATGCATTGCAATAGAACCGGAACAAACGGCATCAAATGGCTGTGGCGACGTGACCGGTGACGCTCGTCGACGCCGCAGTTTCACTTTTCATCATGATCGCGGTGAGAGGCGAGACCTCAGCCCGCGGTCCAAATTTCACAACACCAACCGAAACGCGGGGGTAATCTGTACTCGAATCTCAGCAAAAGATTAATCTTCACCAACTACTTGTTACATTCTTGTGAGAATTAACAGCTCATTGTAATAAGACTGAGCTTGAATCCGGTAGTTTGTCAATGTTAAAATCTAGAATTTTGTACACGTAATTGGTAAACAGATGTGTTCTCAAGGGAATCGACAAAAGTCAATGCTGTAGCGGATCCTATGACAGCCGAGGTCGAGAGATATCCGGAAAATATACATACCTACGCTCACTTATTAAGAGCGTAAAGTATTATTATTAACGCCTATCTTAAAAGGCAGTTGTTGATATTTAAAACAGAGACAGTATTGGCTGGAAACTTGTTTGCTCTGAGGCAGGGATGAAGATTGTATCTGATTTAGAGGGACCCCACACTAGCGTCTTTCGAGCGTCAGCGTCTTGCCGCGCCGACGTTGTTTGGGCGTTGCGTCGACGCGGCGCCCGCTTAGCGTCGACGCGGCGCCGCCCAGCGTCGGCGTGGCGTTTGAGCGGCGCTTGCGCTGGGCGTCCTCTGCACATCGCGTTCGAGCGTCGCGCCGCGCTGACCTCATGTACAGTTATTTCGAAAATGGAAATGTAAGATTTGAATAACGCACAATATAATGTTTTATATTGCAGTGATAAATTAATGCTTTCAACTTGTAAAGGAAAAAATATATTTTACCTATTTGACACATGGCACGAAAAGGCATTTATTTTCTCGAAAACTAAAAGTACTTAATTGAAATGGGTTTCTTCGGCAATATGAGCTAGTATTTTAAGCTACATCCATATTTGCTATCAGCTGAAAAGTCTTCTACCTACTGATTCTAAAACACGGGCGGGCCGAAACAATTGAGTTGATCATTGTACTGTTGTCAAAATAAACGCTGCGCAGGCGTCGCGCCTGTGGAGCGCAGTCCTGGCGTTCGTCATTTCGACCGCGCCGCTGCGCAAGCGTTGCGTCGGCGCCGCGTCGACGTTGCGTCGACGTCGCGTCGGCGTTGCGTCGACGTCGCGTCGGCGTTGCGTCGACGTCGCGTCGGCGTTGCCTGGGCGTCGTCGCTCAAAGAACGCTAGTGTGGGGTTACGCTTAGAAACACAGATACAATGGACAGGCTGTGATTGATCATAGACTACTAAGTCATCGATATAAATTGTTGCTCAGTCTCATTTATTGTATCATAGATAAGATTGAAATTCTATTCGTGATTGGAACAAATTTCGCAATCTCGGGACCGGACCACGAAGTGAAAGTTTGCCAACATTCATTTTCTTTTGATCCGACGTACTTGGAAGTCGAGATATAACAGTTTCCATTTTATACCGATTCTTAGAACGAATGAGAGCATCATGATCACTGGAAATTCATAACCGTACTTTACGTAGCTAAATCGAAAGAACTCTTAGTTACTGTTACAGGAATATAAATCTCGACAAAAAATAAATCAACGAAATTCTAAATGGTACGCTTACAACTGATACTTGGCGCGGGCACCACCTGACACAGTGACCTAGTTTCAAAATGGAATGCCACACACACTAGCTAAAGTGATATCGAACAATGTGCCGACGCGACGCCATGAAGCGAGACCAAAATAATCAATGTAATGAATTTATACTTGCTAATGACTTTGACTTTCGTTTCTATCACAGCAGGAGTCTGAATACCGGGTGACAGAAGACAGTTGCATACATGATTTGCCTTGAGACTTATTTGGAGAGGCGCTAGGCGTCTGGAAATTATTGTTACGAGCTTCGGGTTCGTGACAATAAAAACAGCCGATAAAAATTACCAAAAGTCACACTTTAATTGAACGCCACTAATTACAACCTTAAAACGCACTAATTAAAACAACAATCGCTCTCAAGTCGCACTTCAAAATCACTTTCGAAGTAATCACTTGTATCGCTAATTCAATACTGTCCCGGTTGCGGTGAATCCCGGCCTTTTATATTGCCGCGGCCGTTCCCGAACCTTCCAACGCAGAAACATCCGGAACATTCGCGCGCAGTCCGGCCTTGAACGGCCGTACGCTCGGTCAAGGTCATTGTTCTAGTAAATTCTGGCGTACGCGTCTCGACTCTCTGTAGTCCCGCCTTTCCACACTAGATGGCGCTGGTTACTAAGAATGTTAATCGTGGCGCGTAACACTGCCCCCTCCTAAGACATGCTCGTCCCGAGCATTTTCGGCTCCATAATAACGCGCCAATCGATCCACATGGACGATCTTAGGAGTACCCCTCGCACCTTTTTGTATCCGGTAGGTTACGTCATTGATCTTAGTCACAATTCGATACGGCCCTTCCCATTTCGCCTGAAGCTTAGGAGATTTCCCCTTGCTGCGGATTGGATTGTGCAACCACACTAGTGAACCTTCGTCAAACTCTTTACTGTTCATTTTGCGGTCATAGCGGGTTTTCATTCTTTCAGACATTTGCTGGCCCGATTGTCTCACGTGCTCACAAATGTCATTCATTTTGTTCCGCAAGTTATTTGCATAATCTGTTATACTGCATGGGGAATCAGGTGGTATTCCGGTGATCAAGTCTGCAGGCAGTCGTAGTTCTCTTCCAAAGTTTGCGAACGCTGGTGTTACCGATGTACTTTCGTGAACAGCGCTACGATATGACAGCAAAAATGGTTGTATGTGCTTGTCCCAATCTCGTTGCCGATTTTCCACAACTTTTGCCAAGTACCTCTCTAGTGTCTGATTAAATCGTTCCACCATTCCATCCGACTGTGGGTGGTAAGAAGTTGTTCTTGTTTTATGAGTTCCCATAACTCGACAAGTTTCCTGGAATATTTGGGACTCAAAATTCCTTCCTTGATCACTGTGGATTTCCAAGGGAACTCCAAAACGACAGAAGACTTCATAAACTAACTTATCAGCAACTGTCGAGGCCTCTTGATTTGGAATGGCGAAGACTTCCGGCCACTTAGTGAAGTAATCCATCACAACCATGAAATATTTGTTACCACTTTCACTTTCCGGGAACGGCCCCGCAACGTCAAGGGCTATCCTCTCCCATGGTGCGCCCACATTGTACAGCTTCAATGCCCCTCTACTACGAGTCTGAGGTCCCTTTACAGCCGCACAACTTGTACATTTGCGACACCAGTCCTCGACATCGTCCCGACAGTAGACCCAGTAGAACCGTTCTCGTATCTTTAGTAGTGTCCGTTTTACTCCCAGATGACCTCCTGAACAACCATTATGGTACAGCTGTAGAACATCCGGTACTTGACCTTTAGGGACAACCATTTGCAGATGACAGCTGTCTCCACGAGCATTTTCCCATCTACGGCACAGAACTCCATCCTGAATCACCAAGCTGTCCCATTGGGCCCAATAGCTCTTTGTGATCGAACTCATCGCTGAGACGTCGCTCCACCTAGGCTTAGGAACTCCGGCCTTCATCCACTCCAGAATCGGCTTGATGTCCGCATCCTCCTGCTGTGCACGTTGTAGGCTTTCCTTCCACTCGTTGCTAAGGTCTGTCTTGAGCATCCTCACAGGAACAACTTCTTTACTTTCTTGCCTGGTACAATGCTTGCAGTCTTCAGGACAAGGTCTTCTTGACAATGCATCTGCGTTACCATGAGATTTTCCGCTGCGATGTTCCACCACAAAGTCGTATTCCTGCAGTAATTCAATCCATCTCGCAACTTGTCCTTCCGGATTCTTGAACTGCAAAAGCCATTTCAGTGCAGCATGGTCAGTTCGTATGTGGAATTTCCGCCCCAGAAGATATTTGCTAAAGTGCTGCAACGACTTTACCACAGCAAGCAGTTCTCGTCTCGTAACACAATAGTTCCTTTCAGGTTTCGACAAAGACTTGCTGAAGTAAGCTATCACAATTTCTTGATCGCCATTCCGCTGGGATAATACACCGCCAAGTCCTATGTCACTTGCGTCTGTGTCAACTATGAATTCCTTACTCACATCAGGGTATCCCAAAATAGGTGTTTTGCACAGACGGTCCTTTAGCTCCTGGAATGCGATGTCACAACTTCCATCCCAGCAGAAATGTCGCTTCTCCTCCGTTAGCTTATGCAGGGGTTTTGCTATATCTGCAAAGTTCTTAACAAAACGCCGATAGTAGGAACACAAACCAAGGAATGCTCTGACCTGCGTCTTGTCTTTTGGGATTGGCCAATCCTTTACAGCAGCGATTTTCTCTGGATCCGTGCTGATGCCTTCTTCAGAAACTACATATCCCAAAAAGCTAACTTGCCGTTTGAATAGTGAACACTTCTTCGGGCTTAACTTGAGGTTGGCACTCTGGATCTTCATGAGCACGCGTTCCAGATTTAGAAGATGTTCTTCAAACGTACGGCCTACGATGATTATGTCATCCAAGTAGACTAGACAGGCATCGCCAATCAGACCAGTAAGTACAAGTTCCATCAACCTTTCAAACGTTGCCGGAGCGTTGCACAATCCAAACGGCATGACTTTGAATTGCCACAGACCCTTTCCTGTCGAGAATGCAGTCTTCTCCTTGTCTTTAGGATCAATTTCAACTTGCCAGTAACCACTTTTTAAATCTAGCGTGCTAAACCACTTTACTCCAGTAAGCATGTCCAGCGTGTCATCAATTCTTGGCAAAGGATAGCTGTCTTTCTTTGTAACGTCGTTCAGACGACGATAGTCAACACAAAACCTCATGCTACCGTCTTTCTTTTTTACCAGCACTACAGGTGAACACCATGGACTAGATGAAGGTTCAATAACACCATCCTTCACCATTCCCTCAATCATGATTTCCACGTCCTTTTCACGTGCTACGGGCAATCTTCTTGGCCGCTGACGGATAGGCAATTCTTCTCCTGTGTTAATTTTGTGTTGAACTAAGCCAGTCCTTCCGATGTCAGCATCGTTTGACGAGAAAACGTTGGCATACTTGAGCAACATTTGTTTCGCCTTGACCATTTCATTTTGGGACAGAGCGCTGCGGCAGTCTTCTAAAAGTGTGGTCACTCTCGTTTGTGTATCTTTGCTGACGGTCCTGGTCGATTGATGTTGGCATCGACGCAACCAATCCACTTTCTCGCAAGTACCAACTAGTGTGCCTTTTTCTATAACCTGTTCCTGGTCACAAAGGTTCAGCACACGTACCCCTGAGATGTCGGTGGCTCTAACCAAAGTGCGTGCCACTTTCCATGGAAGGTCATTTTCTACCCTTTCCACAAGTACACAACGTTGAGTTTGCCCAGGATTCCGAGGAAGACTAACCGGCACAATCGTTTCAGATCTCGGCGGAAGAACAATCTTTTTAAGGCTGTATACATTCCCTGGTAACGCGCCTTCCACGAAAAGTTCCTCTTGTCCACATTTCAGAACACCTTGCTTGACGTCAATTTCGCAACTATTCTTCCTCATAAAGTCAAGGCCCAGGATGCAATCGTCCATTATATCCGCCACAATGACATTATGCAGGTAGGTTCTGTTGCCTAGCTTCAGCCCCATCTTCTTCTCTCCATGGACAGGTATGCGCTGACCGGTGGCTGTTACCAAATTAATGTGTTCTCGGTTGTATGCAGAGTCCCCAAGGGACCGTCTCATTATTTGGGAACTAACAACCGTGCGAGAGGCTCCAGTGTCTATAGTCAGCTTACACGGCGTTCCGTTTACCTCGCCCTGGATGACTAGGCTGTTCCCGTCTTGGGTTTGTTTGATCGAAACCCTTGGGGCTCTTTGAACCTCAGCCAGCACCCGCCCCGCAGTCCTGGCTATTACTCGTTTCCCTGCTGCTGGTGCTGGGCGGTGCTCTTAGCTGGACTGCCGTCTTCTCCTTCTGCAGTTCGCTTAGGGCAACTGGATCGAAGGTGGCCCCTTTCCCCGCAGCCGTAGCACCTAGGGCTGTAACTTTTATGGCGGTCGCGAACTGAAGCCGCTGCAACCTCCCTGACGCGATGGGAACGATGATCCTGCCGCACAGCTTCCACCTCCAGTGCATGGGCCAAGGCGTCCTTAAGCGTCCCATGGTGCCCGAGCCTCACAGCAGCTCTAACTTCAATATCGCGGATGCCGTCGATGAACGCCTGCACCAGGTTCCCATCAATAAGCGCTGGTACGGACTGGTAAGCTTTACGCACCAGCTTCTCCACTTCAAGGGCCCACTGCTGCAAGTTTTCGCTGCTGCGTTGCACGCGGTCCTTAAGCTGTGCGCGAAACACGTGTTCCAAGTGAGCGTCGCCATATCGAGCCTCCAATGCCTCAAGTAGCTGCTCGTAAGTCACTTCCTTACCGAGAGCTTCCAAGACAGATAAGGCCTGGTCACGAAGGCCTAGGGTGAGGGCAGTCATGGCCTGATTTTTATCCCAGCCGTTCGCTTTCATGACTGCCTCAAACTGGATTTTGTAGGCCGACCAGGAAGAAGTTCCGTCAAACGGTGGCACTTTAAATCCACGTAGCGAAGGTGTTGTAGCTACGGGAGCTGCGATTGCTTCTCCAAGTTTAAGACAATCCAGCGTTTTCTTAACGTCTGCCATCACGGTCTTCTTCACATCAGCCACTACGTAGTCAACCCGATTATTGACTTGGTCGATCCGGATTTCAGCTTCCAGCAGGCGGTTGTCATGTTGAGCAACCTTATCCTTCACCTCCTTTATGTCTTTCCCGAAGGTAGCGTGAAGGTCCTTCAGAAGAAGCATCTGCTCTTCTTGGCGGCGAGCCTGTTCCTCCTGGCGGCGAGCCTGTTCCTCCTTGTCCTGCTGCCTCTGGTCTTCCAACCGACGAGCCTGTTCCTCCTGGCGGCGAGCCTGTTCCTCCTTGTCCCGCTGAAGCTGTTCTTCCAGCCGACGAGCCTGTTCCTCCTGTCGGCGAGCCTGTTCCTCCTGTCGGCGAGACTGCTCCTGCAGCATCATCATCAGGGCAGCAAGGTCTGGTGCTGCCGATGCTGCTGGTGTTGCTGTGGACGGGCCAGCCTCCGTGGTTAATAACTGGCTCTCCGACTCCTGCGGCAAAGCTCCACCAAAACGTCTCTGGTCCGTCTCCAGTTGGCGTTGACTCCGGGTACGGATACCCTCCGTGTCGTCTTTAGGTAAAATCGGCATAATTTAAATCCCACTTCTGACACCAATTGTTACGAGCTTCGGGTTCGTGACAATAAAAACAGCCGATAAAAATTACCAAAAGTCACACTTTAATTGAACGCCACTAATTACAACCTTAAAACGCACTAATTAAAACAACAATCGCTCTCAAGTCGCACTTCAAAATCACTTTCGAAGTAATCACTTGTATCGCTAATTCAATACTGTCCCGGTTGCGGTGAATCCCGGCCTTTTATATTGCCGCGGCCGTTCCCGAACCTTCCAACGCAGAAACATCCGGAACATTCGCGCGCAGTCCGGCCTTGAACGGCCGTACGCTCGGTCAAGGTCATTGTTCTAGTAAATTCTGGCGTACGCGTCTCGACTCTCTGTAGTCCCGCCTTTCCACACTAGATGGCGCTGGTTACTAAGAATGTTAATCGTGGCGCGTAACATTATCATGTCTAGGTGCGTACGGCTCGGCAGCCAGCATCCTTAGTCGGGCAGTAGGCCGGCATCATGACCTGCATTCTGATGTCGCAAGTCAAAAAGCCTTCGCTCTGTCACCGAGACGTTGATTTGCCTTGCTTTGCTCCGTGCCGACTCAATGTCATTTCTTATAATAACGTAATGTAATCTTGAAACGAATTCCTGCCTTTAAACAAACCATGAATAAAGTTGTTTAGTAATTCATCTTTTCAGATCATTATGGCAATTAGTCCACAAAGGATATCTTAAACTGATTATGGAAATCTAGGTCTACCTCAAGTATTGGTTTCACAATTCGCAGTTGTTTATGTACCGCTGCCATATCGTTAAATAAACATAAGGACATCGCTGCGCCTTTCCTACGAGTCTGGAACTTCTACATCGGCTTACATTCCGCAAGCGTTTGCGTAACATGCAAAGAGAAGGCGAGCTGGCGGTGGTGGGGCCACACTTTCTCGTGGGCATGCGTTTGCTTTCGTTGAAGTTGTGGTCCGTTATCTCATTTGGCAGGTGCTGGTATGCCGCCTTCGTCTAGAGAAAGTGTTACAGCAATAATTGTATTCAATATTATGCAAACTATTTCAGTTTAACATCTCTATCCAGTAGATCAGTGCACATTATGCATACAAATTGAACAAAATTACGTATTGCGAGCACAAAGAGAATGTGCGAGTACGTCAGCATGATGCCGGGAATTCTGAATACTTAGGAACGGTTACTCACATCGCTTTTGACTTTCCTTCAAACGACCCGCCGGTTCTTCCTCCGTATGAAACAAAAACCACAGTCGATTCTAAGAAAATGAATAGGATCAAGAAACTGGTTGCCACTAATAGCGGGCTGATTGCAGCTCGGTAGAATCAGCCCAGCAGCATGACAAGAACTAATGTTGCCGCGCTGTCGTGACTGCCGAAGGTCACCTCCATTTCGACCGGGCACCACTCAAACGAAACCACTTATTATTGTTTTTATACATACTCAAGTTCAATGTGTTTCATCGTTGACATAATGTATTATGTTGGGAGTTGTCGTATGAAAATCAACGCTACACAATGAATAATAATATATCCCAGTCTTATCGGGTTCCACTGAAGGGCAATGATCTTATGATCACCTAAATGGGATAATGAAGGCGTTAATCGGCATTGTTCCTGTGGCCAAGAATGGTTGGACTATGTAAAGATCAGCTATCATTATAGGCAGCAGAGCATCGGCCAAGTTCAGCGGTGACCTCACCGCGGCGGGCGGGAGTGCGGGAGCGGGGGCGGGTGCGCCAAGCCAACGCGTTAGCTCAATCACACCGGACCTTGTTTTTATAACACGAAAAAACGTGCCCCGACCTACATCAATGCTTGCAAAAAATCCACCGCTTTCGAGCTCACGAAAATAAAATGTTTACTAAATTTACATTCAAACCGATACAGTACCTACTTACTTACGATTTACTTCACAAATCGCGCTATTACCATATGGCATTGAGTCTACTTTATCCAGGACAGCTAAATACAAAGCTCAAGAAACAATTGTATTTTATTGGTAGGTATAAAAACTGTAACAGATGTACATTTTTAATATTAGTTAAGAATTCTAATATCTTTTAGTGAAACTCGTTTTTAAATAGACTTATTATGATGATGACGAGTGATTTCCGGCAGGATGATACCTATACAAATGACGTTTACACATCAGCGGAATTACGATAGATAACGTCACCCTATTATGTACATATCTCGATAGTAATGACCCCAAACACAACAACAATGTTCAAAATAACGTAAATACGGCCGGTTAATTGATAATAATGGGCATGATGTGAGCATTATGCGTATTTATTAATATACAAAATGTCACCGTTGTTGCCATCGGTAGCCGACTACGCAGCAAGGTCGTTCGTTCTGAACGCTGTGTGCACAGCCGCGCCGGCCGGCCGGCCGGTGACCGTGGCCAAATGTACCGAAGCCGCTCGGCTGCCCTACGCACATGCTGCGCTTTCACGACACCCGCCGATGAATAATGCGCGCGTGATGCCTTGACGTCAATACATGGGCACACCGCGAACCAGTTTCGTGACGCCAAGAATGTAACGCAAAACTTCCGAGAACTTCCTGTCAGCTCTCCAGAATCATCGTCAGCCCTCGCAGCTCAACGCTTTGTTTATTTCTCTTATTCAAACCCCTGGAAAGCATTACGTCAGTGTCTATTTTTGCGATTGTTTTCGGTATCGAGCGAGCATTCCCATAATTGCGGGCAAGTAAGCAATGTCACCTCGCGTCCGATACCATTAACCGATAACGACCCCTGTACCGCTTAACCTAGACAGCCTTAGCGATAGGTGAATGAATCGATAGCTCCGTTACCGATTTTCAATACCTACCTACATGACTTTCCTTTTATTAATTAGACAATAGTAGAGGTGGCAATTCGAGAAGCTACGACACTAAATTCGTAACGATTACCTATGGGCACATGTTGTATATCTATTTCTTCTTTTTTGTAAGTTCAGTGTTACCTGTGATGGTTTAATCCGCACGTGAGTGGGTGATAGAAATGACCTACAGAGCGGAGATCTATTTGGAGAATACCGCCAACGCGTAAGGTCGCGACTCTACGCGAGTTAATACACTTTGTTTCAGGGGTGAACTCCATTTTCTTTCGTATTAATGTTAACGACTAAAGCCTATATCATAAAAAACAGATCCGTATGCCGCATTCCTACTTGACCGAATAGTAATTTAAAATAAATGAATGAGAATTTTATTTCCTAACAAAATTGACAAATATTTTACACAAAGAAGAATAAATTAGATTTTTGACTTTTCTAACGCGTTTTGTATAAAATAAGTATGTCAGAGGTTTAACCTTCTCTTTTTAGAGGACTCTGTACATGAATAATTGAATATTTAGACGTCTTGACATCAAATTCGTCGGGGCGCCGCACCAGCCGCCCTCCAGACTCAAAGTAACGGCCTATAGGAGCACGGGTCACGTAATAGGATTCGTGAAATTTATCAAAGTTCTGGTCGGAGGTAAAAATTCCAATCTGGTCCTCGCCCAAGTATGCGAGTCGAAATACGAGGGTGTTGCTGGAATTGTTAGCCAGCTCAGATAAAAAAAAAATCTATTTATAAAAAAAAATATGTATAGTTATTAGCGCTATTGTAACATTGTGATTATTTTTTCTTAAGTATAAATGGCTGTCGTAGTTTTTTTTAGGGTGAGTCTTTTAAATTTTATCTTTAAAACTCAGAGCCATTACAAAGTCAAGGATTTTTATTGTACGTACCGGCTGTCTGGAACTTGAAGGATTAAACTAGTTTCGGTGGTTCGGGATGACAGGCCGGGGGACGCGCCGATCGGGACTCTCGCCGTGTCAACGGTCCGCCGCGCCGCCCGCCGCAAGGACGTCGGCTCAGCCTCCGAGCCTTCACCTCTACTAGGTAGTCTGGAACCTTCGGGGACCAACGTTTTTAGGGGAAAGTTCGTTGCGCCTTTGAACTTTGTTACTACTTGACGCTGTGCCGCGGGGCGATAATCTTCCTCTGCCTCAAATGCAGCTATGTATTGAACATCGTACGCTACGATGCTTGAATATTATGAAGAATCGCAATACTTTTTTTTAATGCTATAGAGCAGTGACTGCGTGAATTTTTGTACATAATTTACTAGTTAAACGCAAAAACAACAAAATTGAAAAAAATATATACAACTGGCATACAATTTAATTAAATCAGTCAATCATAATCACATATTCATTAGCTTATAATTATTTCGAAAATAACGCGTTAACATTTTTTACTTCAAAATTAAACAATACAAAAAACGCGTTCGTAGTTTTTTTCTAACACTCGGAAGCCCTTGAGAGCTTAAGGGCCAAGGTTTGCGTTTATAAATGTTTTAAATCCTGTTGTGCTTACACGCTATCATTAAGTAAATGTAGGTGTTACGTTAATTATTTTGTTTTTCGTTATAACTCCAAACAAGTGCTATGACTTCAATTAGCAAAGTCAACACTGTTTCCAATAAAAATGCATATATTTTACGCAGTGCAGTAATTTTATTAACTTTATATTAACATAAATTCTTTATCAAGCGGATTTGATTCACATGAAAGTACACTTATTGTAACGATTAACGGACGTCACCACACCAAACATTACTGAAGTTATTACGTAAAACAGTGCAAACATCGTCCATTTGTCTTTTTATTTGCAATCCCAACTGTTTATTTGTGATTAGACTATCTGCGTCATCGGCGCAGTCACTGGCAGCATTTACATTGTTGTCTCTCTCATTCATCCTGACATTGAACGCGGAGCCTATCGACCTACGTTAAATTTGATAGTTTTTGCAACATTGAATCCATTGTATTGTGTACCTACATGCCGTGAATGACACCTCATCATTTCGACATCTGGCCTTATCTGATTCAACCTTGAATTTCATTCAGTCTATCTGCAAATACACGAACGAACATCATGCATACCTAAATAAAGTAAACTCGCGAGTAGTCCGCCTGTGTGGAGAAACGTACGTTAAGCATTTCGAAGAGCATATCAATTTTATTTACTGAGAACAAATATTAATACACTTGCGCTGAAAATGAAGGCCGGATGGTCCGTATGACGAGTGCGGCGCGAGCTAGCTAGCCTGGCCGTAGATGACGGCGTGACGCGGCCGAGGTGAATGGCTCTCCTTGTGAAGGTGATGCAGGGTGATAAGACTGGCCGAGATCATTGGCTCGTACACACGACTTTAAATGTCTGCACGTGATTGTGGGTCGCCGCCGGTTGCGCAACCCACCCCGAGTCGGGGGGCGCAGGGCCCCATCTAGGCAATGCCATCTTGTGAACTTAACGGCGGAGGTCAACAAACCAGTCTAGACTTGTTGATTTGATTGTAGCACACGCCCATTCGACGCTTATTTTTGGATTTCAATCCTTCGAATGAACTTAGAGACTCACGCGTATTAGTAGGGGATAATTAGATCGCCTGTTTCACGAAATACGATTACGTCTCAAAAGGACGATATTGCATAATGTTATTGATTTTTCTGAGAATGGTTGGCGTTCGTTGAATTATCGATTCGTGGTTTAGACAGTCGCATGTATACGACTCGAGTAATTTGCAGGAATGGACTGCAACTACATCGCGATTTAATATAGAAATCATATTCGAACAAAATGTTGCGTCGATAGGCTGATGTGCACTAATGGATAAAGCTATTACGGCCGTGAGTTTAGAATGAAGTGGTGCTGATGAGTTTTTTTTGCAGGTCACGCAAGAGAGGGCCAAGCAGTTCCTGCGATTTGGGCTACGGTGAGCGCGACGAACAGATGAACGAGTGCAACGCGGCCCTCGTGCTAATGTCGCTCAGCTGCTCACCCAACTCGCCACGGCCCAGTAAGTGCACACACGTTCACGAACGGACTTCACGCTGACGTAGACGCTGCATCTTCTGGAAACAGTGGAAAAACCGCAGCTTCTGCGTGAAAGCGCGAACGGTATAGGTACTGATACACACTACACATTTAATGTTTAAAATTGTACATTTGGCGCAGTATTTTAGACGTTTGTTCGAAGCAATCTTCGTGAATGGTATGGCAATGGTCTGGATGTTATTTCATTATTGCTAAAACAAAAGTACCTTTAGTACTTACCACAGAATTAGCAATGTCACATACATTATTCTGTCCAAAGATTCCAGCCTAAAATTTTATTTTTTTTAAATCCACTCAAGTTTAGACGTTTTGTGTGATGCATTCAGTCATCTGTCACTCACTGTACAAGGGGTAACCAAATATGTAGAGTGCATTGCCTGGCAGATTTTCAACTTCTGTTTTCTAACGTGACATTAAATGTTTGATAACGATACAAGACTAAACTGAAATTAATATATGATGTATACAACATGTTACTATGCGACTTAGTGAAGGCGCACTCAAATTGCATCATAGGCACTACCTCGCTGCGCAAACGCAAGATACGATGGCCAATGACCATTTACATAATGGATTATCCAGCGTTCTGGAGAACTCTATTACATTATGAAATAAGACACTTAGAATAAGACGAATATTATTAAAAAATTAGAATATTTGAAATTGCTTGTGTAGCATTACAAAAACAAACATAGCGCGACAGCGTGGTGTATAAGCATGTTGAAATACATAAAATAGCAAAGGATTATAACTCAAAGAGTAATCAGGCTACGGAGGTAGTATATTATGTATTTTATGCTAATAAGTGTGAGTTGCTGTTGTAAAATAAAATAGCAATTTCGACATTTGGTCCAGGTTGTATTCAGTGCAAAATGTATGAAACGTGTAAAACGGCTAGACTGGTCGTCTAGACACTGTCTAGACAGGTATTCGGTACGTCTCGTGATGAGCTCCACCGAATGGCTCCTCCTTACTTAACTAAAGCGTATCTCCTACCAATCCCTTTATTATTATGAACCAAAGTCGCGCTAAAGTATTTTATTACTCTTACATTTACTCGCTTCGCATGAATATCGAACGAATGTAATTCGATAGGCCGCAAACTTTATCACTCGATGCTGACATTCACAAGTAACCAACATTGAAATGGTAATCGAATCGCGTAAACTAAGGGACAGTTCAAATTCCGCGTTAAAAGTATACAAAAATTGTAACTTTGAAATAAAACTACTACAATAAAGTAAATTATCATGCTTTTTTATGTTTAAGTGCTTAAAGCATATCTCAAACATAAAGTATTTATCATCAACTAAAACATTACTACGTTCGTAAATGGTTAAGTCCGTAAACTCAGACATTATAACTGATATAGTGTTGTATGTGCGTAACGTGTTACGCAAACCAATTAAGTGAGCCGTGTCGTTCATATGGTCATAATGATATTAATTATCATGGTGAAACGTGTCATGATGTTCGAATAGATTGACCCTTGTCGTTTTAGAATAGGGAAATTCATTGAAAATACATGGTGACTAAATGTCAGGGTTGGGCCGGACATAACGGCTACACATTTTTTTTTTATTTTTTAAAGCAAATCTTTGCAAAAATTGTAATATCATACTATTTCCAAACTATCAAAATACTCTCTTCTCACTTCTTTAATAAGTTCATCTTTAAGACATTTTTGCCAATATGTATAGACTTTGCAATGCCAGCTGACCAACTGATTTTCGATTACTAAGAATAAACGATGAAAGTATCTTTTCGTAATAATGGGACCTCACTTTTGAACGATCGAGTCACATCCAATCTTTGAAATGTGCTTTCACGATTGGATTAAGTCAATCTTAAATTTAACTACATCTAAATCCAACTGGCTCTATTCATCTGGCGATCCTATGCGATCCATTACGCAATCCCGAAGCAGTTCGCAGCACGTCGTAAAACTTAACGACTCATCTTCCGAGTCGTCTAACGTCGCTGCCGCGTGAGCTGCGCCCGCGCAGCACCGGCACTTGCCAGTGAAAGTGACTGTCCGCATTTCCGTTTCGTAATTTATTGTATTTAGTTTCTTTATGCCGTTACCACGGTAGTAAGAGCACACCATCTTTATTCGGTCTGCCATTGATTTATGATTAGACATGCTTGAGATTACATTACATTATCTGGGAGGGTTTTTAGAAACCGCAAAGCCTTCTGGTTACGTAATCGTCTTTTCTACGCAGCGCCGAATTTCTCTCGCTACGTATATCACACAACACCGTGACATAGATTCCGACGCACACATAAAAATCTGACACAGCATTTTTGATACGTGTATCAAATACTACCTTAATTCCTCCTATGAAACAACATTGAGTATACATGCAATGAAAGCAGCGTTGTCTTTACCCGTTTCATAAATGATGATCAAATTTCTGGTCATTATTTAATATTTGTTACGATTATCGATAATAACAAAAAGGGATAAGACGGGTGTGGGTTTTAGTGGGAGTCCCATATTTGCTAGTGTCAACACCAGCCAGCAGTATAGTGTGACAAAAAACAAGATAGTCCCAATTTTCAAATGTTTATTTCTTCATTAAAGCTTCAATCAAACATTTAAGTACTGTGCCATTTTATACCTATTTTAATTTGTTAATAAGTGAATTATTTACCAATTGTAATTGTTGGCATAAAATACCAACAGGTGCCATCCCGATATAAACACATTGACTCATTTTGTCAAACACAATTCGACAGTTCTGTGCGTCATCTACCATGCTTGCATATGCAATTTTGAAATAGATCGTATAAAGGTGACAAATAACGTGCTTGTAAATCTTAGTAAATAAATAGAATCTCCGAAACATAACAAAATAAGCATTGGATAATTATTATTTCGTTATGTTCTTAATCGGCAGGGTTTAAAAAAAAAATATTTACCGGTATTTTAACACACAAATGTTGATCCCGGGTGTCGTTGTTTAAATTTTTAAAGGGCCCTCACCCCTAAAGCAAAGCACCCCTGAAGCTTGTGGGCAAGCTCGAGGAAGATGAAAAGGCTATCTCCGGCCATCATCTATAGCCAGTTAGGAAAAAAAACCGAGTGCTAACCATTCCTTCATCGGGTAAGTCTAATAGAATATGTGTGCGCAGGCGCATGGGGCGGCCGGTCGTCGGTGTCTCCCGGCGCCAGCAGCAGCTCAGGCTCTTCGTGGCGCTCCGGGACGCCCTCCCCGCCCCCTGCCTCGTCCTCCTTCAGCGACGAGGGCATCGCCATGGACTACGAAGACCTGCACCCGCGCAAGAAGAGGGTAAGTCTTTTCACCACGATTTTATTTTCCATAACAGCTGCTTCCAATGCATACCAATACAATTTGCGTTATGGTCACGACCAATTAAATATAAACACCCGAGCTTTTATGGTGTTATCGGAAGGTTCACTACTAAATCGGGCGCATCTGTGTCTAACTGTAGAATTTAATCCGGTCTACGATTTTAAGCCGTTTGTTGTTTTAACTGACGTCTCATAACTAGAAGGCTGACGTAATTCATCTAAAAATACAACGTTTTGCTTATCAATAGAGTCTGTCTTACGTCATTCTTTAAAAATAGGAAAAATTGAAAACAGAATATGAATACCATATTGGCATTGTGTAACCACTTTTAATTATTAAAGGTTTTATTAACAAGCTGCGATATTAATTTAACATCTTTGTTCAATTTCGAAGACAGCTGCAGTTCTCTAAATTCCTAGTTGCCGTGAAAACACAGTTCAGTCTCAATAAAAATACCATTTTTTACATCTAGACACCGAGACATAGTTTCGATGTCCAATTAAAGTTGAGATCTGGTAATTAGTTCCGAATAAAGAATAACATCGCGTCTAAGGCTGTCAAGGGCTCTGTCTCTCTAAGACGCCATACTGCCATAGGAACAGTAAATCAATATTTGTATCAACTTGTGAGCAAATGTATGTACTCATACGTAGGTAGGGTACCTATTGCTGATCGAAATCTAAGTAAAATAAGACACCGTAAAACATTTTTATTGTAAAAAGAATCCTTGCACAGTTTATTCTAAATTTCACGAATGATAAAATAACAAAAGATGTAATACCATTTATACAGACGACGTCACGTCAACTGCAAAACTTAGTAATAGAACTATTAAATTACCAGTAATTTTCTTTTAAATGATGTCATATGAAAGCCATCCAAATTCGTCGTTAACTTTATGTTTTGACAACTACTAGAAATGGATTCAGCTGACTTGACAGTTATCTCTATAGGTCGTGTCTCGCAGCAGCCCGGTGAGACTCAGCAGAACATGGAAAATCAGCAGTGTTGCAATTAGTTACGATCCCATTTCAACAAGTTGCGCATCACAAAGAAGCGTAACGGTCCGTCGTGGAGTCTAAACTCTAAATTACGCAGATATGTCGTGTGGAACGTGCCCAGTCACCAGCAAGGCTTCAATTAGACCGTGACATACTTCTTGCTCGCTTTCATAAAGTCTTGAGGTGTGGGCTAGCTTTGTTGCACTCAAGGATCTAGAGATTAGCCCAAGTTGGCGACCGGTAGGTACACAAGGGGAAATAACGTTCTACAGAAATTCGCAACGCGCAACATAATGAAACGTCAAGTCCGTTTGGTTTTGCTAACTATTCATACGTTCAGCGAATTCTCATCAAGCTTGTGACATTTATTCTTCAATCAGGGCATAAATGGACTGGAATTGTTCATTGTTTGCATTATACCCTTACTTACATCGTCCTCACTTGAAGTAATGAAAGAGCTTAACTAGCCGTGGGAGGGATGTCACAACTGCTTTAACTGGAAATTTAGTTTGCGTGTACACCTATATGTATTACTACTTTTTTTATTATCTTTTTCTTTATTTACCTTTTCATATCCGGTGTTTCAAATGAATGACAATTACACGTAGTAAAATTATCTAAGTCAAACAATAAAGAAGTAGGCTGTCGTATTGTGATTCACAGTGTGAATCACCAATGCAATCAAGTGGCGACTTGCATTCAGGAATCCTGTATCTTGGCCGTTTTCTTTGTTATCTAATTTCCTTTATTCGCCGAAGCTATTTTGTATATTATGCCCGCTTGCGAACCCCACTTTCACCTAACAAGACACCTGTTTGCCGTCAGTAAATGCCATTATATCACGTCTGTTAGGTATCTGTTCCTGGTTTCGTAAGTCCTGCGCAGACGAGGCCATATTTTGCAAATGGCTGCTAACAGCTTTTGAATAGTAAATTATGACTTCTTTTATATTGAAATAGAAAGCTCAAATACCTAACTATTAATTTCGTATTACACACTTTGGTGGTAATCTATACTCACAAACATTGACGAGCGTTTCATAGGCGCGTTGCAATTTTTGATCCAAAACATATACCTACATTTATTTTTATCTTAAAGAATGGTAGGTACTTACCTAAAAATTTTGTTGTTTAAATGATGTACTTGTAAAGAAGGTACAAAGTTATTGTTCAGAACAAGCTTGTAGTAGTAATGACCCATAAAATGTAATTACCTATCAGTTTACAAAGTCGTGTCGAAGATAAGGAGTCAGTGACATATAATGCATACGTTTACTTGCCTATTTATAAACTGTTCTGTACACGTGTTGCAAAACAAGAAGCTCTTACATTAGATTCAAATTGAATACTGACCAGTATTTCTAAATAAATAAATAGGCTCTTCAAATTATAGTCTTTGTGGACCCCGTGATTGAAAGTAGATGCAACCAGGGTACACGCTGTGATGAATAATCAGTAGGTAGCGAGAAAATAATTAAATGTTGAATATTATCTAAGCGTATAAAAATGTAGGCAACGCGTATTTGTTAGCTATATTATTTGTAACCCCAAGCTTAGGTAATAAACTTTATTCTTTGCTCTTACTTAAGATACAAGTTACGCTATTTTTTCACTGTTGTATTTCCGTTAGTAACTATCGTAGCATTTTGCGGTTCACTGCAAATGATCCGTAGCCACAAAGTGCATTTTAATACACCAATCATAGATCGCTTTAGAAAATCATTAAGACCACTTCAAGGCGGGCGGCCTTCGGTATCGGCGCAGTTTTCTACCTATCAGAATATGAAGCGAGAGATTAGTTTAAGCAACGTACTTCGTATTACATCACAATTTGAATAAATTAAACTCAAACAGGGTAAAATATGCAACGTATTCCCAACAGTAGCATTCGGCAGAAGTTTTAATTTTACCAGCTGAATTCCTTGTCACTTAATCAAACATACGTCTCCGTTTTTCTTTAAGAAAATACATCGAGTTGCACTTTTAACAAATGCATGGCAGATCGAGAAGACTCGTCCAAGAATCGAGTGTGCACAAAGAACACGTATTTTAATCACGAGTTTAAATTGTGACCTTCATAAAATCAATTGATTTTCCGAGAGCCGGCTTCAGTTCGCATGCACATGTATAAAGCACATATATTTATAATTTACGATCCACGTGCACAGTTCAGTGTGTCGTACAATGTCAAGGCGCAGCGCACGGCCGTGGTTATGCAACCCATTGTAAAATTGTCATAAATACGTTTATGAGTGCGTGAGCGCAGTGGCTGCCTCATGGCAATGCTGATGCATTAACTCATCACGGCTCTCGTGTTACATAGAAAATATGCTGTCACTTGACGACCGGTATGATAGATATCACACCTGACATTGTTATACTTGTAAAACATATGTAGCATCCTGAAAACAATCCAGGCTTGTATCTAATGGTTTATACGAATAATTTTAATTTAAAAATAATTATATCCCGAGCATTTTGATTAATTTTTTAGTGTTGATCACATCATATCCACGTTTTGTTATATTTTTGGTATATTAGGCAACACAAAAAGTAGCTAATTACCTACTTACATGCTTTGTTAACATATTTAGCCTACTGCGAACCGGTAAAGGCCAGGCAAGCAAGTTGTATCTTTGCATCCCCACCCGCGATACTCTTAAACAATTGAATATAACGATTGAAATCAGTGACAAAATCTTAATAGCTGTCTGTGATATTCATTCTCAAGCACACAAAATATAGGTCAAGAACGATCCCAGTGCAGTAAGCGCTTATTGTTTAAAAGGCCCTCAATAAAAGTATCAAGGTAGATATTGAGTAGGATTCTTAATCATTAAAGTATTTCCTCGTCACGGAGTTGTTTCTGCAATAAATATTACGCACAATTATTATGTAAGATGCATTGTCGAGCTGCATTAATAAGCAAAAACGGCTGCGCTCGATCTTATCAAGGTAACTAGAATTTTATGCATTCCGCTCGCAGTTGCGACGTTGACAGATGATTGCGTGAGCCTTAGGCTGCGTAATTTGCATGAGTGTCCCGTGCGACCATTTTGCCGATGTCCTACTTCGTAATTACAATAGGTGTTATGTGTCGTATTGGCGAGCAATATTTTCAGGCCCACGCTCTGTAACCTTGTATATACTCTTGGCGGCCAAACGCTCCTCGTGGGCGGACCGGAGACGCGCGTGTTACTATTACATACTTCGGTTACGTAACACCTATTTACAATCGGTACAATAACATCTACGTTCATAAATCTAGTGGTCGTCTGTAATTGTTTATTAATGGAAGAATGCTTCGTGTCCTTTATAACAAGCGATGACGCGCCTTAAAAATAAAAGCGCGCACCTGTTAAGGAAATCGCCGGTTTCGAGTGAAGGGTCATGGTTCTGTAAGAACTGCTTAATAAATTACACGGCGTGTAAACATTTTATGACGTCATCGATAAGATTTTTGGGCGGTGCTACCGTTGGTCGGTTATTCTGCCCTTCTGCGGCGAGTGGGTTGTTTGTGTGGCGGTCGCAGCGCGGCCAGTGCTATGCGCTATTATCGATGCAACGACACAATGGCATGCCCCAGACGCGGCGTCGCCGAGCTGAATTATCACATTTGCCAACGCCGGCTTGATGCCAGCTCTTCTGCACAACACACTCCGCTTTATTTTGGTACTCAAACCGGTGGATGTCATTATGCTAAAACAACATATTTTTTTTATTTAATCATTATGAATCTGCTAGTTTACACTTAAAACTCATAACCATTACGTCACCTTCTACTACTGAATTTGTGTTATGCTACAACAAAATTAAATTCCTTTTTCAGCTCAAGCACGTGCTGTATGTGTATTTTTCGACATGGTTATATCCAATATATTTTATTCAACCAAATATTTTAACACACAAAATACATTTATGTATTCCTTTTTTTTTCAAAAATGAATCAGAAATTTGATTCATTTCATTTCGAACGTCCAAGCGAATCCAAGAAACTGGATAAACGACAAGTTCAACAGTCTACTAGTGAACTCCCCAAGGGTTCAGTAATAGGTCGAAGCCCCGAACCCAGGCAAAAAACCTGTGTTCAAGGCAACATCCGCAGAAAGAGAATGAACGACCATTTATCGGTGATGGATTGCATTTGGGAATAGTTTGGAATTTGAAACTTTAGTAAAACTTTTATGGCCATTCAAACAGACAGAATAATATTTTCAATATTGCTTGTGCGAGAAATGAACTTATTTAAAATATTTATACCTAAGTCGAAGTACCTAAGTAAGAAAAAACCGGTATATGTAAAAGTTTTATTAAAAACTTTTTGTTATTTTACATAAACGTCTCCTCCTCTTAATGAAATCCCCTTCAAAAGAACACACTGGTTTGATTGAATACATTTGCTGAAAAAAAAGCTAGATTATGAAGACGTTTAAATTTTGAATCTTACCATTCGAAATGTGAATTTCTTCGTTCGCTGCATTTTGCAAGGCGTTCCGGCAAGGAGTATTCCTCGATTCGGTGTCACCCAGTCGGCCGGTGTCGGGATTATCGTCCCCGGGGTCGGCGACCCGCACATGTGATCCGTGCGGAGCCAGTTCGTGCCACTTGCGGCCACTGCCCACCGCTGCTCTAGCTGAGAAAAAAAACTCATTATTACTGAGCCTCAGCTACCTCCTCGCCCCTCAACACTCCCTAAGGCTCTAATTTGTAGATAATTTTAATACCTTTTTTAAAACTTCGTAAATGAACAGATAACTTGAATTTGTATTTGCATCTGACATAAGTCTTATTATGTAGGTAGGTAGCTTATTATCAAAAGATTTTGTTTCAATCACAGTCTGTAGATTTTACAATACAAATATAATTAACTTAGTATTCCGACAAAAATTTTTATTCCTGTTCTAAAACACTTTAATTTTCACAATGTGGTCATGAATCTGGTATGGCGATTAAAAGCGTGGTAGGTAGAATCCTGATGCTATTATTACATCACAACAATAACAATTAAAAAACTTGCTTTGCCATTGTCAAGGTATTGTGTTAAACAATTAACAGCTTGATGACGATGCCACACGGCATTTCAATAAATGAAATTAATAAATAATTAATGAAGACGGCACGTGTAGGCGAAACATTAAATGTCGGCATAAAACATCGGTACCTATGTACATCATGTACAGTCATTTGTTACTCGTTAGCGAGCGCTGGATGCAAAATCTCTTGTTACCGAGTGTAGGATTGTGACGTCAGCATGCAGACCTTGGACAAGGACACAGCTATTATAGCGAGGCAAGGTCTTGCCAGCTTTTTGCATGCAATGCAAACATTATTATATGCTCCTCTTAAACTAAACTAGCCATTCCGCAACGTTGCAGACGCTACATTCTGTAGATATTTTTAACATGAGACGTGAAACAATGCATCTGCATTGCTCCACAAATCTCTGTAGGTATTTCGTAGTTTACATTTACTGTTGCCGAGTCCCGATATCTGACGTTTGTTTATCACGTTCACTTACCCAGAGGACCTTCAAGTACCTCAATATGTATATGAATGTTCATCGCCTCTTAAAGAAATGAATAGTTGGTGCAATATGTGTTATTTATAGGTTCCCATGGGCTTGCTTTGTTCTTTGCAACGTACGGTGCTAATGTCGACCGGCTGTCGTGATACGAGCCGCCTACCAGTTCCTTGGTTCATTATTCCTTTCCAAGAACGAATTGCCAGCGAAACTATTGCAACTCGACTGTAATAAGCGGCTGTGGTGGCCTCATATCGGGCACAGCACAACGCACCGCGTTAACTATGAAATCTCGAGCCCCATTGCGTTCGTTAGTACAAAACTGTTGTCATTTGCGGTAATAGAAACAACGTCGTTTCACTGCAATCATCTTTATATTAGCACATTATGTGTAGGATGTGTATATAACACATTTGCAGGCTATAAAGTGTGCCACGATAAAATTATACTTACATTAGTAGTTTTCCATCATGTCACAAAATTCCTTGGGCAACGAGGACAAAACGTTTACCTACTCAATTTCGTCGTAAATTGATACCAAAATAGTTGAACTCAGCGGGGCGTCACTTGACAAATTGACATAAACGTTACACAAGTACGTCACCGATAATAGGCAAGCTTATCAGACCACCTCGAAATCGGAACACGAAAACTAAATAGGGCAATCCTATTTCTACCTAAAATAGTTGATTCGACTTGCATTAGTATAATGACGTGCAATGGAAATCAGCGATGAAAATTAACATGAAAGTGAAAAAGTTATTGTTCACTTCAAATTGTATTACATAATATGCATAACGGTGTTTTTATCTTTCCTTCCAGTAACTCACGTGATGGCGTTTACCATAACACAATCTTAGTAGCAAAACCTTTCTGCTATAACTTTCTTTTTATTCTAACCTATTTAACAATCACAATAAACATTTTCCTTTAAATAAATAATCTATACCCGTACTGTACTTTTAACACACGTCTTTTTTGTTTTATTTATTTTATAGGACAATCAACAAATCTTACACTAAAAAATAATATTACGTACAAACTTGAAATAAAGTCTAAGTGCTGATTCATTTACAGGCTGTCACGGCTTGCAAATGTGAGATTGCAATGTGTTGTTTTGCCCAACTTAATTTCTCTTTCGGTCTCTTTTTATCTATTTAAATAAGGGTTTTAATTTGGTCTCATATCTAATTAAATTATTTATACCGATAACGCTTAATTGAAGTGAATCAGTAAGTGTTATGGATCAAGCCACTGGTAGTATCCAAAGCAAATACCACGTGATGGAGAAGACTTATATTTGCCACTTAACAGCCTACGACAAACTTGATGCACGTAGAAACCTTACTCCGAGATCCCACACCAATTGTCCACTTGTCCAATAACAACCTGGGAATGGTCCTACGTGCATAACACACTTTATGAAAACTATACGGCTACGTTTAATTTTATAGTCGGCACGTGTAACCTCGCTGCAAATCATCACGCGATAAAAATAAACCAAGAAGTAACTAAACACTTTAATTAAACCTAACGTATAACACTGCAAGTCTCGAAACATGCAATTCTGCTTCTCAACTTGGATAACTAATAAAGAAGGTAACATCTCATTAAGGTAGTAGTTACAAATAAGGATGTGGCGAGTTTTTGCTGAAGATTCTAGGTCAAAGTGTATTTAGCTTGAGCGCAACCAAAAGTGTTGTCATTATCGCCTTTTATTAGACAAGGTGACAGACGTCCAGCTAGATAAGTGTAACTCGTTTTGTGACATTTGGTTGTGCCTAAGTCTCTTGTTGAGTATGTATGTGCCTCTATTTAAATGTAGAGCAGCACGGAAGCGGTTTGCTTGAAGGTCGCTGCTACTGCGCGTTCCAAAGACCTAATTCGGATCATGGCAACATGGGTCATTGCTTGTCACGTGTTGCCATGTACGATCTGAAGCGCGTCAGAGTACACATTATGGACTTTGCACCGTCCTTAAGTCGTACGCATAAGATCTAATGTCGTGCTGCAAGCATGCTGACTAAACGCTACCCCACATTAAATGTTTCACAAAATCATAAATAGAAATCTTGAATGTCAGATGTAAAGGATGTACCTATTTGGCGACTAATAATTCACTTTCAATTATAAGTGAGAATTTCAATAAGTCGCTCATTAAATGCAAAACAGACGCAATCCCAAATAACTTTATTTAACAGGACGGCCAAAAAAAAAACAAAAAAAAAATTAATTGAAGTAATTTTTTTTAAAAAGCTTATCTATTAGTGTTATACACCATTAAACTGGAACCATCTATCAAAAAAATCATAAAAAATACCTCAAATCGTTTTATTTATTTTTTTGTTTTCACGTCCTGTAAAATAAAGGTACATATTTGAGATTGCGTCTGTTTTGCATTTAATGAGCAAAGTATTATGTATTATTGTAAGCATGATATGACAGTAAACGTAACTATTTACAATTTCATCGGGATAGTTATACCGTGAAAATTTAATAAATCAAAACAAAATTAAATACTGCAACACAAATTATAAATTGATAATAACATATTTTGAAGAATATGTAAGATTTATCTGAATAACTTAATATATAATATGTGCGCTCCTTACAAACTTCTTCGTTCAACAACCGTCGCAATACGCGATGTGAAGGCCACATTATCGCCTCCACTGATAAAATACGCCAATTGTTATCTGTACAGGCGTCGAGGTGACTTCCGCGTACCTCTCACGGCCACTGTAATTACTTTGTTAATTAGAGTCGTCATTCGTCGCCAGGAAAGACTCTCTTTGTGTTAATAATTCGCTTCCTTTTATCCTTACTCGCCTCAGGAACATCCCATGAATAGCCATCCTTTATCTAGTCTTACCATTTCATTGTTTCATACGTTTGGAGTTTCCTAGATCAGAATCGGCTATAAATATGTCGCTATGATATCTAACCTAACTAAATGAAAATAGTTGAGTTATGCAACGAGAAGTCTATTATTTTATCTAAACTGATAATTTTTTGATAACGATTAAAATTCTTTACATTCTGAAAACTATCCTTGAACATTATACATATATTCTATGCCGCATTCAACTTGCTTATCTGAGTTGATACTGATGGATAAGACGGTAGGCACGAAATCTGACGTCGAATCGTCCGGGAGCGTGTTGTATCTTGCATGAAGTATCGGAACGATAAGTGTATCGCAATCGATACACTATCGCGCGTATGCCTGCGCAGGCGCTGCCGGCGCTCACGTGAGAGTAGGGTTACCAGGTGGAAAAAAATCTTGGTGAAAAGAGATGCAAAAGCCCTAACTGTACATCACGCTGAGAAAAAAAATAACAAACTTTTGTTTGTTAATGTTTGTTAGAATAAAACTGATACGATTGATAAAACCAATGACATCGGTGGTCACGAACGATTAGATGGAGATTTGCTTCTAATGCATATAACTTGTTAAATTTTTGAGCAATTTTTTTTTCAAGAGTACATTCTTTATAATTCAATTTTTATGTTAATCATGATTATCAAGTTATATGACCAAAATATTTCTCATGCATATTACAGTATATTCCAAACTGACATCATACATTCACCATACTCTGGTTGTCTAACGTAATGAACATATCCGAAAGAAGTTTAAGATACTGTTTCTTCTTAACTTCTGATTCTCTTCGAAGGTCAAGGTTTCTATGGTGACTCTTAGGATATCTCTAGATTTGTCCTGAGATATCTAAGATTAGAACAAATCTTGTGTTATGGTAACCCTACGTGAGAGCAGGAGCTGGGCGCGTGCGCAACGTGACCGCTAACCGCGAACACGACAATTTGTTTGCTTAGCCTTTGCCAGACCTTGGCGGCAAGTGAGTGCTTGCTGTAGGCATGAGACGCCATATGCATGCCTTCACACGTCAGCTGAGGCAGCACGTGAGGAGATAGCAGTTTCCTAGTTATTACAAAAATATATGCGCATAAATTAATGTGAGATACATTAATGAAGTTAACAAAATGAGAACAAACTTATATGCTTTTTGGAGACCCTTCTCATAGATTTATTAATAGCAAAGAAATATTTCATCACGCACTTACGCATTTCCTGTTTAAAATACGCCTCTGTTTACTTGACCTAATTTTTAACAGCAATCAGTAGCGTTATCCCCAATGTACACACAAGTCCAATTTATTGTTAAAATTAAAATAATGGCATTACATGCGGCATAAACAAGATATTAAAATGTTTTGGAAGTGTTTACCACAAAATCGCCACAAATAGTGAGTAGGTACAGTTGCGGCATCATTGCCGGCCGGCACGCGTGTAGCAGTTAGCGACAAACCTACCGCACTTGTTCGCTATTTTTTTACTATCGGTGCTCATTTTATCTTTCAGAGGTAACAGTAAACAACGGGCACAAGTTTTGACGTAAGCCCAAGGTTCTCGCACACATTGTGTTCGGCTCGGCCGAATAGTGGCGCGGCCTTCGCGCGCTATATTTAAAACGCGGAAGACATTGCGGTACTAGAAGCGCGCGGATCACTCCTGCTGGTAAACAGTTACATTAGGAGTGTAAATGTGATCGCAGCTCTGGCACTAGAGCAAAACTGGTCCTACTGAGAGCGTCACGCACCGCGCGCGTGGCAAACGCCCGATTACACTCTGTACTGCGACCTCCATTTGGTATGCCACACTCGTTTAAATAGGCCACTGACAATTTAATTTGGTCAACACAACTAATGTTCTTCTTTGGTGTGATAGTCGCGCTGTTAGATAAAATAAAACTTATAATTACATTACAATAAATGTGTGGTCCTTAGCGCCGGATGTCATTTCTTACTACATTCAATTCAAAAAGTTTTTTCCAGCACAAACTTGCGATTACAAATAAAATGTTTTGAAATTGGCGTGACATAACATTTTGGTGTCATTAGCCTTTCCGTAGTAATGTCTGTAGTAACGATTACGTTCGATTGTAACAATAGGAACGCATAATCTACATAAACATAAATAATTAAGCGGACAACCGCCCAAAATGGCCTTTTTAATGTGCTAATGTATGGTATGG
Organism: Glyphodes pyloalis; assembly: GCA_037074685.1. Classification (NCBI taxonomy): domain Eukaryota; kingdom Metazoa; phylum Arthropoda; class Insecta; order Lepidoptera; family Crambidae; genus Glyphodes; species Glyphodes pyloalis. Next base: position 1,842,403 of record JAYKKO010000015.1, on the reverse strand, counting down.
TACATCCGGTTCGCAGGACCGGTCGCGACCCCAGCCCTGCGCGTACGCAAGCCCAGCGCCGGACTACGCCTTTGTCAACCAATTACCGGGCAATTTAGAACGCATTACACGACGGCAGATAATAGACGATAAGAGCTTCGGTGCTCTGGACATTATTAAGATTATCAATGGCATTGGTAACTCGTCAATCTCGTCGTAAATTAAAGACATCAAAGAATTCGGAAATCCATGTGTCATTAATTTTCCTCGAAAGCGTATTTGTTAAAATAAATGAGAAGGGAAGAAGAATAGTAAATTATGGTTCATGTTACGTTTTAAAATACACTTGATTATCTCATAACCTTTATAGATAGTCAAGGTACGTACACGTGACTGTTTATTTTCCATCGGATATCATTTGTATATTTTCCACAGTGCTGAACGGAAACAAACGGAAAATTACATAATGAACTAAACAGCCTCGAACGCACGCTATTCCTTCAGGGAATACTTGACGATACGATTTTAATTCAGCATAATGGAAATGTTCATTGAAATTTCTTGCTGATTGTAATCTTCACAATATGCTTTTAAATCGCTAACAATCATGTTAGTGAATTCTACGACTTTAGATTTTTTTACATTCCGGGTTCAAACTACTCAAGATGAGACAAAGTGCAATTTGCATCACGATACTATCATAAAATACACGTAAACAGTCATTAAAAATCACTTAGGTCTGCCAACAAAACAAGGAAATTAAACGTTGCGGCCAGATATTCCAGCAAGAATGAAAAATTAAAACACTACTTTTCAATTAAAACGTACAAATCAAATCTAACGTCGTCATCATACCAAACGTTTTTAATGATGACATCTTTTTTGGATGTAGTGTAGATTGTTTTCATCTTAAATGGTGTGTTTTTATTTTCTTATAATAATGTATAATGGCCCTTGTAATGAAAAACCTACAATTTGAAGGATAATACAGATTGATAAATGTTTCACCTGATTTTATGTTCTACCATCTGGCAGTGAACACATCTCACAATGTGACTGACGACGCGATTGCAGTATCGAACTGGGCCGCGAATGTGGGCCGCGCACACACTTGATTGGCCCAAATACACAATTCGTCGCATTACCCTCCAATATCGGAGGCTCATCAAACCATCCTTAAATTGTGTTAATGTGTTTCAATGTTAAATTAATGAGGCAATGATTGCTAGCCTTTATAAAAAGTTTGATACGATTATCTTGTTCTTAGATACCTATTCTTCGTGGGTTTACCCAAAATAATCAAATTATTTGTACATAATTTATTTATTTGATTAAAAACTTACGAATATCATCCATGATTGAGGATTGATCAACGAGATTTACCATAAATCCATGTACAGTCAAAATCAAAGTGAAGCCATCGTACGTGTTCGATAATTTATTGATCGAGCGAGTAACTGGAACGGTAGCTATAATAGCTTATTCGAGTACTAGTGAGATCGGGTTGTGCAATAGCGAAAATGGGTTAGAACGATCCACGAGTGACCCAGTTGCAGCGATTACATTGGGTACCCGCTCCTTTGTGCCGCGCGGTGATACAGCGAACTCTAAATAAGTCATTTCGTTTGCTTTGCCTCATTTGAATGTTAACTGCACTTACACGTCTTTACAACAAAGGAGTAGATACAGGAACGGAATTGAGATTCTGCGAAACTATTAAATTTCAGTAAAATACAATTCAATTTTACTTTTCGATAATCCTGCTAGCAGAATATGAAATAAATATTCTTAGGTGCTAGTATCTAACATTATTATACCTTATCAATGACTGCATCTATTTTAATGTATCGTAAGCCTGGGCAAAGCCTTTAAAGCTATAGAGCTGGTTAAGGTTTTCCTTTGAGGAATAATTGTATTATATGCTTATATTTAGAAAAACAATGTAGATTCATAAGCTTTACCGTCCTGTGACTTGAACAGGCAAATAAATAAATCATCTTAAATCAAAAAGTCAATCTAAACGCTTACAATACTAAAATCCCAGTGGTAATTCCCTAGACCTATATTTTGCTAGGACACTTGCATGTTGTATAATCTAAACAAAAGATTTGATTTGGTAAATTAAAAGTTCTATGAGCTCTGTTTTTGAACGAAAAAAAAATGATATAAGAAACTTAACACAAAACGAGTAAACTTTAAGCTGACGCTTCAAGTTCATCAGGTTTCAGTTTCAAGAAATTATACAAACAAGTTTAACAGGCCTGATTTTAAATATTATAATTTTTAAATGTTGTAGACATCAAAGGTTAAACCTCCAAAAACGGCAGTGGCCAGTAATTTTCACACTTTTAAAATGGAATCGAATCGAAGTCGTGTTTCACGGGCGGATAGCGTCATCATGAGGCCCGCGCGAACTTCAATGTTGTTGTCGCTCTATCTCGCTCTGCGGTCATCGCCCCACACGGCTCCCTCGTTCTAATAACCCTACTCGTATCTTTCAAATTATCATTTCGCGTAAAGGCAACCGGCATCGTCACCACGCACGTCGCAAATTAATTGGCTATCAAATCAAAGCGCGGACGCGGATCGGGCGCCATAAGGTTCATGTACCCTATCCTTGCGACCTTGGTACGGTCAAGCACCCCGTCGACGAAGACATTGACCAGTATTCGGCGGGTACGTCCACCAGCTGTGGCTACGGTCATTATGGGTGTGTAACCACATTGGGCAATTACTTCTGCTACCTTGCACAATTAAAGTGAACAAAGGAAGTGCTACGGTTACTGTTTGCGTGCGACACGACAGTTCGCGGGTGGTAGTTTTTTGATTGATGGCCATTCGGCATTTGCCAATGATTGTGGCCTCGCAATATCTCTTGATCCTCTTACCAACAATAAAAAATAATTTCCAATCCTTATAACAACTTTAATATTCTCTACTATATTTGTATGCATGAAGTTGTTAAATAGGTTGTTATCTAAAAATATCAGCAGAATTACTCGCTCGCTATTATGAATTACCTCTACTTGAAAGCATCGAGCGAGATGAGTATATCTTGAGGCAAAACGCGTGTAGTTGAGTCGGCAGATAGATGGGGAGCAATGCGTTTTTTTAACCCGCATCGACAGGGCAATGACATCGCAGCCGGGGCACTGTCCGTTCTTGACAGTTCAAATGTTTACACTTCGCATCTCAAAAGGATAGCATGATTACTTACACCGACTAATCTAAATTATGAGATTTTCTACTTGTCTTCTCAATTATTTTAAAACCCACTTACCGTTAGCGAGCACGGTGGCGATGACGTCAAACATTCTCTATTAAAATAACTGAGAGATAGAGGTGCACAAAAAATATTCCGTCGCTTTAGTTTTAATGTGTCAGCGCTTTAAAAGTTGAGGTATTGTTTGTAAGTGGGTTCGTAATGACAAAATTACATAGCTATATGCGGCAGCGAGTATCGCCGGCTGGAACAATGGAGCGACGAGTTCATCAGACGCGATAATGAGTAGTCCCGCGGGTTCAACAAACTTCCCATTTTACAAGTAAAATCGTGTTTATGCGATTTCGTGTGCGTAACACGAATTTTTTATTCTAGAATATAAATCGCTCGGGTGTTTGCCAAAACTTGTTATGTCACCGTGATTCAATTCCGCGGCCAGGTCTGAGACGGGATCTGCGCGTCTCCATCGGATGATTAGGTTTATTCGCAGCGAGTCATTAAACCGGCATTGGCGGCGCACCGCAAGTTAAAGAGGAAAAAGTGAAATTGTAACAAGTCAGAACCTGCAGGGGTCAGTGCCCAGGCGGTCCTCCACTGCGATTGGCGACTGCCCCACTCGGCTGATTCATCACTCCTGGATACCACCTCGCGGGCGTGAATCACGTTATATGCGTTTATTGCACGACTGGTCGGCTGCTCTGGTAATAGGCTAATCGTTTCATAAATGGATAATGAAGAGACAGCGCGCTAGAGCCGATGACGCACTTTCACGCAGCAGCGCGCAACGCTGCGCCGTCGTTGACGTGCTTCACCTTTGACACTCACGTGCAACTGGATTACGCCGTACAATGTTACAACTAGGTACTCATTGAAAATGAACGCCCTTGAATAAAAAATATTGTTAAAAATTACCAAAAAAGAAGATGACAGGTGTCGTCACCAAATAATATGGGATCACGTACAAGTATTTGCTAATTTATAATCTACTAAATTAATTAGTTTAAATTTAATAACCACCGGGATAGTTAAAACTTTTTCAAGAAACTTAATTGCTCTATTTGCATTATAACGCCTTATTAAAAATAAGCCAGTTGCAATTCTTGCAAGCTGAATATATAGGTATCGTTCGTGTTTTGATCTGTTATTGTGAATGCATTGTTTATATGTGTATAAATGTGTGTGTGTGTGCCGGCGTAGGCAGAGTGAAGTGAAAAACATGAAGTGACGAGGGGTAGAGCCGGCGGGGCGCGGGGCGGGGGCAGGCCGAGGGGAATGTTTTGGATCCGAGTTCAATGCATCCACGACGCCACCTGTAGAATATTCTTTGTGTAGCCACACTCGACCGTGTATTGCTTCTTCAATCCATTTGCTATACCGTACTATGCCCTACAATAAACATGTTGTATCGCGCACCTTTTATCTAGCCCGTAATTATTTTTCAATCTCCGCTATGCTCCGCCTATCTTTGCGAGATCAGGAAGCAATAAAACGACATTTAATTGCGTTTTATTAAGCCGAATCGAATGTAGACATTTCTTAGTTTTGAACTGATCGTGTCAAACTAATTTTGAGGCCCACCAGGGGGTCAGAGAAAGAATGGGTGTAAGTAGTAGGGGTAAGCCGTCGTAGGTTCACTGACCTGCAATGCTTTTAGTCCCTTAGCTCCATGGGGTGCCATTGCCACTGCATGGCACATTTTGCGCCCTCTCGCTCAGTCACACCGCTATCTATCTCATCTAACTCCTTTGTGTGACTTTCGGTATTTATCAAGCTAGTTAAGCGTTATCCAAATACCGTATTGAACTAGTGAGATTGAAATATGGTTGAGCCTAGTTGCTTTTGTACTAAAAATGTAGAGGTTATTTATTGAACAAAATTGCATTAATACTAAAGGTTTCGACACAGAGACAATAAAAAATCTTAACTTCCTGTCAGAGAGTGTCAGCATTATATCGACAACTGTCAAAGTAATACTGGAGCCGTTCAGTATTCGATAATTGAAGGCGCTCTTTTTCGATGACGTCAGATTTAAAACAAAATGGCGCATGCTTTTCAAACTTGAATATTTCACGTTGCAAATCTATGACGAGGATTTCGTATCCAGTAATCTTTATTCTAAACGGAAACGCCGTCCATTTTCTAATGCTTACTTTTTAAACAGCATCGAGAAAAGTTTGTTAGTAAACACGTATGAGGGACAATAGATTGTTTTGAAACAAAGCTTACCCACCGGGTTGGCCACGTGACAGCCTCCGTATATCTCCTGAGCTGCCATCTGCATATTCAACTAGCGTGTTATTTACGCGCAATTTATTATATTCGTATGTTTATTGATAATTGAGCGTGTAAACAACATAAAGTCCAAGTCCGCAGCTGCCTATCTATGCGCTGTGATGAAATAGTGCAAAGTTGGAACGTGTACTAAGATTATCAATTTATAATGAATTAAGATTTCGAAAGTATATGACTATGATCCAAAGAGATATGGTTTCTTTAAGGGTTTCGGAGGACAGATGGCAATCACTCCTAAAAATTAATCACCAGGCTTCGTAATAGAAGTACCTACTACCAGGATACACGCTAAAAGAAAAAAAACTAATTAAGATTTAGTAAAACTTAGTTTAAAAAAACTTTTAAATTACAATATTAGATTCCCTTTTTAAATTGTATACATTAATTTATGCAATTGTATACATTAACAAAAATTAATACGAAATGATAGTGTTTTTGAGCTATTTCTAAAGGTTTGTCGGTCACTAAATAATGACTGACTCGACATTATTACAACTCGTAGACTTAGAGTGTCTGCTTTAGATTAAAATGTTCTCGACAGCACTTGCAATCTGTACCCCCAATTTACTAAATGTAAAATCCCTTTATACCGGCATAGTAACTGAATTTATAGTCTTGCTATTGCGGACGGGCGTTTCTAGCCAGTGCCAAAACTGCATACTTCTCACTTCGTACATTTCTTAATTATTGGCTCTTCAATTGCATTAATGTTACAGCACATTTGAGATTACGTACGGCTATAAACTGCCGTTATGCAATAATGCTGAAAGGCAAACGATTATTTTCACTTAGAGGTTGGTCGGAAGCGCGTGTAAAGATAAGGTTGTTTTTAAAATAGCAACGTGACGCAATACTACGTTTTAGTGTACGTATAAGCTCAAAGAAGTATGTAATATTCATAACGTTTTTCACGATTAACGTTTGTTAACGTTTTGTGTTCCTGTGTCGACGCGATGGGCAGGCATTACGTAGCAGCTCGTAGCATTGAAGCTTTGTCGTAGCTCGGCTTTTGTAATTACTACGATTTTAACTCCTCGCTCTCAAACTAGTTGGACTATTTCGATGTTATTTAGCAGGGGCATTAGAAGTGAGATGTTTATTTCTGTGATGTGTCCAATACTACCGCCCGTCTGCTCAGCCTGCCTCCACCAACACTCCCGAAGCGACACGCACACAACGTAAGAAAGTACCGGCCGGCACCACGCAGCACACAACACATCAGCCTTTAAATGGCGTCTTCCTCATTCGTTTCTAACGTTAGAGCGAGATGACACGAAAACAACTTATCTGACCGCGTACTTGAAGTATAAATAAGGAAGGTCACGCCGGCGAGACAGACTTATGCCGCGCCGCTAGCGGAAAGGAGACGCAATGAAAACAAATCAATATCATCTCGGCGTTTCGCAGTAGAAAGAGACGGCGCAACAACAAACCGGCATTTTATGCCGGTTCGTTATTCATACTATACAGTTATACGAATATGTACCTTGCTAGTGAGTGCTTGGATATAGATTTCGGTAGCGCATAAGTTGTTTACGGTCTTAGAAACAAGAACGTAATTATTTTCTTGATGGTACCGTTGTGAAATTTTATGGGTTTATTCCACGGAGCATTTTTATTTTTATACAGTCGCAAACGAATTTTCTTTTAACGAAGAAAAACTTGATAAAAATAAAAGTGATGTAAAATGCTCAATTAATTATTATGTAGGTACAAACCAAATTCCCGCATTGTGTTAAAATTGAATTACGGTTCATTGTTACGGTAGAGCTGTGCGGTCGCGCATCATTACACGTGTTACAGCTGTGTTACTGTATTTGTACAAAGCGATAGAGTATTATGATCTCTGTATCATATAATCGACTTGTGTTATCATAGCGTTGTCAACCATTTGTTACATAATAGACATTTATTTGTTAATCATTTGATATTATGTTTGAACATAAGTTTAACCATTTAAAGACACTTTATTTATTTTCTGTTCTTTGCGTACAAAACAGTTTGTATTTTACTATCTAGGTATAGTCTGTGCTATAACATCGTAGAGCACTTCCCCTCCCCTCAACTGCACTACACGTGTAAACGTCTCTACCAATGGCATCCCCCTCACAAATGCGTTAGTTTATGGAAAAAATCTTAAAACCATTTCTTTTCATCTTTAAATCCATATTATAATTTATATTTTGTCATATCAAAATCGATTAATTTTTTCTATACAAATATGTATGTACTTATTATGCAAAAAGTAACGTTTAATAGTTCACCATTAAAAACTAAAAGCGTATAATTCCAAAATTTCCCTAATTGCATAATCTATTAAACCGTTTACTCATCAATTTCCTTGCCTGAGAAACTCCCTTTACTGTAAGCGAAAAAAAAACTTCCACGCAATCACGCATTCACTTTTGGCGCCGAAACACGCCGCCCGTAGAAGCATCGTTCCATCTCTACGTTCAAACCACCAGCCAATCAGAGTACAGCAACCGAACAAAGCGTTACCAGTTTGATACACAAAACTCGCGACACACTTCAAATTCAACGGCCCACGTAACTGCTAACAACGACTTCTATCGAAATATTGGGCGACTGGAAACTTACCATAAACAAAAGCCATTCTGTTTTTAAATTAACATTGACGCCCGAATCTCACCATTACATTTTTTTTAATACAGAGTTCTCGTACTCTTGAAGTTTAAATAAAAAAGCATGAATTTAAAAATATAAAAAGACTTGACAAAAGAAAACAATTATACTTATAAGTATTTTATTTGTTTTTTTTGTTTACGTTTATTGCAAATTGTACACAAATCATCATTTATTGTGTGAAATGAACCAATAAATGAAATATTTAAATTGACCGATCAATTTATATATTACATTCACATAAATTGATAGTCAGAAAACAACAGTTCGAATAAAATGCAAAGTTCAAGGCTCACTGGCACCAAACCTTTAATATTAGCAGTAAAAACAGTCTAGCTGGCGAGGCAGTGGTACTTAATAGAAGTAGATGCACCGAGGCGCAGTGCACACAGATGCATCGCCGGCACGTGTATCGTGTGCGCACGGCACACACCCACGCCCCGGTGCAACCGGCGAGCTTACACAGATCGGGACCGCACCGCTAATCAAGAACTAATACACAAAGAACGCAACCCCACTACTACAGATAAAGATGATGATCTTCGTCAAATATTAGCGGTCTTATTTTATTTAAAAAGTAACTGACCCCACAGACATTGCCCTGTCTTAACAACGACTATTTAATTCGAATTGGTATTCGCCGGCGACGACATAATAGTATTCTTAAATGATCAAATTTTCCGCACAATTGTTTTATATTTTTCTTTCATAAGAACCTTATCCTGACAATACGGTCCAACCGTTCACGCGTGATGGCGTGACCAAGGGAAATGGGGATTTATTTTCAAAAAAATAAAGCAGATGCACCAAATTTTCTTTTATAATCGAATTCAAAAAAGGAAGAGGTTGTAGGTTAGGCTACATGGCTAGATGTGTTTATTTATAAGTAGATATGTTTACCAATTAAAAAAAATTCATGGTACTTTCTATCATAACTTATTTTTATAATTCGACGTAAGTTTGTCTGAAACAGTAGACGTTAAACATATTAAAATACTCAGTGTTTCTTGGATCATTGTGATCACGCTATTCAAAACACCGCCAACACAAGGGGTGCATTATAAAACTAACTACATATTACGTTAGCGTGCCTTTTGTTTCATGCGGCGCAGGGATTAGCGCGCCCGAGCTGCGTTACTCACTTTTTATGTATGTGTTTTTCTAATCTAATTATGTATTTAGTTCGCGCACGAAGAATAACATGAATGAAACAGATCTGGAACCAAAGTAGTTCTTATTATTTGTTTTTTTTTCCAGAACCTGACAATATGGCTTCCATACGCAGTTCATAACTATCTAGTATATGATTTAGCAAATATTGGTCAAAATATTTGAAATAAAATATAATTTCCATTTGTAAAATGTAATATAATTACTTATCAGTGCAATTAACACCTCGTTAGTCAGGTATCTATTATAGTATCAGAACGTATCTGTATCCAAACATATTATTCTACCTATTACAAGTTTATTGAAAGTTAAAAGTAGGTCAGTGGTGCAGCGCAGGGAGGGTCCCCTAAAGCGGCAGCATCCCGCGTCACATCCCTCCTCCCCCGCCGCCCGCCTCCTCACCTCTTCGGAAGGAAAGGCATCCAATATTAAAATAGCAGAGTAGTCAAACAAAATCTCGAACCAATACTCGTATATCGGTCATAGATTCATGTAATCTTATATGACATGTTCAGAGCAAAAAGCGTCTCCTTTACCAGTTTCTTATAAGAAGCTTACGTTTCGGAGATTGCACATATTAAATGTTAAATACTTAGATATTTTATTTTTACTTTGTCATTTCGTTTTCGGTACATCAGTGATACCTTCTTACAAGGGCTATCAAACGTATGATGTGTGAAGAGGCAGGTCAGAATACTATTCTCTCAACTTTATAAGCTATTTTAAAAATAACACTATTCATTTTTTAAAATTAAGTATAGATAAATTACGTATTAATAAGTTTATTAAGGACGTAAGGGTAAAATTACTGAAAAAAGAACAAATTGGAAGCAAAACAATTTATTAATGCAGTTAAAATACGGACTCTGTAACTTAATCAAATTCATGACTCGAATTTGTTACCTATGATTATTCTTAGCACTTTCAAAAGCATTACTTTATGCAAATGGTTAAAAAACAAACGCATGCTTATTTTTATAGTGATCTAATATTTGCAACCCTATAAATCTAACAAAAATGAGTCATGGTGCGTATTCCCTTGAACGGAGTGCGAACCTTGATGGGTAACGTGACGCAGTATCGATCCGTGTTCTGCCGGTGTTCGAAGGACACTCAAAGGGCTGGTAAATGTCAAGTCAACCTGACTACAGTAGAATCACTCAGAAGTTCTACTAACACAATGGCAAAGGAACCCATCGAATGTTAACATCCTCCCAACTTCCAAACATATTATTATTAAGTTCCTACGTATTCCAGACATGTTCAGCCGAACAACATATTTTCAATATAATTACGTTCTCGATTCCTGTAATATGCGTCATAAGTAATGAATCATACGAATACAGCTAACAACGAGGTGAGCCATCGTCGAACCATAAAGGGAATCGACGAACTTATCTGTATCTTGAAGCCTTGCATGTCCACTTACTAATGTACCTTAGCTTTTGTGAAAATAATAACGACTGCAACCTGGACGGCACCAATTAAGCTAAGAAGTAGATAGGTATGCACTATGCAGTTAGGTTTGCCCTCAAATATGACAAAGGAACGCAACCTTCGCAGACCACCCTTGGCCGTGGTGGTGCGACCTAGATCGCAGTCCCCACGCCCCGCACCCCGCGCCGGGCTGCCCCCGACCTGACCTACTTATCCCACTGCACTTGATATAGCCTCCATTTGCAGGCGCAGAACAGCACCCAGTTTGCTCGCGCAACCTAATTCTCCAAAAGTCCCTGACACAGCTCCGATGTGCAAGGTTCAACCTATTTATGGACTATTCTAGGCATTGCAACTGCAGCTACCATTTTGAATTTCATTTACACGTTTGCAAGGATGTCGGGACCTAGATATTTGCAGCGAATGTTTGCTTTTAGTCTGAATAACGAGCGAATATTCTTCTGAAACAAAACGACAACTCGAAGTATGAAGACGTTACGTCACTCAGATCTAATTATAACATCGAGCGGCATGGCAACAGGACGGTTGTCAGTGGCAGCTCAGCCCGGGTGTCCAAAATAATGTGGCATTGGGCAGAAGGTCGATGCAGAATCTTTGGCAAGCCGCACAACTGCGGCCTCGAGCGCTTGCGCGCCTCTATCGCACCTTCAAACGATTCATTGCATTTCGGTTCATGTAGCACCTACCTAAAAACCAGTACGCTAATATTCCACGGCCAAGCAAGCAATACAATAATAATAGCTTTAACGTATCATCATTGTATTCAGTCATATTTTGCATTTCCCAGATAAATAAAGATGTTTTGCTGCACGCTGGCAGTTATACCTACATGGGATGTGATAACGATGTGTGGAACATGAAATGGGTAAACAAGCTGAACCCCACTTCGTGAATTCCGTTTACATTGGCCCGCAACAAAGCCATTGTATTTCCTGAGAATCATCGTCGATTTGTACCGTGTGCCGTTTTATTAGTGCACGTTACTATGTAGATGCAGTGATGGTCACGGTATGCGGGCGTGGCGCAGGAGGGCGGTGTTGCGCCATCAGCAAGGCCGCGCTACCGACCTAGAACAGTTTCCGTCTCTGTTCGTTTGTTATCTGGCAATATTCAATACATAGTAAACGTATTGTTTTTGATGAAAGACGCTCGCGGCGACCTTGCCAATTTTCCGGAGAGCAATTGTTACCTAAAAATCGCTAGTCTCCAAGTTCCTTGTTTCAAAACCTTCAGAATCGATTAACAGTATGGTCATGTTTTAACTTAAATTTACCAAGTAGGTAATATAAGATTGAAAACGAAACTTATCTGCAGGCTACAACATGATATTTTCAGTATTTTAGTAACAAATAAAATATGTTTATCGCGGAAAGCATAATATTATTCTTAATTCTCGTTGTGACCTTAAAAATAATACGGTAGCAATAAATGGTATTAAAACGAGTTTTTTTTATGGAATGACTTTTCTTTGTTTCAGATCAATAGTGTAGTATATCAGTGCACTTGGCGAGGCTGCGGATTCTCCATTAACACTTGTGCAGCCATTGAAGCTCACATAAGACACTCACATCTGGGGTAAGAATTTTGTATATTGTCACCATAGACTTCGTTCACTGAAAAAAGCTTGTGTAAATGACAAAAATACCGCAAGAGTAAAGAATTAGATCAAGTAAAAAAAATTACTTATTGTTATGGTAACAAATAAATTGTGTGTTTTACTCAGCTACATGAATTGTTTAATCTATGCAACTGCAGCTCTTGACTGAAACTCAAGGTTTCAAGCCGTAAGTTATTATGCAATATCGGTATAACGTGCCGCGTTGAATGTGATTGGATGGGAGACAAATAATGTATTTAACTGGCACGTGCGGTAGGGTCACGTGTAATCAGATGCACGTGTAGTGCAATAATAAATTGCACAACTAGCCAGCTGGCGGGCTTGCACATTGCACTGCATATTTCTTATAAAATAGGTAACATATTTAAATACCCATTTGTGTCGTTATTTCGTTACTAAATATTATTGTCAGTGACGTATCGACTGTATTTTGTCATTGTAGTTGGTGTCAAAAGAAAAGTTTTATAAAAAATTTCTTACATTATTTTAATATCATAGTTCTACAATAATAAAAAGAGATTTTTTTAACAAAGTGCCTAAATATTTTAGTTCTAATATTTTACCTCTTTATATTTATTGATAATATTGATTAGTGATTAACATTTTAATGGCGTGGTAAAAAGAAAAAGAAGAAATGAAAATGAACAGCGACAATTGACTCCGTTGCAACTATCGTAAGCATAAACGGTTAGAGACTGAAAGGCCGTCTCTTGGTGACCCGGAAGCGAATGCTTGGCGACAAGGTTGCGAGTACCGCGCGAGCAAGGCCGCCTGCCACCCGGCGGTTACGTAACCCTGCCCTGCTAAATGACGACGATATATCTACGTATACGCGCCTCGTAATCGACTCCGACTGGCATAAAGTTTACGGCAGAACGGAACCGAGGAAACGTTCTTAACCTTTCCCAGTTGAACCTTTCCAATTTACAAGCTGCCCTTTTAAACAGTAGTTCTTGAAATCCTTTCTCAATTTGTTAACTTACATTACTGGTTTATTCCAATGATTGCGTTAATTTAACGAGTTGATCACGCATTACAAACGACTAGTCTCCCAAGAAATGATCTGTCACCAGTATTGAACACGTTACTATCTCAAGGACAAATATCAACGCTACACAAACAAAGTAACTTATTAGTAATACGATTTGCAGGCCAAAGAAAGAGGGGGAAAGTGACCATGAAGAGGAGTTCTACTACACAGAGCGCGAGGTGCCGACGCCCGCGCCCCCGCCCACGCTGTCCCACCGAGACATGTGCAGGCCGCCCCACGAGGACCCGGAGTACCAGCGTCAGCTCGTTGGCTCGTACAGGTACCGACTCCACCCACATCTAAAGATTAAACATATATCTTAAGTTTTAAAATATCTGAAGGTCTTGGAAATTATAGTAGTAAGTTGTGAAAATATTGTTTCATTTCTGTCACTGACACTGTGTTTTGTCTGCAAATAGTTTTTAAAGGCTTTGGAGAAATTATGTTTAGAATAAATTTAGTAGTGCATTAATGGTACCTTTAGATCAAACGTTCCACGTTGGGCACCGATATTAATATTGGCGCCCGACATGGGGCAAGGCTAGAATTTTAAATTTAAATAAAATTTTCTTGAAGCACATTGTATTCATTTATTGAATTATTAACTTTATTGCTACAAGTACCCTAACAAGGCAGGCAAATATGCCGGTTAAATTGTTAACCGGCTACAACACTGACCTTTATTTAACTGGTTTATGTCAGTTTTATTTAAAAACCGTTATGATTATTTGTTCAAATTTAAGTCTTCTCTATTCCAGGCAAGTACTCTCAACCATGCAGAATGGGTCCGCTAGGCCTATAAGCATTCCTGTTACGCATTCCTGGAACAGCTCACACTCACCGGTAAGTTATTTTTGGTTTTGCTTCTTACAGGCCTAGCATGCACCACGAGTAAATTTTATCGCGCTCTTAAGATATGTCAAAATCAATGCGTCAACTACCGATTGGCTGAAAAAACGAGTAGGTACTATCACCCAATTAACGGTATAGAAACTTTTGTCGTCTCATGCGAGAAATTTGACGTATTGCTCATTGTAGACCTATCTTTCCCCGTGATTGTATTTTACTCTCACAAAAGGGATACAACATGTAAATGATATAAGTGACATGATATTATTTTTGTCGACAGAAGCACATGAGGCTATCGAGTGCGAGCGGGTCCCCGAGCAGCCCCGGCCGGCGTCCGCGCTCCGACAACAAGAAGTGCCGCAAAGTGTACGGCATGGACCAGCGCGACCTCTGGTGCACCCAATGCAAGTGGAAGAAAGCGTGTACGCGTTTCGGCGACTAGCGCGTGCGCCGTGCCTATGGGCGCTTCACCACACATCTCAAAAACTTTTACTAAAACTCGCCAGAACTGACTTTTACAAAGCGTGCGCGAGGACTAATAGTGCGTGACTCGTAATTAGATTAAGCAGATATATTATGAATGAAATGTTTTTATTTAATATAAACAGAGAAAGTTAATATTAATATAAATAATTATATTGGATATGAATCGCGAAGGAGACATATTTTTGCTCTTCAAATGTGGCTCGTATTTTGACTGCATAATATGGACATTGCCCACGTATTTTTGTAGCGCAGTAGATTCGCCTTTACTGTGACATGCATGCGGAGTCGCGTGTCGCTCTCAGCTGCAGACTGTGAATATTAGCTGTAAGGATATATTTATAAGGTTCGACTGACGCAGCTCAGTGTGGAAACATTTGCGAGCACGCGGCGCGGACTGCCTGGAACAGTCAGTCCATAAAGGTAATTAATTCCATGAAACCCAACTCTCGTTCTAACAATTGTCGAATAAACTTTAACGTACCTACATACATTATTTTGTGATACCTGAATTACATTTTCGAATACATAAAGTTGAAATTATTCTTAAAATGACTAACCTACACAAATATGTTTGAGATTTAGTTGAGAAGTCATTTACTGTATTTTTATAAATCGCCTAAACTAGTATCGTCAATTTTGCAATAGCTATGCTTAAAAGAAAATATGTATATTTTTGTAAACTATCCTTCGCTTCGTAGACGCATAAAGTATAGAAGACGTTTCAAATATTATTAAGTCAGTATATTCCGTCCACATTTTCGAATGTGCTTTAGAAAGTACCTACGTATTGAGCGCATGTAAATGTTTTCACACTATTCTCGACCGAGCGAGTAGTAGGTAAGCGCTTTACTTTTCAACCAGCAACAAAAAAGTGAAGGTATAAATAATAAAGATCAAAAATACTTCCATATTTTTGTTGCTGACGGTACGACCAAACTAGGTACCATACAGCGCTGCTTGCTCCTCCGGTCAATATTATACTCGACTCGGTATAATATTCCAGTCGAAAACCTTTCAGTGATAATAATCACTATATATGAAATGTATATTGACTGAATTACTAGATAATAATGAAACAAAACTATGTTTTATGAATTAGTCTTATAAGCTATCTCAGATTCGACGAAAAGACTACAAATCACGTTTTAGACTTAAATTTTTATGAACATATCTATGTGGTATACAAATTGTGGTCTTCAACAATGAGACAATACTCAGCATCGGTCGCGCAGAGTTTGGAAGAGGTTGGAGTTCCGCGGCATTGCTTTTGAAATGACGAGATGCACTTGCAACTGATACACCTGTGACACGCGACACCTGACGTTCACCGGCTACACTTGGGAGAGCAGGTCAGGTCGCTGTTGCATCAACTTGTCGCGGACATCCACCCCAGGACGAAGGATAAAGATAATGGAATTTGACGGTACCTAACATCACGAGAACGAACCCCGAACGAGCAAGGGAGAACAAAATACATCACGTGAGAAATACCACTGTGATTACAAGGAGGGCTTTATGTACATATTGGACATCTATCTTAGAGTCTTGTGACCTTCGAGTTTCGCGTCCAATACCGCCTACTGTACATATGCTTCAATTCCTCCTTTATAGGAATACTGAAATGTAGACATGTGATAAGGGATCGAGACGCAAGGCAGAAGGACGATTGAAATAAAAAGTGAAGGCGATGCGAGCTGCAATATTATATTTTAAGTATTATAAAAGGAAGATTAAATTTGTAAATAATAATTATTATAATTACACTATGGAATAAATTAATGATGAATTATGAATATATACTTTATCTTATTCAAAAATGAAAGCAATGTTTGGGATGTGTACATAAAATATTACTTATAATATGAATAGTATTGTTACTTAATTAACGTGATCGTTTAAATCGAAACATTTTGTACGGTGGCATAATTACGTGTGTTAAGCTAAAGTTTATGAGATATATTTGAAGTCTAGTAACAGTAAACGAGTTGGAATCCTGTTTGCGTTGAACACATCACAGCGCGGTATTTCAGATCCAATAGCAGTTACCAAGGTTCGTTGTTATATTTAATGTCTTACATAATAAGTGAATATTATAAATTCAAATATTTTTAATAATTGCATAATTCTACAAAATTTTAAAGTTACGTTTACAAAATGGAAATGTGCCAATCATTTAATGGATTAGTAAGTTTCTTTCTGCAAATGTTTTGGATATCTTTTCGGTTCACACTTCCGTTTATATCTTATTATCCATGTATGTTTTGAGCATAATGCATCGATGTTTATGATAAGATAGATAATAGCACACACGCGCCCTAAAACAGTTAAGTCATGATTGTTTTGAGAAATCATGACCAATGGGCACTATCACTAGGCCTATTTGATCTCGGTGCTGACTCATTAATAACCACAAAACGCACAACTACAATAAATTTTGCTTATATTAGGTGATTGGATCGATCTGGGACAGTGAACAAACAGCTGTCATATTTTTTATCGTCACACAAATCTCTTAACTTTTTCGTTTTGAACAAACCCAAATATAAGTACAAAAAGTTCACTGCCTCAATTCCTTAAATACAAATATACGTAACACGGATTGTCTTCTATCTAACTAGTTATTTGCACACAGGACGTATTTGGTCATTCTTATACAAATAATAAACGAAAATGAATTTATTGAGATCAATCAAAAGTAGGATATTAATTAAAACTTTTTGACGGAATACGGTTTCTAGATGTTCATAACAATTTAGATCTCACCAAACATTATAAAATTAGATCTGACAAGATATCAGCTGGTGTAGATTGAATTGGAGTAAGAACGTAACGCAAACAGCACGTTAAACAAAAGTGATGACTATATCTTAGTTTAGGTACATTGTTTTGAGACCCAAAGAAATGTTTTTTGATTCAGAATAATATTGAAAAACATCGAAAATATTTTCGTGGAATATTTTCTTGCCAAAATTTATTATTTTAACAGTTACAGGGTGCTTCCCGCTGATATCATTTAAAAGACGAAATTCATAACCAAGTGCTATACAAAGTATGTATATTGTATTACTCTACGTGACGTACCTGCGAATATTACCAAATATACATTTTCATTGCAATAATGGTTGTGATAAAACATCATGAAAGTTGTCATATTAGCCAATTCTATCTTACCTGTGTTTGAAGCAACGAAACACCGCGCTCCAAAAACCAAAATGATCACTAAAGTTAGTTTGTATAATATATGTTTAGCAAAACAACTCAGCTAGCGATTTGACAACTGCCATATTGTAAGGATCTAGATATAACAGCGGCTTAGATTGTAATATAGAAATAGATATTTTTAAGTTGAAGTCATAATAATAGTATTTAATAGATAATATTAGATACAGTTACAATACTTAGTTAATTTTGTTACGTTTTTAGTTATTTTTACTGATATTTCTCTATACAGTGAAGCTAAATATGTTACATTGCTTTTGCTTTCTGGTGATTACAATCGTGTCGTTAACACGATGAGATCTCTAATTGACATTTCACTAGTGAAGGCTTCATTCGCCCTTGAAGCTTTATGCCGTGACAGATATTCTGCATCGCTGAGAATCTTTTCAGTGGTAACGATTTAATTTCACTGAAATACTTTGTACACATTCGGTAATACTAATAAAATAAGATTCTCGAACTATTTTTATAAATTAATTCAATATTTTCACTTTAAATTTAGTTAGTTACATACCTACATGTTGCATTATAAACAACCCTTAGCAAACGTCCGTCGAATATAGTGCAGCCTATATTGCAAGGATGCATTGTAGATCCTTCAACATAATAAGTATACCGATCTCAATTTATATTCGAAGCTATTAGAGTTACGTATCATAAATCATAGATTTTTTTCTTATTTTATGTAACTTATATTAGAACTTAGTTGAATTTTTATTATTATGAATAAAGACACTTTATTTTTACTAAAATGTAAATATGTTTACTTATTAATTTATTTAGCCAAAATTTTGCTCAATTTATATGCACTCAACACCAAAGTCATAATATTAAAAAGTAAAATGTAAACATATCAGTACAAACGAGCATAATTGAAAGAAATTCATTTATGTTTAACCCTTACACCGCCAAAATTTATATTCAGGATTGCATAATCTTAATTCATTGGATACATGAAATGAGAGTTCGCAAAGACCATATCCCGCCCGACTAATCGTGTAAACGAGGCTGCGCACGCGCCGCGTAACACTGGCCGCTAGTCGACCTCTAAGTCGTATTCGTATATGGTTCGTTCGATATCATTACTGTATTATTGATTCATTTATTACTGAATAGTATGTTTAACATAATGTTATTTTTAGGCACAGGTAATAATATATTAATAACATAACCGATTAAATGCCAGAATTAATTTTAAGAAACATAAGGATACACGCGATCCTCATCTTCGTACTTAGGTCATTGTCATAAAACCTATACTTATATTGCGTAAAGAATAACCATCTTGTACAATTTCATTTATATAATTGTTTTATTTTTAAATGCTTTGAGCTACCTTTTTGAACAAGTGCTTTTTATCATCACAACAGGAACGAAACAGACACATAATACTTAGGATATAAATAAGGCTGTCATCTGCAAAATCAGGAAACTAAAATATGAGGCTTAATTCGTAAGGTTTTCGGTGTTTATCAATTATATGCCTTTCGAGTATCAGCTTACCATGATAGGTTTGTGTTGGGATCCGACCATACATGTATAGTTATACCCATGGGCCAGGGAAATTGCTACGAACGAGATCCCTGCGTAAGCTTGGCACCGATGACAGCCATCCTCACTTTCTTGGTATTCTTAAATTGTGTATGTACGTATGTATGTAAATTGTGCCTCTCCTGCTATCCTAATTAGTTTCTGTACAAACGTCATTCATGTAAATATGTAAATTCGCAATAATTATGGTGTTTTCAAAGTTGAACATGGTATTGCCATAGTACGTACGGGTTCATAAAACCAATACATGCTGGCTTCTCAATTTAATGAACAATATAAACATCATACCGCTGTAAGTTAGCATATTTTCTTAAATACGGATAAATGTAATCCTTTAACAAATCGTGAAATTAGAATCACTTCAAACTCTTTCAGTATGTTTAGTATATTAATGAATAATTTGAAGTTATCGTTAGTACCTAAACTAGCATGTATTTTTCTCTACATTACTTATATAGATTTACGGCACTATTATTTCATGTTACTTATAATACCTGTATGCGAAAATATAAAGTTGTAATATTATTGTTTAATTGTAATTTGGTTCGGATGAGTTCATACATCAATTTGTAAATAAATTGTAATAGTTTACTTTCCTATTACATACTGAACATGATGTGGGCAATAAATATTCATGAAAATATGTCTCCTGCTTTAGATAAGTAGACTTCTTACTCGCAATACAGCGTGACGGAGCACAACAGTCTATACTTGACAGTTTAATTTGTACCTACCTATAGACAATTGCTTTAGTTAAGATTAATGAACAGATGCATTATTCCTTTACAACTTCTCAGTTACACTTTGTGCTCCAATATGCTGTGTAACTTGAATGGACCTTAATGTTAAGTTTGTGTTATGGTGATGTTGTAAGTTCTTTCAACGCATTGGTTTTTGTAGATGATTTTTTTAAAACATATTGTTTCTTAATGCAATCCCTACATACATATATATACAGCATTTTAATTGGACTACGAAGTCACCTGTAGACCTATGTTTAGACAGCGAATAAAATATTTATGTACAGTGCTCTTGTGTCAAATGAAATTATTTCTGTTCAATAGAATGTATAGTGTCATAGTTGTGCCTCCGAGCCGGGATTTATCGATGCGTCATCATATGAATGGTTACCAGTAGTTTTAAGGTTGCAAGCAACATTAAGATCAAAGAATGTTGTATCGAGACGTTGCTCTTCGTTGCTCCATCGTTTAGTTGTCAATATCACAGCAGTTTTTACCGCGACTGTCAGCTTTAACATGTTCGTTGAATATCTCAAAGCAACGCTCATCAGTTTCATCTCACATAATATACAATTTCATGTTCAAAATTTTTCGACTTGTCTACAATGTTTGTGGTAGAAACTAGCTGGCAGTTACTCTACTGTGATATTAATAATTCTATTTATTATTTTCTAGATTATTATTTATCTTAATGTTGAACGTGAGCGTGTGTTAATATTTTACTGATATCATGTTAGATTAGGCACTGTTATTTTATAATGTACCTAATGTGAAAAGGTCCAGAATGTGTTCCAATGATTGATTTATGAAGTATAGATATTACAATTATATAAATTACCTATTGAAATGTTTATGTTGATGTTTTGAAATGATAATGTTGGATAAAAGTAAAACTTATAAAATAAAGTTGTTAGTATTCTACAAAAGAAAATAAATATGTATCATATGAGCATCACAAAATTAAACGACGTTCATTCGTATCGCACACTAAGCTCTCTATAGTGTTATGCATTTCAAGCGAACGAATTATGACTGTGAACGTACCTACTCATACATGTTGTACCACGGTGAAACAAAAGAAAATGTTATTATTTTATTACGTGCTACCAACTCGTAGTACATTATTTGCCTGATATATTATACCTCAATAAGTTTAGTATGGATATATTGTGTGTCTTAAAATATATTTCGATTATTAGAATCACGGTGGCATTATTTTTCATTCCTTTTCAAATATTCTCTAACTACGTTTTACCAAAAGGTATCCTGTTATACCCTTTGTTATCATGAATACTGTCAAAAGTAAATAAAACATCAAACTAATAATGATAACAGCATTATAAGTACTTAGGTATCTATTAAATTTAAATGATACCTAATAAATAGAGTCAAAATGTTTTATATCATAACTCCTTTAACAATATTATGAACAGAAATGAAGAATGTTAAATGGAACAACTCTAGACCTAAATTAATTTATTTCAAATCGTGTTATTTTATTCATTGATTATTATATATTTACAAATATAAACATTAGATTTTAATAAATTTTGTTTTTATTACTTCTCCTATGATGAATGACGTCAACTAAATTTAACACTCGCATTAAACCAACTACTATACCTACCTACCATATAACAGAACATGGCATGGCCTGGCCGTTAAGACAGGGTCATTTAAGGCTCGTCCTAAAAATATTTTGCTCATAATATATGAGAATAGCCACCAGTTATCTGCATCACTCAATTCTTCAAAGGCGCTACCTCCCTTTTATGCTGGGCAAACGTACCTACACCTAAAATGACGATACCTACTTTGCGCAGAGCGGCAATCGCCTAAAAAGCGAAAGACCGCGAGTTCGATTCTCGGTCTGGTCAATATGGAGAATTAAATGTTCTAAGTTGACTTCGGCCTGGGTGTGCTGGGTGAAAGTGACACACGTAGTTAGTAGGTAACCGTCACCTGCTACTCATAACACTCAACAATTGGACTTCCTTATCTTGAGACCAGCCTGTAGGTAATAGATTTAAGGCGTAGGTATTTTTGCTTCAACAAATAAATAATACTGGCTGATGATACAGCGTATCAAAGTTTAGTGGAGTGTTTTCACTATTTCATAAAAACTGTATGAAGAAGTAACGTCGCAGTAAAATTCAACGTAATGTAGGTACCTATCCGAGTTAATTTTTGTTCACGTGATAAAAGAATTAATCTTAACTATTACTTACTACTACTTTGTAAATAGACAAACCGAAAAGTATTGTTACTGGAATTCCTGGAATGGTGTAGCTTAGATTGACACATAGCATTAGCTCAGAAAGGATTTTTGAGAAGAGAAATTCACCCCATAAGGTCAAGAAACGGGAAAACAAATTCCCGTGACGCCTGCTTATCTTATTTAAAGGTACGTCAAGGGAAACACTTGAAGCTCAATAATAGATCTTAATCACATGAGATAAGGTCGGTGCAAAGTTCAAAGTGTGTAGTCTCAGGTACTTTTATCCGTACGTACCTATGATTCTGATCTTGGTTGCACGCTGCAATGGTTATGCCATAGAACTATAAGCTCGATTTATTTTTTAAAGTTTTTTTCATTGCATTCTGAGCTTCGCATCACAATCGTTGCTGCAACACAGCGGCAACATTGTTACGCAGCAGTGTCGCCCCGGCGACGTGCCGGACTGTCGCGACCTATCATCAGTAGCGTAACACTGCTTAACATACTATCAAATAAAATGGTTATATAAGTGTCTACCAAACATTTCATAGCCAAGAATCAATAAATTCGAAATTAAATTAATAGTTCTTGTTTAAAAAATACTATTTAAAACATAGCCAATCTATATACATAAAAGAAAGTCGTGTTAGTTACACTATTTATAACTCAAGAACGGCTGAACCGATAAGTCTGAAAATTAGTGGCGAGGTAGTTTAGAACCAGGAGAAGGACATAGGATACTTTTTTATTCTTTTTTTCTTTTTTTTTTGAAGTCTGCTCATTTATTTCCTCTAAGGCGAAACGAAGTTCGCCGGGACCGCTAGTAGTATTTTAAATATTCAAATTATTATTCGTTTCAAACAATCGATATTGCAAATCTTTCTCGCTTACAAAGAGCCACGCGACATAATTTTATCGCACTCTTAACAAATATCAATAGCGATAAAATTCAGAGCGTCAGTTGCTGATTGGCTTGAAGTACAAGTGACGTGTGGTGTGATGTCAGCCAATCTACAGCACCCATGGACCAGTATCTACAGTACCTATCTCAGACCAAAGAGTTTCTTTTCTCATTAGTACCTATAGAACCCATGGACTTAATTTAATAGAACCATACTTTTTATAACTTCATTTTTTATTCAACTTTCTGGAAAAAAAACGATTCTAGCACTTTTACTCATCGAATTAAGCAAAATATCATAAAGGGGAAAATACATATTTATACATATTTATTATATTAGGTTACCTAACCACGATTCTAACAACATATTATTTTATATACTTTTCATACATAATTCGTAAGATATTGCTATTTTGATGCCACGCGCCACCTAAGTAATAAATCACTCATAAAGCATTTGACAGATGCGCCAAATCGGCCATTTTGACAGGGACTGAGGAGAGGATATTTCTTTTCTCATTGACGTTTGTCGTCTCATGCGAGAAATTTGACGTATTTCGCATTTTTTTTTTCATGAACTCTGTCCCGCGTTTCTTAGAACGCGGTGGTTCCGCCAATGTCAAGTGTTTAGAGAGGCACGATTTAATAGAAACAGCGCAGTTACACAAAGTCTAAGAAATAAATGATACATTACAGATAAACATAATAACAATTATAATTTAATTTCATATAGACTAATATATTTACACAAATACTTAATGCATACGGGAGAAGAAAGAGTTAGAAGATAATTAAGCGTATTTCGCATGCTACTAGGGATGTCATGCAGGCCTAGGATGCGCAATACGTCAACTTTATCGCATGAGACGACAAAAGTTTCTGTACCGTTGATTGGGTGATAGTCAACCGTGCTCGTAATTTTCTATCAGCAGTTGACGCATTGATTTTGACATTTCTTACGAGCACGATAAAATTTTCTCTCTCGGCGCTCAGCTCAGCTCATGGACTTAGTTTATTATACTACGTCCATGGCTCAGCTTAATATAATAAGTCCATGGGTTGTCTGTACTGTGTGTGACTGATGGCTTGATCTGTGGTGGAAATTCTTGTCTGTGTCCGTAAGTGACAGATGGTAGACAAATATTTTTTGTGAATCACAAAATTTGCTTAGTTTTGCAAAGTTATTGATTTCTTTCTTGTCAGTGAAAATAAACTTACATGCAAAGTGCCATACGATTTATAAATAGTATCATAACTAAACGTAACCAGTAACGATGGGTGCAGTGTTAGGCCTTTGTTCGGCTGCTCAGGTATGATTCTCGTTTTTCGAATCCTGGTTTATTGAGAGTATTATTTGCTTTTTGACCTTACCCAAGTAATTATTTCTCATTAAGGTGTTACTCAATGAAAAAGTAAATTTATTATTAATTTGTGCTCTTTTACATGTTATTACCTGGCCAGTATATTGACACAATCACTGGTTGTTGACCTAATGCTTATCTGATCTGGTTTATAACTCAAAACATGATAACATGACCCCTAGAAAAGATTTCTATGCTTATTTACTGTGAAACAAAAGAAGTTTCTGTATGTTTCTGCTGATAACAAATCACTTTAGTGCCAGAGTAAACAGTAATTTAATTAAGCTTTGTGCTAGTTTTCTTCAATCAAAATGTCTAGTAATCATTCTACAACAAATCTCACGCATATCAATGCATAATTAAATAGATGTATAAATCCCCATTATTTACAGAATTCAGTTACTGTAAAGATAACAACTTTAAATTTTACCAAAGAAAAAATCCAGACACAATAAGAAATCAATGGTTTCTTGGCATACCAATGAGTCATTGGGATTTTGAGTGTGTAGATGAGTACAATAGTAATTGGTTGTTTTTTTTTAAGATAAACTATATTGAAATGTACCTATATAGTTTTGATAGACATTTAAAGTGTCAATTGACTAGCCAGTCACAATGCGTATTGACAAATAAAAAAGAATCATTTGTCTGGATTTGTTAGTTCGGAAAAATAAGTTAAAGGGTTTAATGGGAAGAAAAACACTAAATACTAATCAAAATAAAAGACTTAGGACTTTGGGATCAAAAGCGTTTCAAAAGGGAATGAGAGAGAACAAAAAAGACAGATGAAGTATGATAGTGATTTGATTCTATCCGGAATAAAAAGGATTAAACAATGGCCTCAAAGACAACAGCACATTTAGAACAATAAACTAAATTATAACTGGGAAAGCTGTTTTATTGGCTACCTTAATCTCACATCAATGAGGCTGGTAAGGCAGCAGTCCAGTACCCATTTTTGTATGTTCAACATTCTAATGAACACACAGTAGGTTTTAGATAAGTTTGTTTCCTATCTTGACCTGAGCGAGAAAGTAATGTGAGAGAAATCGCGCTTTCGGCGCCATTGCACCACCAAGGTTGTAGAATAATAGTTTGCAAGGCTGTTTGATTGTAATTTTTTCTTAGAGAACAAAAGGCGCTTGATTTTAACAATTTACTGTGAAACAATGTTACATTTTCCCTATTCATGTCATTTGTTTCATTAGGTATTTAAATGAGCTTCTTTCTGTGAGTCAACCTTGAGAAATCCTAATGATACAGTTAAACTCTACTAAATAGTTACATTTTGTGCAGTATGACCGCTTAGATTATTTCTTAAAGTATGTTCACATTATGTATTTAGTACAGGTAGGTTCATTAGTAGGTTGTATCCCAAAAAATATATAAATGGTATGTGTGAAATATGACCTGAATGAAGAGATGGGAATAGTTCAGTCATGGCTCATCAAAGAGAGAAGTAAAATAATATTAATAGTAGATGTGACCCACCTTAAATAACTTGGAAACTTGGTGTAAAATGATGATGAATAGTATATTGATGCCTGAACAGGATAGGTAATGCCTGGGTTTAAAATACAATGACAAAATTATACATTTTGCATGGTGCTTTAAAGTAAGTAAACTTTTGTTGTAGCTGTTTGTCTGCTATACATGAATATAGTTTTATTTCTTTTCTAACACGTCCAAATTCATAGTAATTTTACTTCAAAAAAGTAAAATTCAGTGAACTTAGGGATTTTTCCATGGTCTGTTGCCAGTCCCGAGCGAGTTAATTTTATAATTAGATATTAAAAAATAAACGACTACTTCTCTTATTTGTAACATAATTTAAATTTTAATTCTAGCATTATTATTTTTGTAGTTAATCTACATTCTAGCTGCAACCTTTTTTCCCATATAGAACTAAACTAATCGATTGAAAGGAAAATAACACCCCTGAGAACTACTTGAATATTTTCACAATTAAACAAAATTTATAAATAAACCAAATATAAATTTCATGGCAATGGTCTTTGCTTCTTTTTGCATATATTTGAAATAGCCAGAATTAATCAATTAAATAGTTCAACGTGTTTGAAGAAGACCCAAAATCGCTGTTTTTAAGAGTAGAAGCAAAATATCTCAGAAATAATATGTGATAGAAGTATTTTAAAGCCAGAATTGGCTTCCTTATGCCATTTTTAGCTAAAAACAGCTATTGGTTTGCGTGCACCAAAATCATTGTTGACCTGTGTTATTAAATAAAATCAGTTATACAATGAAAAAAATAATATTGATTTAACAAATGAAAACTTGATGATGAGTCAGGACATCAAATTTCATAGAGATAATTTTATGTGACTAACTCATAAAAACTGCAAATGGTTGACATTGTGCCTAAATTTAATATTTATAAACAATAAAAGAAAAAATATGTCTTGATTTTTTTTGTAACATAGGTAACTATTAACTATTGTACAAAAAAATGTTATCCATCTAAGCTAAAAGAGGATGGCCAAGCCCTAACAATTTGGCAAACGGGGTAATTAATTTTACCCAGTCCTGTTTTATCTGTGTACACATGCACTTTGGATTTTGCACTACACTTATGTCAACCACAAAAGATCTAATATTGAACTGTTACCTCAACATGCCACTTACCATACACTAATAATGAGGAAAGTTGTATTGATTTTATTTCTTTTGGGTATGCATGTTTGTAACGAATGAACTTAAAACTCTCTGCCGATTTTAAAAATTCTTTCGCCAGTGGAAAACTACACCCACTCTAAGTAACATAGGCCTTATTCATGTACCTAACTGTGAAGGGAAATAAATGATTTATGATAAATGATTTAGGATTATGATGATTATTTTATAGCTAGTAAAGACTAACTCCACGCGTCTGATACCATACTGCAGCCAAATAACAATGCTACTATTTATATAATTGCTATATGGTGCTACATTAGTAGCAGGGGTCACGTCTTCAAGGTACCAGTAACAGCTTTTATTATGCTGTACTTGTCGCCCTTGAGCCAGGACCTGATTACCACTTGACATCAGGTGGGATGAGGTCAATCTTCAAGTGCAATATGAAATGTAATGTTTCTAGCTGGCATGCTGCTGTGGGAGCGCAGCATGCTCGCTGTGCTGTTCGGCGTGCCCCTCGTGCGCCAACTCCACTTCCACGCGACTCATGTACACCGTCATGCTGCTGTTAGTGATGATCGCCGCCTGCATCACTCTCGCGCCCGGCTTGCAAACCGAATTACAGAAGGTGAGTCCATCTGTGTTTTAGATTAAGTTCCATACTAATATAATAAATGCGAAAGTAACTCTGTCTGTTTGCGTGTCTGTCCAGCTTTCACGCCTAAACCACTGAACCGATTTTGATGAAATTTGGTATAGTTATACGTTGAACCTCTAGAACGGACATAGGCTAAAATATTAGGGGAAATAGGAATATTCTACCTTAATAAGATGCCTTCATTCATAAATCTTGCCAGTAAGTAGTTTGTAACAAGTAAGTTTGTGATACATTAAGATAGAAACACGAATGAATTAGTTTAGTGAATACAATACAATTCTAATAAGGATTAAATGCCACACAAAATGTTCTTACTACATACCACTATTAATTAATCAAAAAATTCTTGACACTCTGTATGATAAACTTATGTAACCCATTGAAATATTGATTATAGTTTTGTTTTTAGTGCTCGTAATATTTACACAAATAATATTGCTTAATATTTTCCAGGTACCGTTTTGTGAAAATTCTACAGCAGTTGTGCCCGATACTCTGAAAGTTGATTGTGGTAAAGCAGTTGGCTTCTTGGCTGTATACAGGTAAAAATAATGTATATAGTATGTTGGTATCCCTACCTACTACTCTACTGCCTGTTTTTGAACGCATTGTTGTCTATTAGAGGATTAAATAACGACAGTGAAGTACCAATAGCATTTAATTAATAACATCTTCATATTAAATACTACTTGTGTCCCGAGACTTTGTTCATCGTCTAATGCTGATATTAAAGTATAGTATAATTTTAATCTAGTACCTATCTGGTCTATCTGCCAAGTTTCTTTCAAAACCATTTCATGGTTTTTTTAATAACAGAAACAATCAACAACCCATCCAACCAATCCTTTATAAAAAAATCTAAATCATTACTAAACGAAAAAATCTCACCATGTTTCAGAATCTGTTTCGCAACATGTCTATTCTTCGTACTAATGGCCTGCATAATGATTGGAGTCAGATCATCCAAAGATCCTCGAGCAGGAATTCAGAATGGGTAAGTTTATAGTATGGTAACACTTGTCATTCCCTGTGACTATCATTTACATACTACCGATATAACAATAGCTGTACCATTTATAGTCAAAACAAACGCTTCTTTTTCTCGAATAATTTCAGGTATCTTTAAAATGTCAGCGTTATTCAATTGGTTTAAATTACATTTTGACAGACAGCTACTGACTGCAGTCGTCCAGCAATTTTCCTTGCTGCGGATTTCCCAGTGGATAATTTTTATTAGTGAGAGAAGAGAAATTGGCTTTTCAGTGCCGAGTTCTTGGTAATACAATGGGAATATTATGATTCAACTTATCAATGTGTACTTCTTGTAATTTAGCTAAGCACGTCGGGACTCCCTGACGTAATGCTCAGAATCGATTAAGAATATTTATACGACCGCTCATGTGTACACCGACGGACTTATTAATAAAAACTTAGACATATTTTTAATATGAGACGACTAGTTTGAAAAGTTGAACGTTATTGTTTTTTTTAATATAATTAGGTTAAAATCTATCCTAAATGAAATCGTCACCCTTACCTTGAAGGATAACCCTGCTACTAATGTACCATCCCCCAGGAGCTCTAGAAACCCACGCAGGAACACAACAACACCGTAGTGATTGTTATTTGGCTACGGTCTTTTGTAAGGTGGAGGTATTTCACCAGTCGGGCTGCTCCATTTCGAGCGATAAATCGCTGTGCCCTACCTCTTAATCTCTCCTCTTGTTTTCTCCCGTTATCCAGTTTCTGGGGCATCAAGTACATGCTAGTGATTGGCGGCATAATAGGTGCGTTCTTCATCCCCGAGGGCCAGTTCGCGTCCACGTGGATGGTGTTCGGCATGATCGGAGGCTTCTGCTTCATAGTCATCCAGCTCGTACTGATAGTAGACTTCGCGCATTGCTGGGCCGAGAGATGGGTTTGTGAGTACATTGGTTATCAACTTTAAAAGAGTTAATATATATAGTTTCAAGTACAAAAAGGAAGAACAAAATGTTTGTTAATATCGACTTTTTCATTGATTTTGAAAAAAACCATTAGGTACTTAGTTTAAATCAGTTATTAAATAGTAGATCATGCGATATGTTTTGAATCGTCCATATTGTAATTTATTATGTGAGCTACGTGTGAGTGTAAATCATAAATAACTCCGACCGTGTTTCTCCGATTGAAAAATCTCCGAATAGTCGTTTCGCCGAAGATCATTTGAACGTGCATTCGTTTTGTCATTTAATAGTTCTACGAACACTCGTATCGCCGATAGTCATATTAAATAGTAGATAGGTAATCATTTCGCTATTTGATATTTAGCCGATAATTTGTTTCGCCGTAAGTAAATTCATATACATATGCTCTGCAGTCTCTTGAAATTTCAAAATAAATTAAAAAACCGTAGAAGTGAATTTTGTTTCATACAAAACAATTATTATCTTATACTATACATCTTATAAATATATTGAAACTGTATACCTTCACATGAAGGTAAACAGTTTCAATATATTTACCGTTGTCATTGCAATGAACTGATAACCGTTTCTTGAAAATTATCTTTGATTGTTTGACATTGTTTAATTAGTGAAAATAAGAAATATTGGACAACATCTAATACATTGCTCATTCTCTAGTAAATAGCTAAAACGCTTGAAATACAGAAATCGGAAACAACGCATTACCACAACACACACACCTGAGACAACAGATAAGTTAATTTTCCATGTTGACCCGATTTGGAATCGAACCTTAGACCTTAGAGCGCGTCGCCAAAATCCGGCCTGCTCGCATCTCGGCTACGAAGTCCGTCATTTGAATTAAAGTGTGTTATATGTTTGACGTGTCTGTGTGTGTGTATCTGTCTATGGCATCGCAGCCCGAACGAATGAACCTATTTCGATTTAGATTCTTTGTTTGAAAGATTAATAAGTCGGGAGTGTTCTTGGCTACGTTTGACAAAAATCAATTCAAGATGGCGGTAGTCACAAAATTATGGATTGCATGTTTTAACACAACTTCCACAATATGGGTATCATATAAAAGGGCTTAACTTGCAGAATATATTCATAAACAAATTTTAAATTCAAGATAGCCACCGCAACTTTTTTTTGTCACAACTCCCTCAATATATGTATCAAATAAAAGGGTATTTTTCACACATTTTTGTGTCGGGTCGGTTTTTGAAATGTTTATTCGTTGTGTATGACAGCGAACTACGAGGAGTCCGAGTCTCGCGTGTGGTACTCTGCGCTGCTGTTCTCAATGCTCGCGTGCTTCGCGCTGGCGCTCACAGGCATCGTGCTGCTCTACTTGTTCTATACTAAGGTCAGTTTACGGCTTTCCACTGTAAATTGTTCGAATTCTTTACATGGACATTCATTAGGATTCCATACTCAAAGGGTAAAAACGGAACCCTATTACTAAGACTTCGCGGTCTATCCGTTCGTCCGTCTGTCTGTAACCAGGCTGTATCTCAATAACCGTGATAAATAGAGAGTTAAAATTTTCACAGCTTATGTATTCTTGTTGCCGTTATAACAACAAATACTTAAAACCAAATATAATCATTAGTTTAGGGGGGCTCCCATACCTACAACAAATGTGAATTTTTTGCTCATTATTAATAAAAGATTTTGTAAGACGCTTGAAATATTCACAGATTTTTAAGTTGTATATTTACTTCAAAAATAAATAATTGTGTCTTTATGTTGAATAGATATTGGCCGGCTTTTGTTCTTCTGCCAGACCAACGCCCCCTTACCAATCTTGGTGTGTCAATACCTATAAATCTCAATACGCAAATCGCGTTGTAGAATGAGGGTGTTCGCGTACGAAAAATCCACTAGATGGCGATACGTAGGCGCGAGGTCCATGATTGGTTATGGCTTGCATGACATTGACATGTCTCTATGATATTTAAATCACCAATCGATAACAGTTGGATCGTACGTCTACGTATTGCCATCTAGTGGATTTTTCATGCGGAAACATCCTCATTGCATTGACCTTCATAGCTTGGTCAGCACCATCTGTCAGAATCTGTTAAAAGATCTCCATTACTACATCATCCCTCAAAGTTCCAGGTTCGCATATTTACCGCTAGTAGGCTGTTCCATTAATTTTTATCTTCAAGCGTTCTTACATGTCTATCCAGTAGTTTATTCATGTTGTGGAAATTAAGGCTATGCCAAATTCCCACAACACCGCCACTAAGGCGATGGAGATCGAACCGGGGCTTTTAGTGGGTAGTCCTGCTCTTTTGAGGGCAAACAGTCCCACACACGCCGTCACCCTCCCTCGGGTGTATCAAGCAGAGTTGCCACCCGTCCCGATTTTGGCGAGACAGTCCCGATTTCGAAGACAATGTCCCGCGTCCCGAAGACCTATCGATTTTGTCCTGATTTTTAACAATACGCGGTAGACTCCAATCAATTAATTTACTTCGCGGGTGGCTACTTGACAGTTTTTGAAAAAATATTGTAAAATGTGCGCCCGTTCATTTTATATCCCAAGCAATTCGATTTATCTGGAAATAATCTAAATAACCAGAGAAAAATAAGATTTTGTGTAACACATTTAAAAAGCGCGCGAAAACGCCTAGTCGCGTCATTGTTGCAATTGGCTACTTGACAGTTTTTGAAAAAGTATTGCAAAATGTGCGCCCGTTCATTTTATATCCCAAGCAATTCGAATTATCTGGAAAAAATGTAAATAACCAGAGAAAAATAAGATTTTGTGTAACACATTTAAAAAGCGCGCAAAAACGCCAAGTCATGTCACTGTTGAAATGATGACGTCAACGTTGTAGACAACGAACCGATACGCATAGGAACGACTTAATTTAGATAAACGGAAAATGTTTCAATAAATTCTTAATACGATTATAGACACAATAATTCAATTTAATCGGTAAAATAATCATTGTTTCGCCACATTAAAATAAATTATTTTCGCCGACAGCTGTCATTTCCGAATTGCAATGGTGGTTTCCGTTTCGGTTCTTTTGTTCCACAGATAAAAAAAGTAAAATTTATTTTGCAAAATTAAAATACTAACTATGCTTTTAATTATAAAATAAAAATGTAAAATTATTACTTTACTAATAAGCTAACATATCTAACACTTTTCATATTTTATTGTTAACACTGTCAAGTAGCCAATTATGACGTCAACGTCCTAGACAACGAACCGATACGCATAGGAACGACTTAATTAAGATAAACGGAAAATGTTTCAATAAATTCTTTATACGATTAGAGAAACAATAATTCAATTTAATCGGTAAAATAATCATTGTTTCGCCACATTAAAATAAATAATTTTCGCCGACAGCTGTCATTTCCGAATTGCAATGGTGGTTTCCGTTTCGATTCTTTTGTTCCACAGATAAAAAAACTAAAATTTATTTTGCAAAAATAAAATACTAACTATGCTTTTAATTAAAAAGTAAAAATGTAAAATGATTACTTAACTAATAAGCTAACATATCTAACACTTTTCATATTTTATTGTTAACACTGTCAAGTAGCCAAACTCAAAAAAGGCATTGTTTTCCTTCACTTTCCCTAGACTGTCTTCTAGGTCATATTTAGATTGGACTTAACTTCGGACGTCTCTGATGGATATCCCATCGTCTCGATTTTTTCTCCCTAAAGGTGGCAACCCTGGCTTCAAGACATTTCCCCCGTCAAAAAAAACTAGTTTATTCATAGAACATTTTAAATAATGATCTGTAAACAAAGCAAGGTTGCTTTGTTCCAGGTAATAGGTACCTACCTATTACCTGGTAAGTAGCTAGTAGTCAGAGTCAGGGCAATGTATTAATTGTATTGTTCCAGCCCAGCGGCTGCAACCTATCAAAGTTCTTCATTTCGATCAACCTGATATTGGTGGTGATAGCGAGCGCGGTGTCCATCCTGCCGGCGGTGCAGGAGCACCAGCCGCGCTCGGGGCTGCTGCAGTCGTCCGTCGTGGCGCTCTACGTGGTCTTCCTCACCTGGTCCGCCTTGTCCAACGCGAGCATCGAGTGCAACGGCATCAGCGGCGCCGCTGACCCGGTAAACATTTCTCGCCTCCTAATATATACTAATATTAGCTGGGCCGGCTTCATCCTTCGCGTGGAGTTCATACTTTCATGGTCGGTTTTTACTCCTAACTCTCTTAACATTCGAAATAAAAAGTAGTCCATATTAATCCGAGTTTCTAGCTGTATTCGTGCCAAATTTCATATATGTAACTTAAAAATTTAATATTTTTCCATACAAACTTATGTTCAAAACAATAAATAGCCTATGTCCGTTCTAGAGGCTCCTAACCTACACCAAATTTCATCAAAATCTATTCAGTGGTTTAGGCGTGAAAGCTAGACAGAGCATTCATATTATTATGAAGCTGAAGAGTTGATTTCTATTATATACCAAATTATAACTTTAGATGTTAGCGGACTAAAGGGCAACTTTAAGACGAGTTTAAGGCCCTATACGAAGCAATTGACATTATCCGTTTCGCGGCGAACCGCGCGCCATCTATTGAACGCATTTGGCATTAGCTCGTGCTAGCGCAGCACGAGTGAGCGGTGCTAGTACGAGCGAATGCCATGTAGTACTAATACAATAGAGACAGCATTGCGTACGTATTAATTTATTAAATGTTACTACTTTGTAATATTAGTAAGTACCAATAGATTATCAATTTTGTACTTTATTCGTTACATACATACAAACATATCGATGGCTCCAACGAATAAACGTGCAAACGAAAAACTACAACTTTTCAGGAAACCATAAAAACGTTTGAAATCACATTACTTTAATGACGTAATGAATAGATATATTTAATGTATAAATTATATTAAAGGTTAAACATATTTCAGCTCATATATTTTTTAAGAAAATAAATCTATCGATTTTATCAGTATTCAAGAAAAAACATATAATTTTATTATTCTAGTGAAAAATTTGTGACTTGTTAACAGAAATGTATCACTGCACGTTTATTCGTGTCATAAATTAAGCATAAACAAGTGTAGTAAAACGGTTCACGGTTATTCTACAGATTAGTAAAAGATAATAATTCTATATTAGGATAGCTGTATTAAAATTTTTGCGGTCTGCAATGAAGCATAACTAATAAAAGTAGCTTCCATTTTTACACGAATAATCGTGTCTTTTTTTTTTTAAAGGAGTTATTACCCAGAGGAAAGGTTAGACACAAGCGGCAGATTGATTTAACACGTTTATTTTGGTGTACTCAAAGAAACAATTATATTCAATAGACGCGTGTTTTGTTATTCATGTGATATGAAGGTATTTAATTTACCTACAATAAACGAATTTTGTGCTATAAAAGTCTTATTTTAAGTCCAAAATTTACAAAAAAAAATGTGTAGGCGTGTCATAGGCCATTAAAACGAAAAAAAAACGAAAAAAAATTTTTGGGCAAGAGCTCTTACGTACGAAAAATAACTTTACGTACTTTGTTTGAAATTATTGTTCTTGTGAGTCTTACAAAATGTCGTTGTAAAAATTGCAAAATAAAAAATTAAAAACTTCATTCTGTTTTCTCCATAGTGGGGGTTAGGTCCTGAGTGTGTTAATTCTTACTAGACAATTCCAAGCAGTCAATCATACCCCTATGACAATATATGACATTATTTGCCGTCTCTGTGTTTGCACTTACTCTGTTCATTATTTTCCGACTCGGTTGTGATATTTCGTCGACTCGCGTGCAATACCGCGTAATGACATTTACCCGTAAGTTCTAATTTAGATTGAAATAATATGAAATAACAGACAAATTTAATCTTTATGGCAAATGCTACATACGCGGTATTGCACGCGCGTCGACGATTTGCATTTTTGAGTTTCTCACTTGCCTAGAAACGTATAAATGATCAGTTTGGCTAATGTAAATAAGCAAAAATGCAGCCTAAGCAGCCTCCCAACAAAAAAATATTATTGTATTGTAAAATACTACAAAAAATATAATTTCAAAATGGAATTTTCACAATTCGAGCTGCGTTCTTGTACTAAACTCTTTTTATTTTAGCTCTTAGGTAATATTTATTTCTTTTCCTAACATTATTTCACTGTTATAGTCAATACAGACACAATTAACTAAAATCCCCTTACACTAGGTACACATCGGAGCGCCTGATATATTTATATCGGCAAATTTTTATATTTGAAAATAAACGGCGTTTGTGTTTTAAATGAATTATTTTAATAACTAATAGATTGTATCGAAAATGAAGAAGGCGGCGACCTCCGGAATCACAATCCTAACATGTTTTAGTAAAAATATTTCTTTCTAAATTTATATTTACAGAGTTTTGGAAGAAAAATAATTTAAGGATTTCAATTTTTATCATTTTTTTAAACTGGTATATTTTTTATATATTCATTTATTTTAAAATTTCAAGAAGGCGGCGACCTTGTAAAATATCTGAATAAACGTACAAAAAGTGATTTAATGCTTAGAATTACTTTAGGTCATAGTTCTAGTGAACAGAAATACATGAAGTTTCGCAAATTCTCTTCGTATTGGGCCTTAACTAATGTGAAAGCGTTGATAACATAACGTCCTTCGACATGTTATAGCAAAATGTCGCACATAGTTAAACAATGTTGTCATTTTACACTAGCTATTTACCCAATAAGCTGGCAAATAATCATAAAACAATCGGTCATTGATTAATAAATTTTACGATTATATCTTTAAGTTCTTCAAAATTGAACGGTTTCAATGTTTAATATTTATTATTATATTATAATTATATATTATACTATAACACGTTATAACTCTTTATAAATGCATTACCAGGACACTAAGCCGACATATTGGGTATGTATTAATATGGGGTGATGATAATATCTATTATTTTTTGTATATATAAATATATTTTAGTACTTATTTAAATAATGCACTTTTACATTCCTTATTCTACCTTTTTGTATATATTAAATATAAAAGTGTAGCTTATATTTCTTATTACGATTTTAAATGTTCATTTATTTAGTTTTATTCTGAAATAGTAGTTACAAGTATTTCGTTTTTGGTTCTTTTAAATTTTAATTGAGTATAAATATAATAATTGCATACCTGTGAAACTTATTTGTATTATAATCTTTTACAACACATTTTTGTTAGAGCAACACAGCTATACCCTACAACTTAGTTTAGTAATATCATGTATTACACTATTAGACAAACGTTTTCTCCATTTCGTGACACGCACCAAAAAATGTAAAGGTTTTAGATAAAATACTGTTGGCTGATTATGATACATGACACTGCTGCTTGTTGTTCATAAGCTTTGACGCACTCGTTTCAGTCTAGGTATACAATAAAAATCATAATATTTATAATTTATTATCATTCCATGTTATATACATGAAGGTTATTCATTGAAATTATAATACACTTGAAAAAATAGAGGCTCTAATTTGTAGTTTATCTCTTTTTTTTAAAACTACTTCTCACTTCTCAGTTTTATCGTTTTTACAATCCACTATTTGATACAGACTACTATATCATATAATTATTTCGTTTGTTATATTATCATCGGATTTAACATTCAATTATTCTACTTTTCCGGTCTGCTGTAAACACGTTTGCATCCTACAGTTAACGAATAGCGACGTATATTCCCCCCCCCCCCCCCCCCTCCACTTCGACTTAGATACACTGTACCATCATCCATTTTTATTTCTTTGGCGACCGAAAAGACATGTTTTTTATTGTATTTTGAAAATCGAACTGACGGACTAAATAAAATCATTGTTAATTAATAGTATCATCAATATCTATAACATTTGTACCTCACATAGTGCCGTATGTGACGAATTTCTTAGTAGGAAAAATATAATGTAATGAAAGCTACTAAGATAGATTACGAAATTAAGGTTGGAGTGTACGAAAGGATGCGTTAATGAAAATTTCGGCTTGTAAATAACGCCCTTATATTCATGATGACCAGCCACAGCAGGTGATTTTTATTTTGGTGGTTTGACAGGGACGCAAAAGGTAAATAAGCAACGATGTCAAAACAACCCTCCATTATTATAGTGGGAATTTATAGGTAGCAACGTTTGTATGGGACACTTTCTTCTAAATCCCCTATATTTACCTGAAACAGCGTTTTTGAAATACGAAAATAAAGGTCACAAATGTTAATGACCTAGGTCAAAGTCAATAATTTATACATTACGCGCCCTTTCGTACACTGTGACGAATGATTGAATTAGGTACGGTTTCCAAGTAGTAATGTGTGAATTCTCCGCAGTCTTCGTTCGACAAGCAGTCCGTGATCGGCCTGGTCATCTGGGTGTACAGCATGCTGTACTCCAGCATCCGCACCGCCTCGTCCTCGTCCAAGATCACAATGTCCGAGCACATCCTCGCTAAGGACGCCAATGGAGGTGATTATCGAGTTCACTTTACCTTTTTATGACGTTTTTCCTACATGTCGTTCGCTGTTTTGTAAAGATTATCGTAGTTAAATACGATTTGGAAGACTTTGCACTTTGTATCAAGTGAAATACAATGGACCATTGTAGAATTGTGAGTGGTTTAAGATTAACACCTGGTATGAAGTATGTACGTACAGTCAGCATCATTTGATAGTATCCAACTTGGTAACAAGTCACATTACACCATCGTGTATGTAAGTCAGATAGATAGTGAACTTAATGTGACAAGGTACTGAGTAGGATATAAACTAAAGTGGCTGACTGTATCTACAAATATTTTTAGGTGGTATTAATTTTGTCAGAAACGTGACTGATTTAAGTAGTCTTTATTAAAAAGCGAACGTTTTTTTATAAATTATTATCAATTGGCTACTTGACAGTGTTAACAATAAAATATGAAAAGTGTTAGATATGTTAGCTTATTAGTTAAGTAATCATTTCACATTTTTACTTTTTAATGAAAAGCATAGTTAGTATTTTATTTTTGCAAAATACATTTTAGTTTTTTTATCTGTGGAACAAAAGAACCGAAACGGAAACCACCATTGCAATTCGGAAATGACAGCTGTCGGCGAAAAATATTTATTTTAATCTGACGAAACAATGATTATTTTACCGATTAATTGAATTATTGTGTCTTTAATCGTATTAAGAATTTATTGAAACATTTTCCGTTTATCTAAAATAAGTCGTCCCTATGCGTATCGGTTCGTTGTCTAGGACGTTGACGTCATAATTGCAACAGTGACGTGACTTGGCGTTTTCGCACGCTTTTTAAATGTGTTACACAAAATCTTATTTTTCTTTGGTTATTTAGATTATTTCCAGATAAATCGATTTGCTTGGGATATAAAATGAACGGGCGCACATTTTACAATACTTTTTCAAAAACTGTCAAGTACCCAATTACCGCACAAAATGTGTTAACACACCAATTTCTATGCAACACACAAGGAAAGCACTACATACGTGCATCGCTAATTTTAAACAACACTTGTTCTATTCGTCTGGTAATTTTATTTTATGACTTGTTTTTGTTTTAATTATGATTATTTGGTGACACTAACTTTGTGCATTCATTGCGGGCGCGACGCGCGGCGGCGACCCGGCGTAAGGTCAAGGAGGGCTCATTGCTAACGAAGGTAACGCCATGACTGCATTAGCTTGCCCTCACATCATAACACTGTCGCCAGTAGTCTAGTGGGTTGGTGCTGTGTCGTTTAGGGACACGACGAGAAAAGTACCTTAGCATCTGCAGTGGTCAAATAGCCTTAGTCTCAAGTGAAGAGTACAGGAAAAAAAAAACAAGGAATGCCAATTTAAAAAATCGAGAAATGAGTTAAAAAATTGAAAATACAACCGGATCTGTTACAGTAAGGCATTCCAAGACCTATGGTGTGACTGCGTATGATTTTTTTTTTAATTTAAAAATGAAATAACAATCACAAAATTCGTAATCTATCATTGATGCAAGGTGAAAATACAGGAGTTAATGCAACTTTAGGTGTCTAGACCTCATTTTCGAATGTTATGTGGACAGTCCTTGTTTTTTTCCTGTAGTCTTCAAGTAATAGTGCTGTTTGAGAAATTCATATGCTTGGCTACTTTTTCAGTTGTTTGCACAGGCAATACTAATTTTGAAAGCTCTAAATGTGTGTATAAATTTTAAGACTTTCGCGTTCCATTTTAAACATTTAAAATAATTTAACGGGTCAAAACGCGACACCATTTTTATTTAGTAGTTAATAACTGTGACTGTCAGTCAGTCAGCTCGTGACCACGGTTAGTGCAACCTAACCGAAACGTCGGGCAGTATGTAGTTCGTATTAACTACTAAATAAAAATGGTGTCGCGTTTTGACCCGTTAAATTATTTTAAATCTCTAAATGTGTGTGCTCAACACGGTAAACATTTGCAGTGCAATATAAGTTCTTATGAACACGACATAAGGCCGTCCAAAGTGATTTTGACTGAATAAAAGCTCTAAAGAGTATATACAATTAATATTTCACTATAATTCTATTATTTGTTGATAAATAACAATTTCCTACATTGCTCGTTTCATTGCAGCATCGTTAATCCAATAAATTTTAGACGTAAACCTAATTTATGAATTCCATTACAAAACTACTGTATTTTTTATAAATTATTATTTCGTAATTTTAATTTCGGTTACGTATGAACATTATTTAAAAATATTTATCATGCAAATTTATGGGCAAAGAAGACACATATACATTTATTGCAGTCAAATTATGTATATTTGAGTGTATATTTTATATAGAAATTGTGTATAATTCGGTTCGGTTGATCGAATCATGTTAAATTCTGAAATATCTTATGCATTTCGTTTAACATTTTATTCAGACAAAATGTGAAATGTAAGGTAAGGAATATGAATGATAGTTATCTGGTCTTAACTAATTGTTAAATTTTTGTTTATATTCAATGTTGCTATTTGTGGGACTCATGGCTTGTGGTTAATCCAAGGATTTGTTGCGAATTGTGCTTATTTATTTGTTTGGTTGATTATTTCG
The DNA here is from genome assembly GCA_037074685.1 of Glyphodes pyloalis. Taxonomy (NCBI): domain Eukaryota; kingdom Metazoa; phylum Arthropoda; class Insecta; order Lepidoptera; family Crambidae; genus Glyphodes; species Glyphodes pyloalis. The sequence continues at coordinate 1,801,376 of JAYKKO010000015.1, read as the reverse complement.
TTCCTAGTATAGATGCCAGTCTCACATAAATATATGCCTAAGTAATAGCATAAAATAATAAGACATAGATACTAATTTTTATATTTTTAATCAGAAATAAATTAAATTTGTACATATTATTATTAATTAAAATAAAGATCATATTCAATTCATTCTACAGATAAGAAATCGGCGCCAGTAAAAGGCAAGCTTAATTTTTTTAATTACATCGTAGAAAAGAAATATTGTATGGGAGTAGGGCTTAAGTATATGTAATGTAGTCTCATTATTAGTAAAATTATACAATACTTTAAATGAGATAGATACATTTATATGATAACTAGCTGTGCCCGCGACTTCGTTTGCGTGGACTACATCCTTTCATGGTCGGTTTTACCCCTATCTCCCCTAATATTAGAAACAAATTTATTTTAATAAACTTTCAAAGGTGGCATAACTCCCCCCCCCCCTTACTTTCTAACAAAAAGTAGCCTATGTCCGTTCTTGAGGTTCAACGTATACCTATGCCAAATTTCATCAAAATCGGTTGAGAGGTTTAAGCGGGAAAGCGTAACAGACAGACATACTTACTAGAGTTACTTTCGCATTTATAATAATAGTAGGGAAGTAGGGATAGATCATAACGATATCCTATTAGTAATCGTTTTGATACATTTAGCAAAATAATGGTCATAACAGTAATATAGTTAAATCCAAGACCAACTCATACATTCATCTGAATCTGGACATCATCTTTTATTTTTATTGAACAATATCTTATCACAACTAGCCCTTTCTACAAAATACAAGCATTATTATTTTAGAGCGTTTTCACAATAGCGAGCCACCGAGCCATGCTACTAATAAGTGACAGGAGGCTTACTCCCAAAAACGTAATATATCGGATCCGATGACGAACAGTAGGTACATTATTGTTAATTCTTCGAATGCGAATTGCGTCTTAAAAACATATTATGCATGCCAATCAATAACCACGTTTCCCAAACTTTTGATTATTCTTCAACAACGAAACATAGTTTGTTCGTTTAGATTTTGGGAGTAGACTATCTGTTATTTTCTATTTCCCTCGTTATACCGTACTACAGACTCGGCCGGCTAACTCGCTGATAGTGAAAACGTATTCAATGTTTGTGCTTTTTATTTTCATTTTGAGTTTGTGTCGTAATCAGAGTTTTGACCGGATAGCTAATACGCAGTCTTGTGGTATGCTCACGAGCAGGGTATGATTCTCTAGAGGGCGCTGACGGCGGCGAGTCCGGCCAAGCCGGGGAAACCAAGGTGTTCGACAACGAGGGCGACGCCGTAGCCTACTCCTGGACATTCTTCCACGTCGTGTTCGCGCTTGCCACCCTCTACATCATGATGACGCTCACCAACTGGTACAAGTGAGTGTCTACATTTTCAAGGGTTTTCGGACCAAGTTTAACGGCCTATATTAGGTTTACTGTCGCATGTTAAATAACAGAATAATCGCAATTAAGCTCAGTTGTTTGAAAAATCGTCAATAAGCAAACAAAACAAAGTCAGCCATTTACGTCCCAGTGCTCAGCACAATTTACATATTCCACCGAGCTGGCCAACTGGCAGCTGCATATAAGCGCGAGAAAAGTCCTGCATTTTGACTTACACACATGTAAGGTGTGTGACCTAAGTTACTATAAGCTGTTCTCAACCCGTCTTATGACTTCTGACTACACTTAGGCTCAGTTGCACAAACTTAACGGCAATGATCGTTTTACGATTGTCCAATTGCGAAAGAATATATGGGATATGTTAGTTTTGACAGCTGTCAAATTGTCCGTTGCAGTTTTATATTAGTTGATGCAAAAATACCCCTTGATTAATATCGGGATATAAACAGAGATCAATAATGTGTATTTCGTAACACAAATCACGAAAACGTCAATATTTAAAATGACTCGTTTAAAACAAAAAGCACAAAGTATCTTTTTTTTTTTTTATAATGACCAAATATTTGTTTTTAAGATCGACTAAACTTCAGCAATCAATGTAGCATTGTAAAGGTAATTTTGTTGTCGATATCTATTAACTGACAAGCGTTTCCATTGCAGCCCCAGTTCAGTGTTGTCGAAGGAGAACTCCGCTTCCATGTGGATCAAGATAACATCGTCGTGGCTCTGCATCGGGCTGTACATATGGACGCTCGTCGCGCCCGCGCTGTTCCCTAACCGCGAATTCAACTAAGCGGTCAGCATGATCCTTACTAGTTATTATAATACTAAATTCCCTTAGAAAACCCCTAAGATTGGATCATACTAAGTTTCCTGGGGGGCATGACGTAGATACATATACCGCGCGCTATCTGTTTCCTCATCCACGTCGAAGAATTTATTTGTTTAAAAATAGAAAACGCGAGTTTTGATAGGAAATTAAGATTATTTTAGATTACTGTGACCTTAAATCGCGAGTTTAAAATCTGAAGTAAAGGTCGGATCTCAAATTATAAAGGGTATTTCACTAAACAATTTTATATTTTGTAATTGATTATTAATATTGATGTATTTTCAATTTCTTGTTAGAATTTATTTTGAAAAGCATGTTTTTATTAAATTATCACCCACGTTAGTAAGACATGTTAAGTGAAAGTGTAATTCATCAGCTTTAATTGTGTAGTCATCATTTATGATTAAATACATATTATAATCCTGTCATCAAAATGTAGTTTCATTGAAATATACTTATAATAATAAATGTAAATATTATATCTGCCTATAATATGAATGCTTGCAACATAAATTTATTAACAGATTTTTTAGTCTTAATAAAAGAAATAATTTATAAAATCAGTAATATATTTTAAAAAAATAACTTTACATCTTAATCCTAATGAGATTGTTATCTTTAACGACATCATAATTCAGAAGCTTTGCATATTTCTTTAACAACTTCCTCCAATAGCATTTAACATCTTTATCAGTCAAATTATCCCAGATATGTTGAAATCCTCTGAGTGCTATTTCTTGAGCTAAAGCATCATTTTGTTTAAAGAATTCTATGTATCTTTCGATCTCATCTTGTGAGGCTCTTGGGGAAATAGGTATAAAATGGATCCAAGGTTGGAGAGAGGGATAGAAGAACTCTAGCCATTCATCACCAACGTGGAATACTAGAGATTTGCATAAAAAGAGATGTTTAAAACGGAAGCTTGCTGCTACTCCTCTGTAATTAAATAAGTATTTATATTTACAATGTTCTTCAAACGACACTTCAGAAGCTGGAGCAGCGTACAGCGTGTCCTGGAAAAGATAAATTATATTATGAAATAATAGTTAATGGGATTTAATAAATTCACATTTTCGTGACTGTTTATCAACATAAGCATTGCAAAATAGGCCTAAAGTATTCATCATATTATAGTCTAATCTAATTTAAACCATATGTCTAAGGGTCACTTACGGTAACATTAGTAACAAATAATGTTTGACGTAATGTCACGCGCGCTGTCACAGTGAAAGAGGGCTTGAAGCCTTGTTTTTCCGTTGCCGTTTTTTATGTCGTAACTGTGCATATACAAAATCTTTGATCAAAGATAATGGGTGACAGATAATTATGCTGTCATATTTCGTTTTGTACTCTTCGGAATAAAGTAACATCAAACTATAGTTCTGTCTTAATAAATCAGTTCACGTCCGTTACTAACTAACTTAATATCTGTAAGGTATACAAAACTAAAACACAGCATAGTAATCAAAATTAATTAAGTCTAGTTTAGATCAACAGAATAACCACCATTGCCAGACAAAGGCAATGAATATCTGGTCTTTTGATTAGACTAGGTTATTGCTGGGGACTTAGGCGTCAGAACGGTCATATTAGACCATTTCAATTTGATTCATCTGACAAGGAACGGCGGATCCAGGGGGAGGGTCATGGGGGTCATGACCCCCCCCCCCCTGAAAGGTGCAGTGCAAGAATTGATGAAAATTCACGCTAAACGTAAAACCGACTATGAAAGTATGTAGGTGGACTACAAACGAACGAAGTCACGGGCACAGCTAGTTAAATTATAAGTTCTTGACTTGACCACAACCCCTTCCTGGCGCCAAAGCTGAATCCGCCCTTGCTGACAAGAGTCGATTTTTACAATAAACTAATCAAACATAAACATACTTACAGCATCTGATTTCCAAGCCTGATTTTTCGTATAATGTGCATCAACCAAATCTGGCTTACTACGAGATAACAATATCAGAGCGTCCCTTTCTTCACTGGTCCTTGATCCACGAAAGAAAGCTTTATTTAATTTTTCGTTCCAGGGCCACCTAAAATTCATAAATAGCATTTTAAAGACTGAATATAATTTGCAAAAATACTTATTCAAAAACCTACTTCTGAGGTTGATTTGTAATTAAACTTAAGTACACTGAATTAACAAAAGGGTCTTGTAGAAAAAACATGTCAACTTAATTTTATAAATGCAAAAGTAACTGATTTCTTTTGTCGGTATGAGACATCTAGACCAAGCCTTACCACGAAATATGAGTAGCTTAGAATATGGATTCCATATAGAGATAGCGGGTTTTGATTCTAAGCTACTCATATATACATGTATTATAGCAGCAAAAAAATATTAAAAGTAAAATATTATTATAAGTTTGTTAAAAAGCTATTAACAGTATTACAGCATTAATAAAACTCTCAGTTTTCTTTTTTTTCTTGTGATGATTGATTTTACCATTTTGCAGTACATTAAAATTAGTTACCATATGCAAAATACTACTTTTGTTTAATAAATAACTTATACAAAAGTTACAAACTTGTCAGCAGCAGTAGATATCGACACTCTATGCTTGTCCCACCGTCCAATGCCTGTGGGATACAATGAGATTGCAGGTCCTCCTTCCCAAAAACTCCATGTAGGATACATTATATCATAATAATCCTTGGTCTGAAAAATTTAATTTTAATTTATGGTCACAAGACATGGAATGATGGTTTAACCCAGGACAAAACGTTTGTTTTTGTTCTATTACTAGATCAGTTACTATATGGTAATAGAACAAAAATAAACGTTACACAGTATAGGGGAGACAAAAGATTTTTATGTCCCTATGCGCACTGTGTTTGCCCTAGAGACTCAGAGTCTCTTCTCTCAAAAAAAATAATCTAATACTTCACTATTCTTTTTAATTAAATCTTATATTGAAGACACCAAATTATGTAAAAACTTTATAACCTTACTGAAAGAGAATACTGGTGCTTTCACATGTCCCCACGCTTGGTTCACTTGTGGCCAGTCTCTTGTGTTCAGGGCTATCTCCAAGTTGGGCAGTTTAGGGGCCAGAGCAGATAAATAGTGCTCTACACCAGCACATCTGGCTGGAAAGTGACAGTCTTTCTCTCGATACAACTTGCCATCTATTATCTGAAATAAGATATTAAACAGTTTCGTAAATGTCGGGCAGTAAGTAGTTTGTATTAACTACTAAATAAAAATGGTGTCGCATTTTGACCCGTTAAATTATTTCAAATGTTTAAGATATTAAATTACAGCATACATGCATCTTGCAAATATTGAAAAATTTTTCTTAATATTTAGAAAGAAGTAGTAATGGTGTTGATTATACCAGATTTTCATTTACCTGATATTTGGTGGCTTTTGCTTTAGCCAACAAAAACTGATCTTTAGTTATCCCATCACTAAATGGCTTAAGGTCTTGTTCAATAATAGCACTATGACACGAGCAATCCTTTGTTTTACATGGAGTATATTTTTCAAACGCTAGTTCCAATTCTCGCTCTAGTTTTGCATTCCATTTCTGGATTTCTACATTATAATTACCTGTTAAAAAATTTACTTTAATAAATTAACATCACACTTTTTTATTAGTTTACTGCTGTAACTGGGCAAGTTTATTCAATGGAATCAAAATAGTTCACATAAGTTTATCGTATGGAAATATGTAGGTACCTGTATTATATGTATCTTTTTTAGAACAATCACCTTCTTTCAAACAAAACTTTTCCTCTGTTTGTGAGACAACCACTGTGCTCAATAAAAAATACACCAAAGTCAACATTATATGGGCCTGTGTTTTTCTGTTACATATCACAGTTTAGTCTAAGAAAACAATCTGTTAAATTGCTTATTTATACAATCAAAATGCAGAGTAAATTGGCTTAACATAAATGTTTGGTTTGAACTTTTGAGGTTACTTTTATAAATTTAATGACAGCTAGTTGTTTTCGTTTATTTAACCGTTTATCTACATGACATTTGAATTAGATGTTAGGTACCTACAAATTGAGCCCATGGACTTAGTATAATAAACATATTCCGTCTTATTCCAAAACGAAGTTTAATTATAGTACCAGGTTTAGTCCTAGGTTTAAACCATGGACTAAAATAAACGTTATTACAAAACGAAGTTTAACGCTAGTCCGAGGATCAACTATGGTACTAAAGATAAACCACGGCGACCCCTAGTTTAAACCAGGAACTATCTTCGGTACTACGTAGTCCTAGGTTAGTCTACGATTTGTAATACGACTTCATTTTAGTACGGTACTAAACCTTAATACCGTAACAAACCTAGACTAACAAGTCCTGGTTTAAACCTAGACTAACGTATGTTTTTGTAATAAGACGGATTAGGTCCATGATTGAGCCTCACTCACATGGCCTTTTCAGTTCAGCACATGGACTTGGTATATTAAGTTCATGGTTCAGCAGGCCTACAATACGTCAAATTTCTCGCATGAGACGACAAAAGTTTTGTTACTGTTATTGGCGAATAGCTCACCGCACTCGTTTTTTCAGCCAATTAGCAGCTAACGCACTCACTTCAATAGATTTTGACGTTTGTTATAAGCGCGATAAAATTTAGTCGCGTGGCGCATGCTAGGCCTGTATACCGTTGATTAGGTTATAGTACACCGTACTCGTATTTTCAGGCAATCAGCAGTTGACGCATTGATTTCGACATTTCATAAGAGCGCGATAAAATTTACTCGCGTGGCGCATGCTAGGCCTGAATGTGTGGATGTAAAATGAAACCATTATTATTTCATTTTTAACAGTCTTAAAAAAAAGGATGAGGTGCTCAATTCGACCGGAGATTTATTTCTAGTCTTTTTAGTTTTCGACATACTAATGAGTTAGCGGAAATGGCTTACAACCAAGTTAAATTTTATTATTAAATACAAATAAATCTGTACCTATAAAATTTAACTTCCGCATATGCCTTAAATTCTTAAAAGAAGATTCCCCTTGACATTTCTGGTGAAAAAATATTACCTACAATTTTATTTATTTAAAAAAACTTTATTGCACCAAAAAAGTACAAAAGGTGGAATTAATGCTAGGATCATTCTCTACCAGTCAACCGTATATAAATAAATATAATAATAAATGACCATCGTGTTCTCTTTGCGTGAATCATTCCCGTTCGTCCCACCAAGCTTCGTCCCACCAGTGGGACGAACCCACTTATTTAATTTTTATATTTGCGTATCTACGCAGTTGACTACGGAACCCTAAAAATTACTAATAATTACGTGTTGGTGTGATCAACGAGCCCACCGGATATACGCATTTCAATGTTAACCGCTGTATAACAAATAATCCAAATAAAAATTAAATAAGTGGGTTCGTCCCACTGGTGGGACGAAGCTTGGTGGGACGAACGGGAATGATTCCTTTGCGTTGAAGTCAATTTCAAGTCAGTTTCCTTCTCCATAACTCTTTCATACGCACATAAAGTCGTATGTACATAAATTTAAACATTATTTTAATATTTTGTCAGTTTACAGAAGTTATTGGATAAATTAAAGATATAAAGGCTTTTCTGAAGGTGTTTTCAAGGTTTTTAAAACATTATGAGAAAAATATATCATAAGAAATAAAACAAAAGTTAAGAAAATAAAATGTTTATATGATATATAAAACATACATAAGGATCATAATAAGTTTTCAATGCACATTTTATTTCAATCTCAATATTTTATTTATGAACGGCTTACAACTAACTAAAGCCACAGTGGTAAATCACAAATATCTCGTTCATACAAATTCATACCACGTCCAACTCATTTGGAAATTCAGTCTCAAAACATTTTTACTTCTAATCTTCTATTATATAAAAATGAATCGCAAAATGTGTTGGTAAGCGCATAACTCAACAACGCCTAGACCAATTTGGCCAATTCTTTTTTTTAAATGTTCGTTGAAGTTCAAGGATGGTTCTTACGGCGAGAAAAAATAGAATAATTGCCGGGAAAGCCCTAAAAACAGCCCTTTTCTTTTTCACATACAAACGTTTTTAACTAAAATTTAGAGTCAAGCCCCATTCCAAATCTTTTTGACAGGACGAAGTCTGTCGGGTTCGCTAGTTGTTAATGAAATAGCTATACAATCTAGAAAATATTGACTTTTCGAAAATTATTGATTGACTGGCATAAAAAGTGTATTATGTTAATCTAGTATGTCATCGCTCATTCTACCAATTTACATCCATACATAGTTTTTGCGTGAAAGTGTAACAAACATTGATTCTTACAAACTTTCACGTTTATAACATTAGAACGATTCAACACAATCGATAGGCCTAACCTTTTTAAATTAAAAGTATCGATAATTCGGCAACACTAGCGCACATTTAAACTTTCCTGACATAAACATGGTCCAACACAAATCGTTTCGAGGATTTGTCCGTCCATATCTGTCCAAATCGAAAGTAAAGTGCTATTAAACGATCAGACTTCATGATCTACACAATTCCTTAGGCTATTTCCGTATCAAAATTCACCGTTTAGTAGCAACACGTAGGCAGAAGGTCCACTATGTTTGGTTAATTTTGACGAATTCTTGTTGACTGACATGTTGCCATTTGGGCGCGAAATAATGTTAAAAACTTGGCAACTCAAGTTGTTGCCTACATACATATCATGCCACACGGCCAAATCTTAAAAAATACAATAAAAAACATTGTAAATAAGTAACTGATTTGAGGTCACAATACAGACAGTGCTACGTTTAAAACTTAGAAAACAATAAAACCTCTTCGTTCACTTAATTTTGATAAAAATACTATGTAATGAGAGGTAAATATACAATCAGAAGAAATAATAAAAACAATTGCATCAAATAGAAGTGCCTGGCCTACCAAATATGTATTTGTAAATCCAGTTCATGGAAATGTATGGGGATGGCGAACATAGGGGTGTAATCTTAAAGCCAGCGGAGAGCAGATAGGTAGCAATGGAGGATGCTCATAATCGCTAATCAGCTAAACCTATGTAAAGTCAAATATCCTGATACCACAACAAGAAATAACATCAGAATAATCAATGGATCTGATCTCTGACTTCGAGAATACGATCTAACGATATATTGTATGGGTTTAGCTGAATTATTGATTTAATCTTTTGCAAATGTATGCTGTATCTATAACAGTAGCTAAATTAATTTATTTGGATAGCTTGCGCTCGAGTTGATCGGCGATAGCCTCGAGGAAGTCCTCGGTGTGGAGGTACATGCCCTCCTTGGTGTTGGCCATTCCATGGATGCAGATCACTAGGTCCTTGGTCATTTTGCCGCTATCTACGCACTCCACGCAAGCCTGTAACAAAATCAAATATTAACGTTACCAAATAGTGTTAGATTACAGAATCTCATGTTCTGTATTGTAAACTGTTTGCATGGTTTTGTAGATAATATTCTACAAACATGATGTTAACGAAACAATTCACAAATCAAAAAGTCGTGTATCAATAACGCGAGGCAGTTTATTGGTTCGGGACGCAAACCTATCTATCTAAACACTGTGTGCCTTTTTATTTTTGACGACCTCCGTAGCCGAGAGGCGAGCGTGCCGGACTTTGGCGTCGCGCTATCTCTGAGGTTCCGGGTTCGATCCCCGGTCGGGTCAATGTGGGAAACGAACTTTTCTATATTGTCTCGGGTCTGGGTGTTGTGGTACCTTCGTTGTTTCTTATTTCTGTAACACAAGTGCTTAAGCTACTTACAACAGGATCAGAGCAATGTATGTGATGTTGTCCAATTATTATTATGTATAGGATTAAATATCTAACTAACCAACGAACCGACTCAGCGGAGCAGACGACACCGTCATGTCGGTCACAATGTTCAAAGTTTCCGTTCCGATTCTCAGTGGAAATACACTTAAAAGGTCAGTTGACCCCTTGGCACATTAGTTAGTGTTCTATTAGTACCTACTGCCAACTGAGGGATTCTATCAGAGCGATAACCCCCATCAAATCCTATCTGTGTATCGATCAACATTATCTGGGTATAAGCACATAACTTATCTACCATCATTACTGCGCGGCATCTGATCTTTGAATTTTAATTAAATGCACTCTTGAATTTCAATGAAAAGATAACAAATAGGTAAACAACATAATGTTGAATGCATTGTGCGTCACGCACGGAGAAAAGTTATCACTGCCAAAGGTAGTGTGAGATTAAGAAAGTAATTACTAGACTATGAAGGTGATATCTAAACGTTATCTGTGATACGCTTGAGCAAATTTATATCGCTTTCGATAATTTTCACTCATGCAAAACCCCTCGGTTTCGTTTTATTTGCTTTCTGTTGGAAAATTACTAAAACATTTGTAGTGAAAACGAACTTAATTATCAGGCACCCATACAATACATAGATTAATGGTAGTTGCGTTATTTGTTAACACGATTAATACGAACAAATAAACCAAACCTGCAAATTTAGCATTAAAAGTCATCATCTGTCACTCGACGATTTTAAACGTTTTAGGATTGATTTCAATCGACAGATATAAAATTAACAAGCCGATAAAGTATTAACTGTTTTAATTAAGAACGCCATTGAGTATTTTTTAATTGTGTTATTTCTTGAAAATTGAAATATCGTACCTTAGTACTGATATCTATACTTTTCAGTATTGCAGCCGCCTCCTTTCCATTAGGCACCCCCCCCCCCCCCCTCATGGTACGCAACTGTTGTTACGCTTATCACCATGGTATGACAGCAGCAATCCCAACATACCTCCTCAAGAGCCAACGCGAACCTCTCCAGTTCAGGGGTGCCGTCGAGCTTGGCGCGGTGGATGAGGCCGCGGGTCCACGCGTAGATGGAGGCGACGGGGTTGGTGGAGGTCGGCTTGCCCTGCTGGTGCAGGCGGTAGTGCCGCGTCACCGTGCCGTGCGCCGCCTCCGACTCCACAGTCTTGCCGTCCGGGCACATCAGCACTGACGTCATCATGCCCAGGGAACCGTAACCCTGAAAACGAAATGTTTCATGACTTGTTGCCCGATCTTTCGCCTTGTTTCGAGATAGAATGTATCCTTTAAGCTATTCAAATTGACGACCACCATGGTCGAGGCGAGCGGGCGCCATCTCTTGAGGTCCCGGGTTCGATCCCCTGTCGGGTCAATATGGGAAACGAACTTTTCTATATTGTCTCGGGTCTGGATGTCGCTGTACCGTCGTTGTTTCTGATTTCCGCAGTGTTTAAGCTACTTACCACAGAGCAATTTATGTGATGTATTTGTTGTATTAAAAAAATGAGAAAAAGTGTATTCCAGTTGTCATCTAACAAATTTCTAACAAGTTTTTGCGTGAAAGATTAACAAATATCCATACATCTATACACTCAGACACATTTTCACGCTTATATTTTAATTCGATATTTTATTTTATTTACCAATATTTTTACTAACAGCCAGCATGTTCGTTACACATGGTATTATGCCAAATTATAAAACTTTTGCGAGATATTCGATCTTCACGCAGATCTATAATCGTTAAAACCTATTCCTAAAGGGAAAATCTAGGTATATTTCATTAGGAATCTAGGGTGGTCTCTGTCCAATTGTTTATGGTAAACAAAACAGCATAGTTTCCGATTTCGTAACCGTTTCTGACTTTTTATAAACGGTAAATAAGTAAACTCACTCAACTTTAATGATTAACAATTGAACAGCTAACACTTGTCAAAAAGGTATTTGATTAAATTGAAATCAACAACCCGTTCAAAGTCAAAGTTAAAGTTAATCTTTTTTATTCACATAGATTACATTAGTAATACTTATGAATAGTCTCTATATAAAGCAAATGAAGCTACCTCCGGTTCGGAACCTATAACTAAAGAGAAGATACCGGCAAGAAACTCAGTAGTTTTTTTACAAATGAAAGCTACACTTATTACTAATTTTGCACTAAGACACACAGTTAGTTTGTCAATTGTAAAATAAAAATTAAAAATCAATTATTGAAAAAAAATAAAATAAAAATAAAACAAAAGTATTTGTAAATTAAATTAAATTAACTGTGTAGGACTTACATGCGTCAACGTACAAAAAATACAAAATACAAAATACAAAATATTTTATTTCAGTAACTTAGTCTATTACAATTGTTAGGTGTGGGAACTCCCTTTTAGGCAAAACATTGCCTGTGTTAGGAAGGACCGCTCTTACAATCAGTTATTTATCTGACTAAATTACCATTACTTGACATATAATAATGAAATATTGATTATCAATAACTATGTAAATGTTTTTGTTTTATCATACTGCTCATATGGCAATGTGTGTGTGTGTGTTTGTGTGTGTGTATGCGCGCGCGCGCGCTCTTGTGTGTGTGTGCGTGCGTGTGTGTGTGTTTGTGTGTGTGTATGCGCGCGCGCGCTCTTGTGTGTGTGTGTGTGTGTGTGTATGTGTGTGTGGGTGTGTGTGTGTGTGTGATTATGTTTAGTTTACTTTATGCGAAAACTACATGTATATTTTACTCAACAAAGGATGTTTTTATTATGTGTTACATTTAACCAAGAGTTCTGTCTCCTTGTAACTTAATAATTTTAACCATTCCAAGACCGCTTTCTTACACTTGTTTTTATTAAGGGGGTATATATTAAGGTATTTATTAATTTTATTGTAAATTGAGGCTGATTGCTTACAATATTGCCGTCTTGCAAATTCTGATTTTACTGTGGGCACTAAAGCAACTTTATTTTTTCTTCTTTTATTTAGTAATTTAGCATCAAAAGGAAGGATTTTGTGCATTCTTAGAACAATATCAAATATATATAGTTTTCTGATTGATAGAAGATTAGCTTCTTGATAAAGATTTTTAGTGGGATATCTGTATGGTTTTAGAAGCATCACTTTTATCAGCAACCTTTGTGCTCGTTCCAGGTATAGTATAGCAGTTTTAGCAGCAGACCCCCACACAGATATGCAATAGACCATTATAGATTGTGCCAGTGCAACGTATATTTGAATAAGCAGTTCTTTGCTAGCAATGTGACGTAGACTCTTAAATATCCAAATCAACTTTCGCACTCTATTCATAGTTAATTCAATATGTGGGTGCCAAGAAAGTCGCTGATCAACAAGAACTCCTAAATATTTGGCACAAGCAACTTTATTTATTTCAACACATGAGCAGTTAGAGTTTGATTGGTTACCACACTTGTGAATTTTTATGTTGAAGTTTGAAGGGGGTTGGGTTGTAATGTTTTTGCTGAAACAGATATAATGTGTCTTAGCTGTGTTCAAAGTGAGGAGATTTGTATCGAACCACGATGCCATCCTTGCCAAACCCTTTTCTGTCGACATCTTTACTTCACACCAGGATTTGCCAGAGAATACGATAGCGGTGTCATCCGCATATGAAAATACAGTGCCGTTAGTAAGTTTTAGGTGACAGAGATTATTGATATACACCAGGAAAAGCGTAGGTCCCAGTACGCTTCCCTGTGGAACACCAAACGTTGGGATTGCTTCCTGGCTAATGTGGTTACCTATTCGAACACGCTGCTTTCGGTTAGAGAGGTAATCTTTGAATAGCTTGAGAGGTGTACCTCTGACCCCTATTTTCTCTAGTCTGTTCAGCAAAATGGGCACTGATACTGTATCGAATGCCTTCTTTAGATCGAGCAGTACTCCCAGACATTTGTTTCCCAAATCCACTTCTTTTACTACTAGAGATGTAAGAGCTTGTACAGCATTTTCAGTGGACAAACCACGTTGAAAGCCGAATTGGTTTTTTGCTATGATGCCATATTTTGTCAAGTACTTTGTTAGCCTAATGTTAATTAATTTTTCAAGAGTCTTAGATATCGATGACAGGACAGATATTGGACGGTAGTTACAGGGATCACATTTGTCGCCATCTTTATATATGGGTGTTATTAGAGCCTGCTTGAGTACAGTTGGAAAGATTCCTTGTTCAAAGCACAAGTTTGCTATATGGGAGATAATTGGCGCTATTTCATCAAGGGAGAGCTGTAGAAGGTAGGATGGGATGTTATCCCATCCCGGGGAGCTATTTAGTTTTAGTGAATTAACAATTTCACATATTTCAGCACAATCAGTATTATATAGAACGAATGATGAAGCCTGATTTATGTTAGAGCTACGATTTACTGAGGGGGAACTTGAGGAGGTAATTTTTCCCGCAAGCTCTTTTCCAATATTTGCGAAATAGGTGTTAGTGATATCTACTGAAGCCTGTGGAGATTCGGTTGCGTGTAGTAGTTCTAGGTTTTGGGTTTTGGGAGACTTCCGCTGGGTTATTCCGTTTATAGTATCCCATAATTTTTTAGGGTTTATTTGGGCTGTGGTGAGCTGGTCTCGATCATAGTTTCTTTTCAACTTTTTTAGTATAGAATTACAGTAGTTACGGTATCTTTTATAGGTTATTTTTAAAGTATAATTATGAGGGTCATGTTTGAGGCTTCTTTGCATATTGTTCCTATTTCTAATGCATCGTAGCATACCTGGAGTAACCCACGGTTTTAAGATCCTTTTACTGGCTGAGATGAAAGTTATATTAGTATTGAATTTTAAGCTCTGTTGCAGTTTTTTAATTAAGAGTTCAGTTATAACATTAGGATCTGTGTGCGCTACTAACGTGGCCCAATACTGACATTGATAGAGAAAATGTGTCATACTATATTTTTAAAATAATATAAAACACGCAAATAGGTACAGGCGAGCAGACTAGGTAGTGATCCACACGTTCTTGTCATTCAAATACTCTTCTACTTTGTAGTAGCCTTTTTTCAAAAGACAACGTTTGACAAATGTCTTAAATTTGTACAAAGGTAACTCAACAATAACTTGAGGGAGTTTATTAAACATTTTTATACTTAAAGCAACAAATGAATTACCTATTTTATGCAGTCTACGCTTAGGAACAGCAAGCTTGTTTTTATTTCTGGTGTTAATGCTATGATTGTCTGATTTTTTTGGAAAAGTATGCAAGTTTTTGTGCATTAACATGCGTTAACGTAAACTTGCGCTGCACTCACCCTAAGCTTGACATTTCCTAATTGTGCAAGCAACTATGAACTCCAATCTAGGCCATACAATTATTGCATTTGCTATTTACTAAGATAACTAGAAACGGCCTTATCTCAGGGGTTACTATACTGAAATCGGTGCTAAAATAGCAATAATAAATTTATCGCTGGTTTATAAGAAAAACAATGGAAAATATTAATTGGATGACTGATAAAAGGAATTGTTTTCTACTATAGCTTGTATACAAGACTGGATTCTCTAGTTTTAATTTAACTACGCTACCCTCTAGATATCTATATAACATGCATGAATGAGCATAAAAATTAATCACCTAAATGTATATAAGCACAGCTGTACCAAAATCGATAAAAACATTATAAAAAATTAAGTATTGTAAAACAATTTTATCATAACTTTCTGTTACATGTAGATGGCGTGTATATTAAACCCTATGACCATATCTTTGATGGCGTGGACATAAACAAGACTGTTTACAAACTTTTATACCAATAGGGAAACGTCCTATTGCCTAACTAAAAACAGCGCCGTAAAGTAAAAAGGGCCCTACTGCTAAGGGAGGAGGCCGCCGTGGATGCTAAAGTTAATCCACATTATGGCGTTACATTATAACTGGACGATGAGAGATGCGAGGGGAGTTACATGCATACTCCCCGCTCACCCCACACACGCACCGTACCACTGTCTTTTCCTACACAACGGTACAGTGCACCAACGTATTTCCCCCCCCAAAAAAAAGATCCCACGGGGACGGAAGAGCGGACTGCGTGTCGTGTTGGACTGATACCAGCTGTTCATCCGACATGGCTAAAGTGATGACATAGTCGAGATCCAGTCTGGCGCTCCCTACTGGCTACGAAGGTATGTGCCGTAGTCTCATGCACATTACGTGTGGTCTCTTACCTGTGCGACTACGTCGGACTGCACGTCTCCGTCGTAGTTCTTGCAGGCCCACACGAACCCGCCAGAGCTCTTCATGGCCTGCGCCACCATGTCGTCGATCAGCCGGTGCTCGTACCAGATCTTGGCGTCTTCGAACTGCTTCTTGTAGTCACTAAATACAATAATAGTTTTGAGAACTAAAAATCAGTTTTTTTCTACTAAAAACAACATCCATTAGATGGGGAGTAATGGGGGGAATGGACCGATACCTGACTATCGATGATGGCTGCGAAGCCTTTTTATCTTCACCGAACCAGAGAGTGCAGAAGACTCTCACCCCTTAGGGCAAAAGGTTGAACTCGATGACCTCCACTTTTTTTCTACCCCTAAGCTAGATCACAAGATCAGTTTGAGCATATCAAGAGTTTATAATTACAAAGTTTTAATTCGATGTATGTACCTACGGTGTAAATTGCTAAATGCAAGATAACGCAAAGCGTAATAAACATCCACGACAGTATAGTATCTTGAATATATTCTTTAACTCCAGGGTCAATAGCAAAAAATTATATTTACTGATGATTAACATTGTAATAATCACGGTTTAGGTCATCGTGCTGATAATTATTGAAGTAATAGATTTCATCCGCTATTTGCAATTGATAAATATGAACGTATGTATATGTCGCAGTCATCTGGTTGAATCAGCTATTTGATTGGATCACTAGCGCGTTTATTAAATGACGACGTTTAATTGAATGACTAGGCCGAACGTTGAATGAACAAGGCTCTCTCAACGTCCAAGAAGTTAGCGGATTGTAACATAGCCCTTTGAACATAGCGGACGTAAAATCAGTCAGGTGATTGTAATTTAGTTCATTTTTTTTCCACTGCGGCGTTAGTGCTCATCAAAACAAAGATGGCGTCGAACAGCTGGTACAGATCTAATCGAATAGCACTGTGTTGATATATTTTTGACTGAAATTGAGATTCCAACCTTTTCCTCTTCCCCCAATTTTTAATACGGTACTTTTGAAAAAATATAATATTTTTTTAGCCTAAGTGTCTTAAGACTTAAACTTGTTAAAATATAATAAAAAATGTTATTAAGGTGTGTTATGTCATGTCCTCATTTTTTTTTATTTAAAGTTAGTTATCTTTTAAGTTGCAATCTTATGGTCAATTACAAAGTCAGCTATATCCCATTCAACGACTATACTAAATGACGTTCAGTCAAGAAGTTGAACGTTATATTAAACAATTTGACGAGTTGTCCTTTAGTCATTCAATTAAACGTCGCCATTCAATGAACGCGCTAGTGATCCAATCAAATAGCTGATTAAACCAGATGACTGCGACATATATATGATTTCGTTTACTTCATTCGACATTAAACGTATCCTCTACAATGTAAATTTAGTGTCCCATCTATCTACGAGTAGGTTTACAGTAGAAGCATCCATTCATCCATACAAACATTCCTGTTAATAATATTAATAAACAGTATCTTATGTACTACTCGTTATGAGATAGAGTTTTTATCTGAAATGTCCGTAAATTAACCCTGTTTACCGAGTAGTTAAATAACTAACTTGCATTTTAATAAGAAGGTACATCATCGGTTTAGTCAAGAATTTTCCTTTTGAGCAAGAATATGTTAATTAAGTTTCATTATCTTATACCTTAGTTCAAAAACCTTAAATCCATTGCGTCATTTTTATTTATAATTCGCTGTGAGTCTCTCCTTCTAAATTTAAGTCTAATGTTTTCTCACGTAGTGAAGATTTAGTGTAATTACTAAATTTTGAGATATTTTTTTTCATTATAATATACATAGGCACTATTCACGTGAGCTCAACATTGATGCAATTGGCTACTTGACAGTTTTTAAAAAGTATTGTAAAATGTGCGCCTGTTCATTTTATATCCCAAGCAATTCGATTTTTATGGAAAAAATGTAAATAACCAGAGAAAAATAAGATTTTGTGTAACACATTTAAAAAGCGCGCGAAAACGCCAAGTCACGTCACTGTTGCAATTATGACGTCAACGTTCTAGACAACGAACCGATACGCATAGGAACGACTTAATTTGGATAAACGGAAAATGTTTCAATAAATTTTTAATACGATTAGAGACACAATAATTCAATTTAATCGGTAAAATAATCATTATTTCGCCACATTAAAATAAATAATTTTCGCCGACAGCTGTCATTTCCGAATTGCAATGGTGGTTTCCGTTTCGGTTATTTTGTTCTACAGATAAAAAAAGTAAAATTTGTTTTGCTAAAATAAAATACTAACTATGCTTTTAATTAAAAAATAAAAATGTAAAATTATTACTGTACTAATAAGCTAACATATCTAACACTTTTCATATTTTATTGTTAACACTGTCAAGTAGCCAATTGATAGAGAACACTTATGTGTATTTTTACAGTTAGTTTATAGTGCTTCACGCCGCACTATGCACTAGGTCGTTGGTTCGAATCCCACACCGCAAAGCGAGATGCTATTTTTCTGTTTCTTTGAAACATTTAACAGCAGCGTATATTTCCGTGCTGCGGGAGGCGCGTTAAGCAGGCAACCTCGGCTGATATCACGACATTAATTAATGCCCGGTTCCAATATTTTACGATTCGTAATGTGTCAAAATCACAATTAGTTTTCTACAACTGACTACGAGTCTGGAACGGTTTTGGCTTACGCCTCGTACAATTCATTACTATCTACTTTACTAAAACGGATCGTTTTAGAATATTGGAACTGAACATAAGCCTAGTCAGAGGCCATTTCGCGGCTTGAGAACATCTCATAATAAGGTTGGTCATTTGCCTTACACACACCCATTAATCTACTATGAACCGATGTGGCGGAATATTCCATCTCATAGTTAAAATGAGGCTAGAGCCAAGTAGGGGGGACGAATGGTTGAACACTATTGAAAAGTCTAAGTCAATAAATGTACAAACAAAATATTTAAATCTAAGTGATCAACGTTATTTCGTCTCTTCATACCTATATATGCAGGTTCGCTTCCATTTTGTACAACGTTCATCATTATTCCATTGGAGCCATCATATATAATAGAGTAATCACCTCTGGTAGATCTCTTCGAAGATGTCCTTGAATCGACCATCGTAGCGCTTGAGGATTGTATTCTTTGTAGACAAATACAGCGGCCATTTCTTTTGTAACGCCACCTGAACAAATTCGCGTTGTTAAAGTCGAACCAGCACTCAGACTTGTTATTGTTATTTTACCTACTCGAACATCCATATGAGCATAATTTTCAATTGCATTACACCAGTATTCACATTAAGTATATGTCTCGTACACAGATGTTGGTCCTTTTGTTTTGATAATTGAAAATTATTTATTTATAAACTTTATTGCAAAAGAAATACAAAAGGGACGATCATTCTGCACCAGCCTTGGGTCGTGCAGACAGTTTCTTTATGGGTGCGTTAACAGTACGAATGAAACGAGAAGGATGTAGGATACAAATATACTTATATTGCATAAGAAGTTACAGTAACGCTCGTTAATACCGATGATAAATTTAAAAGTTATTGGAAAAGCACCTAACTCATATGTTCATATCTAAAACATGAACTCTTATAAAGCTCTAAAAACAGATACAAACAATTTGATTTGCCATTATCTAATCCCGCTGCTTTGGACGTGCAGGTAAAATAATCTGATAAAAGTGTAATAAACACATTATGAGTCAATATTGCCTGTATTTAACAGATTAGATAAGTACCTGAAAACTGGAATGCGCGAAACTTCTGATGGACTCGTCCGTGTTGTACATGCCCAGGGTCACGCCGGGCCCTTTGAAGTCGTACAGCAACTGCTTGGTCACCGACCCGTCTGCGGCGGTGTACACCAATTCCATCTGTTTCAGAACACAAATGCATATTTTGATACTAAAATTTACATGTCTGTATTTTGGAAATGTTGTCACGTAGGACTCTTAATACTTCCAAATAGGTAGAGTTTTTACGATCTTTTAGTTTTAGAACAATTAAAAACCATTCCAGTTCAAATTGAATGAAATGAATAAAATTAAAAAAAAATACAGAAAACAAAAACGTCATAATTGAGTAGTCTTAAGACGTTTTTGTTAACTGTATTTTTTTTGATAAATAATTAATCATCTGGTATAATATTGGATAGGTATGAGGTGATGCTGTGAATGTAGACGTTGTGTCAAATATTTAGGTATTCATCATCAATATGAGTAGCTAACCTTTTCGAAGATTGCACAGAAATGGATAAAGCATCAGTAGGTAAACGTAAAGACTGGATCAATATCTTTTCCGAGCACATTTTAGTCGCCCTGCTGCCCACAATTTACTTTAACATGAGTGCCAACCTCAGATCATAGAAAGAAATGTTCTGTGGTGCCAACTAAGGTAGTGCCAGCAAGTTTTACATACCTTGCCTGGTTTAGAAATGACCATATCCTGGGCCTTGTACTGGTCGCCGTGCGCGTGCCTGCCGATGACGATGGGCTGCGTCCAACCGGGCACCAGCCGCGGGATGCTCTTGCACAAGATGGGCTCCCTGAACACCGTGCCGCCGAGGATGTTACGGATCGTGCCGTTCGGACTCAGCCACATCTTCTTCAGTTTGAATTCTGAACATCAAAATTTATCTTTTAAAGAAACAGATACATTTCATCTCCCCTTGCAGTGTCGGATTCGAACCCACGACCTTTGCATTTCACGCTTACTGCTCTTCACGCAAGTAACTCTTTCGATCATATCGCACGAAATATTTTGTAATATTACTCTATTATTATTGAATGACTGTGCCGACGACTATGTCCGCGTGGAATTTATGTTCATAATTTATTTATATCTATATATATAAAAGGAGAAACTGACTGACTGACTGACTGACTGACTGACTGACATATCAACGCACAGCCCAAACGGCTAAACGTAGGCACTTGAAATTTGGAAGGGACGTAGCTTAGGTACCGTAGGGGTGCACTAAGAAAGGAATTCCCGAAATTCCCACGGGAACGGGAATTAGCGGGAAAATCCTTTTGTATGAAAAATCTAAACCGCTTAAGTTAGACGCTTGAAATTTGGCATGCAGGTACCTTAGTAAATATAAAGTTTAGTTATGGCTGTATTTTGAGAAATTCCCACGGGAACGGGAGTTAGCGGGAAAAAACTTTTGTATGAAAAAATCTAAACCGCGTAAGTTGGATGATTGAAATTTGACATGCATATACCTTAGTGAATGCAAAGTTAAGTCATGATTGGATTTTCCAAAATTCCCATGGGAACGGGAATAGCGGGAAAAACTTTTGTACCGCGAGTTAGAGGCTTGAAATTTTTTAGTATATGGGTATCTTAGCAAATGTACAGCTTCATGGGAATGGGAAACATCTTTTTCATGAAAAAATACTGCACTAGCGCCAGATTCAGAATAATTGTTATGTTGTTTTTTAATGTATTTTCTCAAAAAAAAAAAAAACTTTTTAAAATTTTTGAATGCAACATTCATTATTATTTACATTCGACACACACCGAGAAAAATACTGAAATGACACAATAACACGCCACGCGGACGAAGTCGCGGGCAAAAGCTAGTTAAAAATAAATAAAAAAACACTCATATAATAAATGTTGCCTACGTTATTTTTTATCACATCAGCTATCTATAGTAAAATCCCTATCAAAACCGGTTCAGCTGTTTCAGCGATTGGCCAGACACAGGCAAACAAAAATAAAAAAAAAACTAAATTATATTCTTGTACATGCACTGCGTCTATACATACGGATTTTGTAAAAATCAATATTTTCATATTAAAGACACGCCAATTCATTTATCTGAATAGATGAAAAGATTAAAAGGTTACTGAGATAATAATGAAGAACGTAAATTTTGAAAATGAAGGAAGTTATTTAAATAAATCACTAAGTTTGTTCCATCAGAACATCATTAAAACATTTACATATTATTTTAAATTATTTCGCTATATTTTCAACAAATATTTAGTGCACAATAGCGTCATTTAAGTAATTAATAAAACAAATGGCCAATCAAGTAATCTAAATGTAAAATTATGCACTAACATGCAGTTATTTTAATTTTACATTACAATAACATGCTGCTCGCATTTCCGATTCCAGAACGCTCCTCATGAATTCACAATTGACCAAATGAATGTTTGTACAAGTAGCAACAGTCAGTGTCATAAATACAAAGTATAAAACAAAATCGCTGCCGTTTGCCTGTCGTTGTGTATGGTTAGATCTTTAAAACTACGCAATGTATTTAGATGAATTTTTGAATAGTGGTTTTAAGAAGAACGTTTATGTTTATAAACATACATGGTATCCCTACTTAATATTATAAATGCGAAAGTAACTCTGTCTGTCTGTTACGCTTTCCCGCTTAAACCTCTCAACCGATTTTGATGAAATTTGGCATAGGTATACGTTGAACCTCAAGAACGGACATGGCTACTTTTTGTTAGAAAGTAAGGGGGGGTAATGCCACCTTTGAAAGTTTATATGGGAAAATGTTTATCATTTAAGTTAGAGATATGGAAGTTGGCACAAATATAGCTCTTTTAAAATATAGACTACTTTTTGTTTCGAATATTAGGGGAGATAGGGGTAAAACCGACCATGAAAGAATGTAGTCCACGCGAACGAAGTCGCGGGCACAGCTAGTAATACATAAAAGCTTAAAAATTCATTTCACATTTCACCTGTGCAAGCCTGCTCGGATCGCTAGTCAATTTATATAAAAAGCAATATCACTTATCGTATGTAATTGTATAACTCAAGAACAGACTCATCTATCTTAACCAAATGTTTAGGATTTGTTAGGACTATTTAGTAGATGTTTGCACAAAATGGGCAAGAAGTTTTTCATTTAGTACATATTTTGTAACAAATGAATATGCGTGCGAAGTCGCGGCGGGCCACTAGTTGTTTATAAAATATTATATGCTTAATCTCATAATAAATAATCAACATTAAACTCTTTTTAAATATTAATTTTAATTTTATTACGATGAAGATAGCGTAAATAACTAGATAATAAGAATTTACAAACAAGATACCTACATACCTAACTTGTTTTCGCTACTCGTTACATAATTTTAGATCAAGGTCGTATATAAAATATACGAAAATGATATTTATTTAATGGGCGTTGTCTGACTGATGGGAACAGAAATAGTCGGCGTACATGCGTGTGTACAATAACATGTATTACACGTCATTTCTATCTCGCCAAGCCATTTATCTTTATAGATGAACCTACAAATATTTGCTGCGGTTATAAAATACAGAATATGAAACATGTCATTTACGCTGGAAAACTAATGAACATTAGCATAATCAACAAAACATAGATTTTTTTCAAGTAAGCGAATGAATATTATAATAATCATTAAAATGAACCACTAATCTTGGCAAAAAAAAACTAGCACACACTTCTGGTAACCCTGGGGTATCTGGGGCTGGCAGTTACCTCGTACAGAACATTGCACTTGATATTCGGCGAGGAAATAGAATAGAATAGAAATTATCTTAATCTTTATTCGTGTAAGCTTTACAAAAGCACTTATGAATCGTCAGTAGGGGAGACCGGGTACAAAAGTAACATTTTGTACTTTTACCTTGATTTCTGGATGTGTGTTACTGTTATCATAAAATCAATTTATCTATGTATAAATTCAATTTATGTTCTTTACTTTAGTAACTTGTTTTATTAAATTGTGTTGCGTTTTATATGAAAAAAAAATATTTAAAAAAAAATCGCAAGTTGTTACTTTCGACCACATAGGCAGGTCGAAAGTAACACGTTGTGGGTCGAAAGTGACACAGCAAAAGGTTTGTAATGAAACAAAATAATCCATTGTAAATCAACAAATAATTTATTTAACGACTTTGTTTTAATAAATCTAACAAAAATAAATTGATTAAAAATATAGGTACTTATTAAGAAAACAAAATTATGAAAAAGTTTTCTTGGTTTAGTTAGGCAATGAGATCACGATAGTTTTTATAATCAGACTTTTATAAACCAGGCATTATAACCTTAATCAGATTCGCAATGATGGCACACATAATTCCTATCATTATTTACGCAATCAATATGGGACCACATTTTGCCCATTCTTCATTTGGTCGACTATAAGTTTCTAAACGGACACGACAGAAGTCATTTTCGTCGTCAAATTATTATTCATTTTCTTTTGGTATCGTTTTCCTTTTTCCTTTCCGTTTTAAATTTTTAATAAATCTTTATACAAACATTTTATTTTATTGCAATCCCTCTAATTTTTGCACCATCCTTAAAATTATTTTCAGCCGGTTTAATTAAACTTCCGTGTCGGCAGTCCTTTTTATGCATAGTCACGGCATTCTGTTGATATAAACACATATAAAATATGATAGATTTATTATTATCACTACAGTAACTTGTTACTTTTGTACCCATAGGGTTATGGTACTTTTGTACTCGTCCATATTTTTACGAAAACAAGTGATATAACCTTAAATCGGAACGTGCTACACAAAAATGAAATAAGGCATTGTATAATCACTAAAATGAAGAAGACATATGCAAACATTCAGATTATTGTCGTCTTTTTATGACTATGTGAATATTTAATAAGAAAACGCCAAAAAACTTACTTTTCATTAGTGAATACACGTTTTGTCCTGTGACAAAGCCGAACAGCGCGCGATGTACGTGGCAACTGAATGCAGTTAAGGGGGGTGGTTCCCACTATCGCCTTACGGCGGCAAAGCGGTGTTCGCCCATGGGTTCGACTTATGGAGCCTTTGTTACTTTCGACCCGCCGTTACTTTTGTACCCGGTCTCCCATATTAAGTACTCTACCGCCGTGTTCAGAATACTGCCAGTGCCGCAAATCAATCCCACAAGGTCCAATTTTACGTTTACGTATCTGTGTCTCTCTCTCTCTGTGTGTGTGTGTGTGTGTGTGTACAATGTAGCTCCGAGTGCAATGTGAGCGTTTTTGATTTAAAATAATAAAATATAATTTTAAAATAAATTTAAAAACCCGTAATAAAAGTTCGATGGAATTTGCCCAAAATGGTATCCACAAAATGGACAAATCTCCCTCAATATAAATATAAATTAAAGCAGTGGAATACTATAAACACAAACAAATACCCTTAAGACAAATTTCAAATCCAAGATGGCTCCCATTGGATATGTGTAATTTCTAAATAAACTAGTCTATTATATAAAAATGTATCACAAAATGTGTTGGTAAGCGCATAACTCGACAACGCTTGGACCGATTTGGACAATTCTTTTTTTAATATGTTCGTTGAAGTCCAAGGACGGTTTTTACGGTAAAAAAAAATTTTGAATAATTGCCGGGAAAACTCTAAAGATAGCCCTTTTCTTTTTCCAGTACAAACGTTTTCTACCTAAAATTTGAATTCAAGCTACACTGCAAGCCTTCTTGACAGGACGAAGACTGTCGGGTCCGCTAGTTTTTAAATAAATGTTATGGTGTAAATTCCTTGTACGCTGGCTTACTAAGTTCATGTGCCCTACATTATGTCTTTCAGAAAATAAGGTATAGCAGCTCTGGGTTTGTCTACAATATCTATTATATAAAAATGAATCACAAAATATGTTGGTAAGCGCATAACTCGGCAACGCTTGGACCTATTTTGAACATTTTTTTTTAAATGTTTGTTGAAGTCCATGGATGGTTTTGACGGTGAGACAAATTCGAATAATTGCCGGGAAAACTGTAAAGACAGCCCTTTTCTTTTTCCAGTACCAACGTTTTCTAACTAATATTTAGAGTCAAATGTCTTTGACAGGACGAAGTCTGTCGAGTCCGCTAGTACTAGTTTAAAAGTCACCTTCGACTCGCTGTTCATCGGGAGTGATGGTGGCGCATTTGATACCGACGTTGTGTTTGAGGACCGCGTGCGCTGCGTCGATGGTCACTTGGTCGTCGGTCGCGTCACGGTGCGGGAGGCCCAGGTCGAAGTATAAGCTCTCCAACTGACAAAGAAAGCAAGGATTACCAACATATACTAAACGAATTGTATCTTTCCTGGTGCTGTTTTTTTAATTGCTCTTCATGATTGGTCTCGTTCCAGCTGATGTTAAGTGGTAATGAGGTCCTAGCTTAAGGGTGACAAGAACAGCATAATAAAACTGGTACTGGACTTGTCACCCTTACCTTGAAGGCTTGACCACTGCTACTAACGTAGCACCAGAAGCTCTGAAAACCTTACTCACACGCAGAAACAAAACAACACTGAAGTGATTGTTACTTGGCTTACAAATTCGAGATGCCATTCAGTTGGGCGTTTTTCTTAGAGTTCACCACGGAATCTGGAAGTACAAAATATATCCGGTAGATCGAATATACTTAGGGTAGCTACGTCAAATCGCGTCGGTGGGAGCCTGCGTTAGTCTGCATTGCAGGATACCTAACCCCACCACCTGCGCAGAGGAGGGCCACCTAGGGTTTCAGTCAATTCGACCAGCACTCTTTTTCAAATCGAGAGTTTACACGATCGCGATACATGGAATGTAGTTCGAATAGTGCTAGCGCGAAAGTACCTACATGATATCGATAAATAGAAGTCCGATGTAGGTAAGTTCATGAAGTTACATAAAACCTTTTTTTGTAAGTAATGGGTGTTAATTTAAGAAAGTATTTAAGATATTGAATAGATTAACATAGGATATGTTTCCCATTCATATTATTTTCACAAAATGCGAGGTCAAAGGAATACTAGGTATAGCATGACGATTATTTTCAATGAAATGATACCGCCACATCCACTTGTAAATTTTTACAAACTTAAAAACTGTATTTCCGACGAAAGATGGATGAACATAGCTGGTATGTTCAAATCCCGATGCACAGAATATCGATTTTTACATCGTATTTTCATACATCGATTTTAGATTTCGTGGTATGGTCGACGATTACAGATAACAGAAAACTATGTTTCACAACATAATATGTAATTAAAAGAACAGAATCCAAAAATGTTCTACCTACTGCTGTGTTTCAATATCAGTACAACTTCCAACCTTTTAGAAATCTTCTAGTACCGGTAGGTACGAGTACTCGTATAAGTATCACCCTTTAATATAGGATTTTAGATTAAATACATCTGCTACCTCTTTAGTACTTATCTGGTAACTGCTGAATATCATACACTAAATAGATACCTACTTTAATTGCGTCTAAACTGTTGCTTAGAGTACCTAGGTACCTACTACTGATATTGTGGTCTGCATTTTATTAGCGTTAACAAGGGATCCAATAACAAATTGGCTTCGTTAATAGGTCATAGTACCTAAGCCACTAACACTATGTGTACTTATTTAACCTATTGTTATCATTGTTTAGAGGTTTGCACGCCTAATTAGCACTTTGTTTGAAAGTATGTTAAATTAAAATATAATATAAAATATCTTCATTCATGTAAGCTTCACAAAAGGACTAATAAATCATCAGTACAAATTCAGTATTCTGCCGCCGTGTTCGAAATGTCAATCCTGTCGAGAAGAACCGGTAAGAAACTTGACCGCCCACTTACTCTTTTCAAAATGTCAATATTTCACCATACTACTTATCAAAATATACAATATTCGCTTTACATCAGGATTAAAGTGATATTTCTAGATCCATACATGTTTATCATAGAAGTAATCGTCTATTATGTCGTAGCTCTTTTTTATAATCATTTCTTTAAATTCAGGCAGTCAGAATTTTCAAAAATATATTAGTTTAGTTGTTGCGTACATTCATAATACAACCAATGACATATGGAGATGCAGCAGCAGTTTCCTATAAAGGAAGACCATCACAGGACGCTATGAAAGTACATATGTAACAGAAATAATTGCCGTTTGAATATCGGTCAAATTAATTTTTTTTCTTACAGCGTATGCAATAAAAGTAAGCCTTGCTGCGAGGACAACAATGTGACGGGACCCCAAATTTAGAATCTAAAGTCATGCAGAGAAATAATTCCAATAGATTCCCATTCATTGACAATTTTCTGTTTAATTTTCTAACATTCGGCATTGTGAATTTGATACATTTGGTTTTCTTAGTATCAATAGAATATTAGTTATGAACCAACGAAGCACTTGCAAGGGATAATGATTGGCATCTTTAAATTATTCTTTATAACCATCAACTTATGATAACACTAGGTTATAAAAAATTCAAACTAAAATTAATTAAAAAAAAAAATCAATATTTTAAATAAACAAAGATGGTCCCTGTGGTAAGGTACCCAAAATGCTGGCTGCATTACCTCGCTGTTTATTTGTTTTGTTTATGTACCTAAATAAATAACTGACCATCAACTTTGAATATCACATATATATGTGTTATTAGCTGTCTCACGGAGATATTTTGTATTGAAGATAATTAATTCAGATATGGAATAGAATAGGTCCCAATATCGAGTCCTGGGGTACTCCCATCTCTAGAGATGCGCCAGAAGAGTTGGTTTCTTTTACATTGACCTTTTTAATTTCATCAGTGAGGTAATAGTGTTTACAATACCATAATACCTTAGGCCTGCCTTAAACAAATACGTTGGTATATAGCAAATAGATCGCTAGGGGAATGCCTTTGGACATTAGGTTCGACCTTTGTACCTGTTTAACTTCGTAAGCGAAACTTTTCAATAGTATTGTAATCCTGATATAATATATTTTATAGTGGTACCTACCTACGGGATCATTAAAACTAATAGGTACTGATTCTCATTTGCCTAGGCGCTTATCAGATTGAATTTCATAAACGTTGGAAGCAGTGCGTACGAATAATCGTTCATTAAAAAAATGTTTTTTTTTACATGTTTATAATACCATACCTAACCTAATCGATGCTGGCTCCAAAATGAACCAAACGGTCATTGCCATGATAAAAATTATTAGCATGCAGTACGTAAGGCGTCGCAGACTACATCCGGCTACCCGAGCTTATCGTAGAGTTAACTTGTGTGAGCGTATGTAAATTGGCTACTTGACAGTTTTTGAAAAAGTATTGTAAAATGTGCGCCCGTTCATTTTATATCCCAAGCAATTCGATTTATCTGGAAATAATCTAAATAACCAGAGAAAAATAAGATTTTGTGTAACACATTTAAAAAGCGCGCGAAAACGCCTAGTCGCGTCACTGTTGCAATTATGACGTCAACGTCCTAAACAACGAACCGATACGCATAGGAACGACTTAATTAAGATAAACGGAAAATGTTTCAATAAATTCTTTATACGATTAGAGACACAATAATTCAATTTAATCGGTAAAATAATCATTGTTTCGCCACATTAAAATAAATAATTTTCGCCGACAGCTGTCATTTCCGAATTGCAATGGTGGTTTCCGTTTCGGTTCTTTTGTTCCACAGATAAAAAAACTAAAATTTATTTTGTAAAAATAAAATACTAACCATGCTTTTAATTAAAAAGTAAAAATGTAAAATGATTACTTAACTAATAAGCTAACATATCTAACACTTTTCATATTTTATTGTTAACACTGTCAAGTAGCCAATTAACTGCTATGTATTTAAAAAATAAATAGACATCGGTATCGGTGTCAAGTAATTTGACAGAAATCTTATGATTAATAGTCATTTAAAAAACGTTTTGTAATTACATTCAGGGGGGTGTGGGATTTTGTAAAACGTTATTAACAATGCGTTACAAAATAAGAAATGAAACTCTCAAAGTGGCAACCCTTTTGGATACCCTACAGCGTCCTACGGTGTTATCAATCATCAATCATCAGCCTGTTGCAGTCCACTGCTGGACATAGGCCTCTCCAAATGTTCGCCACTTCGCTCGATTTTCGGCTACTCTCATCCAGCTCCTGCCAGCCGTCCTGCGCAAATCGTCACTCCACCTGGCCTGAGGGCGTCCTACACCACGTTTACCGAGGCGTGGTCTCCACTCCAGAACTCGTTTACTCCAACGGTTGTCGGCTCTGCGGCTGATATGGCCAGCCCACTGCCACTTCAGCTTGCTAATCCTGTGAGCTATGTCGATAACTTTAGTTCTCTGCCGGAGCACCTCATTATGGATTCGATCCCTTAGAGAAACACCGAGCATAGCTCTTTCCATAGCCCGCTGAGTGACTTTAAGTCTGTGAACCAGTCGTGCCGTCAGTGTCCACCTCTCGGCTCCATATGTCATAACAGGTAGAACGCACTGATTGAAGACTTTTGTCTTTAGGCACTGTGGGATGGACGATGAGAAGACTCGACGTAGTTTCCCAAACGCTGCCCAGCCCAGCTGAACCCTTCTATTCACCTCGTTCTCTAGGTTGTTTCGACCCAACTGCAATTTTTGCCCGAGGTACACATATTTTTGAACAACTTCGAGGACGGCGCCTTAGACTGCAATCGGTTCCGGTAGAACATGTTCATTAAACATGACCTTGGTTTTATCCAAGTTCATCCGTAGGCCGATGCGTACAGAAGATTCAGCCAGGTCATTCAGCATTTGTTGTAGGTCTTGCAGCGTCTCTGCCATTATGACGATGTCATCTGCAAATCGCAAGTGAGAGATGTGTTCGCCATTTATGTTGATGCCATGTCTTTTCCAGTTCAGTGTCTTAAACATATCCTCCATTGCATTTGTAAACAATTTTGGGGAGATCACGTCCCCTTGTCTCACTCCTCGATGCAATGGTATAGGCCTTATTTGCTGATTTTGTACTTGGACGGACATGGTAGCGGCTTCGTAGAGATATCTCATCACTTGGATGTACCGCCAATCGACTTGACATCGCTGCAGAGAATCCAAAACAGACCAGATTGCAACCGAGTCAAAGGCCTTTTCATAGTCCGCGAATGCTAGACACAGGGGCTGATTATACTCTTCGGTCTTCTGTATAATCTGTCGCACTGTGTGGATGTGGTCTATGGTGCCGTATCCGTTCCGAAATCCAGCCTGTTCCGGCGGTTGAAAGTCGTCGAATCTTCTCGCAAGTCGGTTCGTGATCACTCTTGAAAACAGCTTATAGACATGGCTGAGAAGGGAAATGAGTCGATAGTTCTTCAGAAGGGTTTTGTCCCGTTTTTTGAAGAACAAGACGGCCACACTCCTACTCCACGCCTCCGGAGTTCTCCCTTCAAACAGGACAGCATTAAACAGCTTTTGGAGCTCCCTCAGTACGGGCTTACCTCCAGCCTTTAATAGCTCCGTTGTAACGCCGTCCGCTCCAGGGGCTTTTCCGTTTTTAAGCTGTCCAAGAGCAATCTCGATTTCGCCAACGCTGAACTCTGGCAGGTCTTCAGTGAAATGGCGTGTTAATGTGGCTCTAGAGTCTTCATTTTCGGGTACAGGTCAAGATGTTTGCGATGCGTATAGCCGGGTATAGAAGTTTTCTACCTCCGAAAGGATCTCTGGCTTAGAGGCAACCGTTTGCCGTGTGATGGCGGCAGAGTAGAGTACCACCACCCCATATCTTCCCGTGGGTGTCGTAAGAGTCGACGAAGGGACAAAGGATGACCGACTGATGGCGGTATAACCATCCGAAACCTTGGCGTAGCCAAATGCCACGTGCCGATGCCGATGACGGGCAGCAGCGTCACCGGTAAAAAGCTACGCTCTGCGATTGCCAACCCGCCCGCCCAGCGTGGTGATTATGGGCAAAATCCTCCAAATGGACAAAGTACAAAGGCCACGGCCCCCAGTTCCCGGTAGTCTCGCTATTCCTGGTCATGGTGGCGACCACGGTAACGGCGAGGCGGGGGGTGCGGAGAATCTCCGGGCTACGGTAGGCCACCACACAAAACTGACCATTGCTACGTATAACGGACGCACTCTACAGCTTGACTCGCGTCTGGCACAACTTGAGGTGGAACTTGGGAAAATTAGGTGGCACATTCTAGGTTAAGCGAAGTCCGAAGGGAGGGGAGGACACCGTGGCCCTGGAGTCGGGCCACCTGATGTACGTCCGTGAGGGAGACCAACAATCTCAAGGTGGCGTCGGGTTTCTGGTCAATAGGTCTCTCAGAGAGAGACAACGTTGTAGAAATTTCCAGTGTGTCGAACAGGGTAGTGTACCTGATCATCAAGCTCACCGAGAGGTACAGCCTCAAGGTGGTGCAAGTGTATGCACCGACCTCGACACACTGGGATGATGAGGTAGAAGCAATGTTCGATGACATATCGAAGGCTTTCCACTTCACTACGAAGACCCAATACACTGTTGTCATGGGAGACTTCAACGCCAAAGTGGGAGTACAGAATTGCAATGAATTGGTAGTAGGATCCCATGGATTTGGAGTTATGAATCATAGGGGGCAGATGCTCGTCAACTTTCTCGAACGAGAGGGGCTTTCTTGATGAATTCATTCTTTAAAAAGCAGCCCCAAAGGAAGTGGACGTGGCGTAGCCCCGACACTATGACCAAAAACGAGATCGACTTCATCCTGACGGACAGGCGGCACATATTTATTTATTTATTGAGGACAGCCAACAAATCTTACACCAAATTTCAGTAAGTACCTTATATATATAAACATGCTAAGTGCAGATTCAGTTACAGGCTGCCACGACTTGCGAGTGTAAGTAAATCAATAAAAACATAAACTAAAACTTCTACTAACTAAAATAAAATAAAATAAAATAAAAACTTCTTCATACTTTTAGAAAACACAGAGTTAATCTTTTAAATTTTGAAAGACTATTGGAATGGATATCAACATCTGTTGAGCTCTTTTGAAACTCGTTGTATTGTCGCTGCAGCCTGTTCATGATCGAATGGTGGCCCAGATTGCTCTTTGACCCTGTGATGTTAAATGGAACATATCGTCCCGCTCTTACATGTAATTTGTAAGGTATGTTGAAATTGAGCCTCTCCAACAAGGCAGGGCTGTCCAGGCCACCACTAACAATCTTAAATAAGAACATATGGTCCAGCATACGCCTTCGATTTACAAGACTTAACATTTTAAATTTGGACAGTCTATCGGGGTACGATGGCAACTGTCGAGCCAAGCCACACTGAAATGTTAAGTGCCACAAAAAACGCTTCTGGACTCGTTCCAGTCGCTTAGAGTGTACCTCGTAGTGGGGTGACCATACTGGGCTGCTGTATTCTAGGATTGAACGTACATATGTATTGTATAGAAGTACCTTCGTGGCGGGCTTAAGCTGTCTGGAACTTCGAGTCACATAACCAAGCATCCTGGAAGCCTTGCTTGAAATGTGATTTATATGGTTATGGAACTGGAGTTTCCTATCTAACACTACACCCAGATCTCGAGTAGACTCTACCTCCTTAAGAGGTTTATCTTTAATGTGGTATGTGGTAATTCAGAGATGTCTCTGTGATTAACAGGTTTAACACCGGCAGCGATCACAGACTTGTCCGAAGCACTTTGAATATAGACTTCAAAGCCGAACGTGTCCGTCTAATGACGTCCAGACTCCGGCCGACTCTGATTCAAACCATGGCGGGATCTGAAACGTTCCAGTCGAACCTGGAGAACCGTTTTGCTGCCGGGAAAACCACAACTGATATTGACCAGAATCTTAAAAATGTGGTTCGGGTACTCAGGGAGGAAGGTACGAGATTTTGCAACATGCAGCGTATAGGGAAGAAGTCAAAACTTTCCGAGGAGACTTTGAGGCTAATGAGGCAACGACGTGAAGACCCACCTGCCACTTTGTCGGGTGTACGGGCTCTCAACCGGGAGATCAATAAACTTGTGCGACGTGACCTCCGACGCTCTAATACTCTAGCCATTGAAAGAGCTATTGAGCAAAATCGGGGGTCTAAGGTATTCGTTAAATCTCTCGGAAGAAGTCACTTGACCAAACTGACCACAGCAAGTGGAGAAGTTGTTGCCTCTACGGTGTTATATTAGTAACATTTTTTTATCAAAAATTTGTACTTTACACATTCTGGGTAAGCCAAAAACAATATAATAAAAACTTGGTTGCTACTATAGAGATGGATCTTGAAAATTTTGATCCAAAGCCTATGAATATTTAATTACTTATCCATAGAAATAATTTTTGGATCTAAAATTTAATGCAAAATTGCAAACTAACACTAACTTCAAAAGCTATAAATGCGTCAATCATCAAACTTTTACCAATATTAAGTACGAAACACTGGGATAGCTTCTCCCAAAGATTCAACTTAATAAACTTATTAATTAATGGATCCACCAGTTTTATTTTAGAACAAACAGCTTAGTACTAGTTACTAAGCATTTTAGCATCAAGTAAAAACTTAAATAGTACCTACATCATAATTATTATCTTCACGTTTAGCACCGATCATAACGCGGCCATGGTCTTGAAAACAGAGGATCGTGGTGTCAACGAACCTAATCACGTGTGAGCCAATATACGAAAACATACACAGTTGAACTTACAAATATTTGAATTGCGAACATCTTGATTCGGTCTCTCTGAACCATCTCTGAACTGTAATGAAATCTTTTTTTTTTTGAGGAATGGACATTTTGTTGTTACAATGCCCAATATTATGGAGCTAAAAGTTGCTCAAAAGAATTCAGAAAGTTGTTAAGATGCGATATTTTCACCCAACTTAAGTTTATTTTCAGTTATAAAACTCGTTATTGTGTAAACCCGTGCGACAGGTTTTGGGCATGACTGGATTCGAACCGATAAAATCGAACGAATGTTCTCCGTGGACATTACTACCCATAAATCCTTGTTTTAAAATGAGCCACCTTTCTGATTTATGTTTTACGTAAATAAGAATAAAAAATAATCTTTTAGAATAGGGTACATGCTTCGGTCAAGATTTTGTAATCACATAATATTCAAAATACAAAGAAACTTGCACCCCGCGCATAGCAAAAATAATGCCTAAAGTGCCTTAAAGTCTAATTTCAAGCCTATGTGACTGAAACCAGTATGGAAATAAAACATTTTTGTCGTAATGTCACTCACGCGAAGCAAATGACTAAAACTGTATGAAGCCTTGATTTGCCGGTGTCATTTTTAATATCGCAACCATGGACCTAATATAATAAAACTAAGTCCATGATCGCAACTCTCATCTCATCTACACTTCTGTTTTTCATCTATCTTTCAAATATTGTGTTTTATATTTTTCTTTTATCTTTAAAAATTACTGATATACATTACACTAAATTTAGCTTAACGTCACATCTTCGCACAGTTTTTACGAATTAGTGACGTACAACCATCACTGAACTTTGATGTGCTGTATCATCATCAATTTATATTTAATTTTTGAAGCAAAAAATACGTTTCCATTGTACTTTAAAAATGTAACTGACGAACCAAATAGAAACTTGTTTTTTTTACCGAGCATCACCATATTATAATATTCAGGAGTCAGAGGCGCCATTTCAGATTTCTTGTATCACACTTTAAAAACCTATTTTATAAAAAAATCGCAGTTAACAGATTTTTAAATAACACTTTGTAATGTATGTTGTACGTTTTTGTCTGTATTGCTTCAGTTTCGTAACTATCACAATTTTTTACATTAAACATTTCTAATGCAATGCTCAATAGTTATTATTTATTTTAAATAAGTAAAGTATTTCTTACTTTCTGAAATTCGTTACATATTTTAGACAGACTAAGAAATAAATAATGCAAGTTGCCTGCTAAACTTAGGCAATAGTAGAATACAGTAGGCGTAAGTACATACTTTTCACTAGCATCTAAATAACATTGGCCCAGTAAAATATTGATAAGGTCTGACATAGCAATGATAACCTGCAATGATAATTTCATGTAGGTACTTAACATCCATTATAATGAGGTTAAAACATTTTCAAGCGACACATATACAATTATTTACTTTTATTTAACAATGAATAGTATTTTATGTAGTGGAGTAATTACAATTCAAGTTATGTGGCAAATGCATCAGATGAGCCATAATTTACTGCTCAGTGAATAATTTCTCGTCCTATTTTTATTTAAAAACCCACCTGTATATTCAAAGGGGTGGTCCTTTGAATATGCCAAATTTGATACGATTTCCTTATAGAACTTCATTTAAATATCCGTACGCCTTATACGATTTTACTCGTAATTAAAATAGTTTCAATAAAAAAACATGTACTTTAAAAGTAAACTGTTCTATGGAACATTGAAGTTGAACTGTTTTTAAATTCCAAATATACTACGGAACCTACACCCACCCAAGTGGTTTACCAAAAATAAATGAACATGAAAAAGTACCCATTGTTAGATCACATTTGGAAGCTGCTGTTGAAATATTCTATACATATTACATACATACATTGTGCTGCCATTTATACGGTTGCAGATAATTAAGGCCAACTGTTCAATTCAATGGGTGTTGCTCCATATCTGATATGGCTATAGAGCTACAGACATATGTCTATAGAGACATACGTCTGTACTGTCATACTGAAATAAATAACATATAGACTAGTTGTGCTTCGCCCACTTTATTCCAGGATGAAAGTACCCTATATTTTAATATATTAGCTTATTTGTCTTTCTACCAAGTTTCATCCAAATCTGTTCAATTGATTTTGTTTAAGATTCATACACACTTACAAACATTCACTTTTATAGTATTAGTAGTATGAACTAAACTGCTTCACCTATGTGAACATAACAATACAAATATATACACCATGCATAGGTATTTGTTTAACAAGTTTAAATACGGAGACATTAAATTACTTTTCAGTCTATAAAATCAGATATTTCATAAAATACCTGTTTGGGTGCTGCAATTTCTTTAAAAATAAGATAAAACTTTTCCTGATAGGTTTTCTGGGTAAGCCAAAAACAATATAATAAAAACTTCCTTGCAACTATAGAGATGGATCTTGAAAATTTAGATCCAAAGCACCCAAGTAATATAATACCTATCAGGAAAAAGTTTTATCTTATTTTACATCTTTTTTATGCAACAAAAGTTGAATATCAAAAATGAATTACCACCTTACCTTTACATACGGGAAGATAAGTCTCTCCTTGATCTTTGCCCAAATGATTCGAGTCATCTCATCTCCATCCATGTCCACAACCGGCTTCGATGCAACCACTCTTTTGGCCGTACCATCTACATGAAAAATATCTCTTTATTCTCCTTACCTTCTTTATTTAAAAAACAGAAAATGTAGGTAATAAAGAACATTTTAATGAGGTACATTTGATGAGAGATGTGATCATTGACAAGTGCTTAAATAAGTAATTTAATCATAGGCAAAACTACAAAATAATGATATGGACTATTTGTTAATGAAAAACTTAACTTTAACACTGTAACTTTCTTAAATTTAAAAATTCTGGTCTAATCAGCCGGTGAAATAACGAATTAATTGTGTTATAAACTTTCATGAAATCATTTGAACACGTTATAAAGAAGGCTATGATATGCTTTACAATCGTAATGAGCTAGTTCGTCACAAAAAGTCGTACTTCAAAAGTTCAACGAGATTAGACTTTCATCTAAAGTTACCTAACCAAAAAACAAAATTTTTTTTTACTTACAATTTCTGGTGGTTTGCACAGACGCGTCAGTGACATATTTTAACAATTTTTTTGTGCTGTTACAGGCCATTTTAAGTATTAATTTATCAATTTACTTTTTACGTGGCGTTAAAGAGCGTGTTTAACTCAACACACCCACACAATTCACTCCACATT
This sequence comes from Glyphodes pyloalis, assembly GCA_037074685.1. Lineage (NCBI taxonomy): Eukaryota > Metazoa > Arthropoda > Insecta > Lepidoptera > Crambidae > Glyphodes > Glyphodes pyloalis. The sequence continues at coordinate 1,763,522 of JAYKKO010000015.1, read as the reverse complement.
CACTCACACGGTGTGAATATATTCTCTTTGTGTGGTTGCTGAAGTAAGTAGTACCTATGTGTGTTTATGTAGGTACACTACCCTCAAATACTGTAGTGTTGTGTTGAACATGAACGATAACTGTCAAATGAAAAGTCAATCGATTTTTCTTAGTCGTTTTTAACGTATCGTTTAAATAAATTTTAAATGAATCAAATTCTAATGGCAATGGATTCAGTATTCGTACAAAGGTAATGGTCAATTTCATAAGTATTTGCAATCCATCTTTTTTTATTTGTAAAAACAACTTTAAACAAAGTGTTTTAGGAGAATTTGTTCTCTAAATAAAAAATATTTTCACTTAAGTTTGAGTAGAATATTTGTGGATATGGGACCAAAAAGATGTGGAGTATAAATTTTAAGACATTCGCGTTCCATTTTAAACATTTAAAATAATTTAACGGGTCAAAACGCGACACCATTTTTATTTAGTAGTTAATAATACAAACTACTTACTGCCCGGCGTTTCGGTTAGGTTGCACCAACCGTGGTCACGAGCTGACCCGTTAAATTATTTTAAATGTTTAAGATGTGGACTATTTATACACATTTCAATACAAACAAAATGGGATATACGTACTACAATTACTATATCGTGAACGGAGGCCTTACTATTAACAGGAAAGATTATATTGAGAAAACTGCCATAAAATACCTAAATTTTTTAATGTTTTCTGTAGCTGAATTCATAATAAAATACTTTATTTCGTAATGACCAGTATTGTAAAAATAATCAATCGAAATGTATTCGATACATTTTAATCAATGTTCATTGTAATAATAATCTTAACACACATCACTAGTGCCAAGCCAGCTATCGCCAGCTGGGCGCCGGCAGGCCGGTGCGGCGATACGGGTTAAGAGAAGAGAATTATTTTTAAAGTGATTATTCTGTTCTCTGTTAAATTAAATTAGTTTTACACATTTGATCATTATTAAAACTGTACAGTGAGATAAAAACTTATTAGAAATTTAATCAATTAACAGCGTTTTGTTGATTCTGTGAAGCAGAGCAACTTTAATTTTTAAGATCCCAATTTTAATTAATTCGAAACACCAACTGAACGGCTATTCGTTTGGAGATAACAATAACACTTTCGGGTCAAGATAAACAAAACTAAAAAATAAGGTAAGTAACGAATCTATTTATTGTTCAGAATGTGTTGGTTTCAAATTACCAACTTGTTGCTATATTTTGGTGAAGTAAATGCCTTTCTTAATAAAATTGGTTTTACGTTTATTCCCGCTTAACATGATTTTAAAATATTTTTGAGACCTACCTTACATTATGTGCTAATTCTAAGTGATTTGACACATTGCAGAGCAAGGAAGTATTTTCTATGTTTAGAACTAGATTATCTCGTGCATGTTATTTTCTCAGAGAATACTTTTATGTCAAGGCCTTGCCCTGTTTAGTTGCAACCAACTTTTTTTGGAGATAATGTTTGGGATGCTTTTTTTGTCGCCTCCATCCATCCCCTTCGGTCTCGTCATTAATCAAACCAACCTCAGTTACGTCTACTTTTAAGTTGATAGATTAAATTAAAAACGATCGTCTTTTTAAAATTTTTAATAAATTTTGTGAAATAGGTATAAAGGTAAGGTTTATACTTAATATTTTTTTGTGTATCCTTATTTTAGGTATATTTTAATAACTATTCAAAGCGCTTTATTAAGTAGCCAATAACACCAAACCACTGAATTAAGGATCCAACTTAGCATACCTCCATTTAACGCTTTAGAGGGGAAGGGAAGGGAGGGAAAGAAAGCAATTGCATATTAGGACCGGTCTTCGGCGAAGTGACCGATAAATCTGATCTTCAATCAAACCAATAAAAGTAATAACCTATCTAATGAAAATAGTTTTAAGTAGTGTGGAGTTCCCACCTTTTTCGACTGTAGAACGGTACGAGGCTTCAATGTATTGTTTCCCCTCTTAAATCACAGTGCTAGGACTGCTAGGCTTATAAGTCTCAAAGTACCTTCCACCCCCACTCAATCAGTTCCCCACCGACTGGGAGGCGTGATGAGGCGACACCATCCATACCCTGGGGCCATACTAGCAGCAAGTAGAGCTGCACAAATTCCATTAAGGAAGCGAGGTCCTGCTTTATGCAGAGTAAAGCGCAGCGTCCGTAATGGAATAAGAACCATGGTCCTTATCAGCAGACAAATCCCCTGATTTTCCTAATGAATATTAGATACGCGCAAGATACTCGAAGTATTACACCTTTGTTACCAACCGAATGCATAAAAAACGATGTTTGAAGGCCGCTTCATTTCCACTACCAACTGTAAGCGCCGGCTTACAGTAAATACAAATACCTACTTGATTAGATTTAACTACCATCAAAATTCTAAAGACGACCCTTGATGCCTTATCACTACCGGTTAGTGTGCGTTTTGAGAGCAGTGCGGCGGCGCAGCTAAGACGACGTGGAAAGGTAGCTCAAGCTTATGTTGCAGAGCGGGTTGCTTTTTAGTACCGTACGAGCTCCTTATTCACGATTCCCTCATTCGTGTTTTCACTCGTCGAGGGTTAAGAAATTCTGACTATGTTTTGATATTCGCGGTTAAAAATTTCTTATTTTCATCTAGTCGGTGAACAGAATACGTTTGTTTCCAAGTTCTTTTTAGTAAAGGGTAACCTTCAATTTGAAACACCTGAGTGAAGGTCTCTTTTTTTACCCATCGTGTATCCCGAAGTAATGAGTGCACATTACAGAGTACGGGACTTCCGCTACGAAAACGATCCGATGATCTTAGTTAGGAGCAACCTATTTGGATCGTACTCCTGACCTGAGTAAAATTCTAAAGTACCTAGCTTTGTGTTGTTTTCTGAGAACTTTGCAAGGCAACATCTTAATGCCACTGCCGAAAGTCAATCTGTAATAAAATACCTGAAATATGAAATTATTCAAACTCTTGCCTAAAAAACCTTGACAGTAGTTAGAATAATACCTACGTATGTAAAAAGTCGTACGTAGTGGAACGGTTTTATGGATTGGTTCATTTATTTTGGAACCCTGGTATGTCCTACAAGCCTATAGAAATAACCATAATGCATTGTTTCTTTATTCGCGACACGTTTAAGGAACATGATTCCTGCGAATAGGGAGATTTACTGTAGGTGCTTCCTACGTGAAGTAGCAGAATCGCTCTCAAGGGCTAACTCGTTTTGGGAAGGCTACCAATAGCAATGGCATCACATTGGTCGTTTCTCTAATTAGGTCCCTACATTTTATAGTTTGACTACGAAACCTTAAGTAAGTAATGGATGTCATTCGTGAGCAGCTAAGTAACGCGCAAAAAAAAATTCAACACCCGAATAAATTGGACGGGTTATCTAGCCAGATTTTTAATTTCACTAGCTGCTGCGTACGATATTACTTGAAATTACAAGTTAAAAAAAACTATTACATAATTTTCATACGGATCCATTCGCGATTAAAAAGGTTAACATAGTATAAATTACCTCAGTAAATACATACCTATTTGGAATTATCAATAATACTTTCAGAAAAGATTTGCCCACCTGACTTTGAACACACTTTAATTCGAACTCTACAGTGGAGGTAAAAATCTCGTTCTAAAGCACAAATATTTTTTTTCTAACCACAGGCCCGTCCCCATCTTAGATTGTTTAACTTTTACCTGTTCAGTCGCTATTATGTATATTTTTTCAACTATACACAATACACGCCAAATCAGGTAGATAGGTACCGCAATGGAAACATCAGAGCACAGCCCTTACCTGGCATAAACATATTGGTTGAGCTGTCTTTTACTTTATGCGACGTTGTTCGTTTTTATCGAAACCTTACGTTGGGTGAACGACCAACTTGCTTAACAATACAAATACTTATGTAGGTAGGTAGATATAGTCAAAATCACGTCAGCAGAGTCAGACGTGATGTTGTACCCTTATGGCGAACGCATAAGAACGTAGGTATAACGAACTGGATATGCAGTTGACCTTACCCTTAGCATGAACGAAAACAGTAATATAGAGTTTTAATTACATAGTAACATTTTTATATGCCAAATTTGAGTAGTTCCGTTTTTACTGGCTACAGATCGCTGCAGTACAATTCCCATACTATTTTCTCACTAAATAAAAAACTACTTTCATTAAAAAATATTTCAAGCTATTTAAAACCTTGTACCCAAATATAGGCATGTACTTGTGCATTGCGAAATTGGTCGCTAACTGGTTTTTATAGTTTTACCTCCTCTATAACTACCTACTCCTTAAGTTTTCGCGTCTTGGCTTTTTAATGTGCTATCTTACGTATCGCTATATTATTTACTGTGCTCAGTAAGTCTTGAACTGTGACCTGTTTGTTCGCACATTCACGGTTGAAGAAATAGTTGTTAAAATTTCGATCTCATCTGTAAGTAAAGTTTTTTTTAAACGTACAAAAGACATGCCTCGTTTGTTTTGTTACAGACTTTAAAATAAAATCGTCAAGATGTGCGGGTGTCTGAAGGTGTTACGCATTTACAAGCCGTTACCTCGTACGCTACACTGTAGGCTCTCCAGTTCCTCTGCACCGCCTCAAGTGCCTGGGGTGCCGTACACCAAATTATCCATAGGAGTTCCAAAAGAAATATGGCACGAAGAAAGGAGGTAGGCTTTTTTAAAACTATTCTTATTTGGAGCGTGAAGCCAAACATTTAAGGAGTACCTACACATCAAAACACATTCCGCTCTTATATTTTGACGTCATGTTCGAGACAAATGTACGTATGTATGTACCACCTGATTAACAATAGTATTATAGGCCTACTATCAAAAACGAAATACCAATCAAAAGATTTCAATTTGTTTTTACAACACGGTTTATGCGCGTTCGAAGAGGGTTGGTTACGATTTTGAGAATTAGAAATTGCTATTCACCAACGGATCCGACATAGGTATTTCGTTTTAGGTAGCAGGCCTCCTGGTAACTTCAAGTGTATTTCCGAGCTCCAAACTTCAAAAGGTCTCGGTTTTGAAGTAGGTACTGGCTGGAAAATCGGGCTAACTGGGTACTTTTAAAAGTCCTGTCCTATCCACCATTATTTTCCCCACAACTAAGGTAAAATTTACTAACAACCAACTAGACAGTGACCACTCATAGATTAACCAAAAAAATATAAGAAAATGATAAGTATCTGGATTTTTTTTTATTGCAATACGTTTATTTCAGAGTTGCAGTAGTACCAGCAGTAGTTAGCAAATTAGTAAAGAAAGGTTTCACTGTTAACGTCGAGGAGAATGCTGGCGCATTGGCTAATTTTCCAAATAAGACATACGAAGAGGCGGGTGCTAAGATCACCAGTCTAAAGGAAACATTCCAATCAAGTAATAAGTCGTTTGTATTTGTTTAAAAACATTTATTTTTCTTGATAACAGTAAGTAACACTTAACTAATTCTTTTTTTTAGATATTATTCTTAAAGTAAGGCCTCTAGTGAATTCTGAACTACAAAATGTACAAAATGAAGGGACCCTAATATCGCTACTCTACCCGGCTCAAAACCAAGAACTGATCAAGCAGCTTGCTGCCAAGAAAGTCAATGCATTCGGTAAGTTTCTGCCTATTGAATTTGAAAAAAACCCTTGGCACCCTTAATACTGGAAAGAAAATTTAAATCTTGTAGGCGCACTGTTTAGTAGCCTCATCTAAGTGAGATAATTCTTATAAGTAGCTCAGGACACTGAAAATATATTTATAATCCGTTTTAGGTCAGGCAATATACGGTATGTATCTTCTATCCAGTCCTAAACAGAGTGGAGGTATTACGTCATAATGTCTCCACTCTGTTTAGGACTGGATAGAAGATACATAATGTCCATAGCAGACTAGATCATCAGGCAAATTAAATGTTGTCATTTCTTCTAAAGCAATGGATTGCATCCCCCGCATCAGCCGAGCGCAAGCGTTTGATGTGCTCAGCTCGATGGCGAACGTCGCCGGGTACAGAGCCGTCATCGAGGCAGCTGCAAACTTCCCTAGATTCTTCTCAGGTATGTTTAAAAGAAGTAGCTTTAATGACATTTTTGGTGTTCTCAAATAAACAAATGACTGTACTTGCATTGCGTTTGATTGCACACTTAGTGACTGTCTCTAACTGGCTGGCCAGATAGGAATCCATAATTAATTAACTTAATTAAACATTGTGATTAACAAGTTCCGGAAATTACCGTATTTTTACTTACTTGGCATGCAATTGCACTACGTGTCCTAGCAAGATTTGCTCCCGAAAAACAAATCTGAAACAGTATGTACCTATTACTAATGCTCAAAACAAGAAATGCTATGTAACTCTCATTTGGCACTTATAAAACTGCCTGCATGAGCTCTGTCTTTTAAGCCTTCTACTGCTTGATAATCGTAACATAAATTAAGTATTATAACTGGATAGTCAAGTGAGATGCTTTTAAAAACCTATCAAAACTTTACTTCTAAGTAAGTACACACATTTACAAAACGATTAACTTCATGATTTACTTCTCAAGTCTTTAACACACTGACTATTCATTCGTTACGGTGAGGTATTTTACATAAAACCAATCTGGCTAACGTATTATAAAGTTTTCTTTTACAGTATTAATACCTTAAAATTGTTTATGATAACATAGTATCATCATCTCAATGGATTTTAATAACTTTTTATTGTGCTTTACGCCGCACTAGCGAACTTTAAATATTCTAAAGAAACAGAGAAATTTCATATCCCCTTGCCCCGCATCGCAAGGCGGATGTAAATTTTCTGTTTCTTTAAAATATCATGTAAATGATAATGTAGGTCAGATGACGGCGGCGGGCCGCGTGCCCCCGTGCCGCGTGCTGGTGGTGGGCGGCGGCGTGGCGGGGCTGGCGGCGGCGGCGCAGGCGCGCTGCATGGGCGCCGCCGTGCGCGCCTTCGACACGCGCCCCGCCGTGCGCGAGCAGATCGAGAGTCTGGGCGCGCAGTTCATCACCATGGACATGAAGGTTCGTTGCCATCTCATTTGAATAACGTCATCTCACACCGGAATTGCGTTACGCCACAGGAACATTAGGGCAGCTACAAAGGCGGGCTTTATATTGGTATCTGGGCCAATAACATTAAAACATCCACCGGAACATTAGGGCAGCTACAAAGGCGGGCCTTATAGTGGTATCTGGGCCAATAACATTAAAACATAAGACGATGGAAGCTTACACAGTAGAAATACAACAAAATAAAAGTCGAAATATATAAAGTACACGAGTATACATATAAGCTTTCTGTAGTCGGCACATTGCTAAGATGGCAATTATCGATGTGACTTAAAAACCCTTGGACAATGAAAGGTTTGAAACGAAATGCCTAATGCTAAATTAAATTCCAAGCTCGTTACGTAGTTTATGTAAATGCATTCCCTGTGTGGTTAGGTATCTGTTATGTCACGGTTTTTGAAGCAACTTAATATACTTTTGTCCTAAAGAAAAATTTAATGCGGTCATACTCGCGGGTAAATAAAAGGGCGGATAAACGGGATTGATTTCATAGAATTGATAAAGTAGGTGTCAGTAAAACTGCCTGTTATCGACAGACCTTAGTTGAAAAGAGGAATGATAAAATCATCTAACTATTTTTTTAATGTATAGTATAGTATGTATGTACGCCTACTTATTTAAAAAGGTTCGCTTGCGCACATGACTCAAATCGCAATAAAAATAAATAGTACGTACCATCGTAAAAAATGGCCATCTACTTTATTGCTAGCAGTCTATTTAAAAAAAAACTCTCATTCTATCTTATTATATGTGCTGCTTTCTATTCTGATCGAAGTATGTAGAGTTGTGGTCTAGCTCTAGTCTATTGAATGACCCGGTTACGACGTAGGTACAATGTGTATCACGTTTCGCATCATGTATTTGCGTAAACAATGAACCGAGCTATTTATTGATATGACTTTGAAATCTAGGTAAGTTTACTTTTAAAAGGTGGACGCAACTTAAACCTTGGTAGTGGACATATATAAGGGTTCTTATATATATTTAATTTGGATTAATACCACACAATATGTAAAAATCTGCCATGTTCGAGTCAGATGAAGGGTAAAAAATCTCATGGCTTGGCTATGTTGTAGACATCATACGGGAACCCTCCTTAAATAATTGTTCTGTATTAATTATTTATTTTTACATTAATTAATATTCTGTAGATATTTCAAACGTCTACCTGTTGCCAATATCATTAACAAACAAAAATGATATACTCAAAGTTCTGTTGTTATGGAGACTCCTTAAATACTTCTTTGATTCTGTTTTTTATTATTTGTTCTTATAGTGGCAGCAGAAATAAATCATCTGTGAAATTTAATGTTACAGTCTTAACCTTTACGTACAAAACCCAAACAATAATTGTCCATTATTTCTACCTTAGTTGTCAACTACCTGTAAGTTATTAAACAGACACTGACTGCTGCATGCATACCTACCTATATTGTCTACTTTATCTCATAGCATCAAATTTAATTATCAGAATGACAATAATTGCAGCACCAAAACTTGATGACAATGTATGTGTGCAAAATAGATAAAAATGCCACAATTAAATAACTGCATTATAATTATGCGATAATTTTTCCGCACTGTTAGCCTTTTACGAATGTGTGGGAAGGTATTTCACTTTATCATAGTCACTAAACCTATTTACCCAGCTTGTTTAGTCTATAGAGGTATGTATGCAAGTCGTTATTTACCTAGTTAAATTCGTGATAAAGGTGTTATGCTTTGAATGTAATCGAAGTAAATACAAGGAAATCTAGAATTTTATGTACCTATTTTGTAGATTAAGTGTTTGGTAGTCACTATATTTATTTTACCTCTTACTTACTAATAGATTAAATCTATAAACTTTATCTATGTATGTATTCATATGTCGCGAGAAATTTTTATCCCAAAAAATATTGCTCAATAATGTACACATTTGTTCATAATTTTATAGCACCAGAAATGTACAACAGGTGGACCTAACTCTAAAATCATTATCTTGACGTCAATTATTGGCTCATGCAGACTTTATTTACTAAAAACCACAGCTGAGTCTTTTTTAGTAGGTAGGTATTCATAATCCCGAATCTTCAGTAGGTACTAACGAGAAAAATATGGATCTGTTACTATGGAAGTTACCTGTTCGTAAGTCACGAATCGACCTCAAAGTGTCATGGATATCCGGCACATTTCTGTTATAACATGTCCTCAGATTTACAAAATCATAATCTAATGTCACTCATTAAAAATGTTTCCGTTCAAAATTGGAAAATGTTCACATAGTCCTTGAACAAAGGTGCCCTTTCAATATTTCAACACTATAGTTGTTAAATTTTACCTATAGATTTTGACCATGAACTCTCCACATTTAGGTAAATAGTTAAGTAGGTACTTTAAAACTTCCCACCTTTACAGTATAGTTAATATAGTGAACAACTAAATTTGGATGTAAAGATAGAGACATATGGATCCATTGATTTAAACCGTTAAATTCATCAAAAGTTTGCATTTTCAATTCACTTTATTCTTTCTTAAATCTGTAACTGGGACATCGTCAAACGTTACGAAATATTTTAAATTCTGTGTTCCTCTCGCATCCATTACAACCAAATAAACCTAATACAAGGAAACTAATAAATCTATAAGAACAACACATATTCAGATATTTTTTTATTAAACTCTACGCATGTCCTTAGTTGTAATCAAACGTTAGAAGATTGTTCGCAAATTTGTATACTCCAAACCGAAATACCATATAATAATATCCCTGGTGGAAGGTTCTTCATTTGACACTGGTTTTAGCGTTCTACGAGCATCTGCGCGTTTACTTCTACTTTTTACCAAATGCCTAATACAATATACTGTTGTACTATATTGGACAACATTACCTATTTTCGACGACCTCCGTAGCCGAGAGGCGAGCGTGCTGGATTTTGGCATCGCGCCATCTCTGAGGTCCCGGGTTCGATCCCCGGTTGGGTCAATATGGGAAACGAACTTTCCTGTAATGTCTCGGCTCTGGGTGTACCGTCGTTTTTTCTGATTTCTGTAACACAAGTACTTTAGCTACTTACCACAAAATCAGAGCAATGTAATGCTGCTGTAATGAAAAGTAATGAAAAAACATTTAAACGCAATAATTGAAGTAAGTACTTGTATTACAGAAATCGGAAACAACGACCTGACCTTACCTGTAAATATTTTATCACAGGAAGAAGGCGCTGGCGCAGGCGGCTACGCCAAGGAGATGAGCCAGGAGTTCCTTGACGCAGAGCGAGCGCTCCTCGGCAAAGAAGCCAGGTCTTCCGATGTCGTCATCAGCACCGCACTCATTCCTGGGAAACGGGCGCCCGTACTTATTTTAGAGGTAAGATCAAATTATTTAGGACTAAACAACTCTAACTGGTTTAAGTATAAAAAAATAAAACTCGAAATTGATGTATTTATTTTTATTTAAAAACTTGATTGCACAAAAAAAGTACAAAAGGACTTAATGCTAAGAGCATTTTCTACCAGTCAACCGTTTAGGGCATGCAGGTAGTGCAAATTTAATAGTTTACCTACCTAAAACTTAAAACTATTTCACCAGAATGTTTCAAAAAGGAAAATTACGTTTTTAAATTAAATGTATGTATGGATATGCTACAGCCTAATTGGAAGTATCTCAACGTACGCAGTATCGTTAGATTCGGCTTTGGAATTAAATAATGAATGAACTGAATGTATGGCATACGGAAGATAAAACATGCATCTAACAAACTCGTGCTACGATAGTTTACAGACGTGTAATGATTGGTCAAAGTTCGAGACTGTATCTTGTCTGTTAACCTTTACTATTACCTTGATGAACGATAATGAGTCGTTTATCAATATCGCCTGAAAGTCTAGACTGCATTCACACTCCTCGTGCTTTTCTAGGATAGTTGTTCTTTCTTTTTCGATATTGATCGTTTGTAGGCTGATTGAGCAAATAATATTTATGTAGGTAAAATTTGCCAGCTGTATACTTACGAGTACTTCATACTTAGTATTAAAAGTTGCAACTCTCATGCATCCAGTCATGTTAATTTAGTGTATTAACCTTTAATGGCTTCGGAATATGTTTTAACCTTTGTGAATCCCAAAGTCTAAAAAATCATAGATATATATTACTCCTTTGTCTCCGTATTTGTATGTTACCATATGTGGGCAGTGTATCTTTTTGTATTAGCAGGTAAATACTTCACAACAATGTAATCTTGTGATCGATAAACACAGTTGATATTTATATTGTAGAGTGATATGTTTTAATAAAACATTAAGAAATGTACCTACTAGCATTTGAGCACAGCACAATGTGTATCAGAAATTGATTGCTAGCGATTGGATGATTATTCGGTTTAATGCGATAACTATTGTAATACACAAACATGCCGCATTAATGAAATTGCAGCTTATCTTAGCTGCAATATATCATCATCATAACATTTGATAATAATATGTTAAAATACAATAATTCACAAATAATGTTCATTTATACTATGCCTTTAAAAAAAATCAGTATTGTGTGAAGGCTGCTATACTAATACGTAGGTATAAGTAATACATTACATTACGATTCTTCTCGTAGTAATTTATACGTGCATACCAAACATATCTAAGCGGACTCAATGACATGTCAACATCCTACATATTTATTTATTTATTTATTTGTGACATAACAATACAAAACTTTTGGAAACATACATTTAATAAAAGACTCCGATGCCACGTCGTGGAATTATTCCAGAATAGTCTAACTGAACATAAAAATTTGCGACCCTCACTAATCCGAAATCCTAGGCTCTTAAATAATTTTAAATTAAAATAGATTTCTTGTTTATCCTCCTCGCCCGCCGTCCACCATTATCTTATATATAAAATTCTCGTGCATTCTCGTGACAAATGTTCGTTCCCGTACTCCTCCGAAACAGCTTGACCGATTCTCATGAAATTTTGTAAGCATATTGAGTAGGTCTGAGAATCGGCCAACATCTATTTTTCATACCCCTTAGTGATAAGGGCTGTCCACCCTTAATGTTTTTCTTACTTAAATAATATTTATATGGCAAAACAACGTTTGCCGGGTCAGCTAGTATATCTATAAAATACTAGCTGATACCTCTTTAGGATTATCTTGATGCGTTTATTTAGAAACGAGCTTCGTCAGTCGGCAACAGTAGATATTGAATTATAGATTGATTTGGTTGGTGTCCTTGAAGCTAGGCAAAATGAGTTAGAAACCAATTTGTGTCTCATAGGATGCAGTTCGGGACATGGCCCCGGGCAGCGTGATCGTGGACCTGGCGGCCGAGATGGGCGGCAACGTGGAGACCACTAAGAAGGGCGAGGTCGTGAAGGTGCACGGCGTGACGCACATCGGGCTCACGGACCTGCCCAGCCGCATGCCCGCGCACGCCTCCACGCTCTATGCGAACAACATATCCGGCTTCCTCTTCAGCTTGGGTGAGCCTTATGGAAAAGGAAGTCTAATTATGCCCGGTTCCAATATTTTACGATTCGTAATGTGTCAAAATGACATCGGTTTTTTCTACGAGTCGTTAATACAGATCCATAATTTACCAGCTGTCATTAGTCGTCAGTCGGTCGTTTTTAGCTTACTTTGTATAATTGCCTTGTATAATTTATTACTATCCGTAACTGGAACGGATTGTTGTTTGAATATTAGAACCGGGCATTAATTGGCTACTTGACAGTGTTAACAATAAAATATGAAAAGTGTTAGATATGTTAGCTTATTAGTAAAGTAATCATTTTACATTTATACTTTTTAATTAGAAGCATAGTTAGTATTTTATTTTTGCAAAATAAATTTTACTTATTTTATCTGTTGAACAAAAGAACCGAAACGGAAACCAGCATTGCAATTCGGAAATGACAGCTGTCGGCGAAAATTATTTATTTTAATGTGGCGAAACAATGATTATTTTACCGATTAAATTGAATTATTGTCTCTCTAATCGTATAAAGAATTTATTGAAACATTTTCCGTTTATCTTAATTAAGTCGTTCCTATGCGTATCGGTTCGTTGTCTAGGACGTTGACGTCATAATTGCAACAATGACGCGACTAGGCGTTTTCGCGCGCTTTTTAAATGTGTTACACAAAATCTTATTTTTCTCTGGTTATTTAGATTATTTCCAGATAAATCGAATTGCTTGGGATATAAAATGAACGGGCGCACATTTTACAATACTTTTTCAAAAACTGTCAAGTAGCCAATTGGTAATGAGGTCCTAGCTTAAGGGTGACAAGTACAGCATAATAAAACTGTTACTGGTATCTTGTAGGCTTGACCCCTGCTACTAATGTACCACCCCCCAGGAGCTCTGTAAACCATACTCACACTCAGGAACACAACAACCGAGGTGATTGTTATTTGGCTGCGGTCTTCTGTAAGGTGGAGGTATTTCACCAGTCGGGCTGCTCCAGTTCGAGCGACAAATCGCTGTGCCCTACCTCTCTGAAATATAAGATTAATTTGAAAAGGCAAGTGTAATGCATTTTGATGAGAACAAAATTCTCCTAATTTAAATATTGATTACGAAGGTTAATTTGAAGCTGAGTTTTTCGGGGTTTACATTGTATTGTAAAAAAATTAACAAATTTTCATTTGCATTGTTTTAATTAGCAAAAACATCTAACCGTGACACAGTCTTTAACAGCCTACTATGGTTTTGTAGCCTCAAGTCTTCGATATGGTATGCATTCGAGGCAACTCTACGTTTAGAGAAATAATACTCAGGGCCTAAAAGCTATGCGTTAGGGCTATTTGTAGAATCAAGCCTACGGAAACTTGTCAGCCACATTTTAGAACACTGAAGATATTAACTTGACCATTTACAGACGTGCATACAAGTTTTGACATTTTTACGGCAGAGGTTGGATGTCTGATCTTTTCAAGTCTGGATGGATTAAACAAACATACATAATTGGCTACTTGACAGTATTAACAATAAAATATGAAAAGTGTTAGATATGTTAGCTTATTACTTATGTAATCATTTTATATTTTTACTTTTTTATTAAAAGGATAGTTAGTATTTTATTTTTGCAAAATAAATTTTACTTTTTTTATCTGTGGAACAATAGAACCGAAACGGAAACCACCATTGCAATTCGGAAATGACAGCTGTCGGCGAAAATGAGTTATTTTAATGTGACGAAACAATGATTATTTTACCGATTAAATTGAATTATTGTGTCTCTAATCGTATTAAGAATTTATTGGAACATTTTCCGTTTATCTAAATTAAGTCGTTCCTATGCGTATCGGTTCATTGTTTAGAACGTTGACGTCATAATTGCAACAGTGACGAGACTTGGCGTTTTCGCGCGCTTTTTATATGTGTTAGACAAAATCTTATTTTTCTCTGGTTATTTACATTTTTTCCAGATAAATCGAATTGCTTGGGATATAAAATGAACGGGCGCACATTTTACAATACGTTTTCAAAAACTGTCAAGTAGCCAATTGTAATATAATATTAGAAACAGAAAATTTTTATCTCCCCTTGCGGTGCGGGAATTGAACCCACGACCTTCACGTATCGCGCGTGCTGCTCTTACCAACTGAGCTAACCGCAAGTTATCGTAGGCGATGAAATTTTTCTGCTGTATCAACCGTTAGCCTTCCGGTAAGTTTTCTGTTTCTAATATTTAAAGTTCGCTAGTACGGCGTATAGCTAGCATTATATTACACCGATTTTATTATTTTTATAGTAATAAAAATAATAAAATCGGTGTAATATAATAACTTGAAAGTTAACATCTTTATAATAAGGTTACATTATTACATTGAAAAATGTAAGTGTCGAGTTTCTTGCCGGTTCTTCTCGACATCATCTACATTCCGAACACGACGGAAGAATACTTAATTTTTACTGACATAAGTGCTTTTGTAAAGCTTGCCTGAATAAAGATGTTTTCTATTCTATATATTCTTAAATGTATCTTCGCAGGATCAAACGATCACTTCCACATCAACCTCGAGGACGAGGTGACCCGCGGAGCCATCGTTCTGAAGGCGGGCGAGCTGCTGTGGCCGCCGCCGCCGTCCCCCAGCATGGCCGCAGTGCAGCAGCCCACTAAGGCCGCTGCAGTCGCACAGCCAGAACCGCCCAATCCGTTCAACGAGACGCTTAAAGACACCTTCATGTATTCTACAGGTTATTTGACTTATGAGTACAATCCGAATGTGATTAGCATAGGACTACCACCATTTATATATTTTTCTTTTGCTTAACTTAGGGGCCGTCCGTAAATCATGCGAGCCTCGAAAGGGGTCCTTAAAATCACGAAATATCACAAGGGGGAGGAGGGGTTTAGTAATATATCTCGAGTATTATTTAGTCAGTGAGTTATATGTAGTCTTGAACCTCACCATGTACTATCAAGGGTCTCCCCCTTGGGGAAGGTAAAAAATGCCGAAAAAAACATCACATGTTTAATGGAGGGCCCCTTAGCTACCAAGCTAGGTAGAACGAGTCACTTTGATCACACTAAACATTTTCCCATTCGCTTTTGATACTTGCCAACGTTTTTAAAATATGCATCAGCGCAAAATTAGATATTTACTTTTTTTTTTTTTCAAAAATTTAGTATCTGTCTAAGTTTCATTTCTAAACTAAGTTTGAAAAATATAAAATAAACAGTAAAATAAACAAACAGTTGAAGTTCGATATTAGTTCTTATTTCGATGACTTAAGGGCGGCACAAAGCGTACACTGATGTGCTTTACATTGTATGTTTGCGCAAGCGCGTACTGGGTATCTGGCTGGTTGTTCACTCGTAAACTTTAACCGCTAGGATATGACTTAACAAATTATTTTTTACAGGCTTGGCGACTTTACTTGGGCTTGGTATGGTGTCTCCAAACCCGGCATTCACGACCATGACGACCACATTAGCACTTTCTGGTGAGTCATTATGATTTGTAACATTCTTTATGTTACACGTTAATTGCTTCTTTAACGAGAGGAATGTTAAAAAGAAATTTAAAAAATACTAATTTCTTACAAAACGATTGCACACTAAAATTAAGTTAATTCTAGATAATTATCATTAACTATTTTTTTGATGTGATAGAAAAATCAGTAGTTAAGTTCACTTAAAATTCACGAGTTTCTTTTGTTTGACAGTTATTATTTTAAAATTGTCAATCTTTTGAACACTCAGAAATTCAGAATGTCTCTGATTAATCTCAGACAAAAAATAATCAATCTTAAGTTTTACAAGACTGTGCTTTGCATTTTATCGCTCTTCTTTGTGAAATGTGTAGGCTGATTTTTTTTTAGATTATTTCAACTAGCTCTTTGTCATACCAGGCGTGGTGGGATACCACACGGTGTGGGGCGTGGTCCCGGCCCTACACTCGCCGCTCATGTCGGTCACCAACGCTGTGTCGGGCATCACAGCCGTCGGCGGCCTGCTGCTTATGGGCGGCGGGTACGTGCCCGAGACGCCGGTGCAGGTAGTATTAGTATTATTACACGAGCGATAGGTAGGTAGGCGATTAAAAAGATAAAGCACAGTACATTGGCTCCTCCCAGCGTGATGGTAAGCAAGAGAGGAACCCACGTCGCGATAACAACGGAGTTGTTACCGTAATAAATAAAGATGCTAACGGATAGAAATCCGTTAACATCTTTATTCACACTCCTTTTGAAGGAATCCATGTTTAAAGGAAGGAGGAAATACATTAGCCGGCAACGAGTTCCACTTCTTAATGGTGCTGCAAAGATTGAGTTACCAAACTT
Organism: Glyphodes pyloalis; assembly: GCA_037074685.1. Taxonomy (NCBI): domain Eukaryota; kingdom Metazoa; phylum Arthropoda; class Insecta; order Lepidoptera; family Crambidae; genus Glyphodes; species Glyphodes pyloalis. Next base: position 1,746,673 of record JAYKKO010000015.1, on the reverse strand, counting down.
GTTGGTTCTATAAACTTTTTCCAAATTTAATAATGTAATTGCGATAGAATTTGTTTGTAGCGATCTATTTTATTTCACCTTGGGTGTTGGTAACTCTATTTGTAATGAGAATACGTTAATTTTTCTAGTTAATTTTTTTAATTTATTGATAATAATGTTTACAGAACAATTATACATATTTACGTCTGTCAAACTGCTTAGCAGTTTTACGGCAGCGTCATAATAAACCTATATTATCCATGAATAGTGTAGATTCCCAGCAGAGAAAGAATGTTTTCAAATCACTCTTGTAATTTCGGAACCTATTCAGTTCCATCAAACAATAAAATATTTCGTTCCTCTTCATAATATAGTAAGCAAATAAAGTAAAGTCTATGTTGGCCTAAGTTCAACTGCAGGGCGAATGTATTTGTCTATTGTTGCAGTGGCTGGCGAGCACAGCCGCTCTCATCTCATTCGTGAACGTCTTCGGTGGATTCTTGGTCACACAACGCATGTTGGACATGTTCAAAAGGTAATAACTCAATACCCATTCACCATAACAGTGCGGAGCTAATTGCCTATTTATAAAACGTCGTAATAGGATTCATATTCGGAAAATAATGCTTTATCACTTTCTAAACTTATACGTTTGGATATAGACAAAACATGACTTTCTGAATTGGAATAGTTTGTGACGTTTGTGGATCAGCCCCTTGGTCTCATGAACACAAAAAAATGATATACGCTTTATTCACAGACCCGGAGACCCGCCAGAATATGGATACCTGTATGGCATCCCGGCCGCTGCTCTCCTTGGGGGATACATAACTACGGCTATGCAAGTATGTCACTTTAATCTGCGTACTTACTTCAAATTAAATAACGAAATAGTGAATAATATTGCAATTATTTGGTACATGCGATGGTACACGGGTGGTATGACGGTTTCACAGAAGTCCATTCCGTTTTTAAAACAAAATACTGACATTAAATACTCAGTTAAATATTAAAATGTAGTTCATGCAATTGCCGCTTAGATTATTTTTGAAGTGGTATAGATCAGTGAACGAAAAAAACATGAAAAATTTCCCGTCATACTGACTTCAATCTAATGTTGGAATCATAGTTACATTACCTTCCAGATTTCTATACCTTTCTTATTCTAAGGTTGGCACCAAAACACACATAAATGTAAAGCACACAAGCAATAGATACGCAGTATAGTAATAAAGTATCGATACTTGAAAAAAAACTTGGCTAATACGGTTAGGTCGACAAAAAGACGTTTATTAAAGGGATTGTTGGTTACGTCATATCATAGAACTAGCGGTCCCGGCGAACTTCGTTTCGCCTTAGAGAATTTTTCCCGCTTTTCTGTTGATTTTTTTCAAATTTTACCAAGGATTCCTAATTTTGTAGCCTATGTCAAATTGGAAGAATGTAGCATTCTATTGGTGAAAGATTTTTTTAAATCGGCCCAGTACTTTTTGAGCCTATCCATTACAAACATACAAAAATACAAATCTTTCCTCTTTATAATATTAGTATAGATATATATTTTTATTTTTATACATGACCACTTCTAGCTATATCTAATATAGCGACCCGCCCCGGCTTCGCACGGGTGCAATAGGTACTAAAATATGTACGTATTATACATATAAATATTGCAATTTATTTTATTACATTGACTCCTCCCTTACCCCAGTGACGCTTGGAGCCTACATCGCATGCTGGCTAGCTGAGCGCGGTGAGCGGCAACCAAGCGACTTTTTTCTTATACTTGCATTATTAAACTCATGATATCTTTCGAATTAAATGTCCGAATTGAATAATTCAAAAAGTTATATAAAGGTATTGAAGCTATCTTGAATATAAAGTAATTTATTTTGATAAGGATTAATACCAAGGTACAAATAAAGAGCCTTTAAAAGAGGCGGCATATTAATAATTTTTTTAGATTAAAAAACCGCTTATTGTGACATAACTATAATATTTAGTCATATGCTATCCCGACACTTTTTGTAGATAATGATGAGTTCTGCAAAGTCGTAGTGCATGACTTTGTTCTATCATCAATAGTTTTCGCAGCGCACGCGATGTAAGGAATTTTTCAAGTCACCTTTAATTACATTATTGAAGTTTTAGTAAGGATCCCTAATTTTTTTGAAAATATAATATAGCCTATGTCACCCGTAGATAGTGTAGCTTCCCACCGGTGAAAGAATTTTTCAAATCTGCCAAGTAGTTTCGGAGCCTATTCAATTCATACAAACAAACAAACAAACAAAAAATCAAACCTTTCCTCTTTATAATATTAGTATAGATAATATTAGTATAGATAGGATGGAACACGCGCTGTGATTGGTCCGCGCCTATGACTCGCGGCGTCCAGTGAAAGCGGTATTCGTACCGGCACTAGCTCACTTTTTTAAGCCACGCCCACCGTGTCTTACTTTTCGTTGTACTATTTTCAAGCGTTAGAAATGCTTCTATGTTTTTTTAGTTCACTTGTTTAGATTAATACTATCTATGTATTGTCTATAATGGTCATATGTATTGTCTAGGGTTACCCTGAAGTGCACCAGATGGCGTATCTGGCGTCTTCGTTGTGCTGCGTGGGCGCGCTCGCTGGCCTCAGCTCGCAGACCACCGCGAGGAAAGGAAACTACCTTGGAATGGTACATATTTACATACATACATCTGACAAAGTTTTTGACAATCATGTTCAATCTACAACATTAGGTTCCTATCCAGCAACCGATGATTAGAAAGGCGTGCATAAAACGTAAAATAAAATGTGTGACGCAGCAAAAGACTCGGCCCAAGACCCGCTCATTGTAATCTTGATGGCTCTGGCTTCAATCTATTGCCATTGTAAAGGCAGTGAGACAGCGAAAACTCAAAGACAACATTATAACATTAATTTAACATTAAATTCCTTATATTAAATACATTTCTATATGGAAAACGTGCCATCAATATTCATCAGTGAACTCCAAAATTCTGTTTTTTATAGATTTGGTAAACTAAATCTGTCAAAATATGGTCTCGATACTGGTTAATATTTATGACACGTTTGCAAATTTGGGTTTTAATTGTTCTATGATTTTTTATATTAACTATGTTCTATATAGAAATGTTATAATCTTGTTTCAGAGTTGGTAACATGATTTTAATATTAGACTTTAAGCCAATTCTAATGGTAAATTAAGTTGCACAATTGATTTCAAACGTGGCAACTTGGGCTTAGCTCGTCACACGCATTATGTTGATGAAACTTTAGTAATATGAGGTTGCGAGGTCCATTTTCTCCTCAATGGGGTCACCTAATGATCTGAGAATTTCAGTTGGAATAAGGTTTAATTTGTTGTGTAGATCGGCGTAGCTGGTGGTATCGCAGCGACGCTGGGTGCGCTGACGCCGACAGCGGAGGTGTTCGCGCAGATGGTTGGCGTCGCCGGCATCGGAGGCGCGCTGGGTGCGACCATCGCCAAGAAAATCGACATCACTGACCTACCGCAACTCGTGGCTGGTTTCCACAGGTAACTTAACTGGACTAAGTCAAGCCGTTGAGTAAATACCGATTTGACATATGTGTAGCGAATGTTTAGACACCTTATAAAGAACTAAGGATCATCACTTTCGAATTTAACTATTCAATTAAAAGGGTTAATGCAAATACTTTAGTAGTAAGTATTTATTATTACATAATATGTTTTGACTCCCTAATATATTAATTGGGGACTTGAACACTGCACACGATGGACCGTCTCTCGGTTTTTTATCGGTTACATTTAGAGGCTTTGCATAACCTGATACCTGATATATGATATGCGTGGTGACCAGTTTCCCCCTTATGTTACATTCCTCCATCACGCACGAAGCGGTTTGCCTCTTTGCATTATGCGAACGTCTAAGGAGTAGAACTTTTACACGAGGTTTGTTTTACTGGAACCTTATAATCTGGACTCCCTGCCCGAAATAGGGCAGGACCACTAAAACCCCCCGCTTGGCTTTTACTTCATCGCCTTTTGGTGATGTTATGGGAAATGGGTCCACCTGACCAACCACAACACCACCGGCAAAGTGTTATTAATTTATTTTTACCTAATTTTAAATTTTTGTGTAACAATTGACAAACTATGGCTTGGTGCAAGATTAGTAATAAGTTTAGCTTTCTTTTGTAAAACAAAACTACTGAGTTTCTTTCCGGTATCTTCTCGGTAGCTATAGGTTCCGGAGGTTCATTTGTTTTATATAAGAGACTATTCATAAGTATTACTAATGTAATATAATATCAGAATAAAAAAAATTGACTTTGAATTCCATCAAGCGATATTGAAGTCAAAGGATGCCTATTTTCAATTTCTAGAGTTAAGTAGTTACGTTTTAATCGAGCCATGTATCTGTCAGTTTGGTGGGCATGGCGGCTGTGCTGACGTGCATCGCGACGTACATGCACGACTTCCCCGCGATGGCGCTCGACCCCACCGCCGCTACGCTCAAGACCTCGCTCTTCCTTGGCACATACATCGGAGGCATCACATTCACGTAAGTCGTTATGTTTACAAACAGGATGTTCGCGCATGAAAAATCCGCTAGACGGCAATACGCGACCATGAGGTCCAGCTTCTATGTGATTGGTAATTTCAGTGTCAAAGTGACTTATCTGTCAATGTCATGTAAAAAATAACCACGTGGCAGTTGGACCCTACGCACACGTGTCGCCATCTAGTGAATTTTTCAAGCGCGAATATCCTTATTTCAAATGTCTTTTAAGCGCAAGGGACAGAAAGGGGTCTAGCTCGGCGTAGGCGTGGTGAACGCGTCAAATTATAGCCGATTGGTGACCACATTCTCGAGCTATGTTCACTTTGATCGATATAGGAATCTAACCCGGGATTACTGTCACTATGTTTTTAATAAATGTATACGAAACCATGACAAGTAAATATATTAAACTTCCTCTGTAATCTCTGTATATATTGACACAAACCGGTTATTAATATTACATGCGTAGGTAATTGATGGATCGAAGCATATACACTTTTGTTATATTAAAAGATGACATTTAAAAATGATTGATATCTGCATTTGTGTTCAATATTTCGGTTAGAATATCAATTAACTACACTCGTAGAATTTAAGAGTTTCACGCTCCATTTTAAACATTTAAAATAAGTTTACGGGTCAAAACGCGTCAGTATATATAATAGTTAATGCGAAATACTTACTGCCCGAAGTTCCAGCTTTGAGTAAGCTCGTGATCACAGTTGGTGCAACCCAACATCGAAAAAATTGATTTATTAACTTATCTAAAAGGAAAGAAACTAATGTACGCTTACATACTTTAGGGGATCCCTAGTAGCATACGGCAAGCTGCAGGGCTCCCTGTCGTCCGCGCCGCTCATGCTGCCCGGCCGGCACGCCATCAACGCTGGCCTGCTAGCCGGCTCCCTAGGCTGCGGCGGCGCCCTGCTGGCCTTCCCGGACGCACCAGGCCTGCCTCTGCTGTCTGCTGCGGCCATTCTCAGCGGTATTCAGGGACTCACCCTCACCGCCGCTATCGGAGGTACGAATACTGAATAACAACCAATATGTTTTGGAAATGTATTTTCTTCTTTGCCAGGTTCCAATATTTCAATGAAAAACGATCCGTTCTAGTTACGGATAGTAATAATTATACGAGGCGTAACATAAAAATGACCATATGAAAAGTAAATTTGAAATTAAATACAACGACTCATAGTCAAATGAAGAAAAACGGATATTCATTTTTGACACATTACGAATCGTTAAATATTGGAATCGGGCATTAATGATATAAAAATACTTCGATAAAACGATGTCAAGTTAAGGGTTGGTGGGTAATAAATGTAGGTAAGTATACGACAATGTACCGCCGTTGTTTATTAATAAGGCGGAAAATGCAAAAATAGGTGTCCCATATCTTTGGACGAAAAGACTAAATCCAATTTTTAGGCCGTTTCCCTATTAAACTCTGTCATTTGTCGTAGGCGCCGACATGCCGGTGGTGATCACGGTGCTGAACAGCTACTCGGGCTGGGCGCTGTGCGCGGAGGGCTTCATGCTGAACAACTCGCTGATGACCATCGTCGGCGCACTCATCGGCAGCTCCGGCGCGATCCTCTCCTACATCATGTGTAAGGTAAGCGCCTTCTACCGACAGTAACTTTAAAGGACGAAGGTAACCAACTGGTAATTTAGTCATACCCTACTACAATACGGAGTACGTCAAATTTCTCGCATGAAAGTTATTGTTGATTGGCTGATAGAACAACGCACTCGTATTTGTAGCCAATCAACAGCTGACGCACTGAATTTAAACAATTTTGACGTTTGATATGAGCGTGGTAAAATTTACTCACGTTGCTTACCTAAGCGGTAAAGTGCCAAAGAAAAGTTTCGTAAAAAAATCCAATCTTGGTAAACAAATAAATTGGTCTTGATTTACATCTTAATCTTTAGCGCTACGGGCGCACCGCCGACGACACATATATTGACTTGATCCCAAACTACGCAGCTTAAACAATATATGTTTAAATACAATTATAAACACCCAGTTAACACAAATTTATCGCACGTTTATCCTGTGATCGAACCCACGACCTGCAGTTCAACAGTCAAGAGCGCTAACCATTGTTCCACCTCGCCATTTATTTAACACACTGACATCTGACTTATAATGCATATGCATATCCTAGGCCATGAACCGATCCTTGCCCAACGTGATCCTGGGTGGATACGGAGTGGTCTCCGGCGGATCGGCCAAGCCAACTGACGCCGTCCACACTGAGCTGAACGTAGACTCCGTGGCGGACTTGATCCACCGCGCGTCCAACATCATCATCACACCTGGTGAGTGCACAACAATCAGCTCTATACTCATTGGCAGAAGGTGCTTTGCTTGTGTCACAAGTTTAATGTGTATATATTCAACGGGAACAGTTGTCCTACAGGTCTAAGTTCCTAAAGGTTCTCTTTATATTTGGGCTATCGAATGGTAATAGAGCTGGAATTTATTCCGTATTATTTTCAGAATAAATGTTGGTTGAAACGAAACCTCCAGCAAGTGGGTTTTTTTATTACTAACTTGATCAGGCTCAAATGTGGTTCTACAATTAGAATTAGGGCTATGCTATGTGAACACATACAAGCCAAAACTCATGATTTATACAGAAAAAATCACAATTCAGGGCGAAACTTTATATTTAGGTAAAAAAGAAAATACCAAAGCATATAATTAATTAGTACGCCTTCATAATAATGTCCTCAAAACATCCCAGATACTACATGAGTAATCAAAAAAAATATAAAATATCCTCTGTAGAGCCGACATACACACATTTAATATTCATGAATTTCAGTCCGAAAGGCGTGACAATAACTGCATTATGCCATTCAATTATATGAGTACACAGACAGTTCGTCAATTAAACGAGTCGTTTAGAGCGTCTTGTTTCGTAGCACCCATTTAGTCGCCCAATTAACCTAGTTTCGCGTGTATTTACGAACTAAACAGGTGCTAACATCCATTAAACTAATTAACAGGTTACGGTCTATGCGTGGCCAAGGCCCAGTACCCGATAGCGGAACTGGTGGACCTCCTCAAAGGCATCGGCAAAAAGGTGCGGTTCGCGATCCATCCAGTAGCTGGTGAGTTCAATGACTTAAATGGATTTCTATGTATGCATTTTTTAGTTTTAAAATATACGTTTGTTTAGAGGTGAGCCTGTGGCGGCCACTGGGTAAGTATGTGTTATATACGTCGCCACTGGTGACAATCGGGATTTTTTTTCTTACATTCAGTGGCGTCAAGGTCAGTGTGGAAATCTGGATCTTTAGGACATGCGACATAGGCGAAGTTTAAATGTAAATAAATCTTGAGCTTTTTTTTGTGCATGCGGCTAGTGAATCGATTTTCTGTTTTTTTTTTTTGTAGTATATGTTAGACATTCAGCATGTGATTAAGAGATAAAAAAATAAAAATAAAATAAAGTAAAATCCTTCCCATCTAAATACAACTTAATATACACACGATAAATTACAGAAACATATTGCGGTTTCTAGGCTTTTGTAATGCCGCCGCTCTCTCTTTACTATCAAAAACCTAGACTTCAGTCAGGCTACACGACCATGCGACGCTTATGTTTCACACACATGATTGGCAAAACGAAAGCCGCTGTTGAGTTTATACTTAAGATAGAAATAAAGGCGCTGTTTAACAACCACACGTATTTGAAAAAACACCAATATGCCATAAAAAGATGACATAGGGATGAACCAAATTCTTAATTATAAGTTCTTTTGCTGACGGTAGATTTCATTATAAATTGTCTGGATTAATTAGTATCTTTAAACTAATTTCCGTTTTATTTTAGGTCGCATGCCCGGACAACTGAACGTTTTGCTGGCTGAAGCCGGCGTGCCCTACGATGATGTATTCGAAATGGAGGAAATCAACGACGAGTTCCCTGAAACTGATCTTGTACTGGTCATTGGTGAGTTTGAATTGAATACACAGTGCTAACTAATATACATAAATACGATTACATAATCAGGATCTCACCTACAATGTTTAAAGAGTTTAAGTAGATGTAAATAATGACACATCACAAATGACTTCATAATTTTCAGTTAGTAAAAAGTAAAAATCGTTTAATAATGCCTTAAATTTTTGTAACAAAGTAAGTTGAGTTATAAAGCCCTATAGAGAACTAAGAGACACCACAAACAGCTGCTATTAAGACATATTATTTTTACAGGTGCCAATGATACTGTAAACAGCGCAGCAGAAGACGACCCCAATTCTCCGATCGCGGGCATGCCCGTCCTCAAAGTGTGGAAAGCTAACCAGGTTTGTACATTAAGCTATTTTAGTTCAAAGCTGGGCCGAAATTAAGCAACGCTTTGTTTGCGCTGCTACGGATTGCGACCGACAGGATTAGCGGGCATCCTATGACTAAATTTAATGAAATCGAAAGGTAAAGAAGGTATTTCCATATTAGTCGCTAAGCGCAATTTGAAGTCTTACAGACCGTTGGGCGGCTTGAGAAAATATTAAAGTCCGTTGGTTGGAAAGGTGGGTCACTTCCCTTGCACAAACCCCCGGACATATTCACGAAACGTCTGATTTCGGAATATTATGTTTTTGTATCTTTCCTAATATGAACAATTAAAACAGAGACCAAATATAAACTTGAATCGGAATCATTACTGAGGTATGGCCTGTTGTATATCGAGGCCTGCGCTCAACTATGGGACATAAATGGCTAAATTATAATTTGGTGAAACAGAAGCTCCAAATTTACAGCTTTCTTAAATGAACTTCTGTTATCAGGTGGTTGTAATGAAGAGATCTATGGGCGTCGGGTACGCAGCTGTGGACAACCCGATCTTCTACAATCCTAACACAGCGATGTTGCTGGGCGACGCCAAGAAGACCTGTGACGCTCTCCTGGAGCGAGTCAAACATCTAGCTGCTTAAGTACCGTTACTAAGAATCAAACTTCTAATTTTATACCCTGTTACATACAGTCTATTAGAAATATTGTAAAATGTAAGAGTCTCAAGGCATAATTGGAGTGACTGCTTAAGTATCGTCACTGGCAATTAAACTTCTAAATATTTACCTTCATGTTAGTAGTTATATTTCAATTCGAAATTCTGAACGCTTAAACGAAGTGGACAAGCCCAAGCAAAGTTATCCAGCAACTCAAATTCGCACTCATTTATCCCTAAGACCCCAAATTTGTGATTTATAAATATACACATACCAATTAAGATGTTGGATTGGTGGATCACTAGCTTGTGATATCATTAACTGAGTGTCTAGCTGTTCCTTATCTATCATTACAAAGCCTCACATAACTAAGCTCATCAAATCTCCAAGTTCCAGCTATAAACATTGTAAATTCTCATAAACATCCTTGGACCGAATTGTTGGCAATAAAATAACACGATTAAACGGAATCAAGCAAGATAAGAGTACTCTTATCTTACACACACCACAAAATATAGTATGCTACCATAGGTCCTAGGCAACATACTATATTTCGTGGTGTTCTATTGTGAAGAACATCGCCAAAATAAGATTAAGAAATGAATTTATGTCTACTTTACTTGAACTTATATTTTTAACAATATTTACACACATTTTTATACTTGGAAACTTTGCTGTTATAGTTATCAAATATGTATTTTCATGTTATATGTTTAAAATATTTCAGAAAGAAGAAGAAAGAAGTGCTATTTACTTCAAACATCTCATGTGCCTTAAATCACTCTTTGAAGTGATATAAATTATTAAGACTCATGACAGCTAGTCTGTTTAGCGATAAAGATTTTTAATTAAAATAATATTTTTTATGGTATCGTATGTAAGTATGTAAAAGAAGACGTCCTCTTTAGAGTAAATCTGATGGATTAATAAATTGAGATTTAACGCACATAAATTTTTGTGTCCAGCCGTAGGTAAGCTCTTTTTACTCGACCTCTGGAGATTTTTAATACGCCAAATAAAATCAGTGTATTGCACGTGCCCTGACATTCCATCTATTATAAATTTAATCCAAAATTACACAAAAATGTAACTAGTAACCTGTTGCTTAATATTAATTACCTTTCGTAACTGAATATGTATGATTTTGAAAAACTTCAAATCAAGTTATCATGTTGATTTAATTTCTGGTTTTAGTGCAATATCATTCCATATTTATTAAAATACTTTGTATTAAGTAGTCGAGATCGCTAGAAAGGTATTCATAAGCATGAAATCATTAAAATAAGTTTAAATGTTATCTGAATCAATTGAATTAGTTTAATTTTTTTTTATTTTAATTATATATCTACTTTCAATATCTTTTGTGGAGTTCATTTGTCAATTTACTTGAATTGTAATTTTATAATAAAAATTATTGCCTTTAAACATTCACGTTTTTTATTATTACTCAACAAATTAAAACTACAAACCTAGTTCCTCTATCTACTTGTTTATTAGGTTCCATTCTTGTATGGCTTGATGATACTTCCACCGTATTTGTGAAAGCTGAGATTTCAAATCATTCATTTTATCAAGAAATTCCATGTCTTTTTCTCTTTTGTTGCTTTTAATGTTGGCTAGCTCTAATTTATCAATAGCTATTAAAATCTCGAGGCGAAGCTTCTCGCAAATGTCTTTGTAACTCTTTATTATTGGGAGGCAGTTTAATGTTTTCAATCGTTCCTCAGTCCTCAAATTCATGAACAATTCATCCAGTTGAAGAAGGAATCTTTCGAAAGTTTGTAACATCAATTTGTGGCAATTTTGCATTTTCTCTTTTGCTAATGTTGGTTTAAAGACTTTACCTGCATTTCCTTCTACAAAAGGAATCACCAAATTGTGGCTGGAGCTGACTTTGGTGTTTTCATTGAATTGAGAGTGATGTGTGAACAGGATTCTGCTTTTTATAATAGGCGCCACCACTTTAGTAACTTTTTGCGTTTTTTTGTAGTCAGTGTTGTTATTTTGCATTTTGGGTGCCTAGTTGAGTTTCGAGTAAGCTTAATAATTTTCAAAGTCACTAAAATTTAGATTACAAAGTAAATTACACTACTTTCCTTGTCAATTTTCTACATACATGTCATCAATGATTATTTTATTTGATAAAGAAAAAAAAAGCTTTTACTCACTTCTGCTTTTATAGTACGTAGGACAATACTCATTTGCCATTTTCATCCTTATGCTAATACTCATAGCTGGGCACCGTTAATCAAATAGTTAACTTCGTTAATCGTTAATCCGCTACTTAAAAAAAATCGCTTCGTTAAACGTTAAAGCGTTAAATTTTATACATAATTATTACACCTATCTGGGTAATTCATTTTAGTACATAGTTAGCTGGACCGACTTTAAAAACGCCCAGCACCAAACATACAATTGTCATGCAATTATCACTTTTATGTGGTAACAACATCAGAACTATATTATATTACCGGGCTACGTCTGCATGAGACATGCCGAGATTTTGTTGCCCTCGTTGTTTAAGCCCGTTTCTGTGAAGACGGACTACTGGTAGGTATTTTGTTTAATCAGTTTTTTGTCAGCTCAGCTGTCTTCCCCGGCCGGCTGTCATTGTCAAACTTTACAAAATGTCAATTGTCTAAAAACCAAAAAACTGTGGCCCTTTTATTTTTACAGAATTTGCGATATTATTCATTTTATTTTGATGATAAGAGTATTCAATTAAACTTTTTAAGAGGTTAAGATATCCTAAAATTTGCAGCATCAACAATTGAGTTTTATCTACCAGAGCGTAATTGGAAAATCGAACATAAGGAATTACTTCATTGCGCCACGCTTTGAATTTGTTAAAACGGTGTGAGCGATACACACGGTTAGTCGTGTTGTGATGTTTGTGATGATTAGTGTTTAGTTTTTTTCGTTCATCCACAGTAGCCGGTGTCCAGCATGGTATGTGACCTTGTACGATTTTGAGCATTATCTTCCTTGGTTCCTCATTTAATAATAACTCAGAGTTAGAATTATTTTGGAGAGCTCTATAAATAAAAATGACTCATATTAACTTGCAGAAATCTAAAACTGTTACTCATGTGATCAGTTTATGTTTAGAAGATGATAAGAAATGTAATTAAAAACACTGTTTTGTATTTTTTTTGTAGTTAACTTTCAGCTCCTTAATTATCATTACTACCTTCTAACCACCTTCTTTGAATGTTTTATTACTTGTGTTTGAATTGATCCTTATTGTTGAACTTCTAGGCTGGTAATAGTAATAACATGGTTACTTCAAGCAAACTGGCTTTGCCACCAAGCAGTGATGAAGGGGGCAGCGTGCTTTCCATAATATACAAATTCTTTAAAAAGGTAAGATTAGTTTTTAAGAAATTATTTTTTTACTCTATACTGAAAAATCAACTTTAAATTAAAAATATCCATAGCAATTATAACGGAAAAGCTTATCATTAATTTGTAATGGTGTTATTACATTTTTATTTGACCTTGGTAACATTATGATGTTATAAAATTCGTATAAAAACATCAAATCTACCTAAACAAGTTCCTTGTTCTGAGTCAGTAGTGACCTTGGTGCTATCAAAGTTCTCTGACTCACATGATGGGAACTTGACCTCCCATTTGATCATTAATAATGCCTTTACAAATGCATTCTATTGATTTGAGTGTTGATAATAAGAATCAATAATTGTTCCAGATTTCTTCTATTTCTTTTTTAAGTTTTCATACTTAATTAACATTGTAAAACATAAGCTTGTAAATGTGAAGGTTTGATTGTGCCTTATATGTTTGATATAGAGACTGTAATATTTAATATAATGTACTCCAGATAGAATCTGTCTAATATTTATAAAGTTTTTTTATTAGGTAACAGAAAAAAAATTATAAATCAAAAGTATATCTCCTTGTATAAAATCTTGTATAAAGGTTTACAGACTAATTGACTAAAAGTGTAGCCATTACCCAGCTACCTGTTGATTCCACATAAATGCAAATTGTATAGCATGAGTTTCGTGTTTGCTGATAGTGTTGAGAATGACATCATCCTTGCTGGAAACATTCCCACTGGGTACAATATGTGTGGGTAGGTATAGTTATGTGCCTTTTAAAGCATGGTCAGTAAGAAATTTGTATGCACCATTGTGTTTGTTCGGTCCTGGACTTTCAAATGAAATGTTTGAATAACAATTCAAAACCAATATTAAGAGTATTAAAAGAAATAAAGCTGTATCTGCGACAATGAAAACTAATGATACATTTCATGATATCAGATTTTGTCTGATAAAACTAAATAATAAGTATCTTACTTTTTCTAAATTGTACTCCACCCTTCATGTTGTAATTTTCAGATATTTACTGAATCTTAATGTTTGTTAGTATTATTATTGACACAACAAGAGCAAGAGACCACAATGCGAATATTTATTAATAAATGTTAAAATCAACATGTTTAATTAAGGTCAGCATTAATAAAAGTTACGAAAAAACAATTATAGGTGTTGTTTTGTAACCAAGGCAGGTTTGCTGCTGCTCACATTTAAATGCAACAAATTAAGGTCAAGGAAGCATTGAATTGTCGGTTGATAAGAAAGAGCATGGCCCATTAACAAGGTCTTTTATTGGGTGGCGTTGGTAAAGTGTAGTTCCGAACATAACCAGTAGGTAAATAAGAATTTTGTCACTCAGATGACTGCTGAAAGCTAAGCTAAAACAATAGAAACACACTTGATTGGTTTTTTGTCTCTTTATCACAGGTGGCAACGGTCGGCGCAGTTTATTTAGTAGGTTACATGCAATGGAGTGTAGCATGGCTGATCGGGCCCGTGATACTGTCCGTGATGCGGGACCAGTGGCGCAAGGAGAGTGAGTATCGGCGCAACCTCGCCAAGTCTGCCGCTCTGTCCTCCGAAAAAGAAGTTGTGCTTGCGCGGCTAGACGACCTTCCATCGTGGGTGAGATGTTTTCAAGCTTTGTTGTTCTAAAATTGTACTAAGTCAAGCATAACCCGCATCTTAAGTACTGGCTGGTTAAAATGCCACGATATTAAAACTTTTTTCAGTGTAGGTAGTGTGGGTTAGTTTGATAAATTTGCTCAGGTCTTAATTTTACTTTTCGAATTTACCTGTTTCAAAACCTATTTAACTCGCTGGAATTACCTATGAATGCAAAGGCCACTCATATCCAATTTTAATTGAAAATAAAAATGTTTATTTTAGCATTATTTGGTTGCGTCCCTATGAAGGTGTAATGTATGTGTGCAGGTATTCATTATTTTTATTGACCACTTATAAAATGTATTATATTCATAGGTCTTCTTTCCGGACGTCGAACGAGCAGAATGGCTAAACAGGGTGAGTCATGGCAGTTTTTGGGTTACCTATTGTTATTTTTGATGAGAATTTTATATACGTCTGTTATTACTTAGGGAAAATTCATCATATTGAAATTCGAACCAAAATCGTGTAGGTATCACAAAATCAAGTGTAAAGTTACAATACGGTACTTGTGATTTTGTTACAAAAGCTAACTATAAAAATTCCGTAGTTTACTTATAACAGACTGCAAAATCAGTCCACTATTAATGTACTTGATAATTAATACCATTCGATCGAAAGAGGGGGTCTCGCCTTTTGCACCAAAACGGGGACAATAAAAAAACAAAAAAAAATCTCAATCAATTACATAAAACTCCTCAATTACTTATTAGAACTAGAACACAGAGAAGAATAGAACATTACTTAGTTTTAAATCTTTTCTGTGTTTTTTGGTTAATCCCTTTTGGGTACCTATAGGTAGGTAAGTGTATGATTTGTGGTTTTTATCCCCTCAGATACTTCTACAAGTGTGGCCGAATGTGAACCATTACGCGCGCAACTTGCTCAAGGACTCCATCGAGCCGGCCGTGGCTGAGAGCCTGGCTAATTTTAAACTCAATGGTTTCAAATTTGAACGCATGATCCTGGGTACTATTGTGAGTATATTGAACCGCATCATACATCTATACTCGCCTTATGTCCGGTTCCAATAGTTGAAAAACAATTCGATCTAGTTACGGGTAGTAATGAGTTATACGAGGCGTAAGCTAAAACCGTTCCAGACTCGTAGTCAGCTGGAGAAAAACGGATTGTCGTTTTTGACACATTACGAATCATTCGATGACCTCCGTAGTCGAGAGGCGAGCGTGCTAAACTTTGGCGTCGCGCCATCTCTGAGGTCCCGGGTTCGATCCCCGGTCGTGTCAATATGGGAAACGAACTTTTCTGTATTGTCTCGGGTCTGAGTGTTGTGGTACCGTCGTTGTTTCTGATTTCTGTAATACAAGTGCTTTAGCTACTTACCACAGAATCAGAGCAATGTATGTGATGTTGTCCAATATTTATATTTATTATATTTATACATTTGAACCGGGCATTAGCTGTTGAAGTGCCTACCTACCTAAGTATATGCAGTATCGATGTTAATTACTTACCGACATTGTTATGCAGGTGCCTAAATAAATGTATAATACCTACCTACTAACGTAAAATGACGTAACAGACCCGAATATGAATACAAACTAAGTAGTTAATCAAACGCTTAACGACACTGTACAACCTTGGGGAAACTAGTAGGTACTTAACAATATTTCCTTATTTGTATGTATAAAATTAAATAGTGTAACAATAAAATAAACTCATTACCTAAAGTATTCATTACCTAATTGTAAGTAGTTGATTTTTTACTCTTGGTTTTACAATTTTATCTTAAAAGAATTTTCTCTAAAATCTCGAAGGATAGGTTTTAAATGGGTCAGTGCGTTACTTGGAATAGACTGCAGCTTCAGAAATTTCTGTGGCAATTATGTACTAACTATCTGGCTCACTCTTGTCTACCATCGTCTTACTTAGCTCAAATCGTCTACAACTAGGTATTACTTGTATAATTATTGCTTGCAATTTAATTATTCTGTTTGCAGGCTCCTCGGGTCGGTGGCGTCAAAGTTTACGATAAAAACCTCTCGAGAGATGAGATAATTATGGATGTTGACTTGTTGTAAGTTTCTTATCGTAATGCATTTACGAATCAATCAGTTATCGTAGTTGTCATCTAAAAAGGTGCTTAATGTGTTAATGGAAATTGCAGTTATGCAGGCGACTGTGACATATCTTTCGTTCTACAAGGCATCCGCGGAGGAATCAAAGATCTTCAGGTGAGTCAGATTCACTAAAAACTATAGAAGGTACACAAATTACCAGAATTCCAACAAAATGTAGGAGGGACTATTATTAATTTATAATGCCTCAATAAGTCAGGACGATCAAGCCTCTAAGATAGCTTGTGTCGATAATGGAACCGGGACAAAAGCAACAAATATCAGATCCCAAATGAAGTAGCTTAAGCAAGCTTGTGTTATGGAAACCGTAATCATCAGTGGTATCACAAAATATATTTAAAATTGTTTACAAACACCCTGATACAAATTAAACCCAATTACACAAATGTTCGTCATTGCCTTTATGGCCGAGCACGCGCCAATCAAAATTGTTTTTTCCATGCAACGACAAAAGTTTTTATTATATGTATATACTACTATTGATTGGCTGTAATCAAGGGACGCGCTGAAATTAATCGATTTTGACATTTTAAAAGAGCTCGATAAAATTTACTCTTCTGATGCACTGGGACTGCCTGGGTGGGAATCGAATCCACGACTCTAGTTCAACGGCTAGGAGCGCCAACACCTGCACCAGACCAGGCAATGCTCTGTAGAGTATTAAAAAAAAGCATTTTTCTGATAGTTAGAAATGAAAGACATGAAGGGAGGTTATTAATTCTTATTCGTAGAATGTAATGTGTGGTGTAAAACTGGTGGACGCTGAAGGATATTTCCAATTTTTATAGTGTTTTACGTCGCACTGGCGAACTTTAAATAGCTGAAGGATATTGTTAGATACCTATATTTATAATTACGTTTGGCTGTAACCATATCCGCTGATAAGGTGTTGATTCATCGAGTTAGAAATTTTATAGCACCGCTCGTTTTAGTAAACGGCTACATTTCCGCTGCGTTTTTAGACCGCTGATAAGAATTTCAGTGACAATATTGACTTATTGTCACTGAATAATAATTACAAGTGTTAAATTTGTGAGTGTTTTGGTCTGAACTCTTAAATAAAATTGCACTTTTATTTCAGTAAAATAATTAATGTGTTTATTGAACTTTTGTTTTGCACTCTGACATTTTATCTTTCTTCAGTATAATCATAAAAGAGTTCTAAACGACAAGGATATACATATGTAACATAAAACATTGGCACGACTATTCTATTTATAGAATACGTACCTACCTCCAAATAAACAAATACTTATGTGACAATGTTAAGAGTAGGTACATACGTAAGTATGTACACTCATAATATTATTATTATTACATATTATTTATTTCCTATCGTGTTCATGAATTCCGAAACGAATATCTTTTACACAAAACATGGGGCGGAAATGCGTAATTATACACATAATGAAATATTATATTACGAATAAATAATGCCCATAAGAATAAAAGTTCAAAGTTCGTTGATTCAAAAATAAGGCAATCCGTTGCAAAATTAGATATACCGTCAAAGCTCCAAGAATAGGGAAATTCAGGTGGAAATGGAGAAAATTCCGCTCGATGGCAGTACGTAGGCGTGAAATCCAAGTACATACTAGATATGCCATTGTGATTTACGTGTCACGGTGGTATTTCTATCAATGTGAAGTCAAACATAGCCAATCACGTAGCAGTTGAACCTTACGCCCGCATATTGCCATTTAGCAGATTCTCCATCCGCAGACCACATAGCTTAAATAACTGATGGCTGGCGGGGGGCAAAGATTCAAGACTGACGATCACCTACCAGAAATCTCAGCCTAGGTAGCATAGCTCTCTTCATTACAACCCTAATCTCGTACATGCTCTGTACTCATACGCAACATAATTTAATAAGTAAAAATAAAATACGTTTAACAGATACACGAGAAAACGGGGCAAGCATTTATAGGCAAGCATTGAGTCACAATGAGTTTCAATATGCTGGGCACAATGAGTTTCGATAGGGCAAACATTTATGATTTTTTGTATTAGGCTTTTGTTTGAAAATTATAAATGTTTGAAACAGATCCATGGAATGGTGCGCGTGGTGATGAAGCCGCTGATCACCAAGATCCCGCTGGTCGGCGGGCTGCAGATATTCTTCCTCAATAATCCCTCTATCGACTTCAACCTAGTCGGCGCTGCGGACGTGCTCGATATGCCCGGCTTCAGGTATAACATATTAAGTAAAACATTTCGTAAACATTCACTATTTTGTAAACACCTATTCTTACGCTAATAATTAGCCACGCTTAAACATAATGGAGAAATGTAACTACGGATATTAATATTAGGTACTTAAGTTATCACCCTCTACTTCCAAAACCAAAACTTTTATGGGTGAGTGGGACTGGACTTTGTTAGGGCTAGAAGGCTCCTTCCGTTCTTGTTATGATCAGAATAAATAAATAAATAAATATTGGACAACATCACATACATTGCTCTGATTCTGTGGTAAGTAGCTTAAGTAGAATAAGAAGTAGGTACCTACTTCATTTTGATTCAAAGGCAAGTAAGGAAAAGATTAATGATAAATATCTTACTTATTTATTTATCAGTAGGGTCTATCGATCATAATCGGGCGATATTATTCGATACACGACCATCAGTATTAGGATGCCAAGATCGAATTCCAGAGGTGTTCTAAACTAATGGTGGTAGAGGCCGTCCTTTAAATGCTCTCAAACGATGCAAAAAGATAATAGGTACGCTAATGTTAAATTTAGGCCTTTGGCTCTCATATGTTTTGGTTTATTTTTCTCAAGTACCACTTGTTGTTGTAAAGGATAGAACACAATTTTAGAGGACCATATTGTTTTCATCATGTTTTTTTTAGCGATATTTTGCGTCGTTGTATCGTGGAGCAGGTGGCTAAGATGATGGTGCTGCCCAACAAGCTGCCCATCAAGCTGAGCGACGAGATACCCACTGTTGACCTGCGTATGCCGGAACCTGAGGTAAGATCAAAGATTCTAGTAAAGGTGCTCCCTCGCCGGGAGAATTCACGTGTACCTTAACATTATAAATTCGACTTTGTGCATTACGTTACATTACAATACTTACTCCCAGACTGACGAGCATTCGCGTGCGAGGTAACTTTATAGATTCGCCTTTGAACGTTACATTGCAATATTACCTCCGCGACTTGCGTGTAATGTGACGTTTTAAATTCGACTTTGAGCATTACATTACAACATTAACTCCCTGACTGCCGAGCATTCGTGTGTAATGTCACATTATAGATTAAAGTGAAACGTATTGTGTTACAACTTTACTGAAGTATTTACGGAGTCATAGAGGAGTAGGGCGGCAACATTGCGGATTTGGAAAGAAGCAGTCAAATGCCCTGTGAGCCTACCATGTGCACTACGTTGAATTTGTCCCACGACATGACAAAAATACCAGGAGGCAGGGAAAATTTTAATACATACCTCACCTGCATATTTTTTTTACCTAAACATTTCTAAGTAGTTACCTACTTATAACGTAACAGATAGAAAAATTTGGTGCGTAGAAGACATTTGTTTTTTATATATTTTTTTTAATTTTTCTTTTTTTTCTTCTAGGGTGTTCTTCGTATTCACCTCGTCCAAGCACAAAACCTTATGAAGAAAGATGTGTCTATGTTAGGTAAGAACTCGACGACGAATAGGTATAATTTTACGACTATCTTCATTTGTTTATGAACATGACGAACATATTGCCTTAACTGTCATCTAGTAGGTACTCATCATAGATATATTATATTCCTAGATGTAACGCTAAAAACCGCAATTGGGACGTAGCTGTCTTATTCACATCTAGTCATACAGCGCCACCTAGTGTGACTGAAACAAAAACCACTCAAAGCTTGTATTGGAGTCCGCATCTGCAGATAGAAAATCTATGGACCATAGACTGCCAATAGAACGTTACCAAATTGAAAATACATTCAATTTCAAATACGACTAATTTTAATGGCCGTATTTTAATCAGTGATGGGCCATAATTGAAAAATCACTTTCTAGTATTTAACAGTATTTGTTATATTCGTAACTATTTACTAAACGCTTTATTTTATTCCTATGTATATAATTATGTTACTAATTTATTAGTATTGCATATTTTCCAGAATAGTGCTACTAATCGATACCAACTTTATCATAAACCATGTTTTAACATGTTTTGATATATATTTTGCATCTGCGCATCCATTACGCAAGTCAACAATATTTCCATACACCTAATAAATTAAATATTTAATATTAAATGTTTAAAACACCCCTTTGTCTATTTCAAAATACCGTGCCACTATTAAATAAAACTATAAAGTATAAACGAAAACTGTTTTTGGTTTCTAGCTTATGTACTCTTATATTTTAAATGGGAATAAGAATCACTAATAGTCACACTTATGTATATTAGTATTATCAAATACTAGCGCATACTTGTGACAGGATCCATGGTATCCCTATCTCGTATTTTGACAAACTGACATTGAATTGTCAAACTGAATTTCACTAAAACAGATTTTCTTATAATGTAGCAAAATTATGTATGAAAACTCAATAAAAACAAATAATTATTATAATTGCGGACGTGGATAACTGTATATCAAAGACGATGGTGGTTTCTAAGTTTGTGATTTAAAAAATAACGAGAGTTATTCAATATCGTCTTCATCGGTAAGTTTTGCAAAAACATTTTCGTATTATGTAGTAAAAATGAGCCAAAGATTTACAAAAATCTTCTTAACCTTTAAGATTTTTAATTTTCCCAAAATAAAGGCGCATTTATAACCAAATTTTCAAATTTAAATAATGCATATTTGTTGTTGTAGTGATGTGCCAATGAAAAAAAATTTATCGTACTTGTCGATAAAATTTTGGAACACATTCACTTTTAGATCGCTTTTAGCACACACTTTTAGATCTGTTCAAAATATTTTCAGTTATTTTATGATACCACGTAAATAAGAATTAATCAAGACTGGTAAAAAATGGTGTCATTACTCTTAAAATATCGGCAATGGCATAATGTACCTATTGCATCGTATGAAATTTTTCATTTAGTTCGACATAAATTGAACAAGTATGATTCACGAGATATATAAATATAAACATGTCTAACTAAATTCACTTTATTTAATTTGTATTTTGTTACAGGAAATGTAAAAAACAGAATCCCATTGCAGGGCGAAAATCAATAAAGTAAACTGCAAAGTAATATGAGATCGAGATCCTCTGATCTATGGTTGGACTAAACTACATGTCATTTGTTTGCAAAAAGTTTTAATTTTACACAAATCGCTAATTTGTAAAATTATATATTTTTTATAATAAATATTGGTAGCACTGTAATTTTATTTTTTCGTATACTTATGCAAACATCATAAACGAAATCAAGTATGTACTGGATTGTCGATATGCTGATACACTTTGGTATTCATAGCATACAGTCGTACAAAAGTTAAATTATTCAACTGCTTTCTTGTAGTCTTCTTCATCCTAGCATGTTAGTACTACTCTGGTGGAAATTATGAAGGAAAGCAGGGCTAGTTCCACCGTTGGTTTTGGTTTCCATAATACAAGTGCTTAAATTGTTTACTTTGGACTCAGGTCAATGTGATATAGCCTGATATTTATTTATGTATTCATTATTTTTATATCGACAGAAGAAAAAGATCCCTATTTCTTCACCACCCATATTGTTATCACATTTTATCGATATTAAAATCGACATTAGCTACATTACCAAATAATAAATAGATATTCATACTCATTTTTAAATTGTTAAACGTCAAAACAATGTTGAAAAAAATATTTTGGGGTGGACGGTAACATTGTTGCTGTCATGATGCGGTTTCTATACTTTCCTTATTCTAAGGTACTCATAGTAAATTCAGCGTCAAATGGTACCAACATGTCAGGGTATTCAAATAATTAGAACTCAAATTAACTTAATTAAAAATATATATATATACAATTCAAATTTCAAGTATCTTACTACATAAAATAGGATTTTCATACAAACTTCCAGCACGCGTTATATTATAGCTCTATAAGGGTGGATTTCTATTTCCTATTTTAACCTACTTGCCAAATTCCCCTGAGATTTCGTGATTAATCAGTGAGTGGTATTTCGCTATTTTATATGAGGTGTCCAATAGGGGTGCAATAATGATTAACGTTTTTTATTTTGAGAAATTTGGGTTTTAATTAATGCCATGGCAATAGGGCTGAGTTTTGTACAACAGTTACCTGGGACACTGAGCATTCTATACATAGGCATGTAGTCAAATATCATAAAGGTTTTTATGTTAAGACTAGAAATGATATTGCCTAGTTTGTAAACGAGATTACTAACTACATAATATTAAGTGACCGAATGATATTGATCACTTAGATTTGAATATTTTGGACATTTATCATTGTTGCAATGTACCCTTCATGTATATATTCTTACTTGTTTTCCCATTAGGTAAGGGTAAGTCGGATCCGTACGCGATAATAACGGTGGGCGCGCAGCAATGGAAGACCAAGCACATTGACAACAACGTCAACCCTCGCTGGGAGTTCTGGTGCGAGGTGAGTCACCTCTACTACTCATACTGTCTTTTACCTTCTTTTCTCGATAAACACTTCTTTAAATTTAATTTTTATTACCTACTTTAGCTAGCTTTTTGGGCACCTTTATTAATGTTTTGTAACTTATTTTATTAAGATTATTTTTATTAATCGGTTTTAGTTGGTGAGTAAATTTTTGACTAATTTGAGTAGAGTTTCATGCTCGAATATTTGGCTCATTTCTGATTTTAAATTACATGGTTTTTGGATTTGATCGTGTCATGCATTGTTATAAATTTAAATCTCACTATGACGAGGCGAACAATTTTAATCATTATCACAAAATTTTATATTTCAATGGCGTTGAAACAGCAATCTAATGTTGGTTTTATTGCGTAAAACTACTGACCTGTTAAATACGTCTTGCTTATCTGACTTTTTGAGGTGAAAACTAACATCAGTGAAACACTCTACGTCTTATTTTTAGTTTTAATTGTTTTAACTTACGTAATTATAGTTCTCGAGTCTTGTGATTGCTGTTTCAATATTGTACCGTACATTACATCAGGAATGGGCATGAGTATTGAACCTAGATACTACAATTGGATTCATAATTATAATATCTCCATGTTCGAAACTAAATGCACTTGCATTTTCAAACATAACCTACACACGGCGCTGAGCATGGTGAATGAGGGTCAGGACTGTAGAAAAGAGTTTGTAGTTAGGGTCACAACTTAATTAATAAAAAGTTAATTGAGGTTTTCATATTATATCCGAATGTAAATATTTTTAAACATCCATAACTTTTCAGAAATTAAGTTGTAAATAAAACAAAGTAATGGATGTTAATTCGAATAAAAGTTACTTTTTTACCTGATCATTTACCATACACTTTAAAATTAATTTAATTATTACGTACTACTAAAATTTGGAGGAATTGAAAAAATATCTATATACTTACAACCAATTTGATCAATCTATCTCTATCTACAATTTTATGAAATATATTCGATATAAAATAGACAGTGAAATTAATTTAAAGTTTTATGTTTGTAATTAACATTATTATTACTTTCGGCATCATAATAACGTCTTCGCTTATTTGGCCAATATCTGCAAATATTATGTTGATTATGTCGTCGTCATTATGATTTTATTTTCCCAAATGTATGTTGTGCGTGGGACTATGCTCTTCGGGAGTACAGGCGCGCGTAATGCAATCGATGGGGCAGGCGTTGGAAGTAGAGGTGTTCGACAAGGATGACGGCAACGACGACGACAAGCTCGGCAGGTGAGTCGCCTGCGCTTGCGCCGCGCGAGGTGTCGGCCGGGCGCCGGGGCGGGCGGCGGTGCAGAGGTGACAGGGACTCGCTTTGGGCATGCTGCTATATCAATCAATGTATCAATCACTGTTCAATCATTCGAACAGGGTCAATGAGATTGAGATTTAAAAAAAGGCGTGTTTATTTGGGCTCGTCACGCATCTGCAGCTAGCAGCGTCGGCTACACCATTGTTTATCGCTAGTTTTTCTTAAAGCTTAGTTTAAAGTCGCATGCTTGGATCCTCGTGACTAAATTCAACCAAATGAACGAGCTTTGAAAATCTTAATCTCATTCACCCTGTTTGATCGCAAAAGGGCGTATTGGGAGATTCTTCTTTTTAGATGCTTGTTTACATTTTGTAATTTCTTATCATATCTTTCCCATTTATACCCAAGATTGTGTCTATTGGTGCTAAGATGAGAGAGAACTTACTTGTTCTCTGTCGTTTTCTCCAAAAGTAGCTTGCTTACAGCTTTGCTACATTATTTTGTTTGCATAATAATACTAGGCAATTATGTAGAAGACACAGAGCTATTGGTCGCGGTAAGTAACGTAGATCGCTTTTATTAATTATAGTACATCAATTGTAGAAACCTAGTATGTACATTTCTATAAAATCATTGATACAAATACGATTTACTTGGTGTTTACTCAAAACATCACATAGGTATTATTATACCTGGAAGCATGTGAGCTTTACTCGCATGCTCGTGCGTTTATCAAAATGTAGGATTGCCACTTATCAGTCTTCACTTCCCATGTGGCACCGATTCATTATCAATATTCCAAATCCAAAAACTGTATTATTCGTTTTGGTTGTTGTTCTAATTTGTCGATGTGGTTTGTCCCAAGGCTATTATAAGCTCAAGGAAGAGCCAAGTGCTGCAGTGCGAGCTGTGGGACTGGGACCCGGGGATGGGCATTCAGAACGATGACTTTCTCGGCAGGTCCGTGTTGCGCTACGCGTGCACGTCACGATAGCGATCTTACTTTGCCCTGGTTTTATAATGTGTGTTTCGTTCATGATTCTTATTGTCACTTTTTGCTATTTGTACCCTAATAGCCGTTAAACTAACAGTTTCAGCTTTTCTTATAACACTATACCTACCTACCTAGAAAAAATATAAAAGTGGCAATAGAATCGTTTTGTTTTATTTAATATTGATAACAGTTTTACGTTGTTATTTAATTTTTAATGTGTTTTTTTAAATGTTTTATCATAACATCGATACACAGAGTAGGGTAGCTGAGGGATTTGAAAAAAAGGTGTGTTAATTAGTTTACATACATACACTATTAACGAGCTGCCAAATGTAAATGTGTACAGAAATAGGAAATTAACAAAACATTTAACACCGAACAATTACAGTTAAGTACATTTCTTGTGTAGACATGATGTAAGTAGAACTAAACGCTGTAGCTACTAAGCTTTATATGTGTGTGTGTGTGGGTTGTGACAGTCGATACTGCAAGTGCAAGGCGAGTCGTCGAATGCGGCGGTGAGGGTCAAGCTATACGACTGGGACCGCGCGGGGAGGGACGAGAAACTCGGCAGGTCGGTTGCTGGCACCGCACCGCGTCTGTCAGATTGCAAGTGCATTTATATGGCGGCGTGACAACGTAACATTGCATTATGATCAGGATCACCTTGTTACAGGTGGCGCTGGCGTCGCTAGGCCCAACATTTAAGTGCTTAAATTGCTAACTAACAAAAAAGTTTATGTATTTAGTAGAAGTAGCTCAGTATATTCAAATCAAATCATATATTTATTTATTCAAGTAGGTTACCTACATATTATAACCCTTTCGAATCATCATTAAATATAATGCAAAATGATTCTACTTCCGGTTAGGAACCTATATCTATCTACCGAGAAGACACCGGTAAGAAACTTAGACCACTTTGGATCAAGTCATATAGTTTTGTTTTGATGAGTGAATAAAACGTTAAGTATTTATTTTGAGAGGTAAGCTGGAACAGCTATTGGCTCCTTCCAGACTGGTGGTAATCAATAGAGGGACCCACATGAAGAGGACAACAAATTTGATTCTGAAATATCCTATCCGTTAGCATCGCCATACCGGCCCGCAAGATGTTTCTTCACGCTCCTTTTGCAGGAATATACCTACCTACCATTAGCCTGATAGATCCTAACGAAATGACTTCGTTAACTTATAGGCAAATGTTGCTGTTCTAATATTAAAACTTATCTTCTGGTTTATTATCAAATGGTTACAGATATTGTTATTCAAAAACAATTTTGTAATAAGATATTGAGAGTAATGTTGGAATGTCCACTTACTAACATGGTAAGATAGGAAATCTTGTCCTTTTATGAAGTCTAAACTTAATGTTTTTAAAATTGAATTACAAAATTTTCCTAGCGACGCCAAAGACGCTATTTTAAAACACTTGCATCGAAAACTAGAAAACATCGCTACACACTGGGCTTGAATTGACTGTTACTGTAAACACTTGTCATAATTCATGTCACACCGTACCTACTTACTGAACATTGTATTGTGCCAATACCTAAAATGGCGTAAGAAACTAAGCAGGAACATGTTAGAGCGAATGGCATTTCTGTTGAACTGTTGTTGTACAAAATTATCGAAAGTAACAGCACTTTGCTTCTCATAACAAAAATTGCTGATAATTATGCACCTTGAATTAATGCTCATAGCAAGCTTATCTTCACAATCTTTAAACTGTACACGTTTGACTACTAAAAAAAACACACCAAAAAAACTAATATAATTTTAAAACTAACTTTTTTTACAAACAAATTGTTTAACTTCACTTTTTTGTTTTTAACATTTGGTTTGCTTTTCATGTAATATTTCATACTATGTACTCCTACTAAAAATAAACCTGTTACTATGCAAGTTTAACTAAAAATAAAGTGAAAAAGTAAAGATTTTACTTCATGTTTTAAACATTTTTGCTCATTAACTTATCCTGTGATTCACGAATGTTACTCAAATCTTTGCGGTCAATTTTTCCCGAAAAAAAAGGTACTTGACCTACTTACAGAGATTTAGAGTTTCTATCACTCCATGTACATATGTACCTACATCTGGCAAAATGTTAGAAATCTGAACAAGACTTAAATATGATTCCTAATTAGACATAATTACAGAAACATAATTATTTCAATTGAAATTAATAGCAAACTTTATTTAAACTATGTAAGTTTTACTCTTTGGTTTTATTTCACAGGTGTACGTTAGATATATCTCAAGTTGTGAAGGCTGGCCGCATGGACACAGTAAGTCACCTTTTGTGCATTTAAAAATATATCAAAATATTTTTCATTGATATTAAACCATCGTGTCATCGTCTTAAATGTGTTTTTTTGTTGTTATTTAGTGGCAGACTCTTCAACAAGCAAAACACGGAAAAGTAAACCTGCGTCTCTCGTGGCACCGCCTTTCTGCAGAGTTGCTTGACTTAAGTCACGTAAGATTAAGAATATACTAATAATAATAATAATAACTTTATTTATTAAACAGTGTTTATACAGAATGTTGAGTCCCTGACATTGAAACTAGTTGTAAACTGTATTTTCAGTGTCAGTGATTCTTCGGCTTACATGCACATTTAAGTTTAAAATTATTATTTAATTCAAGGCAACTTAGCAAAGCTTGACAATTTAATTTAACATTTCAAAATTACTACAAGTCTAAGTGCCTGCACAATTTTTTAAAACTAGGTGTTAATGCAGAGTAACAATAATACGAAAAAAAAATAAAAAATAAAAAATAAAAAAATATTTATAAAAAGGAAAAAAAGGGTGATGGGGGTTGCGGGGAAGGGGTTTTGCATATATTTTTATAAATATATCCATATTTATACATGCACGTGTGTATGGGTGTGTGTATGGGTGTGTGTGTGTATGTGTGTGTGTGTGTATGTGCTTGTTATAAACTATTTATTTATTTAACTTAAGGAGATTTTCAGTATCCAAATATGACATATTTAGTAGGTAAGTTGTTATTTTATTTTTTATTTCGTATCTACTCAGAGTATAGATATGTAACATACTATGTAACTTGTTATAAAGCCTTGATGATAGGGCATCGTACTGTTTTGTTGCCAAAACAGTTCGGTATTTGAATGTTGGGCATATGTGTGTTGAGGCCCGTCTACGATTTAGGATGCTCAGGTCGAGTGGAAGACAAGCGTGCCTTCGCAATATGCTTCGAAGTATGTATAATTGCCGGACTGTTAACACTTGACATTCCAAGTAGAGTAAACTAGTAGGGTATCGTATAGGCTTGTGTGACATTATCTTCAAAATAGTTCTTTGGGCCCGTTCTAGTTTTAACATCACAGTTCCGCCTGCCCCTCCCCAGGTGGGTATACAGTACGACAATATAGATTGGCATAAGGCAAGATATACAGTTTTGGCTGTTACTTTGTCGACCAATTGTCGAATCGTTTTAAATAGGTAGATTAATTTACGTACCCTACTTTTCAAGGCTTCTATGTGTTTGTGCCATTTCAAGTTGGAGTCAATAATCACTCCGAGGTATTTAACGTTATGAACAATGTTAAGCGGATGGCAACCACAACTCACTGACGGCAGGGCACATGTGTGTATGTGTGTGCACTCGGGTGATGGACCAGAGGCAGGGGAAACGAAAAAGGGGATTAGCTGCGTCTTACTTAGATTAAGAGTAAGGAGATTTGCCGAGAGCCAGTTCCGTACAATCGTTAGGGCGTCTTGTGTGTGTTGCTTAGCGCTACTCCAGCTGTTGCCATGTACCAGAAGTGCAGTGTCGTCTGCGTACGCAAAAACACTGCATTCCGGTATTTTGAGTTTGCAGAGATCATTAACATACAGCTGAAATAGGGTTGGCCCCAGTATGCTGCCTTGCGGGACACCGTAGTCAAGAGACTGCATATTACTGACATACGGTCCGATTTTAACGCACTGTTCTCTATGTTGATGATAGCTCCGAAACATGTTGAGCTCATGACCACGAACACCATGACACTCCAGCTTGTTAAGCAGAGTGGGTATCGACACCGTATCAAAGGCCCTGGAAAGGTCAAGAAATACACCGAAACATTTCTTTCTACTGTCAATATTATTAATTACCTCTCTTGTGATGCTAGTGATTGCATCTTCGGTGGAAATCCCAGATCTGAAGCCAAATTGGTTATTTGCTATTAGGTTAAACTTTGCTAAGAATTTGACAAGGGCATTATTTAATATCCTTTCCAAGACCTTTGAGAAAATGGGCAGGACCGATATCGGTCTGTAATTGGATACATCGTCTCTGTCACCCTGTTTAAATATGGGACTGACTTCTTGAGTGCTTTAGGGAACACGCCAGAAGTTATTGCGAGATTGCACATATGCGTGATTGGCGGTATTAGTACAGTGCTGGATGCTTTCACCACTCTAGGTGAGATCTTGTCCCATCCCGGAGAGCAGTCGTTTCGGAGACCACGGATGATGCGTTCTACCTCCTCATAATCAGTCTCTGTCAGTATTAGGGAGGTCGGTTGATTGATGGGTGCCAGTAGAGGAGCTGTTAGTGGGGGACTAATCTTTGCAGCCAAATTTCTCGCTACACTCACAAAAATACTTAAAATTTATTTTTTAGGGATCCTTACCAAACGTTAAAAGAAATATTACTAAGACTTCAATGTCTGACTGTCCATCCGTCGGTCTATCACCAGGCTGTATCAGATATAAAAAAAATAATTTTTTTTAGTGCGCTCGCTATTGATATTGGCAACAGGTTGACGCTTGAAATATTCACAAAATATTAATTACATAATAGTATATTAAACTAGCGGCCGCCCGCGACTTCGTCCGCGTGGATTTCGGTTTCCATACAAACTTTCACCCCCCTTTTCATTCCCCCACGCAACGGAAGCCCTCAAGGATGAATAATTTTCCCCGTTTTTTTCACATTTTCCATTATTTCTTCGCTCCTAATAGTTGCAGCGTGATGTTATATAGCCTAAAGCCTTCCTCGATAAATAGTCTATTCAAAAAATATTAACAATTTACAAAAATAATTTTTAATTGGAACCAGTCGTTCCTGAGATTAGCGCGTTCAAACAAACAAACAAACTCTTCAACTTTATAATATTAGTATAGATTTAAAAAAGCGGGGCTCCCTTGTATAGACTTAATTTTTGCCTTTTTTATAATACGTGTACGTTTGTACACGAGTCCAACCCGTAATGGGCCGGATTTGTACTTACTTTATAATTGTGTTGTTATTATTAATAACGTATAATAATTGTTTTTTACTAGGCTCTTACTGAGGTGCAACTGATCAAGAATGCAGAACTAAGTTCTGCCGTTGTTTCGGTGTACATTGACTCTTGTAAGAACCTACCGGTAAGTTGTAGCGTTTGCACTTAGATCATCTACGTTTCGAATTTAATCTTCTTATGTTCAATATGGCATTTCGTTATATTCAGAATGCTCGCGTGCAATCGCGGCCGGACCCGTACCTTACGGTGAGCGTTGGCAAGAAGACGGAGAACACGGCGGTGCAGATGCGCACCGACAGCCCCGTCTACGAGATTGGTTACTCCTTCCTCGTGCAGAACCCTGAG
Source organism: Glyphodes pyloalis (assembly GCA_037074685.1). Lineage (NCBI taxonomy): Eukaryota > Metazoa > Arthropoda > Insecta > Lepidoptera > Crambidae > Glyphodes > Glyphodes pyloalis. The sequence continues at coordinate 1,715,582 of JAYKKO010000015.1, read as the reverse complement.
ATCGACAGGCTTGACATCAAGGTGAGGTGATACTCCGTCTCCCACTCTAACTGTTCGTAGACGACGAAAATTACGGAACAGGAGGTGTGCACCGGTCTTCTATGTTAACAGCTATTCAAATCTCGTGCTAATCCCCGAGGTCGTCAATTGGATATTAAGGTGATGCTGACAATTAATGTGTGATCCTCTATCTCTTTCTCTCTCTCTCTCTCTCTCTCTCTCTCTGTCTCTCTCGCTGACTATCGTAGAAAGGAAAAACAAAAATATCAAGAAAAATGTGAATGAGGACGAACACACAATTCGAGGAACAGTGCACCAGATGGAAAATTAATTTCTAAAAGTGTTAGTTTATAGCGACGAATGGATGGGTGTGTTATTCTTTCATGCTAAAAACTACTAAGTAAATAGATTTGGCAGAAAGACACATCAGATGGTAGATAACATATGAAACTTTTTATCCCGAAATTAGATGAATGAAGTCGCCTGCATCAGCTAGTTATTAATTCATTATATTACCTTCGTTTTAACAGGTTCTTGACCAGAAGACTGGAAATCAACTTGGTCAACTGGTGTACGCCATTTCCGGTTTGTTGAAGGAAAAAAATCTCAGCCTACTGACTCAGCCGCTGAACCTGCAGAAATCAGGTCCTGAGTCGAAGATCATCCTATCACTGCAGCTGAGAGTAAGTGTGACATTGTAAACATTTCAATCATCTTCTTCTTGGACACTTAGAAAATTTATTTCACCTTCATGTGTTTGTAAAATAGTTAGGAAAATACCTCACTTTGAATGTAATTTCGCCATAAACGCATCAACTGTGTCAAAAGAATGGTAAGTTTGGGTAAGGTCAATGTTTATAATTATCTCAGAAAAATCGATTTATAGTCCGCTATATCAGATATTTAGTATTTTTAAATTAATATTAGTTAGCAATTTGAAAATTGCGATGATACGAATATTATGACATTAATGTGAAATTCAGATTTGAAGTCAGTTTTTTTAAATAAAAGGGGGTATTTTGACCTTAATCTCGTTTTTTTTTTTTAAAAACAACGGGGTGGTACAAATTTGACGTCTAAGGCATCGCAGCTACGAAAAATGCAGGGTGGCGGCGCCACAAAATGTCAGATTACATATTTACATACTCCTTAAAGGTAACACTAAAACGACTTGATTAATCAAATAAAGGACAAACCGAAGATGCGCTTATGTTTTAATTGTTTTATGTTTGCAGATTCTAAAAGAGGCTGTAAAGGAAGAAGAGGAAGGAGAGGCGGCGCCAGAGCCGGCCAGCGAGCCCAGTCCCGCCGCGACGCCGTCCCCGCCGCCGCCCGCTGTGGACAGCGTGGACGGCGCCAAGCCGGTACTCGCTGCTGATCACCAGGAGCCAGACCGTGACACAGGTGTCGTATTAAGTACCTACATAGAAACAGCGCTACTGCAACCTGTGTTGCCTACCCCATAAAACTAAAAACACTAATATAACACAGGAGAAAGTAGTAGGTTAAGTGAATACAAATAAAATAACGACTAATATTCTTTAAACATCTTATAGACTGTGGTCAGAAAATTGCCTCGGATATGCAATAACAACGCGTTCAGGGTGCTGGTGGGGCTGCCGCGATACTGTAGTGCTTCCGGTATGTTCGCTGAGGCGTGTACTGATGGTTTCGCCGCCATCATGCGCAAACGCTGCGCCTCTTTGATGCGTAGCACGCGTGGCAGCCCCAACACCATCCTGAGTGTGTTGGCGGGCAGATGGGACACGCCGATGGTGGGTCGCTGGATACGGTTACACGCAGTCAAGTAGACATGCTGCCTCCCAGTGGTCTGTCTAGTCTGGTCCGTTCCCTTATTTATTTATTTCATTTATTGTATTTTGTGTGCTACTAACACTAGTTGTAAGTTTGAAATGTTACTAACAAAATATGGGTTACAAACCTGAAATAAAGTTTATTATTATTATTATGTATGTTTTTGCCAATATCTCGGGACTACAGAGTCCCGGACTTTTGGGAGGCATGCATGGGGCCGAAGCCAACACGTAGAGGCCCTTTAAAAAACAAGTATAATCTAAATGTAATGTGACACCGACCGACGATTATCCCTGTATACACTATAATATTATTATGCAACAAGAGTAGATGCTGCCATCTAGTATTATATTTCATAACTACTTACTTGTACTACATATTTAGATGGTTTTCAAAATATTTGCATAGTGTTATAATAGGCAGCGCTGATTGCAAATTGGCAAATTGATGGTGGAGGTGGTAGGACCATTTTCAAGGTTTTTTTTTTATAATGCACTTCAAGATTGACCTCATCCCACCTGATGTTAAGTGGTAATGAGTTCCTAGCTTAAGGGTGAAAAGTATAGCATAGTAAAACTGTTACTAGACTTGTCGCCCTTACCTTGAAGACTTGACCCCTGCTACTAATGTAGCACCCCCCAAGAGCTCTGGAAACCTTACTCACACGCAGGAACACAACAACACCGGAGTGATTGTTATTGGCTGCAGTCTTCTGTAAGGTGGAGGTATTTCACCAGTAGGGCTGCTCCAGTTCGAGCGATAAATCGCTTTGCCCTGCCTCTCTTAAATTTTTACTAATGCTAAATATGTTTAGCACAAACTACTGAAATTTCATTCGTTATTTTTTCCCAATTCGAACAATCTAGATCCATTTAATAAACTCATGACATTCATTTCAAAAAATTCAACAGTTTTATTGAAATTTCTTCTCAGAACCGGCAGACGTTCAACTTAAGAACATAGATGACAACGCTACTGATACGTCATCACAGAAGTCTATACCAGTCGAGCAAATCATTAAGAATGTTGGTGAGTGTAGAAAGTAAATAGTAAAATAGACCTAATTCCAACGCTGAACTAGCATATTATCATTTTTATTATTTTATTCAGAAGTATCACAGAACCAAGAAGTGCCTTTGGATAGAAGTTCCCCTAAACTAATTCACAGGACATCGTCTTTAACCACGTAAGTAAATGATATATTTTATGGTTTCCTAAGATTATAAATAATGATAAATTGGCTACTTGACAATTTTTGAAAAAGTATTGTAAAATGTGCGCCCACCCATTTTATATCCCAAGCAATTCGATTTATCTGAAAAAAATGTAAATAATTAGAGAAAAATAAGATTTTGTGTAACACATTTAAAAAGCGTGCGAAAACGCCAAGTCACGTCGCTGTTGCAATTATGACGTCAACGTCCTAGACAACGAACCGATACGCATAGGAACGACTTAATTTAGATAAACGGAAAACGTTTAAATAAATTCTTATTACGGTTAGCGACACAATTATAACCCATTACCGCCCACCGTACACAAGCAGGTACACCAGTAAAAATAAAGATATTTATTATGGTTGCCAAAAAATAGTTCAAAATATACTTTCATAGTGTAAACTAAAGTACAAGTAATAATTCCATACAAAAAAACATTATGTTTTTATTTTTCAATTGTGAGGGGAGAATGATATTTCTTCAGTGTTGAACTGGGAGAGCGCATGGTAAGTTCATTAGATGTTATTTCTTATTCTCCAATATATTCCATTGCAAATCATTCTTAAAACAAGAGTGCATATACTATAATTACATAAAACATTAAAAACAACTGCAATAAGTCATTTACTTTGTAAATAGTTACACTTTTCTAGTGCTGTACCTGATCAGGTACAATGGGCAGAACTGTATATTTATTACCTCTTTTGCAAAAACTATAGAAAGTGGTTTAACAACGAATCTTTTCGCTACAAAATCAATATTTGAGACTAGAAGAAGCAGTTACTGCTGTACTTGCTGAAAAAGATGATGATGAGTACGATTTTGTGATTCTTCCGCCTGGACCTGGTGCAGTGACTGACAAAGAAGGCCCAAATGATGACCTATTTATTCAAGCATTATCAAGAGATATTCCAGGGACTGTAGAAGTGGGTTGACATGGAGGATATCTTAGGACAGTGGGTGTAGGTAGAGATGATGAGCGGCTTTCGATATACTTCTCAACTTCAAAACGCCCCTATGCATTTGGACCTACTGTCAATGCCACAAATAACCCTACTTGGCGAAAAACCATTGCTTAACTACGCATGAGTTATGCAACGTTATTCAAGAAAGATTGAACAATCCATACTCCAATATAAAAGACTGTTCTCCATTGGTGCTATTTGAGAAGCTTTTGGATGATCAAATTTTTGATTTGATTGTTTTTTATGCAGGCCAGAACAATAGACATAGCTTTCAAATCGACAAAGATAGTCTGAAAAGGGATACCTCTGATATCAGGTTATCACCAAATACCTACAGACCGGGCTTGTTGGGCTTTTGGACGAAGATCTAGGCGTGCCAATAGTAGCAAACTGTATGTCGAGACATACAGTATACAGGCATAACAGGTACTTGGAGATAATACAAAATCATTTTGATGATAATACAATGATAGCTAAATTTACATGTACTGGCGCTTACATGTTCTTGCAAAGAAAAAAGAAAGTGCAGCATTTATGGAACAGCTATCATTTGGACGAAGTATTACCCGGGGCTATTTGCGGCAACAAAACCCCCTAGTACCTAACCGTAGTTCACCTAGTGTGGCAGCGGATTTTAACCGTCAAAATAATGGTCACACACCTGAAAGGATCAGAAATCCTTCACAATGTGTTTTTTTGCCCAGTTGCGTACGTTGGAGCTGCTAAAAGTGTTCTAAAACACTTTGTGTGTTTTCGCAGATTTCACACTTGATCTGCCCATTGTACTCGCTTGTGTACATCTCTAACTGTTTTTTTTTGTTGTCTATGTCTAATTTTGTCTTTTTTGATATTGTAATGAAACAAAAGCATTAAAAATATAATCGGTTTCATTTTGGGCGTTAAATAATTTTCGCCGACAGCTGTCATTTCCGAGTTGCAATGGTGGTTTCCGTTTCGGTTCTTTTGTTCCACAGATAAAAAAGTAAAATTTATTTTGCAAAAATAAAATACTACATAGGTATGCTTTTAATTAAAAAATAAAAATGTTAAAATATTACTTAACTAATAAGCTAACATATCTAACACTTTTCATATTTTATTGTTAACACTGTCGAGTAGCCAATTACCGAATGAAACTTATTAATGTGCAGATCTGCTGGCGAGGCGGGACTGGGTCGCATCTTGCTGTCGCTCCGATACAGCATGCAGAATCAGACGCTGTACGTGGTCGTGCACAAGATTGCGTGAGTAATGTTAAATATTAAACGTACACATCTATTTTAACCGGCCTCGCCCTTCTTAGGACTAAATAGTTTGTCCTAGGCAAAGTAGTCAAATCTTTTTATTCACATAGATTACCTACATCAGTAATGCTTATGAATCTATATAAAACAAATGAAGCTTCCTACCAAAAAATAAAGGCCTAATTATTACGAGCTACCTATATTTTCAAACGAGTATATCTTAACCTATGTAGAATCGTATGTAATAAGATTCTAATGGTGTATTTTGAATAAAATAAAAACAAATGTGTGCAAGATTACCTTAATAAGAATAGTCACTTTATATTAATAATAATAATAATTTATTGAAACCAAAAACACTTTACACAGATTATGGTTAGCGTTAACACATGCAGTAGTCTAGGACTGTGTCGCAAATGTTAGCGCCCACCTCAGAACTGAACAGGCGTTTCAGACATAGTTAGATATAACTTAACTAATTTATATATGTATATGTTTACAGTGCAAAGAAATGTATAATCTAGATTTTTGTGCAATTTAATTATTTCGTAAGAGCCTCTACTGTATCATAATCAAGATTAAGAAGCCATTCACTTATAATAATTTTACATCTGTAAATAGGTTCTTTATATATATTTAATTTTTTATTTAATTTATTATATAATTGAGGAGCAATGAAATCATGTTGGTGTTTTACCAATGCAAGTCTACATCCCAATGTCAGGCATATTTGGTCGTTTCTTCGTTTCTTAGCAAACAAATTAGGATCATAGATAAGAGTTTTGTGTTTGTGAAGGACAGTATTCAGAACAGAAAGCACTTCCCAGAAGCTATATATAAGGTTGGTCGGGTATCTGATTGGTTTGTAGGCCATAACTTTCAATACTGCTCTTTGTGCTCTTTCGAGTTGTAGAACATTAATCTTTCCTGCTGCACCCCATACTGTGATACAGTAAGTGATGACCGATTGAGCCAGGGCAAAGTAAGCAGTCCTCAAAGTGGCAAGGTCAGCACCAGTTCTTAGTTTACTAAAAACAAAAATTAGCTTACGTATCCGCGACGTTAAACACTTGATGTGTTCACTCCATGACAGAACACTATAAACAATGACACCGAGATACTTGACACTGTGTGCCCGCGATATTTGTGGACAGGAGCAAGGAAGTAGACTACAGTGGTGAACCGATATTTTCTCTCTACAGGAATATACCACTCAAGGATCCTACAAACGTACCAGATCCGTACGTTAAATTGTACTTACTCCCGGGACGTTCGAAGGACTCCAAAAGAAAAACTATTGTAAGTAAATAAATGTACAGTCAAATGCACGTCAGACTAAACAGATTAGACTTTGTACCGCCCTTATGCCATGTGCATAAGAACGAATATCGAACTGCAAGTGTTTACTGTTATGTGCTGTTAACAGTACAAAGAGTAGATACTGAATGCACAATAAATCGTTGTTTTTATAAGCATTTCACGATTCTTTGCTGTGCAATATTATATTTCGGAATATAATCTTAATATATAAAAAATAATCTCTATTTTCCTTGGCCACACCATCACGCGTGAACGGCTAGACCAATTTTACTTTTTTTTTGTTATGTTTTTAATTGTCAGGAGTAGGTTCTTATGAAAGAAAAAAAGATGCGCGGAAAATTAGAAAATCTAAGAATAGGCAGCTACTGTTGTCGTCGTATTCGAATTAAATAGTCGTCGTTAAGACAGGGCGACGTCTGACGTGTCAGCTAGTTTTCATATAAAAATACAACAACAAGGACTTTTTAAATCTAGTGACGTCTTTTGGTACGGCAGGTGGTGAAAGACAATTGCATGCCAGAGTATGACGAGCAGTTTGAGTGGGTGATCCCATTGGCCGAGTTGCACTCTCGCCAGGTGGAGGTCACGGTCGCCACGCACAAGGGCTTCTTGGGAGGCAGTCCCGTCATAGGACAGGTTTGATATCATTTACCCAACTCTAGCTTATGTTTACAACTCGTTTTACAGCCATGTCACACATGACACATGTCGGTAACGCTCAAAGCGAAGCAGCCGCGCACCGAAAATTTCGCAGTTCACTGAAGTTTCGGCTTCTTATTTAAATCATTTTTACGTTATATGATTTTATAACACTGTTTGACAATTTTAATGAAGTAAGCATCTATGTTATAAAAAATAATAACTATAAACTAAGTAGAAAAAAAACAAATTATTTCAGCAAGTGACAAATTCATGACCACAATTTCTGTATTAGCGAGAGAGAAGAAATATTCACGAACTTTCTTTCTAAAAATACTATTAAATTTTTCAAATACCTAGTTTAACTGTATTCCCATGGTGCCATGAATAGGTCATGGAAAGGTGTGGTGGGGGTGGTTTTAGTGAATAATCCCTGCTCTTACCAGACTGGGAGTGCCACTTCCGCTGCTGCTTCTTCCGTTGCACTTATTTATTTACCCCTTTTATAAAAAGCTTTTGTTTGGATTGGTGTAATACGTCTGGAATATATGTTGAAGCGCGAATCAGATCGTTCATCGCCACACAGCGGGGGATTCGCATGAGTTATTTTATGTCTATAGTTACCACATATAAATACCCTACACTGAAAAGATTCACAGAAACATTTGTTTTTATCCAGATAATAGGTAAAGCCCAAATAGTGTTAGTCACACACACACACACTCACAAACACATACATACACACACTCTTATCTCTCATAATATAGCTGGAAGTACAATATATATATATATATATATATATATATACGAGTATGAAGCTGTAAGTTAATATCCTGTATTTCCTCTCTTTTTGCTACGTCTACAGATGTAACAGTTATCGTAGTAAATAACCTATTTATCGGTTCGGAAGTGGAGAGACTGGTAATCTGTCATACAGGGTTTACCTAGTACGGATACCAGTCTCTTGCATAGACTATTTTACAATAAGTTTAGAATAAGTCATAATATACTTGTAACCAATTCTATTTAAGAGAAGAAAATAAAGAAATTATTAATTATTATTATTATTAGTGTTAAGTGTATTTTGTGTTCATTTATTATTTGTTTACTAGCATTCCTTAGTTAGTTATTTTAGGGAAAATTTAACCTGTATGTTATTGTATTATCTCATTTATCTTTCTACCTAATCCCACACTGCAAGGGGAGATAAAATTGTTCTGTTTCTTTAAAATATATGTCCGCCTGACTTCATTCAAATACATTCAGTAGACATTGCATGAAAGTCATAAAACATTCGCGTTTATAATAGAATGAAATGATTATAATACATATTGTTCTGTTGCTTGTCCAGCCAGTCACCATCCCCACTGTTAGAGGTTACTTCACCAACATTGATTACAACTTAAAATGTATATTTTATTGTTTCAGGTTGTGGTTCATCTCAACCAGTATGATTTCCGTGAAGCTAAAACATTATGGTTTGATTTAATGCCAGAAGCTACGCCTAAAGATTAAAAAGCGCTATCATTATGAATTTGATTATATCTAGTAATGTAGATATTGCATTATGAACGTGCTTATGAATATTTTTCGAAGTTTTGTTTTATTTATATTTTTGTATAATTCTTTCGTTTTTAGCAGTAGCCATGTTTCAAGATCTGACCTTACATAAAATGAATCTTGAATTCCACTTATATTTTTATATTTTAACTAAAGATATACTTTTTCTCACCCACTTTCATGTTATTCATAAAGTATACCATAATTTTAGATTTACAAAGATCTAAAGATTTGATAATTGCAGATTGCACAGTGTCATTTTATAAATACTGTAATTATAAGAGAAAAATATGAAGATTTAAACTTTGCTTAGTGAATACAAATTCTTACAATTGTTCGTTTGTTCTATACACTTGTTGAAGGCTTTGTTTTAATTGCTTGAATAATAAAATGCATTTAATAATAAGGATATTTTGTTAATATTATTTACTTCAAAAAGAGATTATTGTCCATTATAATAAATTCTAAGCTTTTTATAAATGATGTTGTAATAATAAATTATTCAATTGAATGTGTATTCGATTATTATTCTGATCCACATGGAGACCTTGATCGAGATACCGCATAGACAAATGTAAACTCTACCCCATTCACACAAACTGAATTTTGTGGGCATAAAAGCATAAAAGCTAATATCGAAATGTAAGAGTTTTAGGTATATATATATAAGTAGACGTAGGCTATTTGAACTATATGATTTAAAAGCCAATTCCGGCGACTCTTCAATTGTTGAATATGTTAGAAAGTATTCGAAATTATTTGACTGTTTGTGCGGTAGCAAAATCTAATTTTATTAAAGAAATTATAGTAAAGGCTACAAACAAAAGTAAAGTCACATGGCAAGTTACTAATGAAGATACTTGTAAAAACAAAACACTGACACACAAGGTCTCTCTTAAAATTAATAACGCTATCTTTGAAAAGGATGCAGAGGTTGCAAACGGTTTTTAAAACTTCTTTTCAAACATCCCGACCACAACAACTAGTGGGTTAGCTTCAAATCCGTATATTGCTAAATCTCTTGTCAAATCACATGTGTGGATTGGTGCACTCCCTTCCAGTTTGAACATATTAATTACATGACAATTTTGAAAGCTTTCAAGGACCTTATTATAAAAAAGAACTGAGGATTTTTGGGGTCTTTCAGTAGATGTATTGAAAAATATCGTACATTCTGTTGCGCCTCAACTAGCTTTTACATTTAATAAATGTATTGATGAAGGTCGGTTTCCAAATTTAATGAAACTTAGTAAAGTCAAACCGGCGCTAAAAGTGACATATCGAATTTTAGACCTATATCCATTTTACCTACATCAGTAAAATTTTCGAATAAATTATATTTAATCAAATAATGTGTAATTTGTCAGTTAATAAATTATTTCATGAAAATCAATACGGATTTACTAAAGGCAAATCCACAACAGATGCGGGAGTAGCGCTCATCAAAAATGTGTTTGATGCATGGGAAAATAAACAGGATGTCATAAGAGTTTTTTGTGATTTATCAAAAGCGTTTAGTTTTGTAGATCACCAAACTTTGATATTAAAAACTACGGCATTATGGTGTCTCGAACGACTCACTAAGTCTAATTCAGTCATATATATCTGAACGAATTCAAAAAGTTACCATAAACGGAACCAGCTCTTCTGGCGCTTCTTTATTCATGGGAGTACCGAAGGGCTCGATATTAGGACCTTTGCTTTTTCTAATATACATAAATGATCTACCTTATTCGAAATTGCAATGGTCTCCCCATTTAAATAACCTAGCTGGAAGATTGAGTTCAGCTGCATATGCAGTTGGAAAGATAAGATTTCTGACTGACGTGGAAACGGCAAGATTGGTCTATTTTAGCTATTTTCACAGCATCATGTCGTATGGCCTGCTGTTATGGGGATCTGCGGCCGATATTCAAACTATTTTTGTGTTACAAAAAAGAGCCATCCGAGCCATTTACAAGCTAGGACCATGCGACTCGCTGAAAGAGTTATTTAAGGAAATTAACATCCTAACAGTCGCATCGCACTATATTCTCGACTGTTTAATGCATGTTTACAAAAACTTGCATACTATTAAAAAAACTTGCATACTTGCCTAAAAAATCAGACACTCATAGCATTAACACCAAAAATAAAATAAAGCTTGCCGTTCCTAAACATAGATTTCATAAAATAGCTAATTCATTTGTTGCTTTAAGCATAAAAATGTTCAATAAACTTCCTAAAGTAATTATTGAGTTACATTTGAATTATTGTAAGACATATGTTAAAAGTTGTCTCTTGAAAAAAGGCTATTATATATTACAAAGTAGAAGAGTATAATAATGATAAGAACGCGTGGATCACTAACTAGTCTGCTCGCCTGTACTTACGCGTTTTATATTATTTTAATAGGTTTGGTTTTCTCAATCAATGTCAGAATAAGGCCACACAGACGCATGTAGGTCAATCAAAATCTATAAAAATTATGTACTTGAAAATCACACATGATGTCCTGCCGTTGTTTTAATTTAAATGTTTTTATTTTATTTATTTCATTATATACTTTTTTGTTTTTTTACAACTGACATATTAACTGTACGTCTTGGTGCAAAATTAGTAATAAGTTTAGCTTTTTACTTGTAAAAAAAACTACGGAGCTTCTTGCCGGTATCTTCTCGGTAGTTGTAGGTTCCGAACCTATGGTAGCTTCATTTACATTGTATAGAGACGATTCTTTTGTGTGATAATATTCTCATTACATCTAATGCAACCTCTGTGGTCTGAAAACATAGAGGTGTTTCATCCTTGACGTTACCATCAGATCGACAGTGTCACGTCAGTGTATTATTTATAACTAATGTTCCCTTAAAATGTCGCTTTGTTTTTATGTTTATTAAAGCCTATATAAACAAGGTTCATGCTATAACTATTTCAATAAGTATTACTTATATAATCTACATGAATAAAAAAAGATTGACTTTGACTTAAGTAACATAGTCCTGACCATGACGGTTCAGTACCAATACCCCAATACTTACTGTCCATTTATTTATTATTATTTTAGTCTTTCTATTTCTTTGATGACCTTTAAACCAAACACAGTGAGCTATTTCAGAAAAAATTTAATAGACATCACATTCCATAAAATGTGCATCATAATAATTACAGTCTTTCATTAGTTTAATCAACTTCATATTCGAACACTTTATTTCACTTTCTCAGCACAGATGCCACTTATTTAACACATCAACGTTCTAATGTATTGGGTGTCACCTTCTGAGCAATTATTTTACCATAACCACCACGGCCCCCATCATAATCAGTTCTATATTCATCTCGAACCTGAAAATATAATTTAGTTTTTTAGCTAAAATTAGTTTTTTTAGGATCTAGGTCATCTAAATTAGTGTTTCTCTGTATACAATTGATTGTGTTTTTAAGAGTGCAATAATCATAAACATATTTCTTTAATCATTATTTTCATGTTCTTTTAATATATAAATTGGAAATATTCAACTAAAATTATTTAATTATTTGGACATATCTAATTCAAAAATATCTATATGGGTAGTTTGTGCCATTTGTTGTATTTTTAAACTAAAATAATAACAATATTTTTGATACTGATACATACCTGACCACCAGTCTTGCCACGTCCATATTGTCTACCTTCAATGAAGCCAGCATCCCAGTCACATCGGATTATTCTATCATCTAACCTTGTACCATTTATGTATCTAAAAATGGTTAAATATTATCAATCTGACCCCAAGTAAAATAATCTAAAATCTGCTCGACATATGATGCATTTTTTAAACTATTGGTGTTTAAACTTAGTCTCTAATTTGATTGATACTAGAACTGTTTTTATTCTTAGTATTACAGATGTTTGTAGGGTTGTATGGTAATTAAAAACCATATTAAATTTCTTGAAGCAAAAATTAATTATCATAACTTACCTCATACAGTTTTCTGAGTCTAATCTTGTATAATACTCCACAAAACAGAATCCACATGGGGTTTTTTTGTATTTATCTAACCCCATGACCACTCTCCGTATATCACCACATTTGGAAAAAAGCTCATAAATCTGCTCTTCTGTCGTGTAGAACGACAAGTTCCCAATATAAAGTGTCGACGTAGTTCTGAGTAGACGTTCTTGTTCACTTCTTGATCCCTAAATCAAAACAAATTGGACTTTAGTTTTAAATTAAAAGAACAGGAAATTTACACATTTCTAATTTCTTATGAGTACATAAGCTTTTTAGAATAAAGCTTGTTTAAAAAGACGAAGGTCTGTACCTTGAAATGCTGATCGCGATACGAGCTAATATCAATAGAAGAATTCATGGAGTCATAACCTCTCTTCATTATGTCGTTTATCAATGTTTCCTGTAGCGAAAATGGACCAAGAATTCGCTACAGAATATTGAATTTAATAACAAACTGATCTAAGTAAGCAATGAACCAACAAAAAGTGAAACGACGACACTACAAAATTACACCATTTGACAAACTCATTAAAATGTTACCAACTCAAAATTATATTCCCTCTAAATTTAAGTCAGACCCAAGAACCCCTAAAACAGCCTCAAAAAATGAGGGAACCCTGATGATGTCTTTTTTAAATATTTAAACTGCAAGATGGTTATTAAGATGGTTACAAATCCTTAACTTTATAACTTTTTTCGGGATTATTCGCTGGGTGCGAAGTACTAAGTGGGGGTAACATATTCTATGGCAGCGCTCATGGTGGTCAAAAGTAGCAATAATTTAAGCTCTGTCATCAGATGGTATCTGTCAATGGCAAAGCGATTCTACAGAATACATTTTAATATCATTAATTATTAATTATTTTTGTTAGCGGACTAGTGATTAATTAATAATTAATCACAACAAAAATGAGTCACAGTAGTTGTTGTTTTGTAAACTGCAAGAATTCTTCTACATCTCGGACATGTCCGGCCAATACCAACAACTTTCCTCATTCGATTTGAATGACCAAAATGATTTCAAAACCTTTTTTCCACCCAAATCGTGGTATCGAAAATATTTGTTATTTTTTCATTTCGATATTTTTTCACAAATATACGACCTAAATGTCAATGTGACAGAGCCCTCAAAGTTGTGGACGCTAGTTGGCGCTGTAATCGTGCGCAGAGCCAATACTTTCAAAAGGTTTAAATGTAGAAATTACTTTTCAGGGTTTTTATGATTTTTTCCAAGGGGGTAAGGAAATATGTTATGTTTCCAACTTAATGTTGGAAACACTGGATCGACATTTTGTTTTTTAAAATTCACCAACACTGCCATATAGGCCTCCTCAAATTTCTCCCAAGAGACGACAAACGTTTTGATACTGTTAATTGGCTAATAGCAATTAACAGTATTTTCAGCCAATCAGCAGCTGACGCACTGACTTCAATCGATTTTGACGTTTGTTAAGAGCGCGATAAAATTTAGTCGCGTTGCGTATGCTAGGCCTTTAGTTTTAATTCGTTCGAAATATTATTCAATTTCAATTAGGTATTAACATTATATGGACAGGACATTATTGCCTGCTCGCTCGCGCGTCATATTTTTAAGTTCTCTAGCCCCTAATATTTTAAAGATTAGGATAACTACTGAGTCTCTTGCCGAATTCTTCTCGGTGGGATTAGGTTCCGAACCGGCTGAAGCTTCAATTTTGGTTTATATTTATTTTGACGGTGCTGCTTATGTGTTACTTGTAACCAATATGAATAAATGAATTGAATATGATTATTCAAATGTGTTCTTCCAATAAGAGCTGTATCGAAGGACCAAAACATTTCTCAAGGGACCACAGACTACCTGTCTCCCAAGAACTAGACTAGTCTTGCATCCAAATTAGATTAATATAATATCAATAAATAAATAAATAAAATAAATAAATTCATACTTACAGATGGTGCAAATATGGTAATAGGACTAATACAATGTGAGACATGTTAATGCTGTGATTAAAATGAGTGATGAGCCTATAGAGATTATCAACTCGACAGTATTCCTTGGCATCACTTTGGACTCTAAGCTTCAATGGTATCCTCACATAGTTACTCTGGCGGCAAGACTTAGCTCAGCCGCGTATGCAGTGAGGAAAATAAGGGATTTGACTGATGTGGAAACAGCTAGATTGGTTTATTTTAGCTATTTTCACAGCGTAATGTCTTATGGTCTGCTCTTATGGGGGTCTGCAGCCGATATTGAGACTATTTTTGTCCTACAGAAGAGGGCTATAAGATCTATCTACAGGCTTGGACCACGTGACTCGCTGCGAATACGATTTAAGGAGATAAACAGCTTAACAGTCGCATCACAATATATTCTCGACTGTGTAATGCATGTTCACAAAAATTTGAACAACATTCCTAAAAAATCTGATGTACATAGCTTTAATACCAGGAATAAACATAAGCTTGCTGTTCCAAATCGTAGACTCCACAAAACTGGTAATTCATTTATTGGATTAAGCATAAAATTGTTTAATAAATTGCCGCAAATTCTTGTTGACTTACCTATACACAAGTTTAAGTTACAGATAAAAAATTTACATAAAAAGAAGGGCTATTATAAAGTAGATGATTTCCTTAACGATAAAGATATATGGCCTAACACTATTTAACTTGCCTGCACATGTTATTAAATATGTATTTATTTTTCTTTTCTTAAAATTTTATTTCGTTGACATCATGATAATGCAATCTTTTATTTAACATAATGACATTGATATTGTTAAAAATATCTATTATGGACATAAAATATATATTTGTGAATTATGTATAATTATGAACTAGGTATAATAGATTTATTTCTTTTTTTTTTAATCTAAATCAAAATGTAGGTTACTACTTCGTGCACCAGGTCCTATAGTTGTTTGATGAATTTAATTTAGATAATAAATACTTACAAATTATGGGGAGATGGAGTAGTCATGCTCACTAAAATGTCACTGGGGTGGTGGCGCTATGTGGCGGGTCGTTACATTCCCTACAATATGGTTGAGTGAAGCGTTGGCTGGCACATACGTCATGCTTGTGAACAGGTGCCACCTTTGGGGAGTGGTCTGCTCCAGCTTACCTCTCGAAAGTAAAAACTTACTTGAGTACTTATTTGTTTCATCACTCATCAAAACCAAAACTATATGACTTGGTCCAAAGTGAGCTACACATAGCAATAAGTTAGATACTGATACTGTAAATGATCTGCTGAGTTTCTTACCGGTGTCTTCTCGGTAGATATAGGTTCCGAACCGGAAGTAGAATCACTTTGCATTGTATTCAATGACGATTCAAAAGTGTTATATGTAACCTAAGTATACTTGAATAAAGAAATATTTGAGTTTGAGTTTGAGTTTGAATAGGTGAAGGTGATGCCTTTTGTCACTGCATAGCCATGGTATCAGCTGTTTAGTTTTTAAGCCCAAATTGAAATCACACGCACAGTAGGTATTTGGGCGATAGCCTACGGTTGCAACAAGACGCAGATGAAGGATTTCTCTAGCATGATTTTCCTTTATAATTAACGACATCATTTGGCATCGCACCGTCGCGACGCGTCTGAGTATCGTAGAACATACAGTAATAGGTAGGTACCCCGCTTTCCGCGACCCGTTATGCGCGGGTTTACTATAACGTAAATTTCAAATTATGCGATTAAATGAGCGCATTATGTACGCAAAAGAAAATAAATTGGGGATTCCCCGTCCTACCAAAGTCGTAGGACGGGGAATCCCCAATTTATTCTTCTCTCCTTCGTTTCGTTAGTTTCGATATAGGTAGGTACCTACCTACGCGAATTACTGTACTTACATAACGTCGTTGTTTCTGAACTCTGTTAGTAGCAAGTGCTTTAGCGATTAACACAGAATCAGAGCAATGTAGGTTATGACGTCGAATATTTATTTCATATTTAAATAGGTACTTACATCCGTGGTTTTACCTATGGTATATCCCGGTAAATATCCAAAGATTGTTTTTCTAACAAAAATTCTCAACAAAAAAATGTCCAATTTGATGCAGTTGGTGCTCGTAGAGTCTTACCAAGTTTGCGAGGGGCTTTTAGACGACTCAGGAATAATTTGTATCTAATCAGGAGACAAAAATCCCTCGTCTGTGCAGGCCTCAATGTTATGGTAGCCAAACAACGAACTTTATCAACTTCATGAGACAGAAAACTACTAATTTGGTTTTGAGCATTGTTCGAGGTGTTGGAAATAAAAAAAACAACTAATAAATGAAAAGTCTGTTAATTTTTTCATCTTTACTGATTAAAATACAGGTAATTCATTATTTTAGCATGATATTATCTACATTTGAACACGATTGTACCTAGGTAATATTTGTAGAAACTCATCAAGCAGGTAATCTTAATACATGCACACAAAGCACTACTTCCATTTAGTGCGCTTATGTTATGACGCGCGTCAATGGACCATACGGTGTGACAGACGCGCGGTAGTCGCGCTGCACAGTGGCGTGGTAAAATCATAAACGTAACATTGCTCTTGCAATTTACATACATAGGTACCTTCTGCATTTGTCTCGTGATATCTAACATTAAATTTAATATCCTACATTTGGGTACAATAATACGACCAAAATAATACTTCTTTGACTATGACATGGCATAGTTTCTAAAGTGATAATAAATATTTTTTGGTTATGTTTTAAGCGTACCTTCAGTTATGATATGACAATATTTTTATAATATATGAAGTCAAAATTCTATAAAAATATATTCTTTATTTTATACCAATTTTAAGGAAAGTATGTAGGTATCGTAAAGACCAAAAACACATTAAGTTATGTGTGGATTAACAAACTTGTTATACCCAACAAACGCGGAATACTTTTGAGTTGCTAGAGTTTTTTTCGGCACTTTGTTTAATTTCCCATCATTTCATTTGGAACTAGATGTAACATGTGTTTTTATAAAAATAAAAATATCAAATAACAACAAAGCTGACGGAAGTTTCAAATACGTATTTATACAGGTAGGTTTGATAGACATCAAACCTACCTGTATAAATACGTATTTGATACGAATACGAATTATATTCGTATACATATACGAATTATACGTATTTGGACTACTCGTATCAGACGATACGAGCAACATTTTTGTATAATTTTAACAATTTGGATAGGCCATTTTCATTGGTTGTCTTAATGGCTAACAACAATAATATATTAGAGTAGTTGTCTGTTAGAACAGCATCTGAATATAATTATTATAATGTTATTGTGACTTTATAAAAATCTTTTTGTGTATAACAGTTATGTTTGTGTCCAAGGTTGGCCAGTCATATATCTACCTGGTTAGTAATGTACAAGTAAAATAAGTCTAGTACATTTATCTGCTTTACAGTTACCTAGTTTCTAAAAGTAAAGTTTTCGTGGAAACAATACCTATAAAACACACTGACTCTATATCTAAGTATTTACAATTGTTAAACCATCAATAAAATTATATAATTTTTAACGAAATTTGTGCAAAATTAAAATTTAATATTGCTTCAGCTTTTCACTACCTAGAACATGAGCTTCCTTTCGGTACTTTAGTAGCAGAACAGCATTAACTAAAATAAGAGCAAACATAGGCGTAGCAGTGGAATTCGCGCTTAAAAGACCTGATGTGCAAGGCTCTAATGGCCTTTTGTTAGTCCCTATACAGAAATCTCATCAAACTAGCTCAATGACGATTTTGATGGGAATTCGGGCGTTGTCTACGCTTGCTGCCCCGTGGCTACGACAACAACAACAGGGGGATTAGCCAAGTGACAATTGTTGAACTACGTTAACGTTCTGACAAGTTTCAAATGTATAGACTTGATACATGACTTTTATATGTGAAATATTAATATAAATACCTACAATAGAAACGATATCGAAGTATAAATGCGCGAAATCGTTCCCTCAAGTGAAAAGACCGATGTAGTTCATCGACAGTTAGATATCATTCATCTAGGTTAATTTGTTTCTTTAGTTCAGCAGGTTAGGTATGTACTCGTATAATTACTTTAATTGATTACTTCATTCAGTTCAATTGCATCAATGACTCAAATGTGGACAGTTCTATAATTAAAATTACTTGGAATTGCTATTTTAATAATTAAAATTAACGTAAAGTGCTTAAAATATGAGTAAAATGAAAATATAAAATTCTCATACATAATAATCCAAGATACCTACGCTCAATACTCACCCTCATACCTATCACTGAGTTATTGAACTAAATGAACGAATCTGGAATAGTGAACGAATGATGCAAATGGACTAGTCAGGTTAAGTACTTCAACTGAGCAATTCATTTACTCCCAGTCTCTATATCGTAGATCGACAACTGTCTCTTGGCTAGGTCCCTAGTACAGTCACAGTTCAGACAACGTATACAGTCGGTGAGTCCCCCGCCGCGCGGTCATAGGTACTGGCAGGTGCGCTTGTGGACCGGCTTCTTGCGCAGCGCGGCGCGGACTGCCTCTTCAAACACCTCGTCCATGTTGACCCGCTCCAGCGCTGAGCACTCCACCAGCTGCGCAGCTCTGGAAACAACACACAAGCAATCAGTTATCAAATACCCAACTCGCTCGGAGTTACGAGACGTAGGCCATAGCGATTTATCGCTCGAACTGTAGCAGCCTGACTGGTGAAATACCTCCACCTAACACTACTGCAACCAAATAACAATCACTTCGGTGCTTTGTTCCTGCGTGTGAGTAAGGTAACGTTCCAGACCAGGGGTCAAACCTTTACGGTGAGGGTGACAACTTAGGTAACAGGTTTATTATGCTGTACTTACTTGTCGCCCTTAAACTAAGACCTCATTACCACTTAACATCAGGTAGGATGAGGTCAATCTTGAAGTGCATAAAAAAAATTATATTGCAAGAACACATTTATATTAGATCAGATACACTTATGAATAATCTCTATATAAACTGAATGACTACCTCCGGTTCGGAACCTAGGTATACCTAGCGAGAAGACGCTGGCAAGAAACTCATTAGTAAATAAGTTTATATATATATATTACTAATTTTGCAGTAAGATATACAGTTTGGTTTGCCAGCCAATTGGCTACTTGACAGTGTTAACAATAAAATATGAAAAGTATTAGATATGTTAGCTTATTAGTTAAGTAATCATTTTACATTTTTACTTTTTAATTAAAAGCATAGTTAGTATTTTATTTTTGCAAAATAAATTTTAGTTTTTTTATCTGTGGAACAAAAGAACCGAAACGGAAACCACCATTGAAATTCGGAAATGACAACTGTCGGCGAAAATTATTTATTTTAATGTGGCGAAACAATGATTATTTTACCGATTAAATTGAATTATTGTGTCTCTAATTGTATAAAGAATTTATTGAAACATTTTCCGTTTATCTTAATTAAGTCGTTCCTATGCGTATCGGTTCGTTGTCTAGGACGTTGACGTCATAATTGCAACAATGACGCGACTAGGCGTTTTCGCGCGCTTTTTAAATGTGTTACACAAAATCTTATTTTTCTCTGGTTATTTAGATTATTTCCAGATAAATCGAATTGCTTGGGATATAAAATGAGCGGGCGCACATATTACAATACTTTTTCAAAAACTGTCAAGTAGCCAATCGAATATTTAACAAAATTAAAAATAACTGACTTAGTTAATAAAAGCGATAATTGCACGATATATGACTCCTGTCGTACTACCCTGCTGAGTGATTAGCTCAGATCATAGAAAGATGATGTTTAATGTTATGTGGTGATCACACAACGAATTCAAGGACAATATCAAATTCACTTACTGTACCTAATCTTCACTACAAAGTATAAAACAGATAAATAAAACTGAGTGTCTGTTTTAATATCAGAATAAATGCATATTGCATACATCGTTTGCTTTTCAAGTTGAAATATTATTGATACCAAGGTAACAAAAACTGATTCGATCTTATACATATTTAAGACTCATAAGAAGGTGTTGGTTTGTTAAATACAGAAACATTTAGTTGAAGTAGTTGAAATTCGCCCATCTCAAATCAGTAGATAACGGTCAATCGAGTTTCTTGCCGGTTCGTCTCGATAGAATCAACATTCCGAACACGGCATAGGAAGCGTTCAAGTATTACGTAACGCAATTTATGAAAATTTTTGACTCCCCTCCCTCTATGTAATGCACCGTAACGTTCCGTACTTCCCCTCCCTCTTTCTTTAAAAAAATAAACACTAATACAATTGAGGGAAACTAAAAGGATTTCCAAATGGGAGTTTCATATCTTAATTTTTTATTGGAACGCGTCGTAACGTTTTACATAGCCGCCCCCCCCCCCCCCCCATTTGCGTTACGTAATACTTGAACGCTCCCATAAATGCTTTTGTAAAAGTTTACGTGAATAAATATATAACTATTCTATTTTATTCTGTGTTGCATCATCAAGTATTCCTTTGTAAAAATTGTGAATATACTTATCTACATTTTGAAATAAATGTAAATGATGCCTATTTAATAAACTAGAAATAAGTTAATGACAATAAATGTTTTACAATTGGTGTTTGGTTGTCATACATCGTCGTCGTTATCAGCGGCGATAAGGGCAGATAACAGCTGCCGGCACTCGCGCCTGATACCACTCGTCAATTTCACTTAAATTTTGTTGTTTTCAGTACACAATAAATTATCTTAGTGATTAGGATATCCTAGCCAATAGTTATTTTGCTGTCATTGATAAGAGCTAACATAAATATTTGTGGCCGCACAAATTTATTTGCCGATATTTTTTACCTCACTTCCACATCAGTCATTCGTCGACTGATGTGGATACCAAAAAAGGAAAATGGGTATCACTGTCTACTAATTATTGGTGATACTTCAATGCCTCGGGTTTTTTCAATGTATAACTGTTAGGTTACATAAATCCCGATCCCGTACATACTCGTATGTAGGATATAGGTACTTAATCTTTCTTGGATACGTAATTAGAAGAATCAACTTACTTTATTTTCTTCTTTAACTTTTTTCCTTCTTGTGTCGTGATGACCGCCTTGCCAGCTGCTCGCAAATCTGTTTTCGTGGCTGAAACGTTAGAAATGAATTGTGAATCAATGAGGACAATGCTTATTAAAATCGACCTTTAGGTGTGCCGAATTAAGAATACAATGAATTTAATATATGTAGCTCAAACAATGGTGGTTATGAATATGGGCTTCTCATGCATCTAACCAATATGAGAATGATGAACCAATATGTGACTGAAACATTAATCCTACATATATCATAGCCGTGTCTTAGTAATTATATAAATCTTATAAACCTTCGGAATTTTAATTTGTAATGCAGTATACCTACCTACTAAGCAAACAATTCAGTAGTGTTTTACAAGAGTTATTCATACCTAAATTGTAATTTTAAAGAAAGTAGATAATGAGGTAATAGCTTTAAGATAAGATACATACATATCTGATTATTTTTCTTAAAATTGACCAAGAAAAGCGCAATTTAGAACTTACTTACATAGAGACGTCACTAATAAATATCGTCATATACTTAATAGATAGATGACTTAATTTGTCACGAGGAAAACATTAAACAATTTCAAAGTTATCAAGAAACAGCTCCGTATGTTTCTAACCGCCTGGAATAATGTTTTACAGTCATTACCTACCAATATAAATATCCATATGCTCTTGTGTAGTAGGTTTCTATAAACCCTATAATCACATTACTACAGCAAGGAACCAAATTAATTAGCATGTCTTCACAACTGCAATTTGAAGGAACTTTTAGGAGTCTATAATATTATTTAACTTTTCTTAATTGTCCCAGATCTAGGTATAAGTTATGATACCGTAATTTCCGATTTTTGTAACAGAATTATTTAACTACCTACCACAGAATCAGAGCAATCTATACTAATATTATAAAGAGGAAAGATTTGTTTGTTTGTTTGTAATGAATAGGCTACGAAACTACTGAAACGATTTCAAAAATTCTTTCACCGTTGGGAAGCTACACTATCCTCGGGTGACATAGAATATATTATATTTTTAAAAAAATTTGGGATCCTTACTAAAACATCAATAATGTAACTAAAAATGACCTGAAAAATTCTTTAAATCGCGTGCGCTGCTAAAACTATTGATGATAGAACAAAATCATATACTACGTCTTTGCAGAATTCATCATTATCTTTAAAAAGTGTCGCGGCAGCATATGTCTAAATATTATAGTTATGTCACAGTAAGCGGTTTTTAATTCTAAAAATTTAATTAATATGCCGCCGCTTAAAAAGGCTCTTTATTTGTACCTTGGTATTAATCCTTATCAAAATAAATTACTTTATATTCAAGGCGGCTTCAATACCTTTTGTAATACTTTTTGAATTATTCAATTCGGACATTTCATTCGGAAGATATCACGATTTTAAAAATGCAAGTATTAGAAAAAAGTCGCGTGGTTGCCGCTCACTGCGCTCAGCATGCGATGTAGGCTTCATGTAACCTCAATGATAATGAATATGAGTTATTAGGTATATTTCGTATTTAATTTTACTTGTGTACGTAACTGAAATGAACACATTCCGTATTAACGATAAACTGAGCAGTTCTGATAAAGCTACTTTCGAACGTAACAAAAGACGTAAAAAATCCAAATCGCATAATAAACCTATTTTGGCTATTTCACTGCACTGTCTCTAATATTGCACTTCACATTGATACGACTGATGGGTAGTTGATGGTTAGTTGACATACACTGACAGATAATAGAATTACATTCAAACACTAAATCTAGTGTGAAAATCCAACTGGCGTATTTTTCTAATGTGTTTCATATTTTTTAAAACTTAGAACGTTTGGATACCATTGGCGGGAAGACTGTAACCATATTTATGGCAGTTTGACTAAGCCGATTTATATGACATTTTAGGTGTGTCGACCTTTTGAGCGACAAAACTGTTGACAACAATAAGAAAACTTTGTGTGTACCGATATTATGACTTTTTAGTTGCGTCTATTTATTAGAGTACCCTGAGTATCACGAACTATATGACGCTGACTGTACATACCTACCGCCCTTATGTCGTAACTTATATTGAACTGAAAGTGTTAACCTTGACGTGCTGTTGACCTATCTACCAAACGTCATATTTTAATTAATGTACTTACATAAATAAATTTTAATTATAGAAATTACGTTACATTATTATTGCCATAGTAACCTAATTTTATTAAATTTTGAGGAAAATGTTAATAATATTTATCTGGAATCAATAAATAGCTATTTTAGGTTCTTGCACATCAATACTGAGAACGGACTGTAAGCACACTTTGTACCACGATTCAATTAAAATAATTTATACATTTATATATTATTACATTTTGGACAACATCACTCTGATTGCTCTGATCTATGGTAAGTAGCTGAAGCACTTGTGTTACACAAATCAGAAACTGCGATGGTACCACAACACCCAGACCCGAATAGGAAATCGCATCAAAGTACCCATTTTGAAAAGAGTCCCGAAATTAATTTAGGGATAACCCCTTTCTTTTTAATTTAAGATATTATATAGGTACCATTCCATCAACGTATTACAAATTTGGATAAACGTTTGTATAAAATTAATATTGTGACTCTCATGCACATCAAAACTGCTAATTGACTTCTTCCTTTTTAACCCCAATAAAGAAAATTTCACAATTAAGCACCTACTGCCTATTACGCTATACGTGAGTATGGATTACAAAGCAAACTTCAGACCTGGATTCTGGGTCTAGATTACCTACCTAATTAACTTCGACCCTAAGTAGGTACTCGTCTTACTAGTCGGAAAAAATAAATTAACAAATATACCCTTCAATCCAATCTTACGCACTAAGTCCCAGTGCTTAAAAATAATGTTGTAGCTAAAAATCCGAAAAATCTTATTTACAGATTTCCAATGAGAGTTTCTCTTTCATTTCGCAATCTGATCACAATCCTCGATTTTTTTTATTAACTTCGTGTTATGGATGGTCTACAATGACACGTTCATATAGGTTCATAATTAGGTAAGTAGGTTGTTAAATATGAACCCTCACTCGTCATTATGTTATTCATCATTGGCCCATTCCAATGACGATGTCCCATGACTACAACTTTACAACCTAAGGTTAAATAGTATTACTCACCAACTAATACGATCGGCACGGAGCTACTGAAGTGGTTCAGTTCTGGATACCATTTGTGTATGACGTTCTCGAAAGAAGACCTGCTGCCCACCGAGTAGCATACCAGGAAACAGCCCGTCTAAAATCCAAGGGAAACAATCTATCTATACTTATAATAAATCTGTAGAGAGGTAAATTCTATACATGAAATATATTTCCAGAATAACTATTAGGGGGTGATTAGTGATCGATACTGGTGCCAAAAATGGTATCAGTAATTTTTTTATCTGTCTGTCTGTTCTGTCAGTTTGTAATAGAAACAAAAAATACTATTTATATTATTTATTTAAAACTTTATTGCGCAAAGAAAGTACAAAAGGTGGACTTAATGCTAGGAGCATTCTCTACCAGTCAACCGTTGGGTCATGCAGATAGTACGTTTATGGGTGCGGTAACAGTAAAAATGTGAGTACTACTACCTACTCCTAGACGGATTCGAACCTTGGTACAATTATTATACATACCTACTCTGGGGCAGGTTCTAGTACACTTTTCATCACGCTACGATCCAGGAGCAGATTTTGACGGGACTTTTATTGGCAGGAAGGTAGCAGATATAATAAGGGTAGGTACTTACTTTTATTTTAGAAAAAATAAATTCAATATCATGTAATCCACGCGAACGAAGCCGCAGGCACAGCCAGTAGCAAATAAATTTGAATTTTATATTAAGGGAACGATGGCAGTTTCCTAAAGTCAGTAGGTACAATATTAAAAGCATCATTTTCTGAAATAAAAATTTCAGTTGACATCTTTGCTAATAGCAAAGATGTCAACTGAAATTTTATCTGTGTGTGATAAAACTCCGTCATTAGTTTGAACAAGCAATTATTTCTCACGTTGCGGTATAAAAGTTGTTCAAAATAATGAGCAGAATGCGGGGACGTGACGAGTATGGATATTTTTATAATCCGATACCAACCATGTTATTAAAAAAAAGACAAGGCCTCTTCCACCAAAAGTACTTATTTAATCATTGTAATCAGTTGGTCAGTAGGTATGCTTGTTTTTGTCCATAATGCGATAAAGGCAACATATAGTTAAAATGATGCTAGGATTTGAAAAAGTGCCCCGTATAGATTTATTTTTATATTGCTGAAGGTTATTTTAAAGCTAATTTAACCCTTTATAAATGTTAGATGGGCCTTACTTGGGTGTATGACAACGGCCTCAACCGTTCGTAGTCCTCTTGACCTGCCGTGTCCCACAGCGCCATTTCGATTTCTTCTCCGTCCAACGTAATGTAGCCAACATAATTGTCGAATCTGTTGAATAAATTAATTATTTTCTTGTAGGTATGAGTTACAATAAGATTGCTAGAATACATACATTTAGTTATCTTTATTAGAATTATATAATTTAGATACCTACTTAGGAAGCTTTTCAGTTTTTAAACGCCTAGAATTTAATTATTGGTTTAAGTATTGGCATTATTGGTGTCTCTTGTGGCTTTGACTTACCTACTCTTCTTGTTCAAGCTTCATTTTAATTTTAATTTGTTACCGGAAGTTGGTACATTTTTTAGAATGTGTGCTGCGAGAGTTTAAAGAATATTAGGCTTCAGCCGAGTAGGCTTACAGAAGCTTTCAAAGTTCCGACTATTTAGTTCCGGTTCTGTTGCCGAATTTACATAAGCCACTTATGTAGGTGAATACCTACTTTCCAATATATTTTAATTTCATAAATCTTGTTACACTTGTGATATAGCTCAGAGAAAGAATACCTACCTTCCTACAGTAGGTACAGATCCGCTAGAGAGATCTAAATCATTTTAACCGCATCCATTTGGGTCATTGACTGTGCAAAACAACCGCGTGGGACCGTGGTGTTTGTCAAGAGAGTATTGCAAGGAAGTCAGTCGGGCCGTAAGCGTGCGTCCAGTTTCATTAGGAGGAAGCGGCGATCGCGCACAATACAACAATGCCGCGACGTATTTGACTTTATAAATAGTGCAGCAAGCAATGCTGAGTGGGTTGAGTAGCTCTACCTGATAAATTACATTAGCCCGGCTGCGCCCGCGCGCCTCGTCGCGACCCGAGCGCAACACTTCGATGGACATTCGCAAATAAGTATTATCTCTGCGATTACAGGAAACTTTTAATTACTCCATTATCAAATTACACCCTTTTGGTGATGAGGTGTCGTTAGTAAATTTGTTTGAATGAGGCAGTTTAAATTACTGAGAAGAGCAAAGCATAGGTAACGAATTCTAAGAAAAGGTTGGTTAAACTTAATATTTAAAAAAACATGTAGTAGGTGTTTAGTTTTAATTATCAACTAAGTTGTTATTTAAGATTAAAACGTAGAAAAAAATGGGTGATTGTATAAACAAGTTAAGTAAGTATAAATGTTCTCTAGTGATATCTATAATTTATTTATATATAAGACATCTATAAAATGTGTTTTCCTTCCAAAAAAATGCTTACCTTACTTAATTTACTTATTTAAAAAAAATACACGCAACACGCTGTCCTGGGTGGAAAATGAAAAATAATTACTAAATTTTAAAACTAGTAATATCTACCTAAGTACCGGTCAAATCAGAACTCCTACTTTTGCTTCGGCGTAGTGGGGTAAAATGTCGGTAATATGCGCGTTGGAACTCGCATATGAAGTTTTCCGTATAAACATGTGTAAATATTTTTTCCCTTACCTATTCTATAAATCTGCCAAGACCAATCTGATTCTAGGTCTATAGAAAGTACAGTCAGCATTTTTAGTTTGTAAACCACATGAAGTTAGCTGTCTATCTTACTTTGTACGCGGAGACAAGGAAGAGATCCCCTTGCGAAATGTTTAAAAATTATACTCAAACGGCCGTAACTTCGGATTGATTTGGCTCAGAAGCTTCAATGCATGCATAAGCCTTAAACAAACTTTATGTTTGTGGTGTTTACTTTAACTTGATGCCTCCCGGCGTTCCATAAACAAGATGATTGTAATGTAACTAACAAAACTTTATTGTCTTAAAACATTTTTCGCCCAATTATTTATAAATAAACTGAGATATGTTTTATCAAAAAACCCTTACGAGAAAAAGCTAGCGATCAATAAGATATGGAAAGCAAAGGCTGACAATAAACAGGTAGGTAAGTACCTACATGTTTTGGTACCCGGTTGTGTCAGTAAACACTTTCATACTCAAACGAAACAACTTCTAACACGATAAACACAATGAATATGATTATACAAAATCACTGTCAATTACATAATACCCATGTAAGTATGATGAATTGACAAACAATTTATTGATGACAAATTTGGCGTATTGATTTAGTTACTCGAAGAATTCACAAATAGCACGTCTGATCGGACCATTAGTCATCGTCATCATGTTCTTAATCAAATAAGCAAATAAAATAGTACGTCCACAAATGACGTAATAGGTAAACTTAAATCATCAAAGTTCTCCTATAAACTTCGATATCTGCTGAGATGACGTCAAGTAGGGGAGACCGGGTACAAAAGTAACATTTTGTACTTTTACCTTGATTTCTGGATGTGTGTTACTGTTATCATAAAATCAATTTATCTATGTATAAATTCAATTTATGTTCTTTACTTTAGTAACTTGTTTTATTAAATTGTGTTGCGTTTTATATGAAAAAAAAATATTTAAAAAAAAATCGCAAGTTGTTACTTTCGACCACATAGGCAGGTCGAAAGTAACACGTTGTGGGTCGAAAGTGACACAGCAAAAGGTTTGTAATGAAACAAAATAATCCATTGTAAATCAACCAATAATTTATTTAACGACTTTGTATTAATAAATCTAACAAAAATAAATTGATTAAAAATATAGGTACTTATTAAGAAAACAAAATTATGAAAAAGTTTTCTTGGTTTAGTTAGGCAATGAGATCACGATAGTTTTTATAATCAGACTTTTATAAACCAGGCATTATAACCTTAATCAGATTCGCAATGATGGCACACATAATTCCTATCATTATTTACGCAATCAATATGGGACCACATTTTGCCCATTCTTCATTTGGTCGCCTATAAGTTTCTAAACGGACACGACAGAAGTCATTTTCGTCGTCAAATTATAATTCATTTTCTTTTGGTATCGTTTTCCTTTTTCCTTTCCGTTTTAAATTTTTAATAAATCTTTATACAAACATTTTATTTTATTGCAATCCCTCTAATTTTTGCACCATCCTTAAAATTATTTTCAGCCGGTTTAATTAAACTTCCGTGTCGGCAGTCCTTTTTATGCGTAGTCACGGCATTCTGTTGATATAAACACATATAAAATATGATAGATTTATTATTATCACTACAGTAACTTGTTACTTTTGTACCCATAGGGTTATGGTACTTTTGTACTCGTCCATATTTTTACGAAAACAAGTGATATAACCTTAAATCGGAACGTGCTACACAAAAATGAAATAAGGCATTGTATAATCACTAAAATGAAGAAGACATATGCAAACATTCAGATTATTGTCGTCTTTTTATGACTATGTGAATATTTAATAAGAAAACGCCAAAAAACTTACTTTTCATTAGTGAATACACGTTTTGTCCTGTGACAAAGCCGAACAGCGCGCGATGTACGTGGCAACTGAATGCAGTTAAGGGGGGTGGTTCCCACTATCGCCTTACGGCGGCAAAGCGGTGTTCGCCCATGGGTTCGACTTATGGAGCCTTTGTTACTTTCGACCCGCCGTTACTTTTGTACCCGGTCTCCCCTAAATCGGTTGTAAATTCTATCAGTCCGCTTTGTTCATTCATAATACAATTATTGTTGTTTTTTAACTTAAAATGAGGAAAACTGCAACAGACACATTTAAGTACCAATATACAATAGGTATTGAAGGTACCTACATAGGCACTTTTATTACAAATGAAGGATTTATTTGTAGAAACAGTAGGATAACTAGGGTGGTTCAGAGTCTTTATTACGGTAAAATCGAATCACCTACATGTATAAAAAATTTGCTGTGCTCGGGACTTCGTTCGCGTGGACTACATATTTTCATGGTCAGTTTTACCCCTATCTCCCCTAATATACGAAACAAAAATTTGTCCATATTTCAATCCAAGTTTCAAGCTACATTTGTGCCAAATTTCATATCCCTTACTTAAAAAATAATCATTTTTCCAATATTTACTTTCAAGGGCGGTAGGTATTCCCCCTTATTTTTAAAACAAAAAGTAGCCTATGTCCGTTCTAAAGGTTTGGCTTATACCTATACCGAATTTTATTAAAATTGGTTCAGTGGTTTAGGCGTGAAAGCCAGACAGACAGAATTACTTCCGCATTTATATTGGTATGGATAAAGGATTTACTTGTAGAAACTAGGGTATTTTCGAGACTTTATTCCGGTGAAATTTAATTTCCTACAAGTACCTACTTATAACAATATCCTTAATATCAGTAATATGTCAGTTGTTCGCGTTATTTCAGTTATAATGATCATTAAGTTCATACAAATCCATTCAGTATATTTTCATATTTACATTTAACGATAAAAACTTAGCATTTTATTTCACTAGCGACTCGCCCCGGCTTCGCACGGGTGAAATGTTATCTATATTGCACCCGTGCGAAGCTAATGAATTACAAACTAATGAATGTTTCAGGTTTTCTGTACCTAACCCTCTTGAATCACTATTATACTATTATATTACTATTATATTACACTATTATAGAAAAAGAAACCGCAACAAAATTCGTTATAAACAGCGAGAAGCTACTTTGAAATTCATCAAAGTAGGTATGAATACTCTAAATACATAACCATTTATAGATATAATGAAAACTGAAACGAAACTATACTTTTATTCTAAGTATATGCGTACTACCTAACAATTTATTCAGGACGTTTACCTACAAGTTACAAGGAAGAAAACTCTAGAAAAATATGGAAAATTGTCAACAAATAAACCAATAATATGTACTTTGTTCATCAGGATAAATGAGTAACGTAATGTGTCATCGTCAAGTTAATAAAGACCGGTAAATCCGCAGCGGCTACTCTTGCTCTACGCTGAACAATATAACACGTAGCAACGTCACAAGCTGCCTGCAAAGTGATAACGATATTACCGCATCAACCTGTTAATTTAGCTGCTCGGCCTCGCGTACCTACCTCTGCGACGGCCGGGCGTCGTGCCCCACTGACCCACAGATCTCCACTCGCAACCCTCACGTCCACTAAGCTAGAAGCTTCAAATGGTACTTACACTGTAGGTACATATTCCTCTGGAAATTCATTTTTCGTATACACATAGAGCATGCAGGTCTTGCCGACCATACCGTCTCCAACCACTGTAATCTTTATAGTTTTCTTAGTACCCATGGTGCGTGCCGGCACATCCGATTAAAAGTACAATTCACGAAAACAGTCTTTATTGCCAATAATTCCACTCATAGACACTGCATAACACCGCGTCAAGTCTTTCTTTTTTCGCTAAGAAAATGACGGTCCTTGAGGATCGTTATCACAGTGATGTAATGATCTTATCAAAAACACTCACGATAATGCGGCGATTCGATTGAAACAAGGCGCGCGCGCGCAGTCACTGCTGAATGCAGAATGATTCAGTAGGCTCGAGAGCGCGCTGTGCGCCCGATTGCCTTTATGACTTGTAGCGTAGCGTAGAGTAGTGATGCCAGCCAGTATCACCGACCGACAACACAGCCCGCAGAACCTCCGAACAGTAATTAATTCCACGAACGTATTCCATCCAAACAGCGGTAGCGAATATTTTAACGACGCACGTCGCTCATTTTGATTGTTTATATTAAGACTTGGTTTTGTAAATCAAGGAAGTAACCCACGATCAATTTAAAAGCCATTACCAAATGATGTCGCTATTCAAATTTACTATTCAAAATAAAGTGTATTTCTTCATTGAAGTAACTAAACCAAATAAAAATGAATAAGTTATTTTTTGTTTTTTAATAAACTTTATGGTATCTAATAAAATTAATGAAAGTAGGTATCATTAGCATGTTAGTAAAGAAAATCATCAATTCTTTTTGTTATTCAATTTTATTGATTTGTTTTTTAATACAAAAATATTTAAGTTTATGCTTAAGCAGCTATTTACCTACATATGAAAAAAAATAAAGGCACTTCTTTGATCATAAGTAACCACACCTTGTAACATGTGTTATTATTAATTATTAAATATAATACTGGTCAATAGAGATCAAATTAATCACACAAATGTTTGTCACAGATTTGCATTAGGTACATTAGTAGAACAATTAATTAATTATCATCTAACGATTTGTAAGCTATAATGTGCGCGTAAATATTTGTGAGAATCAGCCCTAAATTTTTCCTTCCCTTCATTTTGCACACAATAAGGCACTTAACTTATTCATGGTTTGATATAAAATCCTTATTATCACATTTTAAAATTGGTGGTATATACACCGCCCGTTATGAAAAAATCCCAGCCTACTACTAGCAAGAATGAAGATAAGAAATTAAAAGTCAATGTATGCTATGCTCACTCATAACATCAATTATGAACTTTTAACACAAATTGTACTTGAGAGATTTTTGGAATACTTTCGTGTGTTACATTTTCTAATTTATCAAATACTTCATTTCAATAATATTTAGGAACTTACTTCTTTCTTTATCACCATGGAGAGAATAATTTGTGTTTTAAGTCTATTTATCGATTCTTTATTTTGCGATAGGTATATGTATAAACTGTCATTAAGAGCTTTGATTTTCGTTATGAATTATTCAAAATTATTTTTAAATCGAGACTTTTGTTGAAAGTCACTAATGGTACCGACCGTATGGTGACGTCATTTCAGTTTTGGTCTTTAAATATGTGCATAAAAATATGGAAATTCTTAACTTAGAAACTATGTATTATCAGTCAATAAATTGTTAAAATTAGTTAACAACTGAGGTAACTACTTTGTGTCAAGAATTGCAAACAAGTATCTGATCTCATTACAAACTCTATTGTGTCCTAAAGTTAAGGTGTAAATGTTGGTAATAAAAATTAAACTAGTTTTTCCTGTTCCCCATGTCAAAATTCTGAATTCCACCCATTATAATTTCCTCTTTAAGAGCCAGTACTTCACGAAGCAACTCCTGATTGTTCTTCTGTAGTTGTGATATCACTGCCAGGTGCTTTTTTTCACGCTCTTTCAACCGCATCATTGTAGAGTCACAAACCTCACTGCATGATACATGCACATCTGGTGAACAAGATTAATATAGTTTTTAAGAAATACAAAGTCATAAATAATTAAATTGTTTAGAAATTTATTTAAAATATATAGAATTATCTATTTAAAGCTGTATACATTTTTGAGTTATCAATAATGTATATTATAAAAAGATGGCATGCTTTTAAAAAACGATCTAAAAAGAAAAAGAAATAAAGTTCTTCATATAATTTTACAATCTGTGTTTATGTAAATATAGATTCAGTTCATCAAACCTATAAATTATTATGAAAGGCGTACTAAAGAAGATATAGGTACTTAAAGAAATATTATCCTCACTGAACTCTTTCTGCTTTCAATAGTAATATTTTATTGCTTTAATGAGATCTTATATATTAGCATCGTTTAAAAAACTATGCAATAAAATGATATAATTATAATTAAAATTATTTCTATTTGATATCACTCCAAGCCCACTTACTTGCTTTGTTATGTAGTCTGCTAATCAATTTATCATTTTCTAACTTAAGCCTGGTGATTTCATTCCTCATGGTTTTTTCTATTGCTTCTTTCTGTTTTGTGACTTTAAGCAGCTTAGCTCTTGTATCCGTCAGTGATTGCAGAATTTCATCAGAGCGGTCTGTAACTCTTTGAGCTGAAGCAACACATGCTCTCACTTCATTTTTTCCAGAGCATAGTTTTTCTTTAAGCTTACTTAAAGTTGCCTAAAGTGAAATAAAATTATCTAAATTATGTAAGACAGTTACACATTGATAAATAAATACAAAAAGGACATTTGAACCATTACTTTGATGGGCTTAGGTAGGTTATTAAGTAAAATAGCGGCTCTATTACATACTACAATAAAGATGATTAAATTCTTCGTAAACCGGATGTTTAGACACAATAGAAATCAATTGTTTCTTGAAATACCAATCCCTATTGAAGGGTTAATTTAGTTAAAGCATGTAATGTTTAATATTTGAAATCTAAGCAGAAAAAAATATTAACTACACAATATAAAATTACTTACATTAAGTTGCTTGTTTTGATGTTCTAAAACATGATTTTGCTCAGTAAGCAGATCTGCCTTCTCCTTTATATTCTTATGATAATGCAACAATGTCCATATTGAATTTATAAGTTTAACATGGGCCTCTGGATTTAACTGATTACTATCAATATCAGTATATGGGTTAAAGATGTAGTTAATATTTAAGAGGCCAAGCTCCTGGAACATCCAGTTTATTGATATATAAAGAGTATATACACTTTAGAATTATTGATTAGGTAGCTAGAAATCAGTTTAATTGCGTAGTAACTTTGTTAAATTACACAAAACCGAAACAAACCTCACTCAGTCCAATCAGGCATTCATTTACATTTTTTATTGTACAGGGTTCATACACGGTTGCCCGTTTATGTTTATAATTTTGTAAAAGCTCCCTTACTTCTTCATCTAAACTTTCAAAATCATTTGAAGATGCCATTTCTTTCTTAACTATTGGAATAAAGTAAAACTTTTCGATACAATTTAAATAAGGCAAACGTATTGCAGTACTATAACTGAACTTTATAAATCAATGAATAAATTATTTATAACTCGGTACAACTACGCCAAACTTAAAAACAAAAACAAAAGTTAAATGAACAAAGTAGAGCACATCGTATGGAATTAGCAAAACGGTCAAAAAAACACAGGGTCAAATCAAAACAAAAGACTCGCCGAAGCCGAAGCTGTCGTTGTCAATGTCAAACAAATGTCAAAACTGATAAGTTTGGGAGAAATTTTCCTAAGTCCTGGTAATTGTAAGGGGTAAATTGTGGAAAGAACATCGAAGTAAGAAAAATGCAGGTATTTGAACCTAAAAAAAGCCATCACAGAGCTCTTGTATGTAATTGAACCTTGGCTTTTCTAAGATCGTAGGTAAGCTTGTTTTATTTATAATCCTACTAGCTGTGCCCGCGACTACAGTTGGCGTGGACTACAAGTTTTTACAGATATTTAAACTTTCATAGTTGGTTTTACCCCTAACTCCCCTAAAAGTCGAAACAAAAAGTTGTTCATATTTGAATCCCAGTTTCGGGCTATATTTGTGCCAATTTTCATTTCTCTAAGTTATAAAATAAACATTTTGCCATTTAAATTTTCAAGGGCGATATTACCCCACCCCCCTTATTTTTAAAAACAAAAAGTAGCCTATGTCCGTTCTCTCTTCTTGTATGTTGAACCTCTGTTCAACATACAACTATACCAAATTTAATCAAAATCGGTTCAGTGATTAACGCGTGAAAGCTAGTTAGAATATTACTATTGGCATGGATTCGTTTTTGATGCCACATTGGCGTGGTTCTTAGAACGTACCTAATATTTCTTTATCTGATTATCGTTGATAGCTGTAAAACCTTTATTCTTCGCCGAACTTTTGGAGGAGCTAGAAGAAATCATTGCAATACATCGCGACCACAGATATTCTGGAATTAATAAGGGGACACTGTAGAAATTGAGGAGGGTTATGAATGAGCAGACGTTTGGGAAACCTAAAAGGATAAAAGTAAAGCCTGGTTAAAGTATAGGAATCATGTTTTATTCGATAACAGGACCCAAGAACCTAAACAATTAGTGAACAAATGATGGCACTATTAGAGAGCTTATAAAAAGAGATTTAAATTTCTTATTGAGTTTTAACACTCTCGATATTCGAGTTCGATTAATTAAATATTTTACACGAGTTATAATTACTGGGGCGTTTATTGCGTGTGAAATAAGGCGATGGTTTCATTGGTGACGTCACGATGCGCGGACGCACACGAAGCCCAACCAGTGCGCGCAGTTCGCCGCATCGGGCTCCGCGCTCTCAACTTGTCACTTCTTCTTAGAACGATCTAAAATTTTGCTCTGAAACAAACATGGAATGAAATAAACAAAAAAAACTTTATTTCAGTTTCACGAAAGTTCTTTGTCATCAGATATTACGTTTTTCTATCTACCGCAGAGTTCGAAAGATTGATGTTATTGAGGAGAATTTGTGAAAGACGAAACCTATTCTCGAAAATTACAAAGCATCGTCGGTTCGAGTCGCGCACCGCAAGGGAAGATGAAATTATTATGTTTCTTTCAAATATCGTCTACCCTTAATAGATATATACAAAACAAGAAGTAGCTGCAATGCCATTGTGATGGTAGGTAAGAGGCTGGTGCAGCTTGGCATCGCCTCGCTTGTAGAAGTCGCTGTAGTCGATCCGGAACGCCAGCTTTTACAGCGACCGCTTGGCTCTTAACGATGCTGTGCCTACCTTGGCCAAGTTGAGACCGATCTCGCTGAGTCGCTTGTGCTGGTAGGTGAGCGGCTGGTGGAGCTTGGCGTCGCCTCGCTTGTATAAGTCGCTGTAGTCGAGCCAGAACGCCAGCTTTTACAGCGACCGCTTGGCTCATAACGAGGCTGTCCTTACCTTGGCCAAGTTGAGACCGATCTCGCTGAGTCGCTTGTGCTGGTAGGTGAGCGGCTGGTGGAGCTTGGCGTCGCCTCGCTTGTAGAAGTCGCTGTAGTCGAGCCAGAACGCCAGCTTTTACAGCGACCGCTTGGCTCATAACGAGGCTGTCCCTACCTTGGCCAAGTTGAGACCGATCTCGCTGAGTCGCTTGTGCTGGTAGGTGAGCGGCTGGTGGAGCTTGGCGTCGCCTCGCTTGTATAAGTCGCTGTAGTCGAGCCAGAACGCCAGCTTTTACAGCGACCGCTTGGCTCATAAACGAGGCTGTCCCTACCTTGGCCAAGTTGAGACCGATCTCGCTGAGTCGTTTGTGCTGGTAGGTGAGCGGCTGGTGGTGCTTGGCGTCGCCTCGCTTATAGAAGTCGCTGTAATCGAGCCAGAACGCCAGCTTTTACAGCGACCGCTTGGCTCATAACGAGGCTGTCCCTACCTTGGCCAAGTTGAGACCGATCTCGCTGAGTCGCTTGTGTTGGTAGGTGAGGGGCTGGTGGAGCTTGGCGTCGCCTCGCTTGTAGAAGTCGCTGTAGTCGAGCCGGAACGCTAGTGTCTGCAACGACAGCTCGGCGTGTAGCGCCAGCTTCAGGATCAATGTCGTTACGTGACCCCTGATGAAAAAACATATATATTTTTTGCGTTCCATAGCATATATCGGTATAAACTCGCAGTTCTATGTTTGCTATACGTACAAACGGGAACAAAGGCATAAGGCGGTACAAAGTCATGGACGTACTTTTGTCTGTTTATTGAAATTAAACAAGAGCTGATGTCCACCATATGGAATTAATAACCGAACGAGGTGAATAAGTACGCCTTACATACATTTAGACAGCCTCATACGAGAACGGTGCAGATTTGCCCCGTTTCATAGTGAATTTAATGTTGAACCGGCCAATTTAAATTACTAATTTTTTGTGGGGTATTTTTAGTTTAAAATCTTACATACCTGTATGTGCGAGTCCAAACATTTAGATCAGCTTTTCGGCTTGACAGGAAAGCTAAGAAGATTCTCCTTTTTTCTTTATCTTGTGCTTCATCTGCTGCCGTAAATGCATATTCGCCTAAAATTTAATACGTGTTTGAAAATAAATTGCACAAACATCCGTTACATTAAATGTACACAATAGTTCTAATCTCAAATAAATAAGAATTCAAACCAAATGTTGAGTACCTGAGATCTGCTTTAAGTTAAAAAATCTGCTACCTAAATAACACACACTGGAGAATAGCGGGTTGTACAAAGCATACAGTTTTGATGAGGGTGTTCGCGCATGAATAATCCGCTAGACGGCGATACGTAGACGTGGTGTCCCAACTTTTATTTGATTGGCGATTTAAATGTCATGGTGACATGTCCGTCAATGCCTTGTAAACCATAACCAATCATGTAGCAGATGGACCCCACGCCTACGTATCGCCATCTAGCGGTTTTTTTGTGCGCGAACACCCTCATTGTATTTATCCACTCTTTCATTTAAAAGTGAAAGCCAAAATTATTATTCTGGTATGTTACCTCTGGCCACTCGCTCTGCTTTCATTTGCTCAATGCGTTGACGCCGTTCAAGTTCTATGTTTATTCCGTTGTGCAGCGTCGACTCGAAACTACGCAGCGCTAAGGTTTCGTTTAACACGTTTCCCAAGTACGATTGTAATTCCTAAAAAGAAGATAATCGTACTTAAAACCTTTGAAAACTTCAAAATAATTATGAACTTATTTCGAAATTATGTGTTGCCTGCGATTTCAATCGCGTTATTTCGGGATTATAATATCAGGAAAATAGTATCCTGTTATTCTAAAACCATCTAGCTAGAGGTCAATACATTCTTACAAACTTTCACGTTTGTAATAATTTTAGTTAGGCCGTCGCGTTATTACTGATTTGACATAATGTCAAGTTGTAATTACTCAACGGCTTGACTATAGTAATATTTAAATTTTATCGCAACTTATCATAGAAAATTAGTGTTTCCACGATAAAAGAAAAAATACGTATCATATTTTTGCTAAAAATCATCTCACCTAGTTATCTACCGTATTGAAACCATTGAAAATAAAACACAACTAGTACCAGTACTTGTGTTACCGCTGCAGCCGTTATAGTTTAACTAAATTTCCATGGCGTAATCAATAGGCATACGAGGGTAGTCTCCGCTTATGTCAGGACGGGAAAGTCCCATACACGTCCCTCGATGCATTTAAGGCAATGTATTTACCCGCTTTAAATCACCTGTGTGGTGTAATGTACAAGTCAGTCGATGCTTAAGTGAATGTATTTTGCCGCTATAAATGACCTGTGTGGTGTGGTGTATCATGGCGTGTATGGAGTGCCGGTCGAGCGCGTGGTGGTGCAGCTGCAGCAGCTGGTCGAGGTCGCGGCGCTGGGCGGCGGCGGCCAGCAGCTCGGCCCAGGCCGGCTCGGCGCCCACGCAGCTCGCCTCCTGCAGCGCGCCGCACAGACGCAGCGCCTCCATGCGCAGGCACGACACGCGACGCATCACGCTCCATACCTCTGCACAAAACAAATACGCATTTTGATGAAACATGCATGCACGAACTAAGCGTTCCTTTCAGTGAATTGGAACGCTATGTGGGAGTCTTAACTATTGAATCACACGGACGAGTATTCAACAACTTAGATTACGCCGCCCAATGGAACGCTAAGGTCGTACAATAATTCGTACTATTGTATATGTCTACTACACCTATATCTGACCTGGACTATTGCACGTCCCGCAGTCGCAAAATCCCTCGTATGCACCAAAATTGTTATGTAGTATGCGTATTAAACCTATCTATGTATTAAGTAAGCAATATTTAAACACATGTAATCCTTTATTGTAGTCAGAAATAAATATCATTTACTCGCGCACCGACATCTTTCCTTTTAATCACCCGAATACCCACCGTATAGTTATTTGCATGGAAAATAACCAGTCCAGAACTTTATTTATATTCAACATCCTAACTACAGGAAATAAACTATTTTAAACGATACCGAA
Source organism: Glyphodes pyloalis (assembly GCA_037074685.1). Classification (NCBI taxonomy): domain Eukaryota; kingdom Metazoa; phylum Arthropoda; class Insecta; order Lepidoptera; family Crambidae; genus Glyphodes; species Glyphodes pyloalis. Next base: position 1,675,980 of record JAYKKO010000015.1, on the reverse strand, counting down.
TTAAATATTTATCGTAAAAAATCTTCTTTACTGATCCCCAAAATTAAGAAAAAAAATAAGTCCTAATCTAAAAAAAAATCTAAAAAAAGGCCTACTCGCTCTAAAGACCTTGTTGTTTATGCGTCCTTTGCTAAAGCATATTGGTAAATCCGGCTCTAGCCCTAGAGAAGGTGGTGAGGTGCAGCACTAACCCGGCATGTGCCTGAGGCTCTTCTGCAGTATCGTGTGCTCGCGCCAGGCGTCGTGCAGCGCGTGCTCGATGCGCTTGACGCGCCACAGCTGCGTGAACAGCGCCCGGTAGCGCGCGGCGCACGTGGCCGGGAACAGCGTGCCCAGCGGCCCGTCCACGCGGTACTGCAGGGCGAACACGTCCCAGCCGCAGTCGTCGCGTCCGTCGCCTGGTAATACACATCACTCATTTACAAACGTACCTACAAACATTTAAGGGATTACGTCGTTTCTACAATAGAAGGAATCTAATATTCTGAGCGAATAGAAAAAGACGTTATGACGCCAATGGGAGCAATGAAGGCTATAAAGTCACAATAATACGGATCAATAAAATGAACAACGTCCAGAGCCGTAAAGCTCTTAAAAAAATACGTTTCCTAAGTCTACTTACAGTTAGGGTACAGATTGACGTGGAGGCGCGCGAGCACGTGAGGCGGTTCGAACTGCGCGTTGGTCGCGCGCACGGCCGCCTCCAGCGTGCACGTCAGGTTGTGCACGTACAGCGACGTGGCCGGCTTGTTCAACTCGTCCCTGGAAGAGATCAAAAATGTATAACGAAAAAGCATCAGCGACGTTGGTGTTGTTAACCAGTCATGGCCGGCAAAAAATAACTGTAATGAATATCTTCGCCCAGCTTAATTAGGCATGTGTTACTTATATTGTAGCGCGAAATTGTTTGCACAGCTTACGAGTGGACTCTTAACATCAGTTTTATAATTCGATTGAAAAGCCTGACCGACAGGACTGATTAGATATTATGGTAAATATGACAATTACCTAAAATGCAACTGAAAACATCATTTGAGTATATTTTCACCACCTCTGTGTTTCGAGCTTCAGCTCGTTACCCTATGATCAAAAATCTAATCGTTTCAACGAAAAATGTGTTCTTTAGAATATTTTGATTAAACCGCGAGGAAAAATAGGGTGTTATACGTTGGTTGTCGATGTCTGTCTGTGTGTGATTATCTGTTTGTTCAATCGTAGCTCTTAAACGAACGGTCCAATTTCTATGCGGCCTTTTTCATTTGAGAGCCAGTTTCCTTGCGGCATTACATGTTTGGTGAATATCGGTCCAGGAGTGTATGAGTAACAGCCCTTTTCCAAAATTATGTACGGTATTTTTGGCGCATGATTACTCGATCATTAAGGGGTTTTCTTTTAACTATGAGTGTTTTTAGCAGATTTTTTATTGTTTTTAAATTTAATTTTACATACTGGAGTAGCGTCATGAGGTGGTGCACGAAGTCTCCCTGCGCCAGCAGCAGGTAGCGGCGGTGCGCGGCGAGGTGGTCCAGCAGATGGTGGTGCGTGGTGAGCGCGGCCAGCAGCCGCTGCGAGGCCGCCGCGTGCGCCAGCGCCACGCCCGCTCGCAGGCCCTCCGCCTCCCACCACCCCGACCCCGACCCCGACCCGCTGTCCGCTTCCCATCCATTTCCTACGATATCACTATTAGCTGCAGACTGTGATACGTTTGATTACTTCAAGCTATAGGATTATTCGCAGACAAGATGCTCAGGCCAATAGGATCCAGCCTTATGATTCCAAACCAGTCACAGTCCATTACAGTCGTTTGACTATAATTAGCGCTAAGATGCACACCTTAACGCTAATTATAGTCAAGCCGTTGAGTAATTACCAATTTGACATTTCAAATCGGTCATAACTCAGCGGCGTTACCAAGTTACTTTGACAAGTTACTCAATGGCTGACTATAATTAGCGCTAAGGTGCGCAGCGAACATCATCATTATGACTTGATTCAAATCGGTAATTACTCAAGGCGCCTTACAAAATTTCACCCTGTGTATGCTAAAGGCATCACAAACCAATGGACAATTAAAATTGTAATGTAACATACCCGTGTGTGACTTCAGCAAAGGCTGCAGGTGATGCGCGTGGTCGCTGGGGCCGGGCTCGTCGGCGCACGCCTCGCGCATGAACACCACGCTCTTGCCCGTCGCCAAGATCTGCGCCGCCTGCTCGCGAGACATGAACGACGGCACCATCCACTCTCTACACAACACATCTATGTATGTAGTACTACCTGTTAACCCCTTTTATCGTGTTATTTCTGGATAAAAGGTATCCTATTATTCTAGAATCTAATCTGTCTACCAAATTTCATCTAAAACCAATTAGTAGGTTTTGCGTGAAAGTAACAAACAACTTACATCCACACAGCATACCAACTTTGGTGTTTATAATAATACTAGCGGCCCGCCGCGGAGTCGCACGCGCATTGTACCCGTTTTTTATACATTTTCTTTTGATACTTCGTTCCTTTTGGTTGCAATTTGATTTTATATAGCCTAAAGCCTTCCTCGATTAATGTACTATCTTACACAGAAGAATTTTTCAATTTGAACCAGTAGTACTTGAGATTAGTGCAACCAAACAAACGAACAAACTTTTTAGCTTTATAATATTAGAATAGATAAGTAGGGAGAAGTATAGTAGGACTTATTTTGATTGGCCTGTTGTGGAACAATGGCTCTCCTGTCTATTGAACAAAGAGTTATAGTGAGAGGTGAAAATTGGTATGGAAGTATCGACATTGTTGATAAAGGTGTAATGTGGAGGGGGGCATTAATGCAACGTGGTGTGGCATGAATAGTGGTCGTAGGAGGGGGGGAGTGTGATAGCAACGCCCAGAATTGATTTTATACACGGACGAAGTCGCGGGCATTGCTAGTAAATGTATAAAAGGATTCTTTACCTGACTCGATATTTGTCATGCCACATCCTGTCTATTGGCACACCACTTCTGCTTTCAATGAAAAATTCATTGTAAGGGTCATCAATTTCACCTGGAATAAAATAATTATTATTCTATGTTTATTTAATAGATAAATAACTATTATGTAAGTATTATACCAATGATCATAACATTTTGTGAACATTCACAAAAAAAATATTATTTCAGGTAAACACAACATTACTTGTGAAACATTGAATGAAAAAATTGTTTTACATCCTGAATACATTATGTAAAAAATCAACTTCTAAAATGTAAATTTATCATGCTATATAAGTTAAGATATCACCAAAAATACATGAATATGTGTGTGTACAATAAGTAATAGTTATGAATAATATTGTACTTTTCGTAGTAGAGCTATTTGCGTTAATTAACCGCACACACAGAGAGTTTCTGTTTACTGACCATGTAGTAACCATCTAGTCAGCATAAGCAGCAGCGGGTACGTCAGAGCGGTGAGCAGGCGGCGCGCCAGCGTGCCCACGCGCTCGTCGCCGTGCCGCACGAAACGGTGAATACACGAGGCTAGTTCACCACCTGCCAAACGCGAAACAGGACACATTTAATTATGGTCGAACTGGAGCAGCCCGACTGGTGAAATACCTCCACCTTACAGAAGACCGCAGCGAAATAACAATCACTTCTGTGTTGTTGTGTTCCTGCATGTGAGTAAGGTTTCCAGAGCTCCTGGGGGGTGCTACATTAGTAGCAGGGGTCAAGCCTTCAAGGTAAGGGCGACAAGCAACAGTAACAGATTTATGATGCTGTACTTGTCACCCTTAAGCTAGGACCTCATTACCACTTAACATCAGGTGGCATGAGGTCAATCTTAAAGTGCAATATAAAAAATAATAATAGAATTGGTAGACCAGTGGCATGACTATACACGCTAGTATATAGTACTCTGTGACTATACTGTTCGAGACCCGTGGCAAATTCAACAGATCGTATCAATTGGATTTCCAACGGCCGGGAACCAGTGAAAAAGCATATAAGAATTTCTAATGCTTAAAAATGGCACCGCAAAAAGTAAGGCACGGTGGGCGTGGTTTAAAAAAGTGAGCTAGCGCCGGTCGCAGGCGCGGATCAATTTCAGCGCTTGTTCCATCCCATTCTATGAAATGACGTACAAACTTCTAATTATCGACCTAAACGCTTTAAAGTTTTTTTTTCAAGTGTCGATAAATACTTTATTACTATAATACGTATCTATTGGCTGTGTGCTTTACATTTGTCTGTATTTTGGTTCCGATATTCGAATGAAGTTAACATCACGGAAATTCTTCGGTGTTTTTTTAGTTCAGTGCCGGGAACCCTTTGCGGCTTGGGGCCATGGCATTTTGCAAACTTGTCAGCGCGTAGTTACGCCAGTAACAAATGCTATTGGCCCACTCTGAATCTCGCAGAATATTCCTGTATATTGCGCAATATACAGGAATATTTATTATTTACCAGAATTTTTTTAACCACAGTATCAGTATAAGTTACTTTTAAGCAGGTCTTAATTTATAATGATTTTAATTGCATATAATGTAATACAGTAGTCCACTATGTTTTAAAAAAAAAAAAATTTAGTGTTGTGAAAAAGTGAATTTGAATTTAATCTTAATCTGCAAAATATTTTATTTATCGATATACATGTACACTCGCCGTCAGATATATCGGAGCAGACAAAGTGACCAAATACTTCGGAACAGTTAAAATGTCAAAAAGTTCTATACACACAAGTTACCATTAATATCTGAACACTCATCTAGACAAGTAGCTAAATGAGACACATGACATATTAAAGACATTTTAACTGTTCAGAAGTATTTGGTCACTTTGTCTGCTCCGATATATCTGACGGCGACTGTACATTATCCAGCATCCTATAACAATAACTATTATTTTCCTTCAATTTTCCTACAATACCTTATGACATATTCAAACAAACCTTTTTTATGTTGCGCTGTATGGGCAATATTTGCCAACCAGGTCAGTCTGTGTAAGGGTTCTTGTGCCCATACACAAACACGACGAAGGGTACCACCGCCACCATCCCCTTCGCACGCCTAAAACAACAACACATCAAATACATGGCCTGACCAAGATTTATCCAGTTAGCTATCTAATATAATTTGAAGGTTATACTCATTGACCCCTCAATTAACAACTAGGGCACAATAGCCAAGACAAAATTTATTACAATGCATCCAAACTATGATGTCTCACAGGCCTGTCAGGGAATAAGCCGTAAGTCAATAAAAAATATGCGAAACAAATTTAGTAGTTGTCCCATGTTTAAAATGTGCAATGTCAGTTGGTTTGGATACCATAGTTATCTATAGTTATGATATATGTTATCTGTTATTAGTATAACTCGCCACCCACTAAAGTAAATATTTCCACCGAAAACCTTTTGATTTTTTTTTTAAATTGGTTCTTGCAAAATGTACACAAACTTCATTCAGTACTATTATACACCAGCTTTTTTACCCGTCTTACATCCGAACCCCTATATACAGGAAGATATTTTGATCACTATCCAAATTTTTTCTGGGTGTTAGGTATCGTTAATAGAACCCATTTCTGATAAAAAAAACGTAGGTCTCGCCTCCGCAACCAGGGAGTGGTTAACTCTTATGTTCCGGACCATGCAATGATTTTAGCCGCCAACTAGCGGTTATTAGAGTTAAAACAACAAATCATCCGAGCATTTGATACAGTGAAAAGAGACACTAAGTGCTTAATAAATTAAAAGACAACGTGCAGAAACGTGCGACACTCTGTTGGAGAGAAATGGTATGCACTTTAAAAATTTATTTAAATACAAGTAATTGATTTTAGGTAAATAAGTTGATTTTAATTAGACGGGTATATATATACGGGTTCCGATATAAGATGGTTAAAAATGCACAGTGTATACATGTATGAAAATATGAGTTTACCTGTGATTGAAGCAAAGCTACACTCCGATAATATTCTGTGAGTTCATCTCTTATTGAAGCAACCAGACCTTCTCCCATGAGACCTAAAACAACAAAAATATTTTCAGATCAAAGAATAATGTTTTTTTTAAAGAATCTTTTAGCCTCAGATCCGATTACAAGCTATATTACAGTAGAATACCATGGCAATGCCACCAACAAAATGATTATGAAATAAGCCCCTAAAATATGATTACAATAATCCAACCTTGTGGCATGATTCCAGAATTAGGGTCAATAAACTCTTTGAGCCTATCATGCAGGAAGCCAAGGTGAGCGATGCGCGCGTACAAAGCTTGAGTGGGCCTCGAAGCGCCGCCTGCGCCGCGCGCGCGTACACCAGTCGCTGCCAACACCGCGTCGCGGACGCATGTTCGCACGTTATGTTGACCTGGATGCATATTTCAGATTTTAGTTTCATTAACTAGGTTTATGATGCATTTCAGACAAGACGTATCCTTGCCGTATGGTGATAAATTATTATTGAAATTTTACTTAACAGGCTACTTATTATGAAAAAAATGAGGCATTCGGATGACCATTCTCTTTACCATCTGTTTGTAAGACCAATGCCATATTGCTGTTGTTAGATGGAAGGCTCTGATTGGAGCCCTGATGTTTGGGTGCACCCTGGTTATCCCAGCTCACGGAGCCTATAGTACTCTTACTGGAGCTTGAAGCAGCACCTGATAATCCAATGTTAGATTTCTGAAACAAAATTTACTTTTTTTCTATTTGACCAACCACTAACTGAACTACAAAATACAAACCAGAATTTATTACATACAGTGGCTAACTGAGGCATAGGAAACAGCTGGTGTGTTGATTCAGTCTGTTGCGGTGATTCTGATAGAGCAAGAAGCAATGCCAACACTGATACACGCTGCTTCAATATGAACTGGAAAACAAATAATTTTTACATTAAAACCTGTCATGCAAACACATTTTTTTTTATTATTACTATTTGGATCAATTCTTAGTATGTATGTTAATAAAATTTTAATAAACATTTACATCCCACTTTTTAGTTCCATTGTTGTCAATGAATCATTACTACTTACAGAGTTTTTCAGTTTAGCATAGTATTCATTGAATTTCTCAGCATCCCTGGTAGACACATTAGTCAACCTTGATTGGATCTTTTGACAAAGTAGCCGTTCATCTTGACTTGTTCTACTTTTCTCGCTGGTTGATGACAAATATGATACAGCAAGTTCATATGCTCCATCTGAAGAAGATCAAGAATAATGTATTAATGAAATAACAGGAATTTAACTTATGTGAAAAAAAAATCTTGCCTACTTTTACAAATGAGGATATAAAGTTAGTTTTTCATGGTCCAAATACTAAATAGAAATTAACTAATTGTGTTAAACAAATTGTTTACCTACTTGTCAGTGATAAGTATGTAACTGTTACATAAAATAAGACCTGTATACCTGTCCTAAACTTGGATATCAAGTCTTTAAAATAGTCTTGTATGTTATTCATAAATAATGTAAAATTATCAAATCACAATACACCAAAAATGATTTTATAGCATGACAGTTTTCAAAACATAATTCGAATTTGGAATATTACCTGGATCAGACGACAATCCAACACATAATTTATGAAGTAATGTAGCAAGGTTTCCTGAAGATACATCCATTATTTAGGTACGCTAACGAATAATTTTACGACAAAACATTTAAGTACCTTTTCAATCGACTTCAAAGTTTCATTTACATGGCATGGCACAAACAATTTATAATAAGAGCTGAAATTTCACAGGTTCATTTCCAGCATATATTCGATGAACAGGTCAATTAATGTTTCGTCCAGTATTTAATAATTTAAGAATCTATTGAATTAATTTTAGTACGGCGTTACGGTTTGCTGAATTGACAGCTAATCTAAATTGAATTAATTGACATTTGTTTGACAGTTAAATTTGACATCAAAGCACATCGTTACCTACTGTCGTAAATCTAGCTGTAATACCAGGTACTAATAACTAACCAATACGCTTTGAAACATCTAAGGGACTTCTCGAGCCTATCTGCAACATGCTGTCTGTTTTACACAGTAGGTAGTAAATAGATAAAAAATCCGTTTGTTTTAGAGCAAGAGCCAGCGGCCCCCGGGCCTTCGGTAAAGTATAAAAGCTGGACGTTTCCCATTGTATGTCCCCAACACAGGTAAGAACGGTCTTCGACTATGAAACTTGGGTCGCGGTGGCTTGCGCAGATATCAGCTAATAAAGGTGCGTAAAATTGTGACTTAAATTCGGTAAAGTATAAAACTCAGTTTTAACATATTTTACTTGTAACAATCCTAAAAATCAACTTGCCGAAAGCCAGACACTTCGTACCAAGGAACATTTATACTGCTTCGTACGGTTGTAAAACTGCAATTTATATATCTTATTTACAATACTACTTAGAATCTATGGTACATACATGGACTTAATATATAAACACTTAGAATAAGGAAAGTATAATATATCTATGTATAAACAAAACATATAACTTTTGATGGCGCCAATTTTTTTTTTTTTTTTTTTTCTGTTTTTGGCTTGCACGGCTTGTGCATCAGCCACGGACTGATTAAAAGGTAGGGAAACAGATTGAAGGAATAATACGGAAATATGGAAGTAACATGTCAGGATAAGTAGGGATAAGGATATAAAAATAAATTACACTTTAATATTATTTTTATACATATATAAGGATAATAAATTATAAATATCTTTGTTATTCGTAGCTAAAAGAGTAGGAACAGATGTAGGAAATGGGACACGGAAGGAAATAAGTGAATCAATGAAAGACAAACGGTCAAAAGATGTACAAACAAAGAAAATGTGATTTAGATCGCCAATGCCTTCACCACACTCGCATATTGCGCTATCTACAATATGTAGCCTTGCCAAGTGAGAAGGAGTACAGACATGTCCAAGTCTCATGCGTATGAGATTAGAAGTTGATACTTTACCAAGCCTCATCTGTGTAAACCACGGTTTTATAGGAATATCAGGTTGAATCTTCTTATACCATTGTCCCTTATTTTGACCAGTGCGACCCCAATCTAACTCCCATGATTCGCGAAGGAAAGTCTTTGGGAGGGAAACTAAATCGTGACAGTAATTTTTATAGGGGAAAATATCTCCAGAAACCACCGCGTCGTTAGCTAGATTATCAGCTTTTTCATTTCCGAAAATATTACGATGGCTTGGCACCCATGCAAAAGATACTTTAAACTGACTTATGAAGCATTTATATAGCAACTCCCTACATTGAAAAATAATTGGATACTGATTATTGTTTTTAAATGGATATTTATCTAGTGCTTGTAATGCGCTCTTAGAGTCAGAGAATATTACAGCTTTTTTGAGTTTCATAATAAGTACATATTCAATCGCTTTATATAATCCAAAACATTCACCAGTGAAAACAGACGTCTCTGGCGGTAATTTGATTTTTTCAACTATTCTGTATTGGTGATGGTATAGCCCTACGCCTACATTACCGTTGGTTGAATGTTTGGAGGCATCGCTATAAAGATGGTGATAGTCATGCCAATCTCTATCAAGAATATATTTAAAATCTGAGTTAGCAAAATTTATATTCTCAGAAATATCCAAATCATACACAACATTTGGAGGATGAATGAGTGATTTAAAATCTATACAAAAAGCGGGAAAATATAAAGATCTATGAGTAGGAGCTTGGAGAGAAATGAATTTTCTGTAACTAATAACAAGACACGGTAAACTTTTATGAGCCCAGTAAGGAGAGGATGCTGTATAATTAGATAATGACTGCAATTTTGAAAATAAAGGATGGTTGGAAAATTGTAAAATTCTAAATAAAAACTTATCGCACAAAAATTGTCGGCGAAGTCTAAGTGGTGGATCTACGCACTCAGCTTGTAATGCGTTAATAGGACTAGACTTCATAGCTCCAGACACAATCCGAAGTGCCTTGTATTGAATTCCATCTAATTTTTTCAATCCAACTAGATTGCAAGGTTCTAAGAAATAAGATCCGTAATCTAACACACTTCTTATCAGCGCGTTATATAGTAATTTTAAAGATGCAGGATGGGCTCCCCACCAAACTCCTGACAAGCATCGAATAATATTTAATAAACGTTCGCATCTTGATGCTATATAATAGCAGTGAGACATACCTGTTAATTTCGCATCTAATATTACACCAAGAAATCTTGTTTCATTAGTCGATGGAATCAGCGTGTTATCATAATAAACAGATATGGGTGGAGGGAATCGCATTCTACTAAATAAAATTACCGAACTTTTAGATACAGAGAGAGATAAACCATTTTTGTCTAACCAAACTTTAAGTAAATTCAATGAATGTGACAATCTGTTGCATAATTGTTCTATAGAATAGCCAGAAAAGTATAAAAGCAAATCGTCTGCGTATTGTAATATACTAACTTTACCTTCTAATGAGGTTTCTAAATCGTAAGTATAGATATTATAAAGTAAAGGACTTAACACTGATCCTTGAGGAAGTCCTTTCCATATAGTACGAGTTAATGGTTCCGTATTTTCAGTAGTAACACTAATCGATCTACCTGATAACATGTTCATAATGAAATCTTTTAACACTTCAGGGACTTCTAAAATAGAAAGCTTATCTTTGAGTATCGATAATTCAACATTATCATATGCAGCTTTTATATCTAAGAAAGCTGCGATTACAGACTGATGACACGAAAATGCTATACGGATATCGGTAGTGAAAATTCCTAAACTATCCATGGTGCTCTTACCTTTCCTAAAGCCATATTGACTAGGTGCTAATAATCCTTTGCTTTCTACATACCATTCCAGCCTGTTTTTAACTAGATGTTCTGTTATCTTCACCAGAACTGATGATAAAGCAATGGGGCGATATGACGAGGCTTGAAAACGGGGCGCGTTCGGTTTTAAAATTGGAATAATTTCTTGGGATTTCCACGTTGTGGGAAAATTGCCATTTATCATAATTGAATTGATAATGGAGAGAAAATAAAATAGGCTAGAGTCATTAAGATGGGTTAAGAAAGAATAGGGGATTCCATCCCGTCCTGGGGCTGAATCTTTTACATAGGAGAGAACTCCTTTCAACTCGGTTAACGAAAAAGGACCATTCAGGCCCGTTAAAGGAGAAACTACATTAGGATAAAGAGGAATGAAATTTTTTGAAACGGTAGGGGGAGCTATTCGGTCTAGGAAATCTTCTGCTAAGGAGCTATGAATAAATGGTGGAGCGCTTTCCCTGTAAATTGATCTAAAGCGCCGAATGTTACTCCAGACTACGGATGGAGAAACATCAGGTGATATTGTAGCACAAAAGGACCTCCATCCTTCCCATTTTTTACGTTTAAACATTTTTTTAGTAATTGTTAGAATTTCTGACAAGATATTAAAGTTTTCAGCTGTTGAGCATTCTTTGTAATTTTTTTCAGCTTGTTTCCTCTTCTTTATTGTAAGTGAACATTCTTCATCCCACCAAGGGAGAGGAGGTATACTTTTGGTCCCTTTTTTACAGGGAAAAACCCTATCAGCCACATCAATTAAAGTCTTAGCAAGAGCTTCAGCACATTGAACTTGATTATTTGATTCAAGAATTGGAAGAGAAGCAATTTTAAGATCAACTTGTTCTTTATAAAGTTGCCAATTAGCCTTATCTAATTTGTATTTTAGCCGAGAGGTTGGCAATATGTTATTGGATTTATCAGTAATGAATGGAAACGTGATAAGTATTGGAAAATGATCACTACCAAATGAGGACTCTAGCGTTTCCCAAGTTAAAGTTGAAGTTATGCAAGGAGAGCAAATAGTTAAATCAGGGACACTAACTCCTTCATGGCCTTGTGTGCGGCGTGTGGGTGCACCAGTATTTAATATACACAAATTGACAGAATCTAAAATTTCCAAAATTCTATTCCCATAGTAATTGGAAGAACTGCTACCCCAAGATTGACTTTGGGCATTAAAATCACCCATAATAAGGATAGGTTTTGGTAAATTTTCAAAAATGTGGTTTACTTCATCAAAAATTCTGGATGTAGGATGTGGTATGTAAACAGAAACAAAACAAATTTTATTAATACTAACTGCAATAATTGAAAAATCATTACTATGATTTGTAATAGGAATGTGATAAAAGGAGATAGAGTGCCTAATCAATAAAGCTACTCCACCATAGCCATCTAGCCTGTCTTCACGTATACAGGCATAGCCTGGAACTTTGAAACAACTTTCTGGTTGTAGCCATGTCTCCTGAAGAGACATGGCAAATGGTTTATATTTATTTATCATATAATTTATATCACTTTTCTTACTTCTAATACTGCGGCAATTCCATTGGACTGCCACTGATTGAGTTTGAGCCATTTTGGATATCGTTTTCATTAATTAAAGTCTTTTGAGATGCCACGTTGGACGGTGAAGAATTATCATTGAAATTTGATAATGATTGTATCAATGCAATTATTAATTCTTTTACAGACATATTTGAAAATATATTATTATTTAGCAAAACATTATTTGGTGTGGAAAAATCAAAATTGTAGTCTTTTATTAACTCTTCATGGGCTGACTTATCATACCCTTTATTCACTTGTTTCGGTAGTTTCGGTTTCAAAAATACAGTTTTTTTATGTGAATTTTTATTGAGCAATGTATGGGAACCAGGATTGTTTGATTTTTGAGTAGGGGCTACTACTGTAAGCACATCTGCATAAGATCTACCTATTGGAGGGTGGAGTTTTAGAGCTTCATAATAAGTAATACAATTTTTAGCCATTGACTCTTTAATTGATTTCTGCCTGGTGTATTCTAAACATTTTTTGCTAGTTGCGGAATGAGAGCCAGTGCATAGGCAACAACGTAAGAAATCTTCATCAACAGAGCATGTATCACCAGAATGACCCTCACCACACTTAAAACACCTGGGAGTGGACCTGCATTGTGTTTTTATGTGACCATACCTACAACAGTGGTAGCATTGAATAGTAGGAAATATGTACAAATCTACAGGTAAAGAGTTGAAACACATAAAAACTCGCTTGGGAAGCACCTGTCCATCAAATGTAAGAACTACTGTTTCAATAGGCAAATATTCAGCTTTTCCGTTCACTATGGTTTTCCTTTTAAGCCGTCTAACTTTTATAATTTTGCCACAGCCTATAGGTACAGTAATATTTTCACCCACTTCATCATCAGTCCAGTCAGCTGGGATACCACGAACCAAACCCATACGTGTAACATTTGATGTAGGAATAAAAGCTTTGTATTTGTAATTGCTCAAAGTGGTACTGTTAATGAATGCATTTGCATCTTCATAATTAGAAAACGATAATGTTATCCTATTTCTACCTATTCTTTTTAAACTGCCATTAACAATGTTATTATAATGGTTTTTTTTCAGAAATTGACCAAATGCTATGGGATGTATAGACGTATTATCATTGGAAGCTGTCTGTTGCTTCTGGATGTGGATTGTATACGGAGCAGAATCGGAGGCTTGGTAAAGACGTCTACCAATTGGAGCAGGAGAAACTTTAGGATCTATTATGTTGGAGTGCGATGAAGGTGGTTCTGGCATAGATTGAGAGAACAATTTATCAGATTCAGATTGGTTATTTATTTCAACCGAGCTCAAACATTGACAATCAATATCGCTATTTGTTACAGCGTATGGAGTTTTGTGATTTTTACGTTTCCTCTTATTACATTGCTTGCAAACTTTTCTTGACGAGCTACGTTTGCGTTTAGACATACTATTTTTCACAGATCCATCAGTATCCAATACTGAATCATCCGTATCCAAACCAGATCGACTACGAATACTATCAGAGATTGTAACAAAATTAGAGGCCTGGGGGACAGTGCCCCCAGGGTCCTCAGGTTCGTTCATAGTGCACCAAAGCTAGAGAGAAATTGTTATAAAACTCACCAAATATCGACGAAAAAAAACACAAATAACAATAAATAGATATAACAAATACACAATTCACTACTTATCCGACAGTTTAAACTAAGTTTTCCACCAAAATTAATAAAAGCTGAAAAAAGGACAACCGTTCAAACCGACGTTTCCCGCTCTTTCCATGGCGCCAATTGAAGTCAAAAAAATTTTTTTTTAATAATGTTATGGCTATGCACGGCTTGTGCTTGAGCCAGTACCGATAAAAGGTTGGGAAATGTAATGAGAATCAAAAATTAAAGAGAAATAAGGAAGCGGAAAAGTGAAGGAAAAGATCAGGAAAGTTGGCTACAATATGATACAAATAATAATGAAGGAATGAGGATGGTAGAATTTATTAATAGGTTAGAAGTCAAAATTGTAGAAGAAAACCATCTTTGTAAATGCTTTTTTTTTTTTAATTCAGTGACAAGACAAATTTTAAACTAAACACACCCCGTAAACATTGCTTTGCTTTACTCAAGTGGTGAAGAATGTGCATTATTTTTTGATATTCGGGGTTGAATCATTTATTGATTATAAAAAATAAAAAGTTTGTGCATATGGTTATCTTATTAGCACAAAGATGAGCTTCTCTAGTGATGAAGTGAATTTTTTGGTCTACAGATACCTTCAGGAATCTGGTGAGGTTCAATGAACTTCCGACGCTTTCAAGGATTGTATTTCAATAAATTGCAAAACCATTAAATTAATTTGTTGGTCGTATTTAAAATCTTGCAGGTTTCCATCACTCTGCCTACACCTTTGGAATTGAATCGCATATCTCCCAGAGTAACATCAATGGAGCTTTAGTACCGCCTGCGGCGTTGTTGAACATACTCCAGAAAGGATTACAGTACACTGAAGCTGAAATAACAATTGGAGGAGAAGACGGTTAGAAATCTGTTCATTTTCTGACATTTATGTTTGTTCTGTATAAAACAATTGTGAAAGTTAATGGTCTGTTGAATATTTACAGGGTCTGAAATTCGTCTTACGGAAAGCTTAAGTCTAATTGATGCAGTCACACCAGATATTGTTGCTGCACGCCAAAACGCTCACAATGCACAAAAACAGGCAATCAGAGCTGAACCAGGGTCCGGAGGAGAGCAAAATGGAGTTGAAGTATGCATTTAAATATCAAATATGGTTATTGAATCAAACAATACACACACCCATACTTAAAACCTAGATGTCACTGTTACTTTGAAGGCTGCAGCATTATTTGAACCCCAAAAGACATAATATAATTATTCTGGTGTTGCTATTACATTGCATGGGAAACGAAGGGTTGGCAGTGTACTATACATTTGAGGATGAGGAAGAACTTAAATTTGAAAATATTAGACTAATTGAAATATCATTGCGGTCCACTAAGTCATTGAATTTACAATAGATATTTATTTCTGGCTAGGAAACAAAAATTTGATGTCACTTATGATGAATTCATTACAGCCATGAAGAAATATTATTATAATTCTGGGATATTTAAGGTAATAAATACTAGATAAAGAACATTAAGACTTATAATCTTCCAGGGGACACCATGCACTACAGCAACAACTACTGGAGGAGCAGCCACGCCTAGTGCTCCTGAGAATATGGATCTTGACCAGTCCATAGAAATCCCTGCTAGCAAAGCTACAGTACTCAGGGGACATGAGTCTGAGGTGTTTATTTGTGCTTGGAACCCCAGCACTGATTTGTTGGCCAGTGGTTCTGGTGACAGTACAGCTAGGTAAGTAATTTGTTCTTATCATACAATACCCTGTTGTACATATCCTCATTTTTTTATTAATAGTGACTAGACATCCTTAGTATTGTCAATTTCTATTAATATTGTGTGCCAATTTACACAATTCTACTGTACAACATAGGTGTATGGTATATCATAGCTTTTCATGATTTGGTGAGATCAGTGATCTAGTTAATGCTTGTTTCATATGACAATTGGGTCTGAAATAAGTTGTATATGTCACCGTAAGATTATAATCTATCTCGCGAGATTGTTAACTGTCGACAGATTGTGAACCGTAACATTATGATTACAATTTAACGCATTATTTTTGGTATATTGTAATCTATCGATGGGAATCGGTCAAATTGTGAACTGTCGTGGAACGAAATGCACGCCGCCCCGGCATTCGCCATATTTGTTTGTTATTTTGTTTGTTGTTTTAATACTATTAAGGACTAAATCTTTTTTTTAATAAGAGTTTCTTAAAATTTTCTAATTTTAATTTGTGTTAAAATACTAAATAATTGTTTCATTTTATTGAAATTTTTAATTAAAATTTTTAGTGTTTGAAGAATAAATATTTCGGTATAATTATTTCTTAACGTATGTCAGGATTATTAATTACCTACTTAATAGTAAATAAATACTTGAAGATTTTTTAAAGAGCATTTATTTTATTTAAACAACATCTCTATTTCTTTAAATATAAGAAATGATTTGAATTGAATTTCATTCCTAAGTTTACGTAGACATAGAAAGCCTAGTCGTGATTGGTCGCTCATACAATAAACCAACCAATCAGGAAGAGCTTTCGGACAGTTGACAGTTTGACGCGGGACAGATTACAATTTAACGGTTACTATTTTCACTTCGATAGATTACAATAAAGCAAAAAAAAATGCGTTAAATTGCAATCCTAAGTTACGGTTCACAATCTGTTGACAGTTTACAATCTCACAAGATAGATTGTAATCTAACGATTTTTACAATCTTACGGTGACATATATATGAATGTCATTAGACATTCAATTGGTACAATGTTTACCTGTTAATGAAAAAAGTAAATCTTCATTGAAATAGTGTTTTATGTAAAATGTTTCTAGAGTGCTAAAATATGATCAATTTAATATCTATTTTCAGAATTTGGGATATGTCTGATAATCCAGCTACTACACCTAACCAGCTAGTTTTACGTCACTGCATACAGAAGGGAGGAGCAGAAGTGCCTAGCAATAAAGATGTTACATCATTGGACTGGAATGTAAATTACACTATTCACATGTCTATCATTATTTTATATGTATTTTGAAATATTAATCATAAATATTATTTTTTCTAGTGTGATGGCAATCTTTTAGCCACTGGATCATATGATGGTTATGCACGCATTTGGACCACTGATGGAACTTTAGCATCAACACTGGGGCAACATAAGGGTCCCATATTTGCTCTCAAATGGAACAAACGAGGAAATTACATTTTAAGTGCAGGAGTAAGTTAATTTCCTCAAAAAACATTAAAGAAAGAAAGATGTTAAAAAATTATTACACATAGGTGTTTCTTGAATTTCCAGGTTGACAAAACAACAATTATTTGGGATGCTGCAACAGGACAATGCACTCAGCAATTCTCTTTCCACTTGGCCCCAGCCCTTGATGTAGACTGGCAGACCAATACTTCATTTGCATCCTGTTCTACTGATCAGTGCATACATGTATGCAAGCTTAATGCCGACAAACCAATCAAGAGCTTCCAGGGACATACAGTATGTATTAATTAATTATTAATTGTGATGATACCTATTTCTACGTACATGTACATACATAATTACTCACAATTACAACAAATATGTATTTGTTGTAATTGGCTACTTGACAGTGTTAACAATAAAATATGAAAAGTGTTAGATACGTTAGCTTATTAGTTAATTAATAATTTTACTTTTTTATTTTTTAATTAAAAGCATAGTTAGTATTTTATTTTTGCAAAATAAATTTTACTTTGTTTATCTGTGGAACAAAAGAACCGAAACGGAAACCACCATTGCAATTCGGAAATGACAGCTGTCAGCGAAAATTATTTATTTTAATGTGGCGAAACAATGATTATTTTCCCGATTAAATTAAATTATTGTGTCTCTTACGTATTAAGAATTTATTGAAACATTTTCCGTTTATCTAAATTGAGTCGTTCCTATGCGTATCGGTTCGATGTCTAGAACGTTGACGTCATAATTGCAACAGTTACGTGACTTGGCGTTTTCGCGCGCTTTTTAAATGTGTTACACAAAATCTTATTTTTCTCTGGTTATTTACATTTTTTCCAGATAAATCGAATTGCTTGGGATATAAAATGAACGGGCGCACATTTTACAATACTTTTTCAAAAACTGTCAAGTAGCCAATTGTGAGTAATTATGTATGTACATTACAACAAATACTCACAATTACAACAAATACATATTTGTTGTAATTGTGATTAATATAACAAACCATGATGTTTTACGACCTCCGTAGCCGAGAGGCGAGCGTGCCGGACTTTGGCGTCGCGCGTTCTCTAAGATTCCGGGTTCAATCCCCGGTCGGGTCAATATGGGAAACTAACTTTTCTGTATTCTCTCGGGTCTGGGTGTTGTGGTACCGTCGTTGTTTCTGATTTCTGTAACACAAGTGCTTTAGCTACTTACCACAGAATCAGAGCAATGTATGTGATGTTCAATATTTATTTTTTTATTTATCTTTTATACAAATAAAATATTATATATTTTTTTTCTTTTTTAACTTTAAATATAGGTACCATGCATTTCCATGTAATGTCCTCCAAAAATGTATTTAAAATGTAACTATGATTTTCAGAATGAAGTCAATGCTATTAAATGGGATCCTCAAGGACAGTTACTTGCATCATGTTCAGATGATATGACTCTTAAAATCTGGTCTATGAAACAAGATACATGTGTCCATGACCTGCAAGCACATTCGAAGGAGATCTATACTATAAAGTGGTCCCCAACAGGGCCAGGCACACAGAATCCTAATATGAATTTGATATTGGCCAGTGCATCATTTGATTCAACTGTGC
Organism: Glyphodes pyloalis; assembly: GCA_037074685.1. Taxonomy (NCBI): domain Eukaryota; kingdom Metazoa; phylum Arthropoda; class Insecta; order Lepidoptera; family Crambidae; genus Glyphodes; species Glyphodes pyloalis. Next base: position 1,657,240 of record JAYKKO010000015.1, on the reverse strand, counting down.
GCCTCTGGGATGTGGAAAGAGGAGCTTGTATTCATACACTGACCAAACATACCGAACCTGTTTACAGTGTCGCCTTCTCACCAGATGGTAAATTCCTCGCCAGCGGTTCATTTGATAAGTGCGTCCACATATGGTCAACACAGACTGGTGGATTAGTACACTCCTACAAGGGCACTGGTGGAATTTTTGAAGTTTGTTGGAATTCCCGCGGCACTAAAGTCGGCGCTAGTGCTAGTGACGGCAGTGTGTTTGTTTTGGACTTGCGCAAATTGTAGTAATTAAGTAATTAGTGTTTTAACAACACTTTTTGTTAAAACACTAATTACCTATGGACATGACTATCAAAAAACTTAATCTATGGACACAGTTTCAATTTCATTTTGTGACATTAAGAGTGACTTTTTTAATTGTTTGTTTATTGTGGATATGTAGTGTTGATGAATATTAAATATAAAATATAAAGTTAAAAAACATAAATATTAACTATATAATTAAGTCTTCATCTATTTATGTTTTCGCTGTAGTAACATTGTAGTTAGTTGTTAAATTGTTTTCATTAATGACTAAATAACTAGCTTCATTGTAAATGATTATTGCAAGTTCTTGTTAACTCTTGCTTGAACTATTTAGCATGTGTATTATGAGAATAATATAGACAAAAAGAAGTCTGTTGTTTGGTACATTCCCAAAAAATATGCCTCTTAATTAGTAAATTCCTATAGTGTATATATTAGATGTTCTAATATGTGTCTACATTAAAAATGCATGGTTGAAATAAGCATATTCTGCATAGTGAAACATGCTTAGAAAATAAGATATAAAAATTAGCTGACAATACATTATCATATCGAATCAGTAAAAAATATGTAGTATAAATACGCAATACAAATGACTACAACATTTTATTCTACTACCTAAAATACAGAGGCAAACGAAACCAATTGAATTCTATTTATTTTTAATTTCAGATGCCTTATGGTATGGTGTATCATACATAATGTAACATTAATTATCTACCTGTTTTATTATTAAGGCCAGAGATATTATTATGTTAACTGAGTAGTAGTACACAATTAGGTTAATATAGATAGACCTCATAACTGTGTATGTGTTATATCTGAGCACGGAATTAGGTACAGTTATTTTTTTACTTTAACTGAATTCATACAGTGAACAGATAAAATGGATATCCCCCAACTCCCAAGATTAATTTAATAAAGCAGAAGAGAGAAATCCAATGGCTTTTTATATAAAAAAGTTAGTTACTTTTACAAACTTAACCCAATGCATGCAAAACATTTCTGAACTTATTTAAACAACATTGGATGTAAAAAATAGCAAAATTTCAATGTGCACATGCACATTATTGATTTTGCTACATTTGTAGTTAGCATAACACATCAAGTGTGTGAATGAATCAAAGGAAAACAATAGCTACTCAGAAATCCAAGGCCCCCTGCATAATGACATGCAATATAAACATAGCTGGGCACCGTTTAACTTCGTTAATCGTTAATCCGTTACTAAAAAAGTTAGCTTCGTTAATCGCTAAAGCGTTACATTTCTGAAGAATTAACGCAAGTTATCGTTAATCCGTTAAAATGGATTATCCAAATGAATGGATGAATGGTTATCGATTCTCACCAGGACCTGGAATCCAATTTCATGTCTTTGATTATCCGAGTCCATGGGTTTTGATTACTGCACTGCACAGTACATTTTTTCAATTTACCTAATACTAGCTGTTACACTACGTCACTACGTTGCGTGGGCCTCTGGGTTTTTCCATAAATATATATCTATTTTCATGGTCGCTGTTACCCCTCCCCATCTCCCCTAATATTCAAAACCAAAGTAGTCCATATTTAATCCAAGTTTTGAGATATGTTTTAAATTTTGAGTTTTGTGCCAAATTTCATGTCTATTTTAAAAAGTAATTTTCCCATATTAACTTTCAAGTGCGGTATTACCCTCTTTCCCCCTCATTTTCAAAACAAAAAGTAACCTATATCCGTTTAAGAGGTTCAACATATACCCATACCAAACTTCGTCAAAATCTGTTAAGTGGTTTAGGCGTGAAAGCCGGACAGACAAACATACAGACAGAGTTACTTTCTAATTTATAATATTAGTATAGATTTTAACTTGGTAAGCATAGTGGTTTTTAATTAAAGGATTTATTGTATATCTCATAAACATTCTGCATTAATAAAATAAAACTTTGAAAATGCATTACTTCCTATTACATCACTTTTTCTTTTTATATATATATTGCACTTCCAGATTTACCTCATCCCCCCTAATGTTAAGTGGTAATGAGGTCAGCTTAAGGGTGACAATTACAGCGTAATCAATCTGTTACTGGACTTGACCCCTGATACTAATGTAGCACCCCCCAGCAGCCCTTGAAACCTTACTCACACGCAGGAACTCAGTAACAGAGAAGTGATTGTTATTTGGCTGCGGTCTACTGTAAGTTGGAGGTATTTCATCAGTCGGGCTGCTCCAGTTCGAGCGATAAATCGCTATGCCCTACCTCTCTTAACCTACTTTAAATGTTATTACATAAATCTACAATAAATTAGAACATTTTATGGTTCTATCTTTTATGGTTTAGACAGCGTACGCCAAATAAGTAACTTTTCTGGTTGATTTTTAACACCTCGTTACCGAAAAACCCAAATATTTTAGGGAACCATGTTTTTTTCCAAAATAAAATTTAGTCTATATTACTCTTGAATAATGTAGCTTTCGAATGGTGAAAGAATTTTTAAAAACGGTCCAGTAGTTTTTGAACCTATTCATTACAAACAAACATAGTCCTCTTTATAATATTATATACACCGACAGTAATCTAAGGAGCGTTAAAGTATTACGTAACGTAATTGGGGGGGGGGGGGGGGTAAATAGACTCCCCTCCTCCATAGATGTTTTTATATTGTATATGGATATAGGCGGTATAATAAAAACTTAAGATATGAAACTCCCATTTGGAAACCTTTTGGTTTCCCTACGGTTTCCGGAGATCCCTTTCTGATCCGTTGCCTTCTTTAAAACAAACACAGCACTCGTCATTCTAAATAAACACCGGCTCTAAGTAATTATTGACATGTTGAAATCAAATTAACAAAATTAATCTATTCGCAGCTTCCTCACTCGCACTCGCATGGCACTCGCGCAATGAATAGTAGGCATTGGATTAACGATTAACTACGGATTGACTTTTAAGTTAACTTTAAAAACTGTTAACGGACTATTAACGGAAGTAAATGAGTCCGTTAACGGTTTTTAAAGTTAACTTAAAAGTTAATCCGTTACTCAAAATGCTAACTTCGTTAATTAATGATTAACTGATTAACGAGTTAATGCCCAGCTATGACTATAAATGTGCATGGGATAATTCTCAGAAGATCCATATAAATATTCCTACATCAAAATGAATAACTCTACCTAATTTATATTGTTATTATGTAGGTACTTTAAACTAGAGTACATGAATATGATAAATCTTTTACTAATAATAACAGATGGTAATACTATTTTATAACTTAAAGAAATAAAATACCTATTATTGGACCTTACTTCTATTTTATTTTTACATATAATATAATATCATGTCATAGGTCTCTTATAAGCTAGCATATCTTCATGCTTATAAAGTTTATGTAGTTTTTCATACATGAATTGGAAGAAGTATAACATATTATCATATTGTCCTTTGTAAGGTGTGCATTGAGGATGTTCATTAGTACAGCTGTGGACTGGATAGTGTGAAGTAAGGTGGCTGTGGTAGTTCTCATCACGTCCCCATGCACATAAATGTAACTCCAACAACAGTTGATGTAAAGCCTCAATAGTAGAAAGATACCACCGTGGGCTTCCTTTCTGGTGACGCCAAAATTGTGAAGCTCTTGTTAGGTTTGCCGATTTTTATGGTGTATAAATTTAAAATTATCTGATTTCTGAACGTAGCATAAAATGTTTTAAAATATCGTTTCGGAACGGAAATTCTCGACCGTTGAATCGAGCGTTTAAAATGAAAAGAGGCGAATCGAGTCATTCTGGTCGGAGCGCCGAAGGAGAACGGACGTCTCTGGAGCTTGTACAATGCTGTCTGAGGAAATAGAAGCTTTTGGAAACTGTGTAAGTGTTTTTCTGTGTTCCTATTCCTTGTGGCCTTTATTTAAGGAGTGAATTTTACTATATCTCAGAAGTGGGATGATACCCTGCTAAATGTCGCTATACCCTCAGTATGTATGTGCGTGACCCAAATCCGCAAGGTCATGTGGCGGTCACCACACGTGTGACTAAAATGTTGGTGGGATAAAAATTTGCAAACTTAGTCTACCCCTTGTGTAAGTGGTAAAAGATTATGCAAAGTCAGTGTGCGGTCACAACACATGTGGTCAAACTTTATGTCGGTGCACGCCCTGGGTCTACGGGGGCCAAAATTTTCTTATTTTTGAGCTACGACGCACCGTTTTCGAGACATTTGAAAAACAAAGTTACAAAATTTGAGTTCACTTTACAAAGTACCTAGAGGTTATTAATTCATAAATAGTTTACGCCTGGGTATACTTTTGAAGGCCGACGAATGTGTCGTGTAAAATATTACTGGTTTGGTACTACAGTTCAAATATTTTTCAGATATCGAATCGCAATCTTTCAGGAGCCGGTTGTTAAATTGTTTTAGAACAAAATACACAGTTTTGTTTTCGAGTTTCAGAAAAGCTGTGGTTACCGTAGCCGCAGCAGGCTAAGGAGTGTAAATCGCGACCAAGGGCGTGTGGTCAAGCCTACACGAACAAGAAATTGCTTTTGACAACGAGCGTCAACGGCTACGCATCATGGAGGACGACCTCAGGCGTGAACGTGATTCACTTCACCACATGGCGTAAGGACAGGAGCAACACGGACGCGTCTATCGAGAACGTAGCAACCGGGAAGACTGTCGCTACGCTAGGGCGGAGTTACGAAGATCACGCACCAGTCAAGGCATCACCAACGGTGCACCAGCACATCAGGATACACGGTCAGAAAGTCTTACTTTTATGGCTAGGGATATTAGGAATCTAATTAATTCGCTAGGTCATTTAAAACCTCAACCCCAGACGACAGCAGTGACTACACAAGTACCCTCGAACAGTAAGATAAAAAATATATATATATATATATATATATATATATATTTTACCAGACTTGACCCTTCATCGAAAAGCCAGTGTGCCACTGTTTTCGGCTGGACTACGATTCACTTTGCAATGCAGAGGCTCCAAGGATTGGCTAAAACTTGGTATAAAAGTCTAAATTCAATATTATATAGTTGGTCTGAGTGGCAACAAATCTTTTAGAAGCTTTTCCGTACGAACAAAATTATGGCCAATCCTTGGAGGGTATGTTGAAAAGACGTAGCCGATATAATGAACCTCTTGTAGTATATTACTACGAGAAATAAGCCTTGTTGAACCAATGCGACAAAGAGTGCGAGCGTGCGGTGGATTGTATTATTTATGGATTGAACGATAAGACAATGCAATCTAGTGCCAATGCGTTATGCTGTTTCTGTCTCGATCAGCTATTACAGTTTTTATGTCTAATAAAGAAGTTTCGCAACCATTTTACCGTGGAAATTATAAAGGAAGATCCAATGATTTTACGATTAACTCAGTTAGCCATCAGTTGAGATTAAAGGCTAGTACTAGTAGTAATCTATATATATAAAAGGAGAAACTGACTGACTGACTGACTGACTGACTGACATATCAACGCACAGCCCAAACGGCTAAACGTAGGCACTTGAAATTTGGAAGGGACGTAGCTTAGGTACCGTAGGGGTGCACTAAGAAAGGAATTCCCGAAATTCCCACGGGAACGGGAATTAGCGGGAGAATCCTTTTGTATGAAAAATCTAAACCGCTTAATTTAGACGCTTGAAATTTGGCATGCAGGTACCTTAGTAAATATAAAGTTTAGTTATGGCTGTATTTTGAGAAATTCCCACGGGAACGGGAGTTAGCGGGAAAAAACTTTTGTATGAAAAAATCTAAACCGCGTAAGTTAGATGATTGAAATTTGACATGCATATACCTTAGTGAATGCAAAGTTAAGTCATGATTGGATTTTCCAAAATTCCCATGGGAACGGGAAGAGCGGGAAAAACTTATGTACCGCGAGTTAGAGGCTTGAAATTTTTTAGTATATGGGTATCTTAGCAAATGTACAGCTTCATGGGAATGGGAAACATCTTTTTCATGAAAAAATACTGCACTAGCGCCAGATTCAGAATAATTGTTATGTTGTTTTTTAATGTATTTTCTCAAAAAAAAAAAAATTCCATGCTACTCTTTTTAGGGTTCCGTACCCAAAAGGTGAAAACGGGACCCTATTACTGAGACTTCGCTGTCTGTCTGTCCGTCTGTCACCAGGCTGTATCTCATGAACGCTGATAGGTAGGCAGTTGAAATTTTCACAGGTGATGTTTTTCTGTTGCCGCTACAACAACAAATACTCAAAATAAAAATATAATAAATATTTAGGGGGGCTCCCATACAAAAATAGTGTTTTTTTGCACGTTTTTACAGATGAGGCTGTATCTTATGAACCGTGACAGTAAGACAGTTGAAATTTTCACAGAATATGTATATCTATTGTTGCTATAACAACAAATACTGAAAATAAGAATAAAATAAAAAATTAGTGGGGTCCCCATACAACAAACGTGATTTTTTTTGTTAATTTTGTACGGAACCCTTCGTGCGCGAGTCCGACTCGCACTTGGCCGGTTTTTAGTTTTCATGTGGTCAAACTTTTACTTTCATACCGACTGACATTCACATTCACACCTCTGAACTTCAGACGAAAGCCTATAGGGTTACTATAGGGTTATAATAGCCTCCCCTGATCGTTTTATCCTAAATTTATAAGAAACCAAATTATCCTAAACTAATAATCTAAAAATTAATAACAATACATTATTCAGCTGAGCTACTTATACTATAACCTAATTTAAAAATAATAAAATTAAGCATTTTTTAAACTTTTCTCCAACACCCACAAAGATCTCTCTTTTATAACACGCCACGCGGACGAAGTCGCGGGCAAAAGCTAGTTCTTATATATTTTGTAATAATCGTAAGGAAAAGGGGCAACCATTAAGTGTCCTAAGTCATTAATGCAATGTGGAAAATTTCGTAGATTTGGACATAAAACAGACGATAGTAATATAAAGTCAGGGAATCTTTCAAATAATTATAATGCACCAGTAACTAAAACTATGCGCATACTAAGTTCAAATGCGAATGCAAAGTTTATCAAAGAATGTAGGGTAAACGGTATATCAATGAAATCTTTTATAGATTTTAGCTATGTCACACTACTTACTCGTTTAGCTATGTCACACTACTTACTCGTTCAGCGGCATCATCATTAGGTTTTACGTACAGTGTTAGCTCCGTTCCAATTCAAGGCTTTGGCAATGGAATAGTTTACTCTCTCGGGTCGTTGAACATTAATTTGAATATAGATGGTGTTAATGCAGGACTAGCGTGTCACGTTGTAGATGACAAACTGTTAGACGTACTGTTACTAGTGAGACAAACCTTCACTGAACAGGCGCACATTGTAGTACATAAAGATGCGGAGAATTTAAGATTTTTCAATTTTAGTGATGAATTACCATTCTCGATATCTGACAATGCTGGGGACATGGCCATCGTGGTCCAATCAAAGGAAAATATCACGGTTCATGGACCAGCCTCGATTAGAGTTTGCGTGAATATCGAAAACGGAGATATCTTGTGGCATAGTAAAGTTATTGGAAAACCAAATAGACAGACTTGTATCAATGGGGGAGTGTATAGCGTTAAAGAGGGGCAGTTTTTCGTCTCTATTACACCGTTATGTAATCCCTGAAAGTTTTGAGCAATCCTTAATTGGGAGAGGTACTAGGGTACAATTTGTTTATTGCGTGAATAAGCTTTCGACGAAATAAACGTGACGTTAGCATCGACATTGATAAAATTCATGTAGGTGACTCTGTAAGCGATTTACAAAAGAAAAACTTAGTGTCGTTACTTAACCGATGTAAACACTGTTTTGCATAATCCTTGGGGGAGCTGAGATGCACTAACGTAACTGATATGCACATAGGGCTGAATAGCAAGCAACCAGTGGTATATCGTCCTTACCGGTTGTCGCATAGGGAACGTCGGCAAGTTAGAGGAATGGTAGGTGACATGTTGGAATTCGGGGTCATAAGAGAATCTGTTTTGGAATATGCAAGTCCGATAGTCCTTATGCGGAAGAAGGATGGAAAGCCTAGACTATAGACTTCTTAATTCCCTGACAGTAAAAGAACGATACCGGAAGCTCGTGATCGAAGACGAGTTCGCGCGATTATCAGGACAGGTATAATTTGTAACGTTAGATATGTCATCGGGCTAATTATCAGGTACCATTATTAGAAGAATCTAAGCATCTTACCTCCTTTCGTTACCCCGGACGGTCAATACGAATTTAACCGTATGCCGATTGGACTTGCCAATGTTAGCTGTAGTATGTTTGCTGAGAAAATTTCGTGTTTATTTGCCTGAGTTAAAATTCAAATTGTGACTGACTGTAGTGCCTTACGCACAACGTTTTCCAAGCGAGATCTGATCCCTCGAGTAGTGGCTCCTATTACGGGAATTTGACTAAAATATAGAATATAGAGCGGGGACTAAGATGGCGCACGTTGATGCATTGTCTAGGAATCCTAGTAGAGAAGAAGATAGCACGGTTTACTGTGATGGTTTCCCCAATGTGATGTCCATTAACCAGTTAGATTGGCTACACACCTTACAGTTAGAAGACTCGGAACTTTGTAGGATTCGTGATATTTTAAGTTCAGACTTAGACGCTTATGGACTGGCAAATATTAGGGAAAACTATTTGATCAAAGATCACAAACTGTATAAGTGTGTAGACGGAGATAAAAGTAATCTGAGATGGGTAGTACCAAAAGGGGCACGATGGCAGTTCTGTCTGATGAAGCATGATGAAATTGGACATTTTAGGTGGAAAAGACTCTTGAACGTATCAGGAAATCCTACTGATTCCCCGGAATGTCCAAGTTTGTCAAGAAATATGTTGAAGTTTGTATCGAGTGTGCCTATGCCAAAAGGTTAGTTCAAACGAAGGGCTCCTACACACAATAATGAAAGTAGATGTGCCTTTTCATACAATCCATTTAGATCACCTTGGGCCTTTTGTGCGATCTAAGCGAGGGAATTCATATCTTTTAGTTATAGTAGACGCATTTACAAAATTTATTTTTACTACGCCGGTACGCAAAACCAAATCACAAACTGCAATTAAAGTTCACTTCTCGTGCATTCAAGCGTTTTTATGCAGACAAAGATATAAGGCATGTTTTGAATGCCGTTGTAAGCCCACGTTCAAGTGGAGCGATGCAATCGCACAATTTTGAGTTCATTAACTGCACATAACTTAAACTTTGATGAGAGAGATTGGGATGACAAAGCGGGTAAGGGTCAATGGGGTATGAATAATACCTGTCAGAAAACCACAGGTAAAGCACCAACCGACATCATGTTTGGAGTGTGTATGAACGCAAAAGTTGATCCCAGATTGAATGACGTAGTTAAAGAAGCTCATGAAAAGACAGATTTGGTGACTATCAGAGAATCAGTTAAGGATAGGATTGAAATAGAGCAAGAAAAACAAACAAAAAAAAAATAGCTTCATTTGCAAATGACGGAAACAGCAAAAAGCTTAGGACACCTTATCAAGGCCCTTACAGAGTCGTTGCGGTATTGGGTAATGATCGCTATAGGGTAGTTTCTATTCCGGGACTTAGTGGCTCTTGAAATAAGTGCAAAACCGCCGTCGCTGCGTATAGAATGTTGCCTTGGGTCCACGTGGCCGCTCTAGGAGTTAACAAAGGTAATGAGAATAACTGTACGGAGGAAAGTGAAATAGAAATCTAATTTATGTAACTAATAAGCATACAACCAGTGATTTAAACTATGATCTGTGACACTGTTTTTACTTTTTGTTTATTATGTAAGAAGGAAATACGTAATGATAAATTATGGAATCTAAATATTTGTTAAGCTTATATTATCTTATATGGTGAAAATTAGTTCCTTGCTCTCATGTCTACTAGACAACGAAACTTATTCCACGAAATCGGTGTTAGCTTTCACTCGTATAATTTCTTTGTATATTGATTGTAACAGTTCCTGGGTAAATTGTGTTAAGAGTTAATTAATATTGATTTAATTGTTAGTTATAATAGTACAGAGGCCAGCGAAGTTCACATATTGTAATTAGAATACCACATTTATTCATTATTTTTATGGAGTATTGGTAAAATATGAATATGAGCTAGGAACGTACATGAGTTAATGAAACTTATCTAATATCTGTAACTAAGAGCAAATGTAATTATTTTAGTTGGATACATTGATATCATTATGGATGTTTACATGACTGTAAGGAGGGTTTACAGTTCATTATGGATGTTTACTATTTATTATTATGATGTTTATTATTTATTTACATGACTGTAAGAAGGAGGGTTTACAGTTCATTATGGATGTTTACTATTTATTATTATTATGTTTATTATTCATTTACATGACTGTAAGAAGGAGGGTTTACAGTTCATTGTGGATGTTTACTATTTATTATTATGATGTTTATTATTTATTTACATGACTGTAAGAAGGAGGGTTTACAGTTCATTATGGATGTTTACTATTTATTATTATGATGTTTATTATTTATTTACATGACTGTAAGAAGGAGGGTTTACAGTTCATTATGGATGTTTACTATTTATTATTATTATTATGTTTATTATTCATTTACATGACTGTAAGAAGGAGGGTTTACAGTTCATTGTGGATGTTTATTATTTATTTACATGACTGTAAGAAGGAGGGTTTACAGTTCATTATGGATGTTTACTATTTATTATTATTATGTTTATTATTCATTTACATGACTGTAAGAAGGAGGGTTTACAGTTCACTGTGGATGTTTACTATTTATTATTATGATGTTTATTATTTATTTACATGACTGTAAGAAGGAGGGTTTACAGTTCATTATGGATGTTTATTATTTATTATTATTATGTTTATTATTTATTTACATGACTGTAAGAAGGAGGGTTTACAGTTCATTATGGATGTTTACTATTTATTATTATGATGTTTATTATTTATTTACATGACTGTAAGAAGGAAGGTTTACAGTTCATTATGGATGTTTACTATTTATTATTATGATTATTATTTATTTACATGACTGTAAGTAGGAGGGTTAACAGTTCATTATGGATGTTTACTATTTATTATTTTGATGTTTATTGTTTATTTACATGACTGTAAGAAGGTGGGTTTACAGTTTTAATATTAGAATGGTTTTTGTAAAATGACTCGATTGGCCGAATGTTAGGTGTGCATGAGGACATGCACAATGTCAGGATGGTCGAATGTTAGGTTTGCCGATTTTTATGGTGTATAAATTTAAAATTATCTGATTTCTGAACGTAGCATAAAATGTTTTAAAATATCGTTTCGGAACGGAAATTCTCGACCGTTGAATCGAGCGTTTAAAATGAAAAGAGGCGAATCGAGTCATTCTGGTCGGAGCGCCGAAGGAGAACGGACGTCTCTGGAGCTTGTACAATGCTGTCTGAGGAAATAGAAGCTTTTGGAAACTGTGTAAGTGTTTTTCTGTGTTCCTATTCCTTGTGGCCTTTATTTAAGGAGTGAATTTTACTATACTCTATTTTGTAAAACAATTTTAGGTAAACTCTGTAACTTTTCATCTTGAAAAATACCACGACTTTGGTTCCAGGTACTGTCTATTAGTACAACTTTATTTATAGGCAAATTTTGGACATGATAAATGTCAGCTTTTTCTTTTTCATTGCCAAAAATTTTAGTCATCAGTGTGCCAACATTGTATCCAAGTGGTAATTCAGCAAGTAAACATTCTACATAAGTAGCTTCTATCTGTTTACCTGTGAATAGTTCTCTGACAGTTTTTGCATCTGTACCAGGAAAGAGTAAAACAGTTTTACCATCCGACTCATACTCTGGAACTTCTGGATAGGTATAAATATTGACATCGTGAGGCGCAAGAACAGCGGCATGTGATGCAGTGCTTTTACCGTCTATTTCACGACGATGTTTCATAATATCCACTTTAATAGGCAACTAAAATTTTAAAAGAGAACAGTCATTAACGCCATGTAACATAATGAGATCCAAAAAAATCATCCTTTAACCTTTTGAACGCCATTGACAACTTTAGTTGCAAAACGCTTCAGTGACTGAGACGCCATTGACAACTAAAGTTGTCCAAATTTTGCTACTATCTTAACAATTTTTTTTTTCTTTGTGCCGAACACCATACTGAATGTAAATTACATTTCAAACATTCTTATTAATGTTAAAATACATTATAAAATTTATTATCTGTAATAAAGGGTTAGGTGACATCTCGTCCCAATCCAAAACTGGGATCAGAGACCAATTCCACCTTTTCTCATTTGATAGTAGGCAACTGGGCCCACCTTGATACTGGTGTTGGGACGATTGTATCACTGAATATTCTCTAGGGGTTTATTGGTCCTAACGTGTTGTTGGCTCCAACAAAAGTAAATTTGCAAGTTAATGCACATATGTGACCGTTTCGTTTTATATAGGAAATAGTGGCGAACTATCATATTGTTTCATAAATTAAAAAAACGCATTTCTTATATTATTTTCTTTAATAAAAAAACAGTTCTTTTTACATTTTTGGTCATAAATAACAAAAATTAATCTCCTTAAAAAAAAGTATGTACTAAAATAAATTCGTAGTAAAGATGCAAATAAACAAAAATGAGTTATTTTTAAAAACCATGTTGAATAAAAGTAATAGATTCGAAGCATCATATTCTGCACTGATGTTATTGTGTTAATTTATCGATACAATGGCCTGTACTAATCTCGTTGTCAATTAATTCTCGAAGCATTCTTCTAGAACGTTTTTATGATTGAATTTTCGAATATTTTTGTTAAGATTTTGTAAGTACAACAATGTTTAGTTTTGCCAAACACGTGGATTTCATTCCCATATACTTATACATCTTTATGAGCTGAGACATGATATTGTAAGTTCCTTTTTTTCACCGATTCATAAAAATGTATTGTAGCACACGTTCTCACCAAATAAATAAATTAATTTAACTTGTATATGAAGGAACAAATAAAACAGATGTTGCCGATACCTCTCTTTTGAATTACCCGCTATCAAAAGTCCTTAGTAAACTTCTCTCTCACTCACTCATCCACACATTCTTCAAATTACGTTTCATTTCACAATTTATAGTTATGAGGACATTTTATTTTTCACAGATCTACATAATAATAATTTTACAATAGTTGAGGAAATAATTTATGGTAATTGATTAAAATATACAAGTATGTATAGTATACGTTTGTTTATAATCTCAATATTTATATTTCTTGAAATTTCTGGGGGTATTCGTAAATTTCACCATATGTAAGAAGGTTAATACGGTTAAACGAATTGTAATTTTCCATAGAAAACTTACCTATTTAATTGAATTAATTAGTTTATTAAACGTTAATTGCTGTTTTATAGTTTGTAATAAGTATTTCCAGCAAATTCCCGAAGTAAACAGGTGAGTTTTACTTATTGAATTAACGTTGTTTGTTATTTAAAATTTAAGATGAAGTCGCGTAGATAGTAGCTTAGTAGTAAGCAACTTGTCACATTGTTTCTGTTTTCTCTAAAAGATTCTAATTATTACTTTGGTAAATTAAAAAAGGACGGTTTCATTTCGAAAAAAACCTCAGTGACTATCCAATCACAAAAACGTTTCAAAAGAATTCTTCAAGAATTGATTGACAATGAGATAAGTATAGGCCATTGTATCGAAAAATTAACACATTAATATCAGTGCAACATATGATGTTGAGAATCTATTACATACTTTTATTACTACATAATTTTTTTTTGCAAATTTATTTTTGTTATTTATGACCAAAAGTGTAAAAAGAACTGTTTTTTTACTAAAGAAAATAATATAAGAAATGCGTTTTTTTAATTTATGAAACAATATGATAGTTCGCCACTATTTCCTATATAAAACGAAACGGTCACATATGTGCATTAACTTGCAAATTTACTTTTGTTGGAGCCAACAACACGTTAGGACCAATAAACCCCTAGAGAATATTCAGTGATACAATCGTCCCAACACCAGCATCAAGGTGGGCCCAGTTGCCTACTATCAAATGAGAAAAGGTGGAATTGGTCTCTGATCCCAGTTTTGGATTGGGACGAGATGTCACCTAACCCTAGATGTCACCTAACCCGTAATAAATTCAATAAGTAACGTAAAATATGTGTTTAAAGTTAGTATTGAATTTTCACGACTTTATCGACTTTTAGGGCGCCGATGACCACTTTAGATGTCAGCTAGTGATGGGATAATATCGTATATTCTTCGTATGTACTCGTGTAGATAAATTGATCAAGTGAAACACTTTGTAATTACACATTCTTTAATATTTCAAATCAACTGAAAGTATTCACATAATTTTGACGAAGCTTAATATTGCAATATAGTATCACATATTTTTTCAGTATTCTGGAGACGGGCAACTTGAATCTATACTGTGTTCTCCTCTAATTTTGCGAATAAAGTCAATTATATTGACGTAAACTAAGGAACGATCCTCTGGCTGTACCTTCTCCATTTCAAATGCTATTAAAGCAAAATATTAATTCCGCGGCTCAGGAAAATGTGGATTGAAAAAGTGTGCATCTTTATTTTTCGTTTTCTGGGACACAAAATTGATGGGGAGCTTGGGCGTTTCTCCTAACTGGCTTGAATGATATCGGAGTCTTTATCTTGTAACATAACGATTACACTTTTAATCATGAACCAATACGTATTAATCCTGGAACACTTAAATTATAACGATAAATAATCAGTGTGTAATAAAATTTATTAAAACTGACCGCTTAAAACCACTTCGTGAGCTCAAAAAGCGTGAGTGCTACGAGTATTATCGATAGGTAGGTATACACTTTTAGACGTTTCTAGATTTTTTCAAATCATGATCATCCCTACGCCATGGGCAACTATAGTCGCCCGCTTATGACGTCACAAGCGAAGCTAATAAACAGATAGTGATGTGAACATGTGGGTAAGTGTATATTTTCTTTTCTACTACTACCTTGCAATGCAAATCAGAAGTCGCTGACGTTTACATAATTTTAGTATAGCGCCTTGCTACTAAGTGTTTTATTGATGTTCGTTAATATTTCTTTGTACGATCTCAGTTTCGTCTAAAAACTTTTTGTGAAATATAGTTGGGAGAAACATGTCTTCAGTACAAGAAATTATTGATGTTTTAGAAGATGTGGATACGGAAGACGTCCAATTCGAGTCAGATTCGGATTTCGATAACAATGACTTGAATTATGAGGTAATGTATACGTTTCTACTTTGTTTCTAACCGACATCAAAAAATGGAGGAGGTTCTTAATTCAACTGTATTTTTCTTATGTTTGTTACCTCAGACTTTCGACTGAGTGGTTCGCTTGAAATACTTACGTCTACTCTCACTCATCAGATCGTAGTGAATATAGTGTATCGTAGTGTAAATATGAAATTTAACGTTTCATATTTCTATCAATATTATGTACAAAGCTACGTTAACTTCAAACGATTGTCGTAAATGTTTATGTTACTCATATGTATATGTAATGCACTTGTAATTAATATCATAATATTTTTGTGTCAACAATGTATCGATATAGGTATATTCTAGCTGTCACAACTCTATTTTTTCTAAAAACTACTTATTTCGAGTAGGGATGCAACATCGTTCATGTTCATCATTCCTAAAACATCGATGTCGAAATATCGATGTTTTTAAAAGTCAAACATCGATGTCGAAAATATCGATATTTATGAACGATATATCGATGTTTATGAACGATATATCGGTGTTTTTTAAAATACTTACAGGATTGACAAAATGGCCTTGAAATACAGAGAAAAAGCGTTTTCCTATCAGATTGATATAGTTAGACTAATTACTGATAAACAAATTACTTACCTACCTACTTTAAATAATACAGATAATTTACTAGGATATGAAGAGTGGAAGAACTATGAAATAAACAAAATCAAAGACACGGAGATATATTTATTATACTTGAGAGGAATTTAACAAAACAACAACCTATTTCTTTTTCAATATAGAATTCAAAAATAGTAATTTCGATAATCTACTGCCAAGCAATCGGTTTCTTTCTCGAGTAACAGCTCCAGCTTCAGAAAATAGCCGCTCACTGGGGACTGAAGTTGCTACTATTGGCAAATGTTTCATACGATACTACGCAAACTACGCAAACCAAAAAAAAAACAAAAAATATTAAAAAAGTATTGTTTTTGTATGGCAAGGATTTGAGCGAGCAAGGTTGCACGAGTTCTTGGTAGTATACGCACAAATCAATAGATGGCGCTAGTAAACATCGGTCATAAAACATCGTTCATAAAGAACGATATATCGTCGATGTTTTGAGTTTCAACATCGATGTAAAAACATCGATGTTTATGAACGATACATCGATTTTTTTAAACATCGATATATCGTTTGCATCCCTAATTTCGAGACGCCGTAGACCACTAAAGTTGTCCAATAGTGTTGTGAACTTTACTTTGTTCTCACACAACATTTTAGAAGATTTTTACTTTTTTATATATGTTTTTCTTAAATTTAAAATAAAGTCTTGTCGAAACTATTATAAAATTGTGTTTTATTGCAGTTCAGTTCGTAATTATTATTGTTAATCACCACAAGTTGCAAAATATACCTAAATAATACTTGAAGATGTCCCATCACTAGCGAAAATCACAATCACAGGAAATTTTACACAGCTTGGCGTCGGGCGTGAAGAAACATTAAAAACCGTTGGCGTGCTAAAGGTTAAATTCTTACTTTACACACTGGTATGTGTCCTTCCAATAGAGACACTGGGACAAAACAAGTGTAACAATAATACATTCTAGATTTGCCACAGTTCGGACAAGCGCTACGGCTATGTAGTGCATTTAAAGCACTTGAATCAGCTATTGCCATTCCTTCGAATGGTTTGTCATCTCTGATTCTAGCTTCTTCACTTTTAGGATTCATTTCATTTATGGCCAAATTAAATTAATATGTAAACAAAATAAATTACTTAAATTTGTAAGATTTTAGGTTATTTTTTTTTTTTAAATATGGACTCTGTCATCTCATCTCTGTCTGAATCACAGAATAATTATTATATTAAGACTGCTAAAGATAAATCGAAAGCTACATGGAATGTTATAAATAGTACAAGAACGCAGTTTCCCAATGAAAGTATCTCAGCAGTTACACAAAATGGAAAAATTATCACAAAACCAAAAGATCTGGCTGAAGCTTTTAACAATCATTTCGTAGATCAGGTGTATCCCCTACACGAAGTAAGCGTTAAATGCATGGGAAATAATACTTTTAACTTTGACAATTTAAATAAATCCTTTTTTATGAATCCCATTATCCCGTATGATATTATTAAAATAATACTATCTCTCAAAAATACTAATAGCTGTGGATATGATGAAATTACCACCAAAGTTCTAAAGATTGTTGCTCCTATTATTGCCCAAGTACTATCCTACATCATAAATCTGTGTATAGAAGATGGATATTTCCCAAGTGAACTTAAATTATCCGTCATTAAACCGCTCTTCAAAAAGGGTAATAAAATGGACATCAATAACTACAGACCCATAGCCTTAATTCCTGTATTTTCGAAAATCATAGAAAAAGCAATTTTTAACGGACTCAATAACTTTTTCGAAAAACATGATGTATTCGCCAAAGAGCAGTTCGGATTTAGAAAAAATAAAGACATCAATATGGCTATTTATGATTTAATTGTTCAGGTTCTTGGTTGTATTGATAGGAAAATCCCAGTTATAGCTCTATACATGGATATGACTAAAGCTTTTGATCACGTTGATCATAAAATGCTCTTAAACAAGCTAGAAAAGTATGGTATTAGAGGTAACATGCTCAATCTCATACAGTCTTATCTTACGAACAGATACCAAATCACAGTCACTAACAGGATTTGTCCCAAGTCAAAGCTAGACAAACGCTATTATTCTGATAAAAGACTGATAAAGTATGGGGTACCCCAGGGCAGTATACTGGGCCCACTACTTTTCTTGATATATATAAATGACATGCCTAAAATTACTAAATATCCGATGACTCTCTTTGCTGACGATAGTACAATATTATTTACTGGGGCTAAACTAGATACTTATGAAAATGACATAAATAATACACTAGCAGATATTTGTAATTGGTTAACATCGAATAATATAAAAGTTAATCTCAATAAAACTCATATAATGACATTCAAGCAAACTAGACATACAGCTAACTTAGACATTAGATATAAAAATAACAAGATACTTGAAACCGACAAAACCAAATTCTTAGGCCTTTGGTTAGATAACAATGTGACCTGGAAGTATCACATAGAAACTATATGTAAAAAATTAAACAAATACGCATATGCCCTATACAGATTAAGTACAGAAGTTAACCAATCTGCAGTGTTAGTTGCTTACCATGCCCATGTGTCCTCTACCATACGTTGCGGTATTATCTTTTGGGGAAATTCTTCAGATAGGGAAATTGTATTTAAAGCACAAAAAAAATGTGTACGATCTTTATGCAGAATCCAATCGACTGACAGCTGCAAACCCTATTTTAAAAGCCTTAAACTTCTAACGCTACCGTCAGCATACATATTGGAGATATCTTTATTTGTTAGAAAAAACTTAAACTTATTTGTGACATTAAATAGTAAACGCCACAAAAATAAAATATGTTCTAAAGTGCATAGAACAGCACTATTCTCCAAAAACATATCAGGCATGGCGCCACGCATATACAATAAATTACCGAATGAAATAAGGAATAAAGAGGATACTACAACATTCAAAAAGTCCCTTTACCATTTTCTTATCGAAAAGGCCTATTACTCAATTAATGAATTCCTCCTGGACAAATTTGATAGATAAGATGATATATAATTTTATTTTTCCAGTAATATTTTTAATTGATTCATTCATTATATTATATACTTCTTATTTGGTGACAATTTTTATTTAATTTTTATAATAACTTGACATTGTTAATTTATTTCAAATGTATTTAAAACTGTTAGTTCATAATAATATATATTGCACACCATGTAACTTGGTAAATTGTAGCTGAGCAATCCCTTAAATTTAAGATCATTCCATGTATACCTACAATTAGCAATAAAATTTCTGATTTCTGATTTCTGATTTCTGTCCCGCGTTTACAAACAAGGCAGTGATTCCGCCAATGTCAAGTGTTTAGAGAGACAAGTCAAAAATGGGACTGAAGTAGTAGCAGAGTATTTAAAGCGTAGGTACATAATTTTGACTTATTTTGACATAGGTACCATTGTTTTGACAAGCAGTAGGTACTTGACTGTAGAGATGGTCGATGAACATCGATGTTCGATAAAGATCGATGTACGAAAAACATCGAATCATCAATGTAAGCGAAATTGATCATCGATGTTGATTCACGCACGATAGATCCATTAAACATGTTCAATATCTAAACGCATCCATATTATAATGTCATTTATAAAGTGTTCATTCACCAGCCGTTCCCTTTATTCGTTCTTCGCCGTCTCGCTCAGTCTCTCTCACTTTATCATAATTTTACGTTTCTTGGATGAGCGAACGCACTCCATTAATCGGCTCAATGTCATATTACATCAGACAAATTAATATTAAAACACTAAGAAAAAAACGATCGATTTCACCATATTTTACTTTGGTGACAATTTCTCAGTGAGAAAATTTTCGATGTTATCGAAAATAGATGTTCGGATTATGATAAATATCAAAAATAGATGTTTCACTGTCGATTATGATCATGGACTTAGTATAATAATGATATCAATGTCAACATCGATGTTTTTCTCACATCGATTATCCCTACTTGACTGTAGGTACTTGTTTTGATCTATGACATTACCTAAAAAGAGGTTATGGTTAGTGGGGTTAAAAAAAAAAAGATATTCTTAATCTGTGGTCGACTGGCCTTCCTTATTCTAAGGGCCTGCCCTCGAAAAAAAGCGCGGGAAACGTCGTGGTGTTCGGGTTGTTTTTCTTGTGCTTGTGAAAAATTTGTTAAATTTATGTAATTGAAAAGGATCAGTGTACGTACTAGCTCTAAGTATTAGGCCCGTAAGGTTAAAAATGTATTGAAACCACTATATCGGGTAGAACTAATTTATTATTAAAATATTGAACTCGGCGAACATATACTATTCCTAAACAATTTCACTTGCGCGATGTAAGTTACACCCAGCGCCATCTATTATCAAGTTTTGGAACTACAATAATGCATAAATTGCCACAAACATACCGCCCACCAAGGACGATATTGAAAAAACGTCCTTCACAATGCAAACTGAGTGGTATTGACAAATTACTAGCTTAACTAAATAAATAAGAAATAATATTAATTAACAGGAAGTAAACATAATTTAGACGTAGGTCTCTTTAACACAGAGTTTACAGTACGCAATGTGACCACTCGGGTAAGGTTATCAGAACCGACATGTTTTTTTAAAATTTGACCGAACAACCAGCGAGTAGGAGGTAAATCACTGTCCTTTATTAAAACAACGTCCCCTATTTGAGGCTCTGGTTTTTGACGTGACCATTTATACCTATGAATTAGCGTCGTTAGATACTCTGACGACCACCGCTGCCAAAAGTTTTGTAACATGCGTTGTACTAATTGCCATCGATTTAAAAGACTTATCGAAGACTCCTGATAATCAGCATCAGGTACCGCCAACAGCGGTCCACCTACCAAGAAATGCCCTGGAGTCAGTGGCATAGGTGCATCGCGGTCGTTATCGATTACAACTGTCATGGGTCTCGAATTCAAACACGCTTCAATTTGTCCTAGCAATGTACTCAACTCCTCATATGTAAGTTTGGAGTCACCTATGACACGTTTTAAATGGAATTTGGTTGATTTCACCGCCGCTTCCCACAATCCTCCAAAATTTGGAGCATGAGGCGGGATGAAATGCCATTCTGTTCCAACCGACTCTAAATGCTCTGCAATGTTTTGTTGTATAGAAGATAATTCTTTAAGTTCACGAGCGGCTCCAATAAAATTAGTGCCGTTGTCACTCCAGATCTGTGCACACTGTCCGCGCCTAGACACAAATCGCCTGAAGGCTGCCAAAAACCCTTGAGTACTCATATCGCTAACGGCTTCTAAATGTATAGCACGAGTAGCCATACAAATAAATAAGCATATATAACCTTTGTAGGCATGATGGCCACGGCCTTTGGTTGTTCTGATGCTGATCGGTCCAGCATAATCCACACCGCTGTGCAGGAAGGGTCTAGATGGATTGCATCTAACGGATGGAAGTGGTCCCATTAATTGGTTACTAAGTTTGGCACTGTGCTTTACACATGTAACGCAATTACGTACATGTTGCTTCACTAAACTCTTTACTCGCACAATCCAGTAACCTGTTCTCAAATAATTTAGCATTAGCTGCGGTCCTCCATGCAATGTACGGTCGTGAGCGTTGGCTACTATAAGCTTCGTGAGGTGATCCGAGTGGGGAAGAATTATTGGATGCTTCGTTTGATCTGGAAGTGCAGATTGCTGTAACCTTCCGCCCACCCTGATTATATCATCATCATCAAGGTAAGGACACAATGCCTTTATTGTACTTGTTTTTGATCTAACACAACCTGTTTCTTTAAGCTGTATGTACTCTTCTTTAAATTCTCTTACTTGACATTCTCTTATGCAACATTTTAACGCTTCATCTATTTCTTTTCCTTTCAGGTATTTTGTTCTATCCGTTACATCCCTTTGTTTTATAAATCTTCTGCAATACGAAACGGCTCTTAATAATCTGTTTAAGCTGGAGAACCTTTTCCACGGAGAATCTGGATAGGCTACAGTGACATATGATTTTATGTTCTCTTCTAAATTGGATTCTAAGTTCTTTGGACAGAAATACTCTATTGTTTTAGATCTCAAAAATGGTGGGCCCTCAAACCAAAGCTGTTGATCTCCTAGTGAACTGGGTGAAATTCCTCGGGACGCCATATCCGCAGGATTCTTTTTTGTCGAAACGTGCGACCATTGATTTCCATCTATAGTGGTTAAAATTTCAGATACACGGTTGGCAACAAAGGTTTTCCATCTGGATGGATGACTATTGAGCCAAGCCAAGACGACAGTGGAGTCTGTCCAAGCGTGCACCTTTTTTTTTGGAATGTTTAATGCCTGTGCAGTATCCGCTAACAAACGTGTTAGTAGAACTGCGCCGCACAGTTCAAGCCGAGGTATGGTAATTTGCTTTATAGGTGCTACTTTGGTTTTGGCCGTCAACAAAGAAACACAAACATCTCCTGAACTACTTATTGTCCTTATGTACACAACCGCCGAATACGCTACCTTTGACGCGTCGCTAAAACCATGGAGTTCTACGCATATATCATCTCCGGTCATTCCGATCCATCTGGGAACGTGGATTTTGGTAAGTTGATTTAGTTCAACACGGTAAGTATCCCATTCTTCTTTTAAAGCTGTAGGTACTTCATCATCCCAACCTGCATTTGTCAACCAAAGCTTTTGTATGATTATTTTGGCTAGTATTACTGTAGGTGCTAACCATCCTAAAGGATCGTACAATCGCGCAATATCTGATAATATGCTTCTTTTTGTTACAGATCCAGGCTGAGGAGGCAGATGCACCGTGAAACTGAAGACGTCGCTGCTGGGAGACCAGGTAAGTCCTAATATTTTTGTAGTATCAAACATGTTCTTTTCATCCTTTGATTCATGTTCCATTCCTTCTAAATAACAATCTTTATCGAATTTCTTGATCTTGTCTTTCATTTTATCTTGTACTTCTATGATATCTTTCCTTTCGTTCTCGCATTTTTTTATAATCTTCAACAGGTTTTGATTGTTCGTGTTCCATTTTTGCAACTCAAATCCACCTTTGCTTAATAAGTCTCTAAATTGTTCATACATTATTTTTCCCTCTTGTACTGTAGAACACCCTGTCATTAAATCGTCCATGTAGAAACTGTTTGGGATTCTCTCTGCCGCTAGCGGATAGTTTCTGCCTTCATCTATGGCTACTTGGTGTAGTGCTCTAACAGCCAAGTAAGGTGCTGAGGCAGTACCAAAGGTGACGGTCACTAACTCGTAATCCTTTATCTCTTCTTCTGGATTATCTCTCCATTCTATTCTTTGAAATCGAGTGTGCTCATCCACTACATTTACTTGACGATACATCTTTACAATGTCTGCTACAATGCTAATGGGATGAGTTCTCCAACGAAGGACAAGATGGCGAAGATCGGATTGTAACGTAGGGCCTACCATAAGACTGTCATTAAGTGATACACTGTTTTTATTTTTACAGGATGCATCAAATACTATGCGTACTTTGGTGGTGGATTTATCGTTACGGATGACCGCGTGGTGTGGTAAGTACACCGATTTGTTCTCATCTTCTACTTTTACTTCTCTCATATGATTCAACTCTTGATATTCGTGTATAACTGTTGTATATTTTTCTTTCAGATCTATATTTTTATTCATCTTTCGTTCTAAGCTCTTCAATCTATTTATCGCTATTTCCCTACTATTACCACCAACGCATTGCGGTTCCTCGTCTCGAAATGGTAACATTACGACATATCGACCATCTTCAGTCCTTTTGGTAGTTGCAACAAAAATATCTTCACACCGCTGCTCTTCAATAGTAAGTATTTTATTTGAATTAAGTGCTTGATCTTCAATTTCCCAGAACTGTTTAATTAAATCATTTTCATTGATCTGTGCATGCATAACTGTAATTTTATGAGATTTATTACTAATATTTTCCTTATCTATGATTTCAGAATTGACTACTCCGGAGAGGATCCAACCCAGACTGGTGGATTGAGCTATAAGAGAGCCAACTGGAGCTCTTTTAACACCGTCCTTCAATATTCTACTGTCTACATCAGCCCCTAATAAGATATTTATCTTACTAGGATGATTAAACTGCGGGTCTGCTAATTGCAGTTGTTCTAATTCTATCCATTGGATGTCCTGGAATTGCCTTTCTGGTAAGTAAGATGTAATATTTTTTAGGACATATGCTTTAACTTCTATTTCAAAGCTAGGATCAGTAATTGATTGTAATTTTAAATAAACCGTTGACCTTGAAACGATTGTTTTATTATCGCCAAGACCTGATACGGTTCCTTTTATAGGTGTTTTCTTTAACCGCAAGAACTGAACTGTAGCTTCCGTCACAAAGGAAGCCTGCGAGCCCTGATCTACTAAGGCTCGAACTACTTGATAATCGTTTGTCACAGATCGAGCTTTAATTAACGCTGTGGCAAGTAACACTTGTTTAAGGTTGGTTAATTTGCTAGTTGAATGACATGCAACTAACGGCTCGTTATTGTTGTTTGAACTGTTCGTACCATCGGAAATACTAGATTTAGCCTCTGCATTATTGTACTCATTATTATTAGGTTTTGTACTGTGTGAATGTAAAAGGGTATGGTGTCTTTTTTTACAAATACGACAATTAGTGGGTTTCTGACACTGAAGCGTTGTATGATTTCCACCCAGACAGTTGAAACACATTTTATTTTTGACAACGAACTGGCGTTTTTGTACTTCATCTAATGCTATGAACTTGCGACAAAAACATAATTTATGATTGTCAGAACAATACTCACATCGCATAGCATAAGACGAATTAGAATTGCTAGTTGCTAGCATAACTTTTGAATGAGGCCTTTGCGAACGCGCACCACTGAGCTGAGTTGGTGCTCTTTTTGACTCTACACATTCCAATGCTCTAAATCGACTTTCGACAAAACTTTTGAACTGATGTAATGTTGGCAGTTCGGTCTCCTCATCGCTCGAAATTTTCAGTTCCCATTGCTTACGGGTTTCTGGGTCGAGTTTATATGCTATAATATATATAATAATTGGATCCCAAGTGCTCACATCTATTTTTAAATTTTGTAAAGCATTTATAGAGTCTAAAGTCGTATCTAAGAGTTCTTTTAACGCTGACGGTGATTCTACTAACAATCGCTTTTGAGTAAACAATCTTTTAAAAATACAGTTCGACAAATATTTTTTATTATTATATCTGTTTTCTAACTTATTCCAACACTGTAGATAATTTGAGTCTGTTATAGGAATGTAACGCACTAATTGCTCTGCCTCACCCGTAAGATGGCCTTTCAGGTAATGCAGTTTCTGAACATTATCAAGCGACGCATTTGAATGTATTAAGGACATAAACATATCTCTAAAGCTAACCCACTCTGTATAAACCCCAGAAAATACTGGGATAGTGATCTTAGGTAATTGCACTGATGAAGACGAGGCACAATTATTATCTTTTCTAGACGCTCCATTGTCATTGGAAACGGATTGAGCTTTACTATTAAATGACTTCAAATGTTCCTTTAATGCACATTTATAATCGACATATGTCTCTTCAATATTATCGTACACATTATTTTTGAAATAAGAGGATTTCTGAGATTCTTCCCATTTAAAGTCTTTAATTATTTTATGATGGTTAGTGATGAACTCCACCCACAACTGTTCAACATTATCTAATCTAGTTTCGACATATGACTCTGTAATTCGATCTTTGGGCGATTTTTTTAAATTACTTTGTGCCCTAGAAATTCGATCCGCCAGATCTCTTTGACAATTCAGAAGTCCTTCCATTTCAATGCTTACTTTTAATAATAAAAATTTAAAGTTAATGTAACAAAGTAAGTATGTATTTAAAAATATTCTAAGTTGAAATAAGAATCGTAAATTTTACAAGTGTTTTAAACTTTGACTGAAATCGGGCGTGGATTCCCCGTTCCGTCGTTTTTTCTTAAATTATTCTAAGTCCTAACATGCAAACAAATTATTCTAAGTTAACTTTAATCGAAATTTTTCTAAGTCCAAATTATGTTGAGATCTTTTGAAGTAAAGTTGTTCTTGATAATAAGGTTCAAAATTGTACTCACTGTTGCACCTTCACTCACACTCACTATGCACTCGAACTCGGCTAACGCCACCAGGTGGCGCTGCTGCTGTACTGCGGTGGGGTCGACAACCACCGGTACTGGTCTTCTCTAGGGTGCACACCACCAAGATGTGCTGCTGGTCTTCTAAGGAGGGGGGCACCACCAGGGTGCTGATGATCTTCGTAGAGGGTGGGGGGTTGCACAGCACTTATCGGTGCACACACGGCCACGCACCTACTTGTTGTACTTTCGTAGTACTAGCGCTTCTTTGACAGTAATCCACTGCCCATTAAGCGCTGACGTCACAAAAATTCGGCTCACAGGACCATTTTGTACGTACTAGCTCTAAGTATTAGGCCCGTAAGGTTAAAAATGTATTGAAACCACTATATCGGGTAGAACTAATTTATTATTAAAATATTGAACTCGGCGAACATATACTATTCCTAAACAATTTCACTTGCGCGATGTAAGTTACACCCAGCGCCATCTATTATCAAGTTTTGGAACTACAATAATGCATAAATTGCCACAAACAATCAGATAAGTTATTTTGTGTAAATATTTAACTCTAATCGTATTTATTTTATATTAGTGGGTTATATTTCTTCACTCATTGGGTAAGTTTACCATTTGTAAATAGTTTGTTGATGAACGAACCAGAGGACCCTGGGGGCACAGTCCCCCAGGCGTCACATTATATTACAATTTGTTCGGGGTCAGAGGGATCTATGCTGGACACAGATGGATCAGAAACCAGTAAAATGAAAATTTCTAAACGTAAACGAACAACAAATCGCTCAGTGTGCAAACATTGTAACAAGCGAAAACGTAGGAATAAATCTTCGGCAGGGACTGTAGGTGATGACACGGATTGTAATTGCAAAACGAATAGTGATTCTGAACATCGTCATATTTTACAACCTTTAATTGATAATGATGAGATTCCTTCTAGTGACAAAATGGTTGCGTCTCCTTTGTCTTTGAATACAGATAAAAATGTTCACCAACCAGTATCTGTGGGTAGGACAGCTTATAAACATTCTGATGCTGCTCCATATATAGTGCATATTCAAAAAGAACAGGCAGAATCTTCTATCAACACCACCATCCACCCAATCGCTTTTGGTCACTTCTTAAAAAAAAACTCATTCAAAAATATAATCAATGGGAGCTTGAAGAAAATTGGACGAAACCGACTAACAATATCTTTTTCTAATTATGAAGATGCTAATAGATTTATTAGCAGTAAAACTTTAAATTTAAATAGATACAAAGCCTTTATCCCTGTATCCAATGTAACACGCATGGGTGTTGTCCGTGGGGTCCCCGTGGACTGGACCGATGAAGAAATCAGGGACAACGTAACTGTCTCTGAAGGAGTTGGGAATATTCTGAAGGTTAGACGTTTTAATAGGAAAATTTTAGTTCAAGGTAAATCTGAATTTGTGCCTACTGAAACTGTAGTTCTTACTTTTGATGGCCAGATTTTGCCTCAACGAGTATTTCTTTGTTATAACTCACTACCTGTCAGTTTGTACATTTTTCCTACTGTTCAATGTTTTAATTGTTGCCGGTATGGCCACATTAAAGCCCAATGCCGTTCAACCCCAAGATGGCAAGAACATACAGGGGAAAAATGTAACACCAATGAAGATTGTATTAACTGCTATTTATGTTCTGGTCCCCATTTTGCTACTGATAGAAAATGTCCAGATTTTTTAAGACAGCGAGGAATCAAAGAAACTATGGCTAAAAATGGTGTGACTTATGGGGAGGCTCAAAAGCTCCATCCACCTCTATCTAAAACATATGCAGATGTAACTGCCATTCCTAGTAATAATTTAAGTGTCCGCAGTAATGATGCCTCTCCTGAAAAAAAATATTTGTCATACAAAAAAACAGTTTTTGCAAAACCAAAAGTACCCAGAAAACAAGTTCAAGGATATGACCAATTAACGCACAATGTTTTAATTAAAGATTTTAATATTCCTCCACCTAAGGATGGATGTGGCTTACCTAATAGAGACTCTGATCTTTCAAATCTTTCCGTAAAAGATTTAATAATAACTTTAATTCATAGTCTCACAAAATTTCATGAAAATCCTCTACCGTCCAACGCTGCCAATGTTTTGATGAATGTAATGAATAATAATAACAATAATAATGGACAAAGTAATACAGTGGAACTGCCGCAGTGTTAGCAGTAAAATGAGTGATCTTATACATATTATTAACCCATTGACCGCCGGACTTCAAATAGAAAATATTGCTCCCGACGCCATGCGTATTATTAGCTAGAATTTCCGCCCAATACGATAGTGATGTGACATGCTGCACTAAGCGATAAGAATAAACGTTTGTTTCGGAACCTTATTACCTATTACTAAGGATAAAGAAATAAATGCACATACATACTGAACGTAATAAGAAATAATAGATCAATAGTAATTTTATATGTCTTAGTAATCAGAAAATTATCACAAGATTTTTTAAAGTATGCAAGGAATTTTGGCGCAACTAGTCGACGCCTTAAAGCGTCATCGGCGATCACAACTTAAATGTTTAACAAATTTTACCTACTCTTATAGTGTTGTTAAGGACTTTATCGATGTAATTGGAGAAAACGCCACTGTGTTGGTTAAAAACAAAATAATATGAATTAATGTCGGTGATGAAATTATAATAAGTACACCTTTTGAACTTATTATGATTTAATTTTTTGTATAAGAAGAGCAACAAAACATTGTATATTTTTTTCTATCGACAGAAACCAAAATATGTAATACGAAGGGGCGTTTTACAAATTTACACCAAAATCATGTTTCCCGGTTTTTACGGTGCATATACACTTAACGATAAACATTCATATTTTTTATTTAATAAATCAAAAAATCACGGTGCAGTGTTTCGTTGAAATGTCGTATGACGTCACATCTAGATACATTTTAAAACTAGCAGCGACATAGTGAACTTCGAATTTTTATGAGCTTTATCATACATAGTTTTTTTCAGTTGATTGAGTAAACAATAAATATAGGTATTATAATCTTTATGGAATAACTCACGAAATAATTAGAATTTGTCGATTGATTTGATCCGGTTGTCATGCTCATTAATTTAGTTTGATTCAAATAAATAAGTGCCTCGAAAAGAAACACTTCTCCTACTTCACTATCAGGCGAAGATTTATTAAAAATATCATCATCATCAACTACTTCCAGAATATGTAAAAGTTCAACACAACTCATTATTATTTAAACTATTATCGTAAATAATGTATTTGTGGGTTTTTACTCAAAAAGTCTACAATATAGAAACACGGACAATAACTTCAGTAGCATTTAGCTTTTGTAGGGTAATTGAAATAAATATATTTTATCTATCTTCAACTCCCAACACTATCAATAGCAGCATACGCGCTTATGACGTCACAAGCGGACGACTTAAAGCGTCGTTGGCGTTGGCAGTACATTAAAGTGAACATGACATAGTGGAGTTAGGTGGGTATATCGATAACATAAAATTTTATGAAAAAAAATTAAGGTATATTTTAAGCAGATTAAATTCAATAATAAATAGTAAAAACATTAGTCATGAAATTAATTCACAATGGCATGTCATCTGTTTATTATTACAAACTTTTTCTCAATTGACTGTGAACATTAATAATTAGGTAAAATATAAACAGACAAAAAATTCGTACGTTAACCATATGACGAGTGAGCATCATCAATCCATCTATCAAGTATGTGTATAGGCAGAGATAATGATAATAGTTATTTATTAATACACTTTTAATACACTAGCAGTAGAACAATAAAAAAATAATCACATTTTATTGTTATCATCTAATACCTACATATTAAATAAAAATAAAAAAAGTATTAAAAATGTCCACTTAGTCACATCACTACCTAACGCTTTAAGACGTCCACGGCGTCGTGCAGTGTGATTTTACGTTAATAATTTTAGTTGTTGATTTTTATCATTTTTTAACTCAATTCTATGCTGTAGGACGTTTTTAGACATCAATAATAATAATCTATCGTATCCTGGTGCGCGGTGTGTATAAATATGTATACTAGATGGTGTTCATTACTTTTTATTTCAACGTCAAACATAAGGCAAATAATGACGCTTAAAGGCGTCGTCGGCGTCTGGATCAAAATTCTTGATGACGCTTTAAAGCGTCAATGGAGGTCAATGGGTTAATAAATATAGTCCCTTTGCCATTTCTCTTCAAGAGACGTGGCTACAACCAAAATCAATCTTTAAGATCCCTGGTTTTGCTTTAGTTAGAGAAGATAGAACTGACGGCTATGGTGGAGTAGCACTCCTTATTAAACATACTCTTCCATTTACACATGTACCTATTCCACCACATAATAGTGAATACTCCATTATAGCTGTTAGTATCAATAATATTATTTTTGTTTCATTATACATACCTCACCCTTCGTCAATTATTTACGATGAGATCAAAAATATTTTACTTGATCTACCTAAACCAATTTTAGTAATGGGAGACTTAAACGCCCAACATAGGTCTTGGGGTAGTACAAATTCAAACCACTATGGGGTCCGAATTCTAGACATACTGGACGAAGCAAATTTGTGCTTATTAAATATAGGATTACCAACACGTCGCTGTCAGCCTCACGAAGGAATAAGTGCACCCGACCTTTCTATCTGTTCTCCTAGTATGGCATCTGGTCTAACTTGGTCTACTTTAACCTCATCATATGGAAGTGATCATTACCCTATTATTATCACTTTTCCAAATGTAATAGGTAAACTTCCTCCCATAAGAAGCCCCCGCTTAAAGTATAAACTTACCACAGCAGACTGGCCTAAGTTTCAAAAAGAGGTTGAAGAGAAGATTTCATCCTTGCCATCTATTCAAAATAGTAACCTACCAGAATGTGCTGAAGCGTTAGCTCGTTTATTAATAGTTTCTGCGGATCAGGTTTTTCCACAAAAACTGTCGAGACGTAGAGGAATCCCTCCACCTCCATGGTGGGATAGCGAATGTACCGATGCGATTAAAAGCCGAAAACATGCTGAAAGAGCATATGCTGCTCATTCCACCATTGAGAACTTTAATTTTCTATCAGATCTCAGTAAAACGGTTAAGAAATTTCTAAAACAAAAAAAATGGGAAGGATGGAAACGCTTTTGTTCCTCTATTTCTCCTGATGTTTCCCCTTCTACTGTATGGACTAATTTAAGAAGATTCAGATCTATTTATAAAGATAATAAGGCACCCTTTATAAATGATTCAATAGTTGAAAAGTTTCTAGATAATTTAGCTCCTACTACAGTTCCACAATATTATGATTTTGATAATGGCCTATCATCAACTTTGACAAATAATGAAAACTCTACACTTGATGCACCATTCACTCTTGCTGAATTGAAGGGCGTTCTTTCGTATGTTAAAGATTCTGCGCCAGGGCATGATGGGATACCATATTCATTTTTGTGTCACTTAAGTGATCCAAGCTTAATCTATTACTTATCTTTATTAAATTACATTATGAAATGTGGAACTATCCCCATGTCCTGGAGGTCACAGGAAATAATCCCTATTTTAAAGCCTAATAAGCAGCACTCGGATCCTACCAGTTACCGTCCTATTGCTCTTTCATCCGTTTTAGTCAAGTTGGCTGAGCATCTTATTAAAAATCGTCTTGAATGGTATGTTGAGAGTAAAGGGGTTTTAAGTAAGAATCAATACGGCTTTAGAAAAGGCAAAAGTACAATGGATAGCCTAGGGATTCTAATGACTGACATACGATTAGCTTTTTCACGAAATGAATCACTCCTTGCAGCTTTTCTTGATATCAAGGGTGCCTATGATAATGTTTTATTATCTACATTAAAAACTAAACTTATTAAATTAAATGTTCCAGTAATGCTTATCAAATTCATTTTAAATATTTTATCAGAGCGTTCAATAAGCGTAATTCAGGGAGAATTTAATACAAAATCGAGATTCGTTTGGAGTGGTTTACCGCAGGGATCAGTATTAAGCCCATTACTGTATAACATTTACTCATATGATTTAGAAGTATCTATTTGTAAAGATAATTATCTTCATATTCTTCAATATGCGGATGACTTGCTTTTATATATTACGGGTAAGTCAATAGAAGCTTTAAGTAATCTCCTATCATCGTCACTTTTTAATTTAAAAAATTGGATGGATAATAATGGTCTTAGTATATCAGCTCCTAAAAGTTCTTTAGTTCTATTTTCTAGAATGCGCATTCCACCTATAATAACAATTTACTACGAAGATTATCTTATACCAGTCCACAATGAGGTAAAATTTTTGGGTGTCATACTAGGTTCTAAATTAACAGGAGTTCCTCACTGTAATTATGTAACTACAAAATGTGAACGACATTTAAATATATTAAGATGTGTCGCAGGGGTCTGGTGGGGGGCTCATCCATTGTCCTTGAGACTTTTATATAATGCCATTGTTAGAAGCATTCTTGATTATGGTACAGTTTTTCTAGAGCCATGTAGTGCTGTTGGTATGGCTAAACTAGATGGGATCCAGTCAAAAGCACTTCGAATAATTACTGGTGCTATGAAAACTAGCCCTCGAAATGCTCTGCAGGTAGAATGTCTTGATCCTCCCCTCAAACTCCGACGTCAATATCTTTGTGATAGATATTTATTCCGTGTATTCCAATTCTCTCAGCACCCTCTTTATGAAAAATTAAAGATTTTATCAGAGTTAATTGAAACAACTTCTTATTGGACTCACAAAGATCCCCCTTGTTTAGTTATTAGTTACCGAAAATTTATATCCATTAAAGCTCCTGTTCATAGATCTACATACCTTCCTATTTTTTGTACAAGTTTTGAATCACTTACTTTATCCCCTGTTATTCATTATGATTTAGATATCCCCAAAGATGACAAAAATGCTGATTTTCATTTTAAATTTATAATAAATAAAAATTGGGTTGATTGGCATTACTTATATAGCGACGCCTCCAAACATAATTTGACTAGCCATGTCGGTGTAGGAGTATACCACCACCAATACAATATAGTTCAAAAAGTTAAATTACCGCCTAAAACGTCTGTTTTTACTGGAGAGTGTTTCGGTATTTTTAAAGCGATAGAATATGCTATCCTTATGAAATTAAACAAAACAATTATTTTCTCAGATTCAAAAAGTGCCCTACAATCTTTAGAAAAAATTCCTTTTAAGAATAATACAATGTACCCTGTACTGTTTGCACGTTACTTCAAATAAAAAGGATACATATCGGCTCACTGCTCCACACACCGTACGCACGTCCTCCCGCTCCGTAGCTGTCAGTCCATTCCATAGACACCGATATCACGCCATAGATAAACCTTCATGCTACATCAGCGTACGGCATATAGGCATGAGACGACAGAATAAGTCTCGCATACACTACATCTCTTCCTTGTTTTAATAAAAAGAAATAAGTTTATATCATCTCCTCTCTTCCTTATTTTAATAAAATAAATAAGTTTATATCATCTCACTTCATTTATCTTTATTTTACGAATCTATACAATTTGTATTTTATCTTCTGTTTGATCGACAATTGCTAAACAAAATACTTCGTTTGGTATTCGTACAAACCATATTAACTTAATACTGATTGATGATTCATTCAAGCACTATGAACTCAAAACCAATTTGATGCTTCCTTCAAATACGTTTAAGTTCAAATTGCTTTGATATTTCCTTCAAATACTTTTTGCTTAAAACTGATTTAATTTTCCTTTAAATACTTTAACCTTAAAAACTGATTTAACGCTTCCTTCAGTTACTTAATCCTTAAAACAGATTAAATGCTTCCTTCAAATACTTTGCTTAAAATTGATTTAACGCTTCTTTCAAATACTTAAAACCTTAGATAGATTTAATGCTTCCTTCAAGTACTTCAACTTTAAAACTGATTTCATGCTTTCTTCAAATACTTTGACATAAAACTGATTAAATACTTCCTTCAAATACTTTGCTAAAATTAATGTAACACGTCCTTCAAATACTTAAACCTCAAACAGATTTAATGTTTCCTTCAAGTACTTTAACTTCAAAAGTGATTTAATGCTTTCTTCAAATACTTTAACTTAAAACTGATTTAATGTTCCTTCAAATACTTTAACCTTAAAAACTGATTCAACGCTTCCTTCAGTTACTTAATCCTTAAAACAGATTAATAGCTTCCTTCAAATACTTTGCTTAAAATTTATTTAACGCTTCTTTCAAATACTTAAAACCTTAGATAGATTTAATGCTTCCTTCAAGTACTTCAACTTTAAAACTGATTTCATGCTTTCTTCAAATACTTTGACATAAAACTGATTAAATACTTCCTTCAAATACTTTGCTAAAATTAATTTAACACTTTCTTCAAATACTTAAACCTCAAACAGATTTAATGTTTCCTTCAAGTACTTTAACTTCAAAAGTGATTAAATGCTTTCTTCCAATACTTTAACTTAAAACTGATCCTTCAAATACTTTGCCTAAAATTGATTTCACGCTTCCTTCGAATACTTAGACCCTCAAACCGATTTAATGCTTCCTTCAAGTACTTTGACTTAAACTGATCTAATGCTGTCTTCAACTACTTTAACCTTAAAACTAATTTAATGCTTTCTTCAAATACTTTAACTTAAAAACTGATTTAACGCGTCATTCAAAAACTTAAAACCTCAAACGGATTGAATGATCCCTTCAAGTACTTTAACTAAAAACTGATTTAACGCTTCCTTCAAATACTTAAACCTCATACATATTTAATGCTTCCTTCAAGAACTTTAACTTTAAAACTGATTTAATGCTTCCTTTGAGTACTTTTACTTTAAACTGATTTAACGCTTCCTTTAAATACTTAAACCTCATACAGATTTAATGCTTCCTTCAAGTACTTTAACTTCAAACAGATTTAATGCTTCCTTCAAGTACTTTAACTTTAAACTGATTTAACGCTTACTTCAAATACTTAAACCTCATACAGATTTAATGCTTCCTTCAAGTACTTTAACTTCAAACAGATTTAATACTTCCTTCAAGTACTTTAACTTTAAACTGATTTAACGCTTCCTTCAAATATTTAAACCTCATACAGATTTAATGCTTCCTTCAAGTATTTTAACTTCAAAGCTGATTTAATGCTTCCTTCAAGTACTTTAACTTCAAAACTGATTTAATGCTTCCTTCCAGTACTTTAACTTCAAAACTGATTTAACGATTCCTTCAAATACTACAAACTTTAAACAGATTGAATACTTTTAACCTTAAAACTGATTTAATATTTTCTTCAAATACTGTAAACTTAAAACGAATTTAATGCTTCCTTGAAATACTTTAAACTTAAAATGATTTAATGCTTCCTTCAAATACTTCAAACTTTAAACAGATCGAATACTTATAACCTTAAAACTGATTTAATACTTTCTTCAAATACTGTAAACTTAAAACGAATTTAATGCTCCCTAAAATACTTTAAACAGATTGAATACTTTTAACCTTAAAACTGATTTAATACTTTCTTCAAATACTGTAAACTTAAAACGAATTTAATGCTTCCTTGAAATACTTTAAACTTAAAATGATTTTATGCTTCCTTCAAATACTTCAAACTTTAAACAGATTGAATACTTTTAACCTTAAAACTGATTTAATACTTTATTCAACTACTGTAAACTTAAACGAATTTAATGCTTCCTTGAAATACTTGAAACTTAAAATGTTTAATGCTTCCTTCAAATACTTCAAACTTTAAACAGATTGAATACTTTTAACCTTAAAACTGATTTAATACTTTCTTCAAGTACTGTAAACTTAAAACGAATTTAATGCTTCCTTGAAATACTTTAAACTTAAAATGATTTTATGCTTCCTTCAAATACTCTTAACTAAAAACTAATGTAATTCTTCCATCGCTTCCCATATAATTATTTTTATCGTCATCATTTCTTCCTTCGCTTCCTATATTATCATCATTAATCGTCATCACAACCGTACCGTACCGTAGTGTAGTGTAACGACACTTACTTCAATCGTGCTTTTCCCCCTCATTTTTATTTATTCTTCATTTATCCATTTATCAATATTATCAGGTAATTGGTCTTGCTCTTAGTTTAGCCTTACTTTCATACAACAATGCCAGAATGGCCCTTGTGAGTCGCTTGATAATGGTAGATACTCAGTTCCGTAACTCTAACACTAAACACAGCATCCACACAACGCCACAGAACGTTTGCTAGTCATTGTTCTACTTGGCCCATTACATTTCATCAATTACCACAAAACCACCCGTAGACCAGTTCACCCCATGGTATTCCAATTCACGCACTCCGCCTCGACGAAGCGGGCCATTTGTGCCTATGCTTTGCAATTCAGAAACGCTTCTGATAACCATCGTGATTCGCGTAGAGTGTATGCCAAGCACTCTACCCCATTTATACTGAAGCCATAATATTCCCATTCAAAACTTCCATTACTTTTTCAGTCCACGACTTCTCCCTGCAGTAGTAGTAGTATCCGTATTGCCATGTTTCCAACCTAGGGACACATTTTAGTTTCTATTCTATTTATGGCCATAGCTTTACATAACACTTCGATTTACCTTCAATCACAAATTACGAAATATTTCAGATTCAAAGACACGCGCAGATCTAATGGGAACTGGTTTTCATCAGAGTAAAATACTGTAGTAGGGTTTTGTGTTTCGTTTTCGCTATAACTCTATTCTTCTTCCAGGCAATACCTATTCCAACAGCACTCAAACTCCATTTACAGCCTGAGTCCGTCAACAACATTGACTCAACACCTTCACCCCACCTAACTCCCAGGCTACCATATCATAGTTCCCACACCAACCACACACGCATCCATAGAGTTACTCATCCGAGCCCCTGTCACCTATATCCTTTCTAGCCCCTTTTTTTTTTTAATTTCTTGACGGGTTACCGCAATGTGTCCTCTTTCACATTTCACTTTTATAGGATTGGCCTGACCAGCAACCCACTTGCAAAATGTCCCACTAACGCAAACCAGACTTACATTTCTTAATATGGGCCCACTTCCAACTCCCACAGCGAACACATCCTTTCCCATTCGTGCGTGCGTCACTCGTTCCGACTCTCATCTTACCCGTGCATAGGTATGCAATACACCCTGTGTCAAAATCCTTCAATCCAGGACAGTGCATCCACTTCAGCCGACGCTCAAAGAGCACTTCATCGCCAATATTATACCATTCTCCCCCAATTCCTCAGAACAACATTTCCCAGCAATATCATCAAGGAGCCGGTCGTTCGCGTCCGAGAAACGCCATCCATTTGCTGGCCATCGCAAGCATATAATGAAACCTCACACCGGCCAATACCACGTCTTCCTCGTATTCGAACTTTTTTTTTTTTTTTTATATAACACGTCTGGTCACAAAACGGACATCATCCGTTCTATGACGCGCCTCCACACTTCAACGTCAAAATACCTTTCATGGTTTCACCCTTTTTCCTATCCAGTCCAATTGTATTGTTTGCAGATGAAAAAATACGTATAAATTTTTTTTTTCAAATCTATGCACTCATATATCACTTCTGCAAATGACATCCGAAATAGTAATTAATTATCAATTAAAACCAAAATTTTACATAAACGCTGTGTATCAAACCACCAATTATAATACACGACTACAAGTACGCTGGTCTACCCCTCGCTCCATTTGTTTACCCATAAACCAACCATCCGCACGACCCCCAGGGCGGACCGGCAGAAATCCAGTGTCAAGCTCACACCCTGCACCCTCCCTGCGCAACAAAGCTTAGACACAAACAATAAAATAAAAATCCATTCAACACATTTAAAACCCGAAAGTCACACATTAATGATAATATCAATATCAACTGAAGTGGGTAGTAGCAACTCCACTACTTCACCTGTAACTCAATAAATTCCTCACTCACAGCCAACCAAATACAGCTGCACTGCATCTCAAAACCCCTCTTTTCGTCAATTCATTAAACTAAACAAAGTTTCTGAAATATATTTCTGGAGAATCCTCCACATAATAATGAATTATTTGTGCCCCTACTCGACACACAATCAACCTCCTTGGTAGATCCGATTATTTTTTTTCTTCTTTTTTTTTCCATGGTCTCTCCGCGTTTAGAAACAACGCTTATTTTTTGTTACGTTGAATCTGACATTAATAAAATGACAAAAAAATAAGTGAAGAAGTGATGAAAAGTTAACAATTACAACCACCGACCTAATACATTTTACTTAATAAAACGCACGACACTCCTTATTTCAAATATCAACTTAATTACAACCGGCAAATTCGTTGATATAATTATTGCTTAACAAATATCCAACTCTCATTAATAACAGTTCTCCCACTCAAAACACATAAACAGTAGGTACTCACAGACTCGTCGCCAATTGTACTGTTTGCACGTTACTCTAGTGTATAAATGTTCCTTGACGTTACTTCAAATAAAAAGGATAGGTACATATCGGCTCACTGCTCCACACACAGACCAATAATGAACCAGACGACCAACTTCATACATTTGGTCTGTTTCGTTGCGACATGTCATTTTTGCCTGTCTTCTTCCAGCAATTTTCAGGATTGCCAGCTCTAAATAAGTAATTTCCATGTATGAGAATAATGAGATTTTTTTGAACACTGTGACGTAGCACATTACCCGTCTCTACCGCACTTACCAGTACTTAAATAGGGTACTCCCATGGGTCTCACCAACTCAAATTTGATTGGCTGTGATGACGTCATAAACTTGTAGTGATGTATTTAATAGTAATTTATACATATACCGGTTAATTCCGGTTATCGGGAAAATAGTGAAGTATATAACCGACGTTTATCGAAAAAAAGTACGGTTTCTAAACGGAAATCTTCTTAAGTTTAAAGATAATAAAAGTAAATTAAAACACCAATCAGCTCTGAAATAAAACGTTTATTGCTTTTATTCCTATAATACAATTGCTCTTAATAACACTTCCTAGTGACATCGTGATTTAAATAATTAAATTAAATTTATACAACAGCGATTCTCAAGAGTTTTTGGAAAACTTTATAATAAAGTACAACTGACTAATATAATACAGTAATTATACATACATCAACACTTAAAAAAGTAAATTATAAACATCAAAACATTTTCCAGTGTGCCGTTTGGAAATAATAATTACTTGCACTGATTTATTAGACCTACACCTACCTAGAATAAATGTACAGCTAGAACAATGAACAAATTTATAACAAAATTAGCTTTAAATGAATTAAGTTGTAAAACTATCTATGAAATATTTGAAACTATCCAAAATACTTTTACTATTGAAAAAATGATTTTTGGATAATTTATTATTAAATACGAGTATGTTTAGTTTACATAACAGTTAACGTCATAAAGAATAAATATTCCATTGTAATCAATAATTCATTCTCTTGAATTTAATTCTTTACTTCAGCTAATCTTTAATAAGTCCAATATGTGTAAATATTTTAAACATCACTTTAGTTTTTTAAAATAGAAGTTATCTTATCACTACTACTTGTTTATGTAAATAATCTTCACAAAAGCAATCAAAGATAATTAGCACAAATTATATATTACCTTACATCCATGTTAGTAATAATTGGCAAGTTAATTTTAACAAAATTGCAAAATATCCAACATATATCTTGATAATAAAAGTATCTGTTAATGTAAGGATGTTTGGTACTCTTTCATATGACAACTAATGAATGGATTTTGAAAATAGTTGATAGCTAGACAGATTAGCTACTAAAATAACATATTGGATATAAATAAACAACAAAGTCGCAGGTATTATAAGAATCCCATTGGGATTTTCATCAACTATCATTAAATATTAAAGTAGTAAGTTAATTTATAGATTTTTCAATCTGGAACTCTCCAAGTTATTGTTTTATGTAGATTTTGAGCCATTGAACACTTATGCTCTTTCCCCAATTACTGAAACATAAAAATAAAAAATTTATGAAATTAAAAATATTGTAAAGCTGAAGAGTTTGTTTGTTTGAACACCCTAATCTCAGGAGCTACTGGTGTGTATAGGAAAATTATTTATGTGTTAGATAGTCTATTTATGGAGAAAGGCTTTAAGCTATCTAATATCACGCTGCAACTTGTAGGAGCGAAAAATAAGAGTAAACTGTAAAAAAAGGGATACAAGCCCCCGGCTTCGCATGGGTAGTTTTCTAATATCTCTATGTAAAAGTGTAACTTCCCAACAATGAATATATATATAAAGTCTGACATTATTTCGATGGCACATGTGAAAGGACAAGTAAAAATCTACCAACGTAGTTGGTAAAATTGTTTTTGCAACACCTATCTTAAATGAAACTGTGATGTTTGTTTTGTCCAAATTACTCAAAACGAAATGTTAAATAAATACAATACATTACCTTATTTCCCTTCTTGATGGAATGGTATTTTATTTATTCTTCAAGTTGTACAAATCTCCAATAGCTGTTCCTCTAAAATTTTATTTCAATTTATTTTAATGCCAGTGCCAGCTTCTTCAACCCAAGATTTGCAAGTTTTATGCTGAAAATGTATTAAGAAAAATTACTATTGATTCTTCTATGTGAACATTCCTTCATGGAAATAACATCGTCTTTAAAAACAGTTACAAGTCAAAACAGTATCTCAAGTAAAGAAGATGGTAGAAACTCTGCATCAAGAACATTGAATACGTCTATAACGTAGTATTGAGTGTGTTTTAATATTGTAAAATTAAATCATGTCTTGTTTAAAAGTTGGTTAGGTTAGGTTAATTCCCAGTAAAAAAAATCAAGTTATAACATAGATTTTTAGAAAAACTTATATCACAGGGCACATACACTTAATATCTCATAAATTATATTATACTTTCAATGGAATACTTACGATTTTCAACAAAAAAGAGGTTGTTTGTTATCTTCATAGGTTATCTTCACTATTACTGGATTTCACTTTCACATTTTACTATGTTACGGTTAGAAAGTTGTCATCATTATATATTGAGGTCAATTACAATTGGGAATTCATGTAAAATTCAACTGTCTATCTAAATTAATAACCAAATTTAGAATATTTACAAATTTGCTCCGCCATGTTTGGAAAATTTATCAATGTAATTAAATCAAATGTCAATCTTGCAGTTATGAATGAATGAACAGTGAACAAGGGAGAAGGCAGATATAGAAAGAGATAGGGTAGTGCTACTCTTATGTATTTTTCGCTAGTGTGGATGAAATAACAGCGCGACAGAAAATTTTCGCCTGTTGGTAGTGCGTGGCTCCACACACCGTACGCACGTCCTCCCGCTCCGTAGCTGTCAGTCCATTCCATAGACACCGATATCACGCCATAGATAAACCTTCATGCTACATCAGCGTACGGCATATAGGCATGAGACGACAGAATAAGTCTCGCATACACTACATACCCTATTATTATTCAATGTAGGAAATTACTTTATGAATGTGAGCTTAAAAAACAATGTATAAATTTTGCTTGGATCCCAAGTCATAACTATATTTATGGCAATGAAAAAGCTGATAGGCTGGCCAACGATGCGGTGGATAGTGGTGATCTTTTTCCATATACTAACTATTGTCATGATTTAATGGCCCTCCCAAAATCTCATCTCAAAAATTCTTGGGAGGAGATGTGGGAATCCAGTAGCCAAACTAAAGGTAGATTTTTTAAATACATTCAACCCTCTATTCCATCAAAACCCTGGTTTGCTAAAATATATTTGTCTAAATCTGTAACTTCCATTATAATTAGAATGAGGCTTGGTCACGTATGTACTCCTGCCCACCTGGCTAGAATGCACATGGTGACCAGCGACTTATGCGAATGTGGTATCGACGTGGGAGACCTCAACCATATTTTCTTTGCGTGCTCCTTATATGACCGTTCTGATTTCTTGTTTCATCTCCTTTCCCTAAAAATTCCTCTTCCTACATGTATTAGTACTCTATTACATTCTAATGATATAAATATTTATAGAATTCTATGTATGTATATTTCATATAATAATATTAAAATATAAATTACCTACCTGATCCTTTTCCCAAAATTCCGTATAATTCGTATTTAAGTTACCGTTTCCTTACCTTTGTCGCAAAATGTATATCATAAACCTTGTCCGTGGCTAAAGCATAGATAGTGCAGAGCCAAAAACATCAAAAAAAAAAAAAAAAAAGGGCCTGCCCTCGGTCCGGCCTCAGACCAATATATTTATTTTTTCATTGGGTCCGGCAATGGACTTAATATAATAAACTAAGTCCATGGGTCCGGCTGATATTCAGACCTGGGGGTATCTACTCCCAAAAACAAAAACAAACAATCGAACGGTTTCGTTTTTGGAGATTAATCAAAATCGATTTTTTATGATTTTTATAGTACCTTACGCCACACTAGCGAACTTTAAATAATTTTAAAGGAAATGTAAACGTGGTTTGTGATTTGTATAAATAACTAGCGGTCCCGGCGAACTTCGTTTCGCCTCAGAGGATTTTCCCGCTTTTCTTTGCTATAAACCTCAAGGAGCCCGAGACCTTTCCAACGAATGCAAAACCGTGGAAATCGGTTCGTGCGTTCTGGAGTTATAGCGTCAGGAAGAAAAACCCGACTTATTTTTATATAGTACATATTTAGATTTTTGAAATCGCTTATTCAATATTTATTTAAATAGCATTCGAAGTGAATTAGTTACGATTATGAAAAATAAAAATTGCCATCCGTCAAATGCGCCATATTTCGTTTTTGGGAGTAGACCTCCTGGTCCAGCTGCAACTTCAAATCAGTTGGAAGATAATATTAAAGTAAGCTTTCACCCTGTTGAGCTGTTGACCGTAGTATGTATGTACGGTCAACAGCACGTCAAGTCAGCAGCAAGTCAAACTCTAAAATGTACACTTTTGTGTGTAGTCCGATATGCGTTTGTCTGTACTACATATCTAAAGGGGAACAGTACCGTAGCAGCCACCGAGCGCGGCCACTCTTCAAACTCAAAGATCAGGTGTTTTACGATAATATTTTCAATAAACTTATTTGCCTACTCAAAATGACCATTCACTAGTTATTTATAAAGTTATCAAATAATTTTATGTCCAGCTATGCGTAAGTCATTAATTGGAATCGGGACAAGCGCACCACAATGGTATATTTTAGCCCTTTTAAACGTTTAGACTGCATATGCTATTTTTTATGACCGCATGGTCAAACCGATTACCAAAATGCATCACTGTAAATTTTTGCTACCTATTTTTTTTTTTTTTGACGGGGGGAATGCGTTGATGCACCGTACCGTCACCCCGAGGGAGGGTGACGGCGTGTGTGGGACTCCCTGCCCTGAAAAGGGCAGGACTACCCACTAAACCCCCCGGTTGGACCCTCATCGCCAAAATGGCGGCGCTGTGGGAAATCGGCTCAGCCTTTGCTTCCACAGCGCCGCCGGCGGAAAAGCCGCTTAAGCGGCTCCGTCTGCTCCCCCCACGGTGTTCGGGGGGAGATTGGGGATGGCCGGTCCAACGGGACCATCC
Organism: Glyphodes pyloalis; assembly: GCA_037074685.1. Classification (NCBI taxonomy): domain Eukaryota; kingdom Metazoa; phylum Arthropoda; class Insecta; order Lepidoptera; family Crambidae; genus Glyphodes; species Glyphodes pyloalis. Next base: position 1,613,395 of record JAYKKO010000015.1, on the reverse strand, counting down.
CCACCTCGCTGTGGAGACCGGTGCAATGCCGGCTGAGGTGCAAATTTTTGCTACCTATGTGGTAAGTGTGGGGTCCAAAACAACCATCCAAAACAGAAGTGCGATAAGAGTGTGAATTTTAAAATTATAATTTATTTAAATTAATAATTGTTTGCTTCGTAAAAAGTCGTCGTTGCAACTTTTGAATAATAAAGATCAAGAATCGAACTCCCAAATCTTTAAATACCCGCTGCTGCTGCTAGGGACTATTGAAATATTTGTTATTAAAAAAAAGCATATGTACCGAAGACGGTATTAAAAATATTTACGTATTGTTACACATTTTAGGGCACAGGGGCTGCACATTTACATAAAAATCAACGTCTCCATAAGTCGCTTGTGCATTAACGTGGGCTAAGTGTACAGCGACCTTAAAGAAATAGAAGTTTTTTTTTCTGTGTGGACACTAGAAAAAACTCAATCTAGTGTGTACATATTATTAGGTATTTTTCATCTATTTTCGTTCTTTACGTCAAAAAGGTGTAGTGATTTCTATTTGTGATTTTGTTCAAAGATTTATCTGTTATTTGGATCTATGTGATAGCTAAAGGTAGGTTTATTTCTAAGGTATTATATTATCAAATGAAATTTGCTGTCTTTGGATTAATTACATAGTATTTTTTACTTTGTCTTGTTTAGGAATATGACTCCATTTTGTCGCGCCGGCTGATCACCGAATTAATATTTTTGTCTTTTTTGGGTTGGGCTACTTGCTTTTTAAAGTAATGAAACCAAACATATTTAATGTAAGTCTTTAATTCGAAGAACTGTGCATTAAGCTTACAAAATTACATAAGTACCTATCGGTCAGTTCTCAAACAACCGAGCCCGACAAGGACCTGGAACGTACCTTGATAAATGGAATGTCAGACCGAATATTTATGAGTACCTAACAAAAGATCTTATTTGAATTCTTCTTATCTTTTATCAGCTCGTTTAGAGAAGTACATTTCTGATCAACATATTTTTCTTTAGTCTATGATGTTCGTTTCATAAATAAAATAGTAACTAACAGGGATAATACAGTAATAATTTATAACATACGAGTAGTATTCTAAATTATACTCAACATTGCAGATTCATTTATCAGTTTAAACATCAAAACAAGCCCTATGACTAATGGAAATACTTTTTCAGAGGGGGCAATGAATAATAACACAATTAAATAATGACAATATCAATGAAAGAACAAGACCAAATGCCCGGGGAGGTATGTCCGGAGGAGAGCAAAATGGAGTTGAAGTATGCATTTAAATATCAAATATGGTTATTGAATCAAACACACCCATACTTAAAACCTAGATGTCACTGTTACTTTGAAGGCTGCAGCAATATTTGAACCCCAAAAGACATAATATAATTATTCTGGTGTTGCTATTACATTGCATGGGAAACGAAGGGTTGGCAGTGTACTATACATTTGAGGATAAGGAAGAACTTAAATTTGAAAATATTAGACTAATTGAAATATCATTGCGGTCCACTAAGTCATTGAATTTACAATAGATATCTAATTCTGGCTAGGAAACAAAAATTTGATGACACTTATGATGAATTCATTACAGCCATGAAGAAATGTTATTATAATTCAGGAATATTTAAGGTAATAAATACTAGATAGAAATATTAGGACTTATAATCTTCCAGGGGACACCATGCACTACAGCAACAACTACTGGAGGAGCAGCCACGCCTAGTGCTCCTGAGAATATGGATCTTGACCAGTCCATAGAAATCCCTGCTAGCAAAGCTACAGTACTCAGGGGACATGAGTCTGAGGTGTTTATTTGTGCTTGGAACCCCAGCACTGATTTGTTGGCCAGTGGTTCTAGTGACAGTACAGCTAGGTAAGTAATTTGTTCTTATCATACAATACCCTGTTGTACATATCCTCATTTTTTTTATTAATAGTGACTAGACATCCTTAGTATTGTCAATTTCTGTTAATATTGTGTGCCAATTTACACAATTCTACTGTACAACATAGGTGTATGGTATATCATAGCTTTTCATGATTTGGTGAGATCAGAGTTCTAGTTAATGCTTGTTTCATATGACAATTGGGTCTGAAATAAGTTGTATATGTCACCGTAAGATTATAATCTATCTCGCGAGATTGTTAACTGTCGACAGATTGTGAACCGTAACATTATGATTACAATTTAACACATTATTTTTGGTATATTGTAATCTATCGATGGGAATCGGTCAAATTGTGAACTGTCGTGGAACGAAATGCATCTCGCGCGCTGATTGGTTGAGAGTTATGTGCCCCCCGCCGCCCCGGCATTCGCCATATTTGTTTGTTATTTCGTTTGTTGTTTTAATACTATTAAGGACTAAATCTTTTTTTTAATAAGAGTTTCTTAAAATTTTCTAATTTTAATTTGTGTTAAAATACTAAATAATTGTTTCATTTTATTGAAATTTTCAATTAAAATTTTTAGTGTTTGAAGAATAAATATTTCGGTATAATTATTTCTTAACGTATGTCAGGATTATTGATTACCTACTTAATAGTAAATAAATACTTTAAGATTTTTTAAAAAGCATTTATTTTATTTAAACAACATCTCTATTTCTTTAAATATAAGAAATGATTTGAATTGAATTTTATTCCTAAGTTTACGTAGACATAGAAAGCCTGGTCGTGATTGGTCGCTCATACAATAAACCAACCAATCAGGAAGAGCTTTCGGACAGTTGACAGTTTGACGCGGGACAGATTACAATTTAACGGTTACTATTTTCACTTCGATAGATTACAATAAAGCGAAAAATAATGCGTTAAATTGCAATCCTAAGTTACGGTTCACAATCTGTTGACAGTTTACAATCTCACGAGATAGATTGTAATCTAACGATTTTTACAATCTTACGGTGACATAAATATGAATGTCATTAGACATTCAATTGGTACAATGTTTACCTTTTAATGAAAAAAGTAAATCTTCATTGAAATAGTGTTTTATGTAAAATGTTTCTAGGGTGCTAAAATATGATCAATTTAATATCTATTTTCAGAATTTGGGATATGTCTGATAATCCAGCTACTACACCTAACCAGCTAGTTTTACGTCACTGCATACAGAAGGGAGGAGCAGAAGTGCCTAGCAATAAAGATGTTACATCATTGGACTGGAATGTAAATTACACTATTCGCATGTCTATCATTATTTTGTATGTATTTTGAAATATTAATCATAAATATTATTTTTTCTAGTGTGATGGCAATCTTTTAGCCACTGGATCATATGATGGTTATGCATGCATTTGGACCACTGATGGAACTTTAGCATCAACACTGGGGCAACATAAGGGTCTCATATTTGCTCTCAAATGGAACAAACGAGGAAATTACATTTTAAGTGCAGGAGTAAGTTAATTTCCTCTAAAAACATTCCAGAAAGAAAGATGTTAAAAAATTATTACACATAGGTGTTTCTTGAATTTCCAGGTTGACAAAACAACAATTATTTGGGATGCTGCAACAGGACAATGCACTCAGCAATTCTCTTTCCACTTGGCCCCAGCCCTTGATGTAGACTGGCAGAACAATAATTCATTTGCATCCTGTTCTACTGATCAGTGCATACATGTATGCAAGCTTAATGCCGACAAACCAATCAAGAGCTTCCAGGGACATACAGTATGTATTAATTAATTATTAATTGTGATGATACCTATTTCTACATACATAATTACTCACAATTACAACAAACACATATTTGTTGTAATTGGCTACTTGACAGTGTTAACAATAAAATATGAAAAGTGTTAGATACGTTAGCTTATTAGTTAAGTAACAATTTAACATTTTTATTTTTTAATTAAAAGCATAGTTAGTATTTTATTTTTGCAAAATAAATTTTAATTTTTTTATCTGTGGAACAAAAGAACCGAAACGGAAACCACCATTGCAATTCGGAAATGACAGCTGTCGGTGAAAATTATTTATTTTAATGTGGCGAAACAATGCATATTTTACCGATTAAATTGAATTATTGTGTCTCTAATTGTATTAAGAATTTATTGAAACATTTTCCGTTTATCTAAATTAAGTCGTTCCTATGCGTATCGGTTCGTTGTCTAGGATGTTGACGTCATAATTGCAACAGTGACGAGACTTGGCGTTTTCGCGCGCTTTTTAAATGTGTTACACAAAATCTTATTTTTTTCTGGTTATGTATTTACATTTTTTCCAGATAAATCGAATTGCTTGGGATATAAAATGAACGGGCGCACATTTTACATTACTTTTTCAAAAACTGTCAAGTAGCCAATTGTAATTAATATAACAAACCATGAAGTTTGACGACCTCCGTAGCCGAGAGGCGAGCGTGCCGGACTTTGGCGTCGCGCGGTCTCTAAGGTTCCGGGTTCAATCCCCGGTCGGGTCAATATGGGAAACGAACTTTTCTGTATTGTCTCGGGTCTAGGTGTTGTGGTACCGTCGTTGTTTCTGATTTCTGTAACACAAGTGCTTTAGCTACTTACCACAGAATCAGAGCAATGTATGTGATGTTGTTCAATATTTATTTCTTTATCTTTTAAACAAATAAAATATTATATATTTTTTTTCTTTTTTAACTTTAAATATAGGTACCATGCATTTCCATGTAATGTCCTCCAAAAAATTATTTAAAATGTAACTATGATTTTCAGAATGAAGTCAATGCTATTAAATGGGATCCTCAAGGACAGTTACTTGCATCATGTTCAGATGATATGACTCTTAAAATCTGGTCTATGAAACAAGATACATGTGTCCGTGACCTGCAAGCACATTCGAAGGAGATCTATACTATAAAGTGGTCCCCAACAGGGCCAGGCACACAGAATCCTAATATGAATTTGATATTGGCCAGTGCATCATTTGATTCAACTGTGCGCCTCTGGGATGTGGAAAGAGGAGCTTGTATTCATACACTGACCAAACATACCGAACCTGTTTACAGTGTCGCCTTCTCACCAGATGGTAAATTCCTCGCCAGCGGTTCATTTGATAAGTGCGTCCACATATGGTCAACACAGACTGGTGGATTAGTACACTCCTACAAGGGCACTGGTGGAATTTTTGAAGTTTGTTGGAATTCCCGCGGCACTAAAGTCGGCGCTAGTGCTAGTGACGGCAGTGTGTTTGTTTTGGACTTGCGCAAATTGTAGTAATTAAGTGATTAGTGTTTTAACAACACTTTTTGTTAAAACACTAATTACCTATGGACATGACTATCAAAAAACTTAATCTATGGACACAGTTTCAATTTCATTTTGTGACATTAAGAGTGACTTTTTTAATTGTTTGTTTATTGTGGATATGTAGTGTTGATGAATATTAAATATAAAATATAAAGTTAAAAAACATAAATATTAACTATATAATTAAGTCTTCATCTATTTATGTTTTCGCTGTAGTAACATTGTAGTTAGTTGTTAAATTGTTTTCATTTATGACTAAATAACTGGCTTCATTGTAAATCATTATCGCAAGTTCTTGTTAACTCTTGCTTGAACTATTTAGCATGTGTATTATGAGAATAATATAGACAAAAAGAAGTCTGTTGTTTGGTACATTCCCAAAAAATATGCCTCTTAATAAGTAAATTCCTATAGTGTATATATTAGATGTTCTAATATGTGTCTAGAATAAAAATGCATGGTTGAAATAAGCATATTCTGCATAGTGAAACATGCTTAGAAAATAAGATATAAAAATTAGCTGACAATACATTATCATATCTAATCAGTAAAAAATATGTAGTATAAATACGCAATACAAATGACTACAACATTTTATTCTACTACCTAAAATACAGAGGCAAACGAAACCAATTGAATTCTATTTATTTTTAATTTCAGATGCCTTATGGTATGGTGTATCATACATAATGTAACATTAATTATCTACCTGTTTTATTATTAAGGCCAGAGATATTATTATGTTAACTGAGTAGTAGTACACAATTAGGTTAATATAGATAGACCTCATAACTGTGTATGTGTTATTATCTGAGCACAGAATTAGGTACAGTTATTTTTTTACTTTAACTGAATTCATTCAGTGAACAGATAAAATGGATATCCCCCAACTCCCGAGATTAATTTAATAAAGCAGAAGAGAGAAATCCAATGGCTTTTTATATAAAAAAGTTGGTTACTTTTACAAACTTAACCCAATGCATGCAAAACATTTCTGAACTTATTTAAACAACATTGGATGTAAAAAATAGCAAAATTTCGTGACCGTCAGAACCGCGAAACCATGTACGAAACTTGTATCTTGATAGCTTAAGAAGTTAGTACTACATCAGTACTAATTGGTACCTACTCTTAAATAATTGGTACCTACGTGTTATTTGAATTTATTGCATTTTGAAAGTGGTCAGACATCCTGACGTCAGGATGGCTGACCACTTGCAGTTTACCAAGTGGCAAACGCTTTATGGAAAATATAAAATTGACAAGACTTAATACCTAGTTAGTACCTCAACATATATTATTTATGGCTTTGTAGTGTCAACCATTTCAGAGTTGTAAGCATTTCCAATTTTAAGAATAACAAGCGCCTGTTACTTTGTTCTTAGCAATAATTTATATACTAATGGGTATTAGCTTTCAATTAGACGGGCTCCCTGCTCCCCCCATTTTTTTGGAGGGGTAGGGTTCCTGGTTTTTCCGCCAGGGCCAAGAGGAGACAACCTCTTTAAAAAATATAAAAAGTTTAGGTGCCCGGGGCAGATCGTGGTGTAAGTCTAGGACTGTCAACCCATGATTCTACCCCACTAAGGGCGATGAGGAAGGTATAACAATAATAACTAAAACGACTCAGGCAATAAAAGGACACGATACTTAAACTCCCGCAATGGATTTGTCTAAAATACTATTAAATTATTTTCATCTACCTACATTACATTTTCATTTTCTATTATAAAGCGCCTCCTGATCTACATTGAGCAAATTCATTTGGCTAGTTATTGCTAAGAACAAAGTAACAGGCGCTTGTTATTCTTAAAATTGGAAATGCTTACAACTCTGAAATGGTTGACACTACAAAGCCATAAATAATATATGTTGAGGTACTAACTAGGTATTAAGTCTTGTCAATTTTAAAGTTTCCATAAAGCGTTTGCCACTTGGTAAACTGCAAGTGGTCAGCCATCCTGACGTCAGGATGGCTGACCACTTTCAAAATGCAATAAATTTAAATAACACGTAGGTACGAATTATTTAAGAGTAGGTACCAATTAGTACTGATGTAGTACTAACTTATTAAGATACAAATTTCGTACATGGTTTCGCGGTTCTGACGGTCACAAAATTTCAATGTGCACATGCACATTATTGATTTTGCTACATTTGTAGTTAGCATAACACATCAAGTGTGTGAATGAATCAAAGGAAAACAATAGCTACTCAGAAATCCAAGGCCCCCTGCATAATGACATGCAATATAAACATAGCTGGGCACCGTTTAACTTCGTTAATCGTTAATCCGTTACTAAAAAAGTTAGCTTCGTTAATCGCTAAAGCGTTACATTTCTGAAGAATTAACGCAAGTTATCGTTAATCCGTTAAAATGGATTATCCAAATGAATGGATGAATGGTTATCGATTCTCACCAGGACCTGGAATCCAATTTCATGTCTTTGATTATCCGAGTCCATGGGTTTTGATTACTGCACTGCACAGTACATTTTTTCAATTTACCTAATACTAGCTGTTACACTACGTCACTACGTTGCGTGGGCCTCTGGGTTTTTCCATAAATATATATCTATTTTCATGGTCGCTGTTACCCCTCCCCATCTCCCCTAATATTCAAAACCAAAGTAGTCCATATTTAATCCAAGTTTTGAGATATGTTTTAAATTTTGAGTTTTGTGCCAAATTTCATGTCTATTTTAAAAAGTAATTTTCCCATATTAACTTTCAAGGGCGGGATTACCCTCTTTCCCCCTCATTTTCAAAACAAAAAGTAGCCTATATCCGTTTTAGAGGTTCAACGTATACCCATACCAAACTTCGTCAAAATCTGTTCAGTGGTTTAGGCGTGAAAGCCGGACAGACAAACATACAGACAGAGTTACTTTCTAATTTATAATATTAGTATAGATTTTAATTTGGTAAGCATAGTGGTTTTTAATTAAAGGATTTATTGTATATCTCATAAACATTCTGCATTAATAAAATAAAACTTTGAAAATGCATTACTTCCTATTACATCACTTTTTCTTTTTATATATATATTGCACTTCCAGATTTACCTCATCCTCCCTAATGTTAAGTGGTAATGAGGTCCTAGCTTAAGGGTGACAATTACAGCGTAATCAATCTGTTACTGGACTTGACCCCTGATACTAATGTAGCACCCCCCAGCAGCTTTTGAAACCTTACTCACACGCAGGAACTCAGTAACAGAGAAGTGATTGTTATTTGGCTGCGGTCTACTGTAAGTTGAAGGTATTTCGTCAGTCGGGCTGCTCCAGTTCGAGCGATAAATCGCTATGCCCTACCTCTCTTAAACTCTCTTAACCTACTTTAAATGTTATTACATAAATCTACAATAAATTAGAACATTTTATGGTTCTATCTTTTATGGTTTAGGCAGCGTACGCCAAATAAGTAACTTTTCTGGTTGATTTTTAACACCTTGTTACCGAAAAACCCAAATATTTTAGGGAACTGTTATATCGGAAAATGCACGGCCAGCTATTAAAAATAAATAGCTGACCTATCATCCCCATTTCCTATTGCATTGACGTCAATGCAATAGGAAACGCGTATTGTTTTAATTTAATGTATCATTAGTCTGGATCGGAACTTCGTCCCGCGAACGCGTTTTTTAAGTATATATATTTTTAACAATTCTTTTCAATAAATAGTGTTTAGGTAAATTAAATAGTTTTTTTTAAAAACCTAATCCTGACCCAGCCCGTAACAGTGGTGTCAGAAGTGGGATTCCAGCATCATAATCGTGGTCGTTTAAATCGTTCTGCTGGAATTCCATCGCGTCGCGCAAATCTGATAAAATAATAAAAAGTGATCCAATTCCGGTGTGCAAGCTGCACGTCGACAAGTTCTTCTATCCCTGCCGCCCAGTGAGTGTTGGGCCGCCCATCGCCGCCGCCGTGAGAGCGACGAGCCGAAGATTCCTGAGTTCCTGAAGGGCAAGTACGATAGCCCTACCGCTGCCATCCTTGTGTCATCGTGCTGCTCCTACTGAGCTGCTCCCGCCGCACCTGCCGTGCCGCTCTTGCCAAGTCGCCCCTGCTGTTCCTGGTGAACAGCTCCTGCCGCTACGCCGCCCGTGCTGCTGCGCTGCTCCTGTCTCCGCTCGTCTGGCATCTGCAAATCCTCGGCCCCTGAAATGAAAGTCCTCTTGTTCGCGTTCTCGCTGATCCTGTAAGTAAAACATTATTATTAACTGTTATCACTATTCGCTTAAATCTAAACGGTCACATTCGATATATCATTGGTACTTACCTTATTTTAATAAATTAGTAACTTACGTTTTCAATATCACTTTTTAAATTTTGCAAGTTTTCATTACTCCAAGTAGTAAAAATGACTGATGCTAAATCTGAGTGTAAAAAATCAGTCGAACAGAAATCGACATCCTCCCAGATGATTGTTGGAGAAACTCTCATACTAGAACCTTTTCCAATACAAGTGTTATGTAATTTTATCAGCTCTTATAATGGTAAGCGTGAAACACTCACTGCCTTCCTAACTAATTGCCAAAATGCATTAGACCTTGCAGCCCCAATGCAAAGAGTATTACTTTTTAAATTTATCCTTTCAAAACTTGAGGGCAAGGCGCAAATAGCCTGTTCCAACAAAATTTTTAATGATTTCGATTCCCTTAAATCCTTCCTGAAACAAAATTTTGGAGAAAGGAAACACTATAGTCATTTGCTTTTAGATTTGCAGGGTTGTAAACAGCAACCAAATGAAACAGTTGCAGAGTTCACACTCCGCGTAGAAACTTGCTTAACTGACCTTCAGTCAGAAATTCATAATTCTGAAACATTGAAAAAGGACTTATCTGGCCGCATTGCAATGACGGAAGATTTAGCATTGCACACTTTCAGCTTGGGATTGCATCCTCGTTTAGGGAATAATGTTCGCTGTCGCAATCCTAAGTCGCTTAACAATGCCATCAACATAGCGTTAGAAGAGGAAAAGATTCAGAATCTTTTGTTTAAGTCGATAACTAAGCCTAAATGCAAAACTTGTGGAAAGACAGGGCACTCTGAACCTGAATGTTTATATAGACCGAAACGCATTCAGCCTCGTGAATCTCATGAGATTAATAAATGGTCTCAACCCACAACATCACGGCAAAATCAAGATTTTAATCATCAATCAAACCAGTCTTTCTGCAGGTATTGCAAAAGTAAAGGACACGATATCTCCCAATGCCGTAAGCGTAAATATAACAATGAACGGTATCATACTTCAAACAATATTCCTAATCATCATATTTCATATACGCCACCTTCATCGGCGCCGCCGTCACCGACACCTGAACATAAATCGTGTGAAAACGAAGGCGAATTTGATTGTCAGCATTTAAACTAGCAAATCGGAGTGCGATAACGTGCCGTCGTTTTCCGATAGTTAAAGGCACTTTAGACTCTTTACCAGTTTATAAAAATTATAATGATCATAAAACTCTTCGACACGCTCATACTAGAGCCCCTGTATCGTCGAATCATGTAATCAAAAAACTTCAATCGACCCCTACGGGATCTGATAAGTCATTGAAGTCTATTAAAGCTCAATCGACCCCTACGGGATCTGATAAGTCATTGAGGTCTATTAAAGCTCAATCGACCCCTACGGGATCTGATAAGTCATTGAGGTCTATTAAAGCTCAATCGACCCCTACGGGATCTGATATGTCATTGAGGTCTATTAAAGCTCAATCGACCCCTACGGGATCTGATAAGTCATTGAGGTCTATTAAAGCTCAATCGACCCCTACGGGTTTTGATAAGTCATTGAGGTCTACTAAAATTCAAACTCAATCGACCCCTACGGGATCTAATAAGTCATTGAGGTCTATTAAAGTTCAAACTCAATCGACCCCTACGGGATCTAATAAATCATTGAGTCCTTATGAAAAATCATTTCAGCCTGTCACTAAAGCTCTTAATTCATTCAGTCCTAAAATTATAACAGGTCCTGATGATCCTATACCTATACACGAAATTAATTCGTCATATAATAAGATATCGTTGCTTCACATTTATTTGAAAACTAACTATGCTAAAATTCCCCTTTGTTTTCTCATAGATACGGGATCAAGTGTTAGCATCTTAAAACTTAAAAACTTTGATACGAGACCAACGCTCAAACGAGACAAAATTAAACTCAAAGGTCTCAGTAGTAATGACTCATTTTGCGAAACCCTAGGGTCTTTAGACCTCCAATTTCAATGTGAACCTAATAACTTGGCCAAGGCTATTACATTTACTTACAAATTCCATGTTATCGATGATGACGTCAATCTGAAATATGACGGCATCCTAGGCAATGATCTTTTAAAAGAATTAGACTCTAATATTCAATACTCTCAAAATATACTAATAATCCAAGGACATGCTTTTCAAATACATTTTAATCAGCCTTCCTATGTTATACCTCCAAGATCGGAAGCCATTATCGAGTGTCCACTTTCAAATTCACCATCAGAAATCTTTAATCTCTCTGAAGGTCTCATTCTAGATCATCATATCTCGGAAGGTGTTATTCTCGCTAACTGTATCGTCAAAATCAAACCAAATAATCGTGTTAATGTTTCAGTACTTAACACTACAGATTCTGAAGTCTTAATCAAGGATTATCGAGTTCATTTATTGCCTTTTAATAATCAGTCATCCACCCCTTTTGAGCACTCTTTTAATATTCAGCAACAATTTACATCATCAGATAGATCTCGTAAAGTTCTCAACCTCATAAGAACGTCCCATCTCAATGACGAAGAGCGAAATGCTCTCTATGATTGCTGTTCCAAGTTCACAGACATTTTCCATTTAGAAGGAGAACCTCTATCATCAACTAATGCAATTGAACATTCAATTAACACCAGAGACGCTGCCCCTATTCATGTCAAATCTTATAGATTTCCAGAGTGCCATAAAGATGAGGTTGAAAAACAAATAAAACAAATGTTAAACCAAAAAATCATTCGACCTTCAATTTCACCCTGGAGCGCACCAGTGTGGGTTGTACCGAAAAAATCGGACGCCTCAGGTAAACAAAAGTGGAGAATAGTAATTGATTACCGCAAATTAAACGACGCTACAGTTACCGAAATATATCCTCTCCCGCTGATAACTGATATCCTAGACCAACTGGGTCACTCTAAATACTTTACCACCCTTGATTTAGCATCAGGATTTCATCAACTCAATCTCAAGGTCACTGACGCACCAAAAACTGGCTTCACCGTAATTACTAATGGTGATGCGTCCGGACACTACGAATTCACACGAATGCCCTTTGGACTTAAGAATGCACCCGCCACCTTCCAAAAGCTTATGAATACAGTTCTATCTGGTCTTCAAGGACTCCATTGCTGTATTTACTTGGACGATTGCGTCTGCTTTAGTTTTGACCTTAATTCACACATGCAAAAGTTAAACCTTATCTTCGAGCGATTTCGCAAATTTAATCTCAAATTACAACCAGATAAGTGTGAATTCCTAAGGCGCGAAGTCGCCTATCTCGGGCACATTATAACAGACAAGGGTGTGTCTCCCAATCCAGAGAAAATTGAAGCCGTCACTCGATTCCCTACTCCTAAAAATCCCAAAGATATTAAATCTTTTCTCGGCTTAGTGGGCTATTACAGACGTTTTATAGAAAACTTTTCAAAAATAACAAAACCCTTAACTTCTCTTCTCAAAAAGGATGCTGCATTTCTATGGTCTGACGACCAAGAACAATCTTTCAATATCCTAAAAAAAATACTTACCTCAGCTCCTCTTCTCCAGTACCCCGATTTCAGCCAACCTTTCATTTTAACTACTGACGCGTCAAACTATGCAGTAGGCGCCGTGCTGTCTCAAGGCGAAATCGGTACAGATAAGCCCATAGCGTATGCATCGCGCACTTTGAATAAGGCAGAAGGCAATTACTCTACGATTGAGAAAGAACTCTTAGCCATCCTATTTGCAGTCAAGACCTTCCGACCTTATATTTATGGTCGCAAATTCAAAATAGTTACTGACCATCGCCCTTTAGTATGGCTCTTCAATGTAAAAGATCCAGGATCGAGATTAATTAGATGGCGTCTCAAACTCGAGGAATATGACTATGAAATAGTATATAAACAGGGTAAACTTAATTCTAACGCCGACGCATTATCTCGATTCCCGATTAATACGTTAACTGATAATCTTAATAATCCAAACACAGAGTCAATGATTAACAATCCAACGCAAGCCAATTCTAACGAAAATATCTCAATCGATCTACCTTCAATGTCAGAGACATACGATCAATTCCTACAAATATCCAGACAACCTAACGTGTCCTACGACACCATAATCGAGGAACACAACGAGTCCCTTCTCAAGGCCAAATGCCGCTTAATTGCATATCCTACTTCGGTCGATTTAGACGAATCTGTTCCATACTGCCTAGACATTATAAATGCTTCTTCAAGCGAACCCGATATCCGAACTATGGAGCGCGAGTTACATACCTATTACTCGACATCAAATGACAAACACGTGTTTACTCACCTGTTTGTGCGGGTCAATCACTACGACGAGATGACTTACAAAGACATATTTAATGTCCTTCGTGAGTATCGCGATATGATTAAATATTGGTACCTGGAAGAAAAAGAGTTCGCGATATCGGACTTCGCTGACCCATTTAGCAAATTATCATTCACTAAATTATATAACATTATATCTTTTCTATTTCATAATACTGAAATTAAAGTCAATATCTATCATAACTCTATTAAGTATCCTACTCCTGACGAGGTTAAACAAATTCTTAAAGACAACCATGACTCCGCTTCAGCTGGTCATCCCGGTATATCCCGCATGTTAGATAGAATAAAACCTCAGTTTTGGTGGAAAAACATGCGACAAGACATCGAAGACTACGTCAAAAGTTGTCGCTCTTGCCAGATAAACAAACCCTTGAGGCTCACTAACCGAGCTCCAATGATAATAACATCTAATGCTACTCGTCCCAATGAGAAAATATTTCTCGATCTAGTCGGTCCATTACCTGAAACTTATGAAAATAAATATAAATTTCTACTCACCATTCAAGATGATCTCACAAAGTATTCGCAAGCTTATCCCATGCAAACTTGTTCCGCTGAAGAAACAGCTAAACTATTCGTTAATTACATCTCACACATAGGCATTCCCAAATTAGTTATAACCGATCAAGGTACGAATTTCTGTTGCGAAATATTTAGGCAGTTAGAAAAACTTTTCAGTATCAAACATATATTTGCTTCGCCATATCATCCACAAACATGTGGCGCCCTTGAGAGAAGTCACTCAACCCTCAAGGAATATCTCAGATCATATATTGGAGAAAATCAACACACTTGGGATCTGTACGTCCCAAGCGCTATGATAGCATACAATTCGAATGTTCATAGTACGACTGGTTTTTCGCCTTTAGAATTGTTACTGGGATATAAGCCTTACACTCCTAGCAGTATAGACACACTCGATACAAATACCTACACGGACTATATACGTGCTCTAAATCACAGACTCTATTATTGCCGCCAAAAGGCTCTTCAAAACATCCAGTCCTCCAAAGAAAGATCAAAAAATTATTATGATGCCCGCACTAAACCAATTAAATACAGCGTAGGTGATTCGATTTATATCCGCTGCCATCATAAGCAAAACAAAGCTCTATCACCCGTGTGGAAGGGCCCTTTTAAAATTATCAAACTCAATGGTAATCATACGGTGACAGTGCTCGTAAACCGCAAACATGTACGTCATCATTATGATGAAATAAAACACGCAGCTGACACGTCATAATAACAAACGTCACTACTGACCTACCACATAAACATAATCATTGCCTTATTGCAGGTCAGCACATTCTCTGGTAACCGGCGGATACGTGACCACTATCGTGTCTAGTACAGGGCTGTACTACGACAGACTTTTAGATGTTAAGTTTATAAATGATAATTGGAATGTTATCACGTACCTAGATGTAGGCCACATAAGTCCCCATCTCAATAAGGTCGAATTACTTATAGAAAGGATTAGTGTATTCTGCAACTCTTTCCCTAGCTCTAAAATAAACTCTGACTGTACTAATTCACTAACAGCGCTGAAAAATCAATATATCAATAACGTAAATAAATTTTCAGCAGTGTCATATTTGATTTCGGATGAAAACCCTAATAAGCGTTCTAAAAGAGGTATTTTAGACTTCGGAGGAACTATCTTAAAAACATTTTTTGGAACTTTAGATTCTGAAGACGCCATAAAATACTCTCAAGCTATTAACGATGTACAATCAGACGAGAAAAAATTAGCCCACCTTATGAAGGATAATATCCACGTAATAAAAAGTACTATAACTTCATTTAACAATTCTATATCAAAAGTTAATGAGAATGAACAACATCTTTTAAAAAATATGGAGATTATTAATAACATAGTGGAAAAGATCACAAATAGCAATGACAAATTGGAGATTAAATCACAAATCACATCTCTGTTGACTTCATTAGAATCCATTCTCTTAACGTTATCTTTTGATATAGATGACGTTAACAACGCCATACTGTTTGCTAAATTAAACATTCTGCATCCGACTGTACTCAGTCCTTATCAGTTGTATAGTGAATTAGACAAGCACAGGAATAGTCTTCCTA
Source organism: Glyphodes pyloalis (assembly GCA_037074685.1). Taxonomy (NCBI): domain Eukaryota; kingdom Metazoa; phylum Arthropoda; class Insecta; order Lepidoptera; family Crambidae; genus Glyphodes; species Glyphodes pyloalis. The sequence continues at coordinate 1,597,467 of JAYKKO010000015.1, read as the reverse complement.
AACATTCTGAGCTCCCAACATCATTAACGTTGCAGAATATTCACGAAATCATAGATATATCTAGGCTAGTTTGTTACTATCATCTTAATAAAATTATTGTTATAATTAAGATTCCGTTAGTGATACCTCAAGTATATAACTTGTATAATGTCGTCCCATCACCAGTACCATATGATATAACGAAACCTGATACGTTCGCGCTTATCGCGCCAAGTGCCGCGTACCTGGCGATAACAGCTGATCATATGTTTTACTCCCTTTTAAAGGATCTCATCCAGTGTAAAGTGATCAGTGAAAAGTGTTTCATCTGTGATATGGTGAATGTTTACTCTACGATCGCAAACCCATCGTGCGAAACGGTTTTACTAACGGATATAGTTGATAAGATACCTATTAGTTGTAGTATTAAGTTACTTCATGGGACAGTAGATGCGTTCCACAGGATAAGCAACAATCGTTGGATATTCGTACAATCAGAGCCAGGCAAGTGTCACGTGACCTGTAGCGGTCAACCTGATGACTCCAATGTGATATTATTTGGCACAGGGATTCTAACTATTCCAAAGGACTGTAAAGCTTATTATAAGACATTACAATTTGTTCCTGTAGGTAATACAGTAATTAAAAATGTAACGAATACTGTTTCCAACTTTAACATTATAATAGACTATTGTTGTGATAAATTTAAGCATAATAAAACTATTACCAAATTGCCGTTCACGAAATTAGATAACATCAATAATTTAGACTCTTTATTGCAAGCTAGCATTCATCTCGATGCCCTTGAGCAAGATTTAAACCAAATAGGTAATCCTACACATCTTGATAAGTATGGAGCTCATTATATATCTTTTAGCTATGTTTTAACAGCAATTATTTTTGTATATCTCATTTATAAAAATAGGAAAATATTTTGTAAAAGTAATAAAGAATCATCATGTTGTATACAGATATTCAACCAATGTAACAATTAAACTATATCTAAGGCTAGCCAAAAGGTCATTCGAGATACGGAGGCTGCTACCTCATCTTCGGAGGAAGTTGAACAAGATTTAGCTCCTAGTCCAGTTAGACGTAATATTATCTCTACACAAAAGAATACATTCTACATTGACCCTTAGTTTCTAAGTTAATCATTATTGTATAAACTCTTGACTAAGATCTTATCCATACTCATTTCAGTTATTTTCTTAGAAGCTTTGATTTTATCAGATTTGGATTAATTTCTCCTCACTAGGGATGTGATGAGAAATCTTAACGGGGGGGTTGTTATATCGGAAAATGCACGGCCAGCTATTAAAAATAAATAGCTGACCTATCATCCCCATTTCCTATTGCATTGACGTCAATGCAATAGGAAACGCGTATTGTTTTAATTTAATGTATCATTAGTCTGGATCGGAACTTCGTCCCGCGAACGTGTTTTTTAAGTATATATATTTTTAACAATTCTTTTCAATAAATAGTGTTTAGGTAAATTAAATAGTTTTTTTTAAAAACCTAATCCTGACCCAGCCCGTAACAGAACCATGTTTTTTCCAAAATAAAATTTAGTCTATATTACTCTTGAATAATGTAGCTTTCGAATGGTGAAAGAATATTTAAAAAGGGGGGGGGGGGTAAATAGACTCCCCTCCTCCATAGATGTTTTTATATTGTATATGGATATAGGCGGTATAATAAAAACTTAAGATATGAAACTCCCATTTGGAAACCTATTGGTTTCCCTACGGTTTCCGGAGATACCTTTCTGATCCGTTGCCTTCTTTAAAACAAACACAGCACTCGTCATTCTAACTAATCACCGGCTCTAAGTAATTATTGACATGTTGAAATCAAATGAACAAAATTAATCTATTCGCAGCTTCCTCACTCGCACTCGCATGGCACTCGCGCAATGAATAGTATGCATTGGATTAACGATTAACGGACTCCTGGACTATTAACGGAAGTTAATGAGGCCGTTAACGGTTTTTAAAGTTAACTTAAAAGTTAATCCGTTACTCAAAATGCTAACTTCGTTAATTAATGAGTAACTGATTAACGAGTTAATGCCCAGCTATGACTATAAATGTTCATGGGATTATTCTCAGAAGATCCATATTAATATTCATTCATCAAAATGAATAACTCTACCTAATTTATATTGTTATTACGTAGGTACTTTAAACTAGAGTACATGAATATGATAAATCTTTTACTAATAATAATAGATGGTAATACTATTTTATAACTTAAAGAAATAAAATAGTGCAAGTTTTACATATAAATAAAACTTGTATTATTGAGCAGAGACGATGCACAGCATCGTGAGAGTGCGTCGACTTCCGGTCAGAATTGATTTCCGCTAAAATTGGATTTTTTCATAATAAAAGTGTCTCAATTTACTTACTTCCGTTAGGCGCCATTTTAGTCACCTTAAAAGGGGCTGCATGTGCAGGTAGTCCTCATAGAAGTCTCTCACCAGGAGGCCTTAATAGGATGCTGTGCATCGTCTCTGCTCAATAATACAAGTTTTATTTATATGTAAAACTTGCACTATTATTCGGCATGTGACGATGCACAGCATCGTGAGAGACGTGTTTATTATCTCCGGGTGACTGCATGATGACGCTATGTGATGAAGATGGCTTCTGTAAAATCACTTGTTTAACCTTAAAATAAGTTTGTAAGTCATTTATAATTTGGTATATTATGAGGTTTAAGACAATAAAAGATATAAGTACGAATTCATCATTCGTTCTTTATTTCTAAATGATTAAGTGATGATAGATTACAGAAATGTAATATGTGATTGGGTAATTAGTTGTAATGTAAATTCAATTGGTTGATAATTACTATCACTATGCTACTTGGAGGACATCACTCAATAGAATTTCGTCGATGGCTAAATTATCCCACCGATTTAGAGATGCCACAGCAGAGCGAACACTGCCTGAAGAAGCCTTAATACCGGCTTCTTTTAACACAGCTTTTATCCGGTTACCCATAAGAGTACGGGTCTGCTTTGGTTTCCATTAATAGAAATGTATAGGGCATTGTTGCACTCTGCTGTTCTTCTCTGCTCTCCTAGTTCTATGACTTTTCGTATACAACATATGTTGTAATCTGTGTTTAAAATTAATTTCCACCCCGATTGTCTGTAAGATGCCGCATCAGTTTTAAACCCAAATATAGGCCGAAGATTTACGTAAATTGTCAAATCCTATTTTTAACAATGCAAGGTCATGTACTCGGCGACCTGATTCTAAAAGTAAAATGCAAGATAATCTGCGAGATGCTTTGAAAAAAAAAAATGTAAGTAGCTTAGGTGGGTGTGCACTTAAGCAGGCGACCAGTTCTGACGGACCCAAAATATAAAATATAGGAATTTAGATTTTTTTTTTTTTAGGTGAAACATAATGTCAAAATAACTGATTTGTTAACTAAAATCGTTGAATAAGCAAAATATTTGGTTAAATGTAAATCAGCTAAATACTTTTATGGTTGTTGCACCGCTGACACCGCTGAATACAGCGCAGCCAGATAAATTTGTAAGTTCCTAGTGTAGATTCTCTCAAATCACGAAGTAGTGATTTTTCGGCACAGTCCAAGTGTCTAATATCTGCCCACCCCCAATTTTTCCTACCAAGAGCTTTATGTTGTTTATCTAAAGAGGTGGCATTTCATTATTTGATCTATCAAGACAAGCTCTTAATTCTTCACCCGCATGGGTTTGGTAAAGGCTCGCCGGCGCAAGTCGGGCAGCCAAAACACCTTTTTCCACAGCGGGGCAATTAAGAGGAATGTGCCTGATGCTGTGTTTAGATGATGAAGCACTCTGGGTATCATGGACGGTGGCTGGGAAACCCGTGCTAGGTTGTATTTCCATTCCCTGCTGAAATATCTTAATTTTGGTGATTTTTGATTGAAATAGGTCAATTTCCGGTAGTCCGAACCTCCGAAAGACCGCTGGTAGTGCTGCGGCTTTGAGGTCCCATTCCGCAGACTTCCTGTCCCGCGATAGGCCATCTGCTATCTGGTTGAATAGCATATTTTGTTCGATTTGTTGCGATTAAGTATTCTGGTTTAATGGTTATTTTCCATCGGTTTATCAGGTAAAATCGCTGGTGTTACCCAAATGAGTGCTCCCTTCGTTCCGAATATTGGACACCACTGTCTGATTGTCTGATTGAACAATAAAATGTCGTCCTTCGAGGAGCTGTTTCAATGCAGATATTATTGCGTACATTTCTTTTCTGATTCAATGCGAACTCGCTTGGGTTATACTTCAATGTCCCGATACCTTGATATCGTCTATTTGTGCTACTCATTCGTAATCTGCAGTATTCGTTTTTAAGAAGTGCTGTGACGATGCTTCGTGAGGTTCAGATTCTGCTTTGCAGATGTCAGCCAACAGTTTATATTCGTTCTTATGGCTTGTGTTATTGAGGCACATTGCTTTATGGATTGTGGATTCATTAGTCTTGGACTATTGTCCAAGAGAGGTATTCCTCTGAAGGTGTCGAGAATGGAGTCTTCCTCTTAGAGTTAAGAAGCTGCCAATATTCAGAATACTCTCCTGTAATGTTAACGTATTTACCTTCGCTTGGGGAAGAACCTTTGCTAGTTCTAGTGTTGGGGCTATTACAGACTTTTTAAAATTTAGGTCTAATCCACCCTAGATTCTGTAAGAGATGAATGACGATTAGAACTTTTTCTTTCAACAGTTTTTTGCAACTGGTTGACCATCAGAAAATAGTAGAGGTAAACCAACATTCTCATACTTTTCTTTCAAAGAAGGTGTGCTCTTTCAAAGAACCTGGTTGGTTATCATGCATAGGATAGGCCTAATGAAAGACTTGTCATTTGATATACTTCTCCGCAGTTAACTAGTCTCAGAAACCTGTGGTGGTAGCTGGTTTTGGCACATGAAAGCAAGCTGATGAAAGGTCTATCTTTACCATTCAATCTTGGTTCTAAAGAAATTCGGGGATTTCGAAATGCGAAACTAGTTTGAAGTTCTTTGGTGCAATATACTTATTCAGCCGCTTTAAATTGAAAATGGGCCTATGGACCCATCTTGTTTCTAACAGGGAAACATGTTTGAGAAGAAGAAGTTCGTTCCCAATTGGCTTTTTGCCGGTTCCTTCTGTTTCAGTAAAGTTAAGATTTATTCGGTCATTTCTGGTGATTTAAGTGTTGTGAAACGCCGAAGGTTGCCCTGTGTTGGTGGGACAAGCACAGGCTTTGAGGTAAATGACCGGCGCATCCCTGATAATATCTTCAGGTTAGCCTGCGGAGCCTGATGCACCTGCCACTGTCTCCGATACGCTCGAAGACAGCCTCCACGGAAGTTGGGTTGAGAGTTATTTAAACTTTACTTTATCAGATTGTTGTGGATCTCTCCTAATAAATTTCCTAATCTTTGGGTTGTTAGCCGGCAAACGATTAGATTCTGGTTTTACAGCTCTTTGAACTTGCGGTGGGCGAAAGGGTCTGCTTGGTGTATCACGAGATAGTCCAGGTTTGGAAAATTGCTTTGAAGGTAAGCGCAATTTGACTTCATTATTGTTATTGAACCAAGGCCAAATCCAGTTATCGATGCTACCTCTTTTTTTTTTTTTTTTTGTTAAGGGGGAGAGAATGCCTTTGCGCACCGTATCGCTGCCGTGGGGACGGCAGCGACGTGTGTGGGACTACCAACCCGCCCAGAAGGGGCGGGGACTACCCGAACTAAAAACTCCCCCCACGCTCTCATCGCCTTTGGTTGGCGCCGTGGGAAAACGGTGTAAACCACAACAGCCACGGCGCCAGGCGGAATGGTCTTTTAAACCCCAACTCGCCCCCCTGGATCGGGGGGGCCGGCGGAAGCGGCCGAGCGTGCTAAGCCGTTCCCGCCCTGGTGCGGAGGACCGTGCAAGGCCGTCCGGGGTGTCCCCACACCCACGGCCGGCTGGTCCCCGCCAGGAGGCACTAGGCGGGCGAAATGCCGCCTTGCGCGCAGCCTCCTGCGTCTTCTGCTCGCCGGAGCTGAAGGGTCGCTCTCGCGTTCCCTTTCCATTGCCTCTTTCTGCGAGATGACAGTCTCGCAGAAAGAGGCGACGGCCACCCAGGCCTCCTCGCGCTCAACCATCGCCCCCACCACTTTTGGGAGCGCGAGGTCATCCCCCACCGCTGCTATCAGCGCAGCTCGTTCGGCCGACCACGACGGGCACTGCGCCAGGGTGTGTTCCGCCGTGTCGGTCTGTTCCCCGCATCCCCAACAGCTCGGGGCCTCTTCGCGGCCGATGCGGTGCAGGTACGACCCGAAACAACCGTGTCCGGTCAGTACCTGCACCAGGCGGTACGTAAGGAAACCGTGCCGCCTTTCTAACCATGGCCGCAACAGCGGTCCCACCGCGTCGAGTGTCCTACGGCCCACCTGCGCAATGGCAAGGTCCCGGGTCCAGGACCGGATCAGCTCCTCGTGTGCCTCCGTGCGCACCGCTTCGCGCTCACGTAGCGCAGGGCGCCGCCCTGAGGCCCTTCTCTCTGCCGTCCAGTTATATACTTTGGCCAACACCTGGGCTTGAAGGGCCCAGGGCGGCGCACCGGCAAGGACACATGCCACGTCCGAGCTGACCGTCCTGTATGCGCGGGCCACCCGTTGGGCGATGGCCCGCTGTGGCCGCCGAAGGAGGGCCGCGTTCTCACGCCGCGAAATTGTGTCTGCCCAGATGGGGGCACCATACATCGCCATACTCTGCAGAATGCCGGCATAGAGTTGCCGGCATTTGGCCCTGGGCCCCCCGATATTTGGCAGCAGCCAGCTAAAGGCGCCGGCCGCTTTAACAAGGCGCGCGGCCAGTCCCCGAAAATGAGCCCCGAAACACCACCTACTGTCAATTATGAGGCCCAGGTATTTGATCTGGGCCCCTACCTCTACGCGGACGCCGTTGACCACAATATGGGCATCAGGCGGGCGACGCTGTCGAGGGCCGTGGAACAGTACTGCCTCAGTTTTTGACAGCGCCACCCGTAGCCCCAGCATTTCGATGCGCCTGGACACAAACGTGCCTCCTGCCGAAGCGCGACATGCCGCTTCCCTGAAATTCCGCCCCCGGGCAGTAACTAGGGTGTCATCTGCATAGCAGATGACACTCATGCCCGGGAGAAGCGCACCCCGCAGCAGCCAATCAAAGCCGATGTTCCACAAGAGGGGCCCCAGGACGGACCCCTGTGGAACACCGGTCTCAACACTATGGCGGCAGAAGTGACCATCCCTGTTGACGAACACTACGTGCCTATCTTCTAGATAGTCCGCCAACAGGGCCTGTAAGTATGCCGGCACTTGATGGTGGCGCAGAGCCTCCAGGATGGTGGTGTGGGGGATGGTGTTGAATGCGTTGGCGATGTCAAAGGATATCGCCAACACCACTTCCCCCCTTTCCACTGCCTCTGCGACTATGCCCTTGAGGCGCGAAACGGCGTCCATGGTGGAGCGCCCCGCCCTAAACCCATACTGCGCATCGGACAAGTCTGGCCCTATGTCGCGCAGGTGCGCATTTATCCGCCCGGCTAAGATCCTTTCAAAGAGCTTACCGACCTCGTCCAAAAGAATTATTGGCCGGTAAGCTGCAGGAGACTCGGGCGGTCGACCATCTTTACGCAGAAGGCACAACTGGCCCTCCTTCCATGGCTTCGGAAACTCGCCTGCCATCAGGCAGCTGTTAAAGAGGCCCCGAAATCGGCTCTCCATGGTTGTGGCCCCTAAGGCTACTATTTTAGCTGGTATGCCGTCCGGACCTGGTGCGGTTTTCTTGCTCCGCAGATGGAGCCCAGCGGTGGCTAACTCCTGCTCCGTTATAGGCGGAACACCTTCCAGTGGCTGCTCTTGGTAAGGGCCCATGACCGGCGGCGAAAAGGCTTCTGCTCTAGATGGGAAGAGCACCGGAAGTATTTGGCTTAACAGGGATGGCTCGAGGGACTCCGTCAGCGGGGGACCAATGGGACGCAGTTGGTTGCGCGCCGCTCTGTATGGTCTCCCCCACGGATCATTGTTCAGTCCCTCGAGCATCTCCGCGCGGCCCCTGTCCTTCGCCGCACCGATTTCTGCTTTGAGGACCCGTCTCGCCTCTACATAGGAGGCGTACAGGCGGTCCTCATTTGCCGGGTCACGGCGTCTTCGACGGCGGCTGCGTTGGAACGCCCTTCTCGCCGCGATGCAGGCTGTTCGGAGGTCTGCTATTTCTTGGGACCACCAGAAAACGGCTCGCCTAGGTGGTGGTCGGCGGGACCGCGGCATGCAGGCCTCGCACACTTCGGTCAGCGATTCGCGCAGACGGGTGGCTGATGTGTTGACATCGGGACCGTCCATGGAAGGTGCGAGCCAGTCCTGTACGGCTGCTGCCTCTCTGGCCACCGTCCGGTCCAGCTGGGTAAGTGCCCATCTCGGGAAGGGGGACGTGCGCTGCCTGCCCGACCGGGACGTTCCGGCGGAGCCTGTTCTGGAGAGCTCCCACCGTATATAACGGTGGTCGGACAGAGTCTCCACCATTTCCACCCTCCAATTTATCACACGTGCTGCGAGAGCAGGGGTGGCAAACGCAATGTCCACCACAGAACCTCCCTGCTGTCGCACGCACGTGTGAGTATCTCCCAGGTTTAGGAGGTTCACTCCCGATGACGTGGCCCACAGCTCGACGAGCTCACCCCTTCTGTTCGCCCTCGCGGCCGGATTTCCCCAGGTCACTGATTTCGCATTAAAGTCGCCTGCGATCAGGACCTGGCGGGGGACTAAGCGACCAATCGTCGCCGTGAGGACACTGAGGAAGTCCTCAAACTCCGACAGCGGGCGATTCGGCGAAAAATAGACGCCCAGGAGGGCAACATCTCCCCAGGCTGTGGCCACATATCCCGATCCCCTTTCAATGAGCGAGAGGGGGGGGGAGTCAGAGGTGGCTCGCCTCGCAATGGCTACCAGGCCCTCCTGGTCGCCAAGCCAACTCGCAGCAACTGCGTACGGCTCCGCTACGACTGCTACGTCCACCAACCACTCGGCCATCGCCTGGGACAGTAGGTCCTGGGCTGACCGGCAGTGGTTGGTGTTGGTCTGAAGTATTTGGCGATGTCCTACTTCTTGCATTATTCGGACATCGCCCCTGTCTCCTCTTGTGCCGCTGCAGGACGTTGGCCCTCAGAGGCTGCATTGGCCGGCCGTCTTACGGGGACCATCGGTTTTCCCTTCTTCGGGGGGGGGGTTGCATTTCTTCCCCCCCATCTTATGACCTGCAGGACGCCCACTGTCCGCGCACACGGCGCAGCGGAACTTCTCCTCGCAGGAGTTCGCTTTGTGTCCCGCTTTCCCGCACCTCATGCAGAGGGCGTCTCTGGCGGCAGTGGCGGGACAGAGTGCGCGAGTGTGACCGGTGCCGTAGCACCTGAAGCAGCGCATCGGGAGGTCCTCGAGGAGTCGGACAGAGGCCGAGCTGAACCCGATGAGGAACCTCCCGCTTTCCACGACTATTTTGGCCGCAGCCACTGGGCACCTCATACGCATGGCGCCCATGCCCCACCGGCTCGGGTAAATCTCCCCGGCTTTTATGTCTTCTTTCGTGCATCCGCCCATCGTGGCAACTTTCTCCACGACCTCTTCCTTGGCGATGGAGTCGTCGAGGTCGGACACCATGAGGCCAACGCACCTCTGAGGCCTGGTTATGCTGGCCACATCCGCTACAACCTCCTTCAGCTTGGCAGCAAACTGATCCGCCTGCCCAACTCCCTCCTCACCGGCAAACTCGAAGATGCGGGCGCCTGCCTGCGTTGGCCTGCTCCGGAAGGACGTAGGCGTCAGACCAACGATTTCGCCGATCCCCCCACGGGCTCTTTTGAGAACCGCCTCGTAGGTCGTCCCGGCCTCGACCGCCTCCGGAGTGAGGGTCACCACCACCGCCGCTGACTTGGGGGGCTCCAATGTTCTCTTCTTCCTCCGATTACCTCTCCGTCTTCCTCGAGTTGCGGCAGGCGGAGCCGCAGGCGGAGTCGCCTTGGAGGGCTGCTTGTCTGTGACGGGCATGGGTTGATGTCCCCTGCCACGCGTGCTCCTCTGAGGCTTGGGGCCAGATGTTGGAGGCCCTGAAGTGGCTGATGCAGCCTTCTTGCCATTCTTCTTTTTGACCACCGTGGTCCACATCTCTACAGGGGCATTTTCTGCAGGGGCGTTCTCGACTATCGCAGAGGAACCAGCGAGAGGGGCCCTTGGAGTGCAAGGCTGTTGCGCCAAGGATTTGGGCGTAGTTTCCGCCGACCCTGCTACCTTTTTGGTTCTAGACCGCGACGACCTAGGCATGGGGGGGTCCGGAGCTTTGAAAGCGTCCTCGATTGCCTTATCGCCAGCGAGTGGAGGGCGAAGAGGTTTCTGAGGAGGGGGGAGCCTCCTTTCTAAATTGGCGAGTGCCGCGTATGTGATGGCCCTCTCCTCTCCGATTACCTTGCGGAGCATTTGCTCCAGCTCTGAGGGGGGCGAGGGCCGGGAGTCCTTCTGGCGGCCAGAGCGAGGTACCTCCGACGCTGCGAAGGGTAGGCTTCGTTCCCCAAATTGCGCCCTCATCTCCGCCATCTCTTTGGCCTGGGCGGCCAGTTCGGCTTGCAGGCGGTCGACTGTGGCCTGGAGCCTCTGTGTCTCCTCAGACACCGTACGCTGGACCAGCTCAGCGACCGACACCATTACATTATCGGCTCGGTCCTTGAGGCTCTTTTGCAGCGTCCCCTTCATGTTTGAGGATTTTGTCGCGATCAGTTTTATCTCGGCAAGATCCTCGTCTATGGTCTTCTTTAGGTCCGGCACAGTGAGGCCTTCCAGGTTTGGCCTTAATGAGACCCCATATCCAGATTTATTGCGGGCCTCTCTGGCCTGCCTTTCTCTAGAGGCGATGGATTCCTCCAGCTCCATTTGAATTGCCGCTCGCCTGGCTATGTTGAGCTCACGCAGAGCAGCGGCCTGGCCGACGTACTCGCCAGTCGTTGCGGGACGCCCGCGACCGCGTTGCGTCCTCTTCGTCTTACCAGGAGTGTTGGGGTCTGACTCTACTTCCCCTTCTGGCAGTCTCCGTTTGGGTGCTCTCATAAATAGGGAGCGCGTTGATTGGGCGGACATCATACTGTCGTCCGACGCCACTGCAGTGTCAGACTCGACATCCGACTCGCCATCCGGTGTTTTGAAAAGAGATAGCGACGACGATCTTCCGTCGCTTGCTGCCGAAGAGCAGCGGGTCAAAACAACAACTGCCTCTTTGCGAGAGGCAGCTCTGCGTCCAGAGACGCGGCCAGGGTCTTTGGCGTCAGCGGACTCCATCTGAGAGCACGCCTTCGCCTCCATTTCTACTTTGTTCAAATCGTGTGCATTATCAAGTTTTCCAATATTACCAGTGCGTGGGTCATTGTTAACGTCGACCGGTGTTGTTGCATCGGCCTCCGAGGCAGTCTCCACTACTTTCCCGTCTTGTTTTATTTGTTTTTTAGTGAATTCCATAATTGTTCCCACGAGTATTTCTGGAACGAAGGTCACCCCGTGCAGAGCCAGTTGCACGGGGAAGCCTATTACGCGCCCGGGGTCGGCCGGTGCCGGGCGGTGGGGTCGATAGGAGGAGCTTTATCCCAGCTCCTCACCATCCCTCCGAGGGAGAGATGGCCCCGACGTCTCGAGCCTCGCCCAACGTCGGGCTTAGGGGGTTTTTTATGGAGGTGTCCTTCCTCTTGGGCCGGCCAATGAAGGCAAGCCCCCTACCCCTCCCCCCTCCCCAGGCCTACCTGGGCTACAAGGAGGAGAAGCAGGTTTGCCGGTGGTGGTCCTGAAAAGGACCGCGTCTCCCCAGCCACTTTGGCCAGTTTGACCCACCGAGCCCTAACGCCTACACGCCTCGCCCTCAACTGCTCTTCTCAAACCGAGAATAGCAGAGAGGACGGTATTCCCCACCCCCCCAAATTCCCCACCCCCCCATTCCCCATCCCCAACCCGCCTACCCCACCCCCCCAGTGTGTTTGGTCCGCGGGAGCTAATCTCCGACCGCCGACCGCCGTCCGCAGGGCATCCCTGTAAGCGGGAGTACCCTCCGGGCGGCAGCCGACGGCTTCCCCTATCCGCCGGCCGGGGGACGCGCCAGGTAGGGGTATCACCTCCCCCCCTGGATCGATGCTACCTCTACTTTGCATATAGGACTGTAGTGCGGTACGTCCAAATGAGAATTCAGAGTTGTGGAATTCTACGTAACCCTTCGAGAAAAAAAAGAAAAAAAAAATTTTGTTGGGTATTTCTACCATGATACGATCTCTACGAGTTTCAATACATTCGGCACTTTTTCTGCAAACAATTTGCAATATTATATCTTCACTGGTTATAAGGAACTTTGACTTATCGTTGAAAAACTCACGATACAGTTGGAAGGCGTACGCCCGTACTGGGAGCCGCAGCCCAGTTGACAATCTCTTGTAACTGTTGCTATAAACAATGTTGTTGAGCGAGCAACGCGTTTGAAATGGCAGCAAGAGTCCGTTCAACTGGGGCCGCATGGTCTTCCCTCTCAAAAATTGACGCAATTAGTCATTCACTGAAAGTTCTATGTAAAGGATGCTTTCAATATGTCAGAGTAACGAAACCTCCTTCCAGTTACAATCATTGAATTTTTGTAATTCTTAACTCGTTGGGGGACCGAGCTAGGAATTTTTGGGTCTTTTTAAACAGTATTCTTCCATACCATATAGGTAAAGTTATTTACTTTGGTGATAAATAAAATAAAAACTAAATAAATGTTGGACATCATCACACACATTGCTCCGATTCTGTGGTAAGTAGCCAAAGCACTTGTGTTACAGAAATCTGAAACAACGACGGTACCACAACACCCAGACCCGAGACAATACAGAAAAGTTCGTTTCCCATATTGACCCGACCGGGGATCGAACCCGGAACCTCAGAGATGGCGCGACGCCAAAGTCTCCTGGCGATGGCGGCACGCTCGCCTCTGGGTTACGGAGGTCGTCTGATGTGGATTAATATCCTTAATAGAGTAAGGGCCAAAATCCCAAAACCGTCTTGGACAAGCAGTTTATTCTTGGATGGAGGTGCGTTATTCATAAAGAGATTTGTCAAAATGCTTATCTGCCCAAGAAAAGTGTTAAATTGTTTATAATCCAACATACCTTGCTTGCTTCTTTTAGCCTTTGGCTCCGAGGAATCCTCTGTGCTGGCCATGCAGCGCTTATATCTACTTGATTTTAGCGCGTGATGATTTGCGGCAGTGTGGACATCCGCTATGGTGGAGTTATTTCCTGACCACCATCATGTAGACTCCTTCGTTATCACTTGATTCACTTTCGTTCATTTTAGACCGAATTAATTTTCACAGTAACACTAGGTACTACTACTACTACTTTCGGGTAAAATCTGAGCAGAATTTTTGCTCACGATGTTGCTAACACGAAAGTTGACGACGCTATGAGGACTACCTGCACATGCAGCCCCTTTTAAGGTGACTAAAATGGCGCCAAACGGAAGTAAGTAAATTGAGACACTTTTATTATGAAAAAATCCAATTTTAGCGGAAATCAATTCTGACCGGAAGTCGACGCACTCTCACGATGCTGTGCATCGTCACATGCCGAATAATACCTATTATTGGACCTTACTTCTATTTTATTTTTACATATAATATAATATCATGTCATAGGTCTCTTATAAGCTAGCATATCTTCATGCTTATAAAGTTTATGTAGTTTTTCATACATGAATTGGAAGAAGTATAACATATTATCATATTGTCCTTCGTAAGGTGTGCATTGAGGATGTTCATTAGTACAGCTGTGGACTGGATAGTGTGAAGTAAGGTGGCTGTGGTAGTTCTCATCACGTCCCCATGCACATAAATGTAACTCCAACAGCAGTTGATGTAAAGCCTCAATATTAGAAAGATACCACCGTGGGCTTCCTTTCTGGTGACGCCAAAATTGTGAAGCTCTTGTTAGGTTTGCCGATTTTTATGGTGTATAAATTTAAAATTATCTGATTTCTGAACGTAGCATAAAATGTTTTAAAATATCGTTTCGGAACGGAAATTCTCGACCGTTGAATCGAGCGTTTAAAATGAAAAGAGGCGAATCGAGTCATTCTGGTCGGAGCGCCGAAGGAGAACGGACGTCTCTGGAGCTTGTACAATGCTGTCTGAGGAAATAGAAGCTTTTGGAAACTGTGTAAGTGTTTTTCTGTGTTCCTATTCCTTGTGGCCTTTATTTAAGGAGTGAATTTTACTATATCTCAGAAGTGGGATGATACCCTGCTAAATGTCGCTATACCCTCAGTATGTATGTGCGTGACCCAAATCCGCAAGGTCATGTGGCGGTCACCACACGTGTGACTAAAATGTTGGTGGGATAAAAATTTGCAAACTTAGTCTACCCCTTGTGTAAGTGGTAAAAGATTATGCAAAGTCAGTGTGCGGTCACAACACATGTGGTCAAACTTTATGTCGGTGCACGCCCTGGGTCTACGGGGGCCAAAATTTTCTTATTTTTGAGCTACGACGCACCGTTTTCGAGACATTTGAAAAACAAAGTTACAAAATTTGAGTTCACTTTACAAAGTACCTAGAGGTTATTAATTCATAAATAGTTTACGCCTGGGTATACTTTTGAAGGCCGACGAATGTGTCGTGTAAAATATTACTGGTTTGGTACTACAGTTCAAATATTTTTCAGATATCGAATCGCAATCTTTCAGGAGCCGGTTGTTAAATTGTTTTAGAACAAAATACACAGTTTTGTTTTCGAGTTTCAGAAAAGCTGTGGTTACCGTAGCCGCAGCAGGCTAAGGAGTGTAAATCGCGACCAAGGGCGTGTGGTCAAGCCTACACGAACAAGAAATTGCTTTTGACAACGAGCGTCAACGGCTACGCATCATGGAGGACGACCTCAGGCGTGAACGTGATTCACTTCACCACATGGCGTAAGGACAGGAGCAACACGGACGCGTCTATCGAGAACGTAGCAACCGGGAAGACTGTCGCTACGCTAGGGCGGAGTTACGAAGATCACGCACCAGTCAAGGCATCACCAACGGTGCACCAGCACATCAGGATACACGGTCAGAAAGTCTTACTTTTATGGCTAGGGATATTAGGAATCTAATTAATTCGCTAGGTCATTTAAAACCTCAACCCCAGACGACAGCAGTGACTACACAAGTACCCTCGAACAGTAAGATAAAAAAAATATATATATATATATATATATATATATTTTACCAGACTTGACCCTTCATCGAAAAGCCAGTGTGCCACTGTTTTCGGCTGGACTACGATTCACTTTGCAATGCAGAGGCTCCAAGGATTGGCTAAAACTTGGTATAAAAGTCTAAATTCAATATTATATAGTTGGTCTGAGTGGCAACAAATCTTTTAGAAGCTTTTCCGTACGAACAAAATTATGGCCAATCCTTGGAGGGTATGTTGAAAAGACGTAGCCGATATAATGAACCTCTTGTAGTATATTACTACGAGAAATAAGCCTTGTTGAACCAATGCGACAAAGAGTGCGAGCGTGCGGTGGATTGTATTATTTATGGATTGAACGATAAGACAATGCAATCTAGTGCCAATGCGTTATGCTGTTTCTGTCTCGATCAGCTATTACAGTTTTTATGTCTAATAAAGAAGTTTCGCAACCATTTTACCGTGGAAATTATAAAGGAAGATCCAATGATTTTACGATTAACTCAGTTAGCCATCAGTTGAGATTAAAGGCTAGTACTAGTAGTAATTCTTATATATTTTGTAATAATCGTAAGGAAAAGGGGCAACCATTAAGTGTCCTAAGTCATTAATGCAATGTGGAAAATTTCGTAGATTTGGACATAAAACAGACGATTGTAATATAAAGTCAGGGAATCTTTCAAATAATTATAATGCACCAGTAACTAAAACTATGCGCATACTAAGTTCAAATGCGAATGCAAAGTTTATCAAAGAATGTAGGGTAAACGGTATATCAATGAAATCTTTTATAGATTTTAGCTATGTCACACTACTTACTCGTTTAGCTATGTCACACTACTTACTCGTTCAGCGGCATCATCATTAGGTTTTACGTACAGTGTTAGCTCCGTTCCAATTCAAGGCTTTGGCAATGGAATAGTTTACTCTCTCGGGTCGTTGAACATTAATTTGAATATAGATGGTGTTAATGCAGGACTAGCGTGTCACGTTGTAGATGACAAACTGTTAGACGTACTGTTACTAGTGAGACAAACCTTCACTGAACAGGCGCACATTGTAGTACATAAAGATGCGGAGAATTTAAGATTTTTCAATTTTAGTGATGAATTACCATTCTCGATATCTGACAATGCTGGGGACATGGCCATCGTGGTCCAATCAAAGGAAAATATCACGGTTCATGGACCAGCCTCGATTAGAGTTTGCGTGAATATCGAAAACGGAGATATCTTGTGGCATAGTAAAGTTATTGGAAAACCAAATAGACAGACTTGTATCAATGGGGGAGTGTATAGCGTTAAAGAGGGGCAGTTTTTCGTCTCTATTACACCGTTATGTAATCCCTGAAAGTTTTGAGCAATCCTTAATTGGGAGAGGTACTAGGGTACAATTTGTTTATTGCGTGAATAAGCTTTCGACGAAATAAACGTGACGTTAGCATCGACATTGATAAAATTCATGTAGGTGACTCTGTAAGCGATTTACAAAAGAAAAACTTAGTGTCGTTACTTAACCGATGTAAACACTGTTTTGCATAATCCTTGGGGGAGCTGAGATGCACTAACGTAACTGATATGCACATAGGGCTGAATAGCAAGCAACCAGTGGTATATCGTCCTTACCGGTTGTCGCATAGGGAACGTCGGCAAGTTAGAGGAATGGTAGGTGACATGTTGGAATTCGGGGTCATAAGAGAATCTGTTTTGGAATATGCAAGTCCGATAGTCCTTATGCGGAAGAAGGATGGAAAGCCTAGACTATAGACTTCTTAATTCCCTGACAGTAAAAGAACGATACCGGAAGCTCGTGATCGAAGACGAGTTCGCGCGATTATCAGGACAGGTATAATTTGTAACGTTAGATATGTCATCGGGCTAATTATCAGGTACCATTATTAGAAGAATCTAAGCATCTTACCTCCTTTCGTTACCCCGGACGGTCAATACGAATTTAACCGTATGCCGATTGGACTTGCCAATGTTAGCTGTAGTATGTTTGCTGAGAAAATTTCGTGTTTATTTGCCTGAGTTAAAATTCAAATTGTGACTGACTGTAGTGCCTTACGCACAACGTTTTCCAAGCGAGATCTGATCCCTCGAGTAGTGGCTCCTATTACGGGAATTTGACTAAAATATAGAATATAGAGCGGGGACTAAGATGGCGCACGTTGATGCATTGTCTAGGAATCCTAGTAGAGTTCCCCAATGTGATGTCCATTAACCAGTTAGATTGGCTACACACCTTACAGTTAGAAGACTCGGAACTTTGTAGGATTCGTGATATTTTAAGTTCAGACTTAGACGCTTATGGACTGGCAAATATTAGGGAAAACTATTTGATCAAAGATCACAAACTGTATAAGTGTGTAGACGGAGATAAAAGTAATCTGAGATGGGTAGTACCAAAAGGGGCACGATGGCAGTTCTGTCTGATGAAGCATGATGAAATTGGACATTTTAGGTGGAAAAGACTCTTGAACGTATCAGGAAATCCTACTGATTCCCCGGAATGTCCAAGTTTGTCAAGAAATATGTTGAAGTTTGTATCGAGTGTGCCTATGCCAAAAGGTTAGTTCAAACGAAGGGCTCCTACACACAATAATGAAAGTAGATGTGCCTTTTCATACAATCCATTTAGATCACCTTGGGCCTTTTGTGCGATCTAAGCGAGGGAATTCATATCTTTTAGTTATAGTAGACGCATTTACAAAATTTATTTTTACTACGCCGGTACGCAAAACCAAATCACAAACTGCAATTAAAGTTCACTTCTCGTGCATTCAAGCGTTTTTATGCAGACAAAGATATAAGGCATTTTTTGAATGCCGTTGTAAGCCCACGTTCAAGTGGAGCGATGCAATCGCACAATTTTGAGTTCATTAACTGCACATAACTTAAACTTTGATGAGAGAGATTGGGATGACAAAGCGGGTAAGGGTCAATGGGGTATGAATAATACCTGTCAGAAAACCACAGGTAAAGCACCAACCGACATCATGTTTGGAGTGTGTATGAACGCAAAAGTTGATCCCAGATTGAATGACGTAGTTAAAGAAGCTCATGAAAAGACAGATTTGGTGACTATCAGAGAATCAGTTAAGGATAGGATTGAAATAGAGCAAGAAAAACAAACAAAAAAAAAATAGCTTCATTTGCAAATGACGGAAACAGCAAAAAGCTTAGGACACCTTATCAAGGCCCTTACAGAGTCGTTGCGGTATTGGGTAATGATCGCTATAGGGTAGTTTCTATTCCGGGACTTAGTGGCTCTTGAAATAAGTGCAAAACCGCCGTCGCTGCGTATAGAATGTTGCCTTGGGTCCACGTGGCCGCTCTAGGAGTTAACAAAGGTAATGAGAATAACTGTACGGAGGAAAGTGAAATAGAAATCTAATTTATGTAACTAATAAGCATACAACCAGTGATTTAAACTATGATCTGTGACACTGTTTTTACTTTTTGTTTATTATGTAAGAAGGAAATACGTAATGATAAATTATGGAATCTAAATATTTGTTAAGCTTATATTATCTTATATGGTGAAAATTAGTTCCTTGCTCTCATGTCTACTAGACAACGAAACTTATTCCACGAAATCGGTGTTAGCTTTCACTCGTATAATTTCTTTGTATATTGATTGTAACAGTTCCTGGGTAAATTGTGTTAAGAGTTAATTAATATTGATTTAATTGTTAGTTATAATAGTACAGAGGCCAGCGAAGTTCACATATTGTAATTAGAATACCACATTTATTCATTATTTTTATGGAGTATTGGTAAAATATGAATATGAGCTAGGAACGTACATGAGTTAATGAAACTTATCTAATATCTGTAACTAAGAGCAAATGTAATTATTTTAGTTGGATACATTGATATCATTATGGATGTTTACATGACTGTAAGGAGGGTTTACAGTTCATTATGGATGTTTACTATTTATTATTATGATGTTTATTATTTATTTACATGACTGTAAGAAGGAGGGTTTACAGTTCATTATGGATGTTTACTATTTATTATTATTATGTTTATTATTCATTTACATGACTGTAAGAAGGAGGGTTTACAGTTCATTGTGGATGTTTACTATTTATTATTATGATGTTTATTATTTATTTACATGACTGTAAGAAGGAGGGTTTACAGTTCATTATGGATGTTTACTATTTATTATTATGATGTTTATTATTTATTTACATGACTGTAAGAAGGAGGGTTTACAGTTCATTATGGATGTTTACTATTTATTATTATTATTATGTTTATTATTCATTTACATGACTGTAAGAAGGAGGGTTTACAGTTCATTGTGGATGTTTATTATTTATTTACATGACTGTAAGAAGGAGGGTTTACAGTTCATTATGGATGTTTACTATTTATTATTATTATGTTTATTATTCATTTACATGACTGTAAGAAGGAGGGTTTACAGTTCACTGTGGATGTTTACTATTTATTATTATGATGTTTATTATTTATTTACATGACTGTAAGAAGGAGGGTTTACAGTTCATTATGGATGTTTATTATTTATTATTATTATGTTTATTATTTATTTACATGACTGTAAGAAGGAGGGTTTACAGTTCATTATGGATGTTTACTATTTATTATTATGATGTTTATTATTTATTTACATGACTGTAAGAAGGAAGGTTTACAGTTCATTATGGATGTTTACTATTTATTATTATGATTATTATTTATTTACATGACTGTAAGTAGGAGGGTTAACAGTTCATTATGGATGTTTACTATTTATTATTTTGATGTTTATTGTTTATTTACATGACTGTAAGAAGGTGGGTTTACAGTTTTAATATTAGAATGGTTTTTGTAAAATGACTCGATTGGCCGAATGTTAGGTGTGCATGAGGACATGCACAATGTCAGGATGGTCGAATGTTAGGTTTGCCGATTTTTATGGTGTATAAATTTAAAATTATCTGATTTCTGAACGTAGCATAAAATGTTTTAAAATATCGTTTCGGAACGGAAATTCTCGACCGTTGAATCGAGCGTTTAAAATGAAAAGAGGCGAATCGAGTCATTCTGGTCGGAGCGCCGAAGGAGAACGGACGTCTCTGGAGCTTGTACAATGCTGTCTGAGGAAATAGAAGCTTTTGGAAACTGTGTAAGTGTTTTTCTGTGTTCCTATTCCTTGTGGCCTTTATTTAAGGAGTGAATTTTACTATACTCTATTTTGTAAAACAATTTTAGGTAAACTCTGTAACTTTTCATCTTGAAAAATACCACGACTTTGGTTCCAGGTACTGTCTATTAGTACAACTTTATTTATAGGCAAATTTTGGACATGATAAATGTCAGCTTTTTCTTTTTCATTGCCAAAAATTTTAGTCATCAGTGTGCCAACATTGTATCCAAGTGGTAATTCAGCAAGTAAACATTCTACATAAGTAGCTTCTATCTGTTTACCTGTGAATAGTTCTCTGACAGTTTTTGCATCTGTACCAGGAAAGAGTAAAACAGTTTTACCATCCGACTCATACTCTGGAACTTCTGGATAGGTATAAATATTGACATCGTGAGGCGCAAGAACAGCGGCATGTGATGCAGTGCTTTTACCGTCTATTTCACGACGATGTTTTATAATATCCACTTTAATAGGCAACTAAAATTTTAAAAGAGAACAGTCATTAACGCCATGTAACATAATGAGATCCAAAAAAATCATCCTTTAACCTTTTGAACGCCATTGACAACTTTAGTTGCAAAACGCTTCAGTGACTGAGACGCCATTGACAACTAAAGTTGTCCAAATTTTGCTACTATCTTAACAATTTTTTTTTTCTTTGTGCCGAACACCATACTGAATGTAAATTACATTTCAAACATTCTTATTAATGTTAAAATACATTATAAAATTTATTATCTGTAATAAAGGGTTAGGTGACATCTCGTCCCAATCCAAAACTGGGATCAGAGACCAATTCCACCTTTTCTCATTTGATAGTAGGCAACTGGGCCCACCTTGATACTGGTGTTGGGACGATTGTATCACTGAATATTCTCTAGGGGTTTATTGGTCCTAACGTGTTGTTGGCTCCAACAAAAGTAAATTTGCAAGTTAATGCACATATGTGACCGTTTCGTTTTATATAGGAAATAGTGGCGAACTATCATATTGTTTCATAAATTAAAAAAACGCATTTCTTATATTATTTTCTTTAATAAAAAAACAGTTCTTTTTACACTTTTGGTCATAAATAACAAAAATTAATCTCCTTAAAAAAAAGTATGTACTAAAATAAATTCGTAGTAAAGATGCAAATAAACAAAAATGAGTTATTTTTAAAAACCATGTTGAATAAAAGTAATAGATTCGAAGCATCATATTCTGCACTGATGTTATTGTGTTAATTTATCGATACAATGGCCTGTACTAATCTCGTTGTCAATTAATTCTCGAAGCATTCTTCTAGAACGTTTTTATGATTGAATTTTCGAATATTTTTGTTAAGATTTTGTAAGTACAACAATGTTTAGTTTTGCCAAACACGTGGATTTCATTCCCATATACTTATACATCTTTATGAGCTGAGACATGATATTGTAAGTTCCTTTTTTTCACCGATTCATAAAAATGTATTGTAGCACACGTTCTCACCAAATAAATAAATTAATTTAACTTGTATATGAAGGAACAAATAAAACAGATGTTGCCGATACCTCTCTTTTGAATTACCCGCTATCAAAAGTCCTTAGTAAACTTCTCTCTCACTCACTCATCCACACATTCTTCAAATTACGTTTCATTTCACAATTTATAGTTATGAGGACATTTTATTTTTCACAGATCTACATAATAATAATTTTACAATAGTTGAGGAAATAATTTATGGTAATTGATTAAAATATACAAGTATGTATAGTATACGTTTGTTTATAATCTCAATATTTATATTTCTTGAAATTTCTGGGGGTATTCGTAAATTTCACCATATGTAAGAAGGTTAATACGGTTAAACGAATTGTAATTTTCCATAGAAAACTTACCTATTTAATTGAATTAATTAGTTTATTAAACGTTAATTGCTGTTTTATAGTTTGTAATAAGTATTTCCAGCAAATTCCCGAAGTAAACAGGTGAGTTTTACTTATTGAATTAACGTTGTTTGTTATTTAAAATTTAAGATGAAGTCGCGTAGATAGTAGCTTAGTAGTAAGCAACTTGTCACATTGTTTCTGTTTTCTCTAAAAGATTCTAATTATTACTTTGGTAAATTAAAAAAGGACGGTTTCATTTCGAAAAAAACCTCAGTGACTATCCAATCACAAAAACGTTTCAAAAGAATTCTTCAAGAATTGATTGACAATGAGATAAGTATAGGCCATTGTATCGAAAAATTAACACATTAATATCAGTGCAACATATGATGTTGAGAATCTATTACATACTTTTATTACTACATAATTTTTTTTTGCAAATTTATTTTTGTTATTTATGACCAAAAGTGTAAAAAGAACTGTTTTTTTACTAAAGAAAATAATATAAGAAATGCGTTTTTTTAATTTATGAAACAATATGATAGTTCGCCACTATTTCCTATATAAAACGAAACGGTCACATATGTGCATTAACTTGCAAATTTACTTTTGTTGGAGCCAACAACACGTTAGGACCAATAAACCCCTAGAGAATATTCAGTGATACAATCGTCCCAACACCAGCATCAAGGTGGGCCCAGTTGCCTACTATCAAATGAGAAAAGGTGGAATTGGTCTCTGATCCCAGTTTTGGATTGGGACGAGATGTCACCTAACCCGAGATGTCACCTAACCCGTAATAAATTCAATAAGTAACGTAAAATATGTGTTTAAAGTTAGTATTGAATTTTCACGACTTTATCGACTTTTAGGGCGCCGATGACCACTTTAGATGTCAGCTAGTGATGGGATAATATCGTATATTCTTCGTATGTACTCGTGTAGATAAATTGATCAAGTGAAACACTTTGTAATTACACATTCTTTAATATTTCAAATCAACTGAAAGTATTCACATAATTTTGACGAAGCTTAATATTGCAATATAGTATCACATATTTTTTCAGTATTCTGGAGACGGGCAACTTGAATCTATACTGTGTTCTCCTCTAATTTTGCGAATAAAGTCAATTATATTGACGTAAACTAAGGAACGATCCTCTGGCTGTACCTTCTCCATTTCAAATGCTATTAAAGCAAAATATTAATTCCGCGGCTCAGGAAAATGTGGATTGAAAAAGTGTGCATCTTTATTTTTCGTTTTCTGGGACACAAAATTGATGGGGAGCTTGGGCGTTTCTCCTAACTGGCTTGAATGATATCGGAGTCTTTATCTTGTAACATAACGATTACACTTTTAATCATGAACCAATACGTATTAATCCTGGAACACTTAAATTATAACGATAAATAATCAGTGTGTAATAAAATTTATTAAAACTGACCGCTTAAAACCACTTCGTGAGCTCAAAAAGCGTGAGTGCTACGAGTATTATCGATAGGTAGGTATACACTTTTAGACGTTTCTAGATTTTTTCAAATCATGATCATCCCTACGCCATGGGCAACTATAGTCGCCCGCTTATGACGTCACAAGCGAAGCTAATAAACAGATAGTGATGTGAACATGTGGGTAAGTGTATATTTTCTTTTCTACTACTACCTTGCAATGCAAATCAGAAGTCGCTGACGTTTACATAATTTTAGTATAGCGCCTTGCTACTAAGTGTTTTATTGATGTTCGTTAATATTTCTTTGTACGATCTCAGTTTCGTCTAAAAACTTTTTGTGAAATATAGTTGGGAGAAACATGTCTTCAGTACAAGAAATTATTGATGTTTTAGAAGATGTGGATACGGAAGACGTCCAATTCGAGTCAGATTCGGATTTTGATAACAATGACTTGAATTATGAGGTAATGTATACGTTTCTACTTTGTTTCTAACCGACATCAAAAAATGGAGGAGGTTCTTAATTCAACTGTATTTTTCTTATGTTTGTTACCTCAGACTTTCGACTGAGTGGTTCGCTTGAAATACTTACGTCTACTCTCACTCATCAGATCGTAGTGAATATAGTGTATCGTAGTGTAAATATGAAATTTAACGTTTCATATTTCTATCAATATTATGTACAAAGCTACGTTAACTTCAAACGATTGTCGTAAATGTTTATGTTACTCATATGTATATGTAATGCACTTGTAATTAATATCATAATATTTTTGTGTCAACAATGTATCGATATAGGTATATTCTAGCTGTCACAACTCTATTTTTTTTTAAAAACTACTTATTTCGTTCGAGACGCCGTAGACCACTAAAGTTGTCCAATAGTGTTGTGAACTTTACTTTGTTCTCACACAACATTTTAAAAGATTTTTACTTTTTTATATATGTTTTTCTTAAATTTAAAATAAAGTCTTGTCGAAACTATTATAAAATTGTGTTTTATTGCAGTTCAGTTCGTAATTATTATTGTTAATCACCACAAGTTGCAAAATATACCTAAATAATACTTGAAGATGTCCCATCACTAGCGAAAATCACAATCACAGGAAATTTTACACAGCTTGGCGTCGGGCGTGAAGAAACATTAAAAACCGTTGGCGTGCTAAAGGTTAAATTCTTACTTTACACACTGGTATGTGTCCTTCCAATAGAGACACTGGGACAAAACAAGTGTAACAATAATACATTCTAGATTTGCCACAGTTCGGACAAGCGCTACGGCTATGTAGTGCATTTAAAGCACTTGAATCAGCTATTGCCATTCCTTCGAATGGTTTGTCATCTCTGATTCTAGCTTCTTCACTTTTAGGATTCATTTCATTTATGGCCAAATTAAATTAATATGTAAACAAAATAAATTACTTAAATTTGTAAGATTTTAGGTTATTTTTTTTTTTTAAATATGGACTCTGTCCCGCGTTTACAAACAAGGCAGTGATTCCGCCAATGTCAAGTGTTTAGAGAGACAAGTCAAAAATGGGAAAAAAGCGCGGGAAACGTCGTGGTGTTCGGGTTGTTTTTCTTGTGCTTGTGAAAAATTTGTTAAATTTATGTAATTGAAAAGGATCAGATAAGTTATTTTGTGTAAATATTTAACTCTAATCGTATTTATTTTATATTAGTGGGTTATATTTCTTCACTCATTGGGTAAGTTTACCATTTGTAAATAGTTTGTTGATGAACGAACCAGAGGACCCTGGGGGCACAGTCCCCCAGGCGTCACATTATATTACAATTTGTTCGGGGTCAGAGGGATCTATGCTGGACACAGATGGATCAGAAACCAGTAAAATGAAAATTTCTAAACGTAAACGAACAACAAATCGCTCAGTGTGCAAACATTGTAACAAGCGAAAACGTAGGAATAAATCTTCGGCAGGGACTGTAGGTGATGACACGGATTGTAATTGCAAAACGAATAGTGATTCTGAACATCGTCATATTTTACAACCTTTAATTGATAATGATGAGATTCCTTCTAGTGACAAAATGGTTGCGTCTCCTTTGTCTTTGAATACAGATAAAAATGTTCACCAACCAGTATCTGTGGGTAGGACAGCTTATAAACATTCTGATGCTGCTCCATATATAGTGCATATTCAAAAAGAACAGGCAGAATCTTCTATCAACACCACCATCCACCCAATCGCTTTTGGTCACTTCTTAAAAAAAAACTCATTCAAAAATATAATCAATGGGAGCTTGAAGAAAATTGGACGAAACCGACTAACAATATCTTTTTCTAATTATGAAGATGCTAATAGATTTATTAGCAGTAAAACTTTAAATTTAAATAGATACAAAGCTTTTATCCCTGTATCCAATGTAACACGCATGGGTGTTGTCCGTGGGGTCCCCGTGGACTGGACCGATGAAGAAATCAGGGACAATGTAACTGTCTCTGAAGGAGTTGGAATATTCTGAAGGTTAGACGTTTTAATAGGAAAATTTTAGTTCAAGGTAAATCTGAATTTGTGCCTACTGAAACTGTAGTTCTTACTTTTGATGGCCAGATTTTGCCTCAACGAGTATTTCTTTGTTATAACTCACTACCTGTCAGTTTGTACATTTTTCCTACTGTTCAATGTTTTAATTGTTGCCGGTATGGCCACATTAAAGCCCAATGCCGTTCAACCCCAAGATGGCAAGAACATACAGGGGAAAAATGTAACACCAATGAAGATTGTATTAACTGCTATTTATGTTCTGGTCCCCATTTTGCTACTGATAGAAAATGTCCAGAATTTTTAAGACAGCGAGGAATCAAAGAAACTATGGCTAAAAATGGTGTGACTTATGGGGAGGCTCAAAAGCTCCATCCACCTCTATCTAAAACATATGCAGATGTAACTGCCATTCCTAGTAATAATTTAAGTGTCCGCAGTAATGATGCCTCTCCTGAAAAAAAATATTTGTCATACAAAAAAACAGTTTTTGCAAAACCAAAAGTACCCAGAAAACTAGTTCAAGGATATGACCAATTAACGCACAATGTTTTAATTAAAGATTTTAATATTCCTCCACCTAAGGATGGATGTGGCTTACCTAATAGAGACTCTGATCTTTCAAATCTTTCCGTAAAAGATTTAATAATAACTTTAATTCATAGTCTCACAAAATTTCATGAAAATCCTCTACCGTCCAACGCTGCCAATGTTTTGATGAATGTAATGAATAATAATAACAATAATAATGGACAAAGTAATACAGTGGAACTGCCGCAGTGTTAGCAGTAAAAAGAGTGATCTTATACATATTATTAATAAATATAGTCCCTTTGCCATTTCTCTTCAAGAGACCTGGCTACAACCAAAATCAATCTTTAAGATCCCTGGTTTTGCTTTAGTTAGAGAAGATAGAACTGACGGCTATGGTGGAGTAGCACTCCTTATTAAACATACTCTTCCATTTACACATGTACCTATTCCACCACATAATAGTGAATACTCCATTATAGCTGTTAGTATCAATAATATTATTTTTGTTTCATTATACATACCTCACCCTTCGTCAATTATTTACGATGAGATCAAAAATATTTTACTTGATCTACCTAAACCAATTTTAGTAATGGGAGACTTAAACGCCCAACATAGGTCTTGGGGTAGTACAAACTCAAACCACTATGGGGTCCGAATTCTAGACATACTGGACGAAGCAAATTTGTGCTTATTAAATATAGGATTACCAACACGTCGCTGTCAGCCTCACGAAGGAATAAGTGCACCCGACCTTTCTATCTGTTCTCCTAGTATGGCATCTGGTCTAACTTGGTCTACTTTAACCTCATCATATGGAAGTGATCATTACCCTATTATTATCACTTTTCCAAATGTAATAGGTAAACTTCCTCCCATAAGAAGCCCCCGCTTAAAGTATAAACTTACCACAGCAGACTGGCCTAAGTTTCAAAAAGAGGTTGAAGAGAAGATTTCATCCTTGCCATCTATTCAAAATAGTAACCTACCAGAATGTGCTGAAGCGTTAGCTCGTTTATTAATAGTTTCTGCGGATCAGGTTTTTCCACAAAAACTGTCGAGACGTAGAGGAATCCCTCCACCTCCATGGTGGGATAGCGAATGTACCGATGCGATTAAAAGCCGAAAACATGCTGAAAGAGCATATGCTGCTCATTCCACCATTGAGAACTTTAATTTTCTATCAGATCTCAGTAAAACGGTTAAGAAATTTCTAAAACAAAAAAAATGGGAAGGATGGAAACGCTTTTGTTCCTCTATTTCTCCTGATGTTTCCCCTTCTACTGTATGGACTAATATAAGAAGATTCAGATCTATTTATAAAGATAATAGGGCACCCTTTATAAATGATTCAATAGTTGAAAAGTTTTTAGATAATTTAGCTCCTACTACAGTTCCACAATATTATGATTTTGATAATGGCCTATCATCAACTTTGACAAATAATGAAAACTCTACACTTGATGCACCATTCACTCTTGCTGAATTGAAGGGCGTTCTTTCGTATGTTAGAGATTCTGCGCCAGGGCATGATGGGATACCATATTCATTTTTGTGTCACTTAAGTGATCCAAGCTTAATATATTACTTATCTTTATTAAATTACATCATGAAATGTGGAACTATCCCCATGTCCTGGAGGTCACAGGAAATAATCCCTATTTTAAAGCCTAATAAGCAGCACTCGGATCCTACCAGTTACCGTCCTATTGCTCTTTCATCCGTTTTAGTCAAGTTGGCTGAGCATCTTATTAAAAATCGTCTTGAATGGTATGTTGAGAGTAAAGGGCTTTTAAGTAAGAATCAATACGGCTTTAGAAAAGGCAAAAGTACAATGGATAGCCTAGGGATTCTAATGACTGACATACGATTAGCTTTTTCACGAAATGAATCACTCCTTGCAGCTTTTCTTGATATCAAGGGTGCCTATGATAATGTTTTATTATCTACATTAAAAACTAAACTTATTAAATTAAATGTTCCAGTAATGCTTATC
Source organism: Glyphodes pyloalis (assembly GCA_037074685.1). NCBI lineage: Eukaryota > Metazoa > Arthropoda > Insecta > Lepidoptera > Crambidae > Glyphodes > Glyphodes pyloalis. Next base: position 1,568,745 of record JAYKKO010000015.1, on the reverse strand, counting down.
AAATTCATTTTAAATATTTTATCAGAGCGTTCAATAAGCGTAATTCAGGGAGAATTTAATACAAAATCGAGATTCGTTTGGAGTGGTTTACCGCAGGGATCAGTATTAAGCCCATTACTGTATAACATTTACTCATATGATTTAGAAGTTTCTATTTGTAAAGATAATTATCTTCATATTCTTCAATATGCGGATGACTTGCTTTTATATATTACGGGTAAGTCAATAGAAGCTTTAAGTAATCTCCTATCATCGTCACTTTTTAATTTAAAAAATTGGATGGATAATAATGGTCTTAGTATATCAGTTCCTAAAAGTTCTTTAGTTCTATTTTCTAGAATGCGCATTCCACCTATAATAACAATTTACTACGAAGATTATCTTATACCAGTCCACAATGAGGTAAAATTTTTGGGTGTCATACTAGATTCTAAATTAACAGGAGTTCCTCACTGTAATTATGTAACTACAAAATGTGAACGACATTTAAATATATTAAGATGTGTCGCAGGGGTCTGGTGGGGGGCTCATCCATTGTCCTTGAGACTTTTATATAATGCCATTGTTAGAAGCATTCTTGATTATGGTACAGTTTTTCTAGAGCCATGTAGTGCTGTTGGTATGGCTAAACTAGATGGGATCCAGTCAAAAGCACTTCGAATAATTACTGGTGCTATGAAAACTAGCCCTCGAAATGCTCTGCAGGTAGAATGTCTTGATCCTCCTCTCAAACTCCGACGTCAATATCTTTGTGATAGATATTTATTCCGTGTATTCCAATTCTCTCGGCACCCTCTTTATGAAAAATTAAAGATTTTATCAGAGTTAATTGAAACAACTTCTTATTGGACTCACAAAGATCCCCCTTGTTTAGTTATTAGTTACCGAAAATTTATATCCATTAAAGCTCCTGTTCATAGATCTACATACCTTCCTATTTTTTGTACAAGTTTTGAATCACTTACTTTATCCCCTGTTATTCATTATGATTTAGATATCCCCAAAGATGACAAAAATGCTGATTTTCATTTTAAATTTATAATAAATAAAAATTGGGTTGATTGGCATTACTTATATAGCGACGCCTCCAAACATAATTTGACTAGCCATGTCGGTGTAGGAGTATACCACCACCAATACAATATAGTTCAAAAAGTTAAATTACCGCCTGAGACGTCTGTTTTTACTGGAGAGTGTTTCGGTATTTTTAAAGCGATAGAATATGCTATCCTTATGAAATTAAACAAAACAATTATTTTCTCAGATTCAAAAAGTGCCCTACAATCTTTAGAAAAATTTCCTTTTAAGAATAATACAATGTACCCTATTATTATTCAATGTAGGAAATTACTTTATGAATGTGAGCTTAAAAAACAATGTATAAATTTTGCTTGGATCCCAAGTCATAACCATATTTATGGCAATGAAAAAGCTGATAGGCTGGCCAACGATGCGGTGGATAGTGGTGATCTTTTTCCATAAACTAACTATTGTCATGATTTAATGGCCCTCCCAAAATCTCATCTCAAAAATTCTTGGGAGGAGATGTGGGAATCCAGTAGCCAAACTAAAGGTAGATTTTTTAAATACATTCAACCCTCTATTCCATCAAAACCCTGGTTTGCTAAAATATATTTCTCTAAATCTGTAACTTCCATTATAATTAGAATGAGGCTTGGTCACGTATGTACTCCTGCCCACCTGGCTAGAATGCACATGGTGACCAGCGACTTATGCGAATGTGGTATCGACGTGGGAGACCTCAACCATATTTTCTTTGCGTGCTCCTTATATGACCGTTCTGATTTCTTGTTTCATCTCCTTTCCCTAAAAATTCCTCTTCCTACATGTATTAGTACTCTATTACATTCTAATGATATAAATATTTATAGAATTCTATGTATGTATATTTCATATAATAATATTAAAATATAAATTACCTACCTGATCCTTTTCCCAAAATTCCGTATAATCCGTATTTAAGTTACCGTTTCCTTACCTTTGTCGCAAAATGTATATCATAAACCTTGTCCGTGGCTAAAGCACAGATAGTGCAGAGCCAAAAACATAAAAAAAAAAAAAAAAAAAAAGTCAAAAATGGGACTGAAGTAGTAGCCATGGACCTAATATAATAAACAGGACTGATAACTCTGAAAATTTTCATTATGAAAAATGAACACTATTGCAATGCAATAAAGTATTAATTCCTGTGCGCTTTACACAGATGCAAATCCGAGCCGACAGAGATAGCCAGGCCGGAGGCGTGTGTCTCGTTCTTTGATCTTTCTTAGATCTTGCCAGCATAAAATAATATTTCTGATCTTAATTTTGCCTGATCAAAAACTCAGTTTATGCACTTGTATTTAATTGTTATTTCAACAATTGTAAAATAATAAATTATATTTTAATTTATTTCTTTGATTTTATACATAAACTATAAAGAAAACGTAAAATAGTATTTGCTTATTTCTAATTTCCTAGTGGTAACCCTCTAAAGCATCACCATGAACTGTCATAGTGTCAGTAAGTCAAACTGTCATTGATTGAGTTTATCAAAATATTATTCTTAATATAATTCTTAGGCACCTTTTAAGATAAAATGGTGAAAAAATGTTGCGTTTATACTTGTTCAAGTGAATCATATAGTGATTGCCATATACCGTTCCACAGGTAAGCTTAAAATAATCTTACTGTAAATCTTACCACTAGGGTACCCATAATTCTCGTAATATTTCAATTGTGTGCTCGAGTTAGTTCTTCACTGTTGTACATTTATTTACAGTTACTTACCTTAAAAATGAAGTAATGCGACAAAAATGGCTCAGCAATACACGTAAAGCAAAAAATCACTAAAAATTCTGTCGTATGCAGCCGGGACTTGCTATACCTACGAATTCTCCTGTGGTAAGTATCATTAGTAATTGTTTATCATGCTTCAACGCAACAACACACAACAAGATTTAATTTTAGAAATCTTTGTTTAAACACTAATCAAGTATTTTAAAAAACACTATTTGTATATACACTATACATAGTCTTTTAGGTTCCATACCCAAGGGGTAAAACGGAACCCTATTACTAAGACTTCGCTTTCCGTCTAACTGCCATCAGGCTGTATCTTGTGAACAGTGATAGTTAGTTATAATTTTAATTTTTTGATGCCTTTATAACAACATCAAATACTTAATACTAAAAAACAAGATAATATACGTATGTAAAGGGCTCCCATACAACATACGTGATTTTATAGCTTGCCGGATATTGATAGCTATTACAGTTAGACACTTAAAATATTGACGGAATACACTTTACTTAAAGACAAATAATTAAATTGAAATAAAATAAATACTTAAGAAGGATTCGTTTTACAGTCAAATATAGTAAAACCTTTACGACTTATGTACTTGGCCCGGTTTATTTTTACTTAATTCTTTATATGAGTATTATTTTGTAGGTCATAAACTGGATGTAATATGTTGCACTAAGTTAACTGTAATGTTTATTTTACAGACCAAAAAAAATAAGTTCTCAGTAATACATTGAGCCACCGACCACTACCAGACTCTGACGAAGAAATCCTACATCCTGCCACCTCTTGAAGATATTATCATGTTTAAAAAGTCGTTTAATCGATCAAAATGTTCAAACGATGTTTTTTGGTTAATATTAATATTGGCACTGAAAACAATCTGTTGCCCACCGTGATCAGAAGTTAGGTAAAAAATCGTAGACATAGACTGGCGTACAATCATTACAAAAGCCATTCATTAAACATGTAGCCGAAGCGGCTGTAATTGTACTTACTAGCAATTATTTTAAGCATTGTTTCAACTATATTTTCTTGTCATCTGTATCAACCATGTAAATGGCTAAATATAATAATAATAATAAATAAATTTAGGGTTATTCTCGTTGTCCCTACCAGGCGCGTCCCCAGCAGTAGGGACAGTGGAAAATTCAATAAATGATTCAAATTTATTTCCATTGTCCCCATTGGAGTAAAAGGGAGTAAAATTATACATAAATTCTATTGAAATAATTCAAGATAATTTTTTCAAACCTATAAACATAAAAGTAAAGCTGTCCCGGTTGTTTTCAACAGTCAAATCTGTCCAGACGATAACTTTGGAACATGACGACTACCGTGGCCAGATGCGAGCGGGCCGGACTTTGTTGTTGTACCATCTCTGAGGTCCCGGGTTCGAACCCGGTCGGGTCAATAAGGGAAACGATATTTTCTGTATTGTCTCGGGTCTGGATGTTGTGGTACCGTCGTTGTTTATGATTTATGTAACACAAGTGCTTTAGCTACTTACCACAGAATCTGAGCAATGTATGTGATGTTGTCCAATATTTATTTATTTATTTATTTATTTTACTAGATGTAGTGGGGACAGCGGGCTAAATTTTAATTATTTAATCAAATGTCCGTTATCAAAATAAATCTTGTTGTCACCCTATTAGAAAGGGACACGCGCCTCTGTGGTAGCTATCTCGCTCGGCTCGTTTTTTGGCTGCGAGTGCTCGGTCCTGTTTATTATACTAAGTCCATGGTAGTAGCAGAGTATTTAAAGCGTAGGTACATAATTTTGACTTATTTTGACATAGGTACCATTGTTTTGACAAGCAGTAGGTACTTGACTGTAGAGATGGTCGATGAACATCGATGTTCGATAAAGATCGATGTACGAAAAACATCGAATCATCAATGTAAGCGAAATTGATCATCGATGTTGATTCATGCACGATAGATCCATTAAACATGTTCAATATCTAAACGCATCCATATTATAATGTCATTTATAAAGTGTTCATTCACCAGCCGTTCCCTTTATTCGTTCTTCGCCGTCTCGCTCAGTCTCTCTCACTTTATCATAATTTTACGTTTCTTGGATGAGCGAACGCACTCCATTAATCGGCTCAATGTCATATTACATCAGACAAATTAATATTAAAACACTAAGAAAAAAACGATCGATTTCACCATATTTTACTTTGGTGACAATTTCTCAGTGAGAAAATTTTCGATGTTATCGAAAATCGATGTTCGGATTATGATAAATATCAAAAATAGATGTTTCACTGTCGATTATGATCATGGACTTAGTATAATAATGATATCAATGTCAACATCGATGTTTTTCTCACATCGATTATCCCTACTTGACTGTAGGTACTTGTTTTGATCTATGACATTACCTAAAAAGAGGTTATGGTTAGTGGGGTTAAAAAAAAAAAGATATTCTTAATCTGTGGTCGACTGGCCTTCCTTATTCTAAGGGCCTGCCCGAAAAAAGCGCGGGAAACGTTTTTGTGCGGACGTCTTTTTTTTCGCTTTTCAGTTTAAACTTAATAATATTAGTTTTTTACGATCAGCAAAGTTGTTTAGTGTGTTATCGTTTGTATATTTATCTGTTTTAAGTATATGTAGTGTAGTTTTCTTCATCTGGTAAGTTTATTTTCATCTTCATAATTTTGCATGAATGATCCCGACGATCCTGGGGGGACAGTCCCCCAGGTTTACAATACGGTAATTATAAGTCATAATGCATCAGGAATGGACACGGAGGGTTCCTTAGTAGATACCGACGGTTCTGATAATAGAAACATTACTAAAAGAAAACGAACTTCGTCAAGGAAAATTTGTAAACATTGCAATAAAAAAAAACGTAAGCATCATAAGTCTTCTCTGACGGAGGTCGATTGCCAATGTTGTGAAACTATTCCTGATACTTCACAAGCAACACAACACAAACTTTCATTAGCAACTAGATTTGATTGTCCTCCTCCAGCGCCGTCACCTAATGCACAGAACTTATCTACAAATAATATGTCTGAAACATCAGAAGCTAATGCTCAACGTTCTCCTGTCGGTCGTATTCATTATACTTCTACGGATGTTGCTCCTTTTGTAGTTCATGTACAAAAAGAGCAATCCTCTCCAAACGATAATACATACCTTCATCCAATATCTTTTGGTCATTTTTTAAACAAAAATAACATTAAAAATATTATAAATGGAAGTGTAAAAAGAATAGGTAGGAACCGGGCAACTCTTTCTTTTACATCTTTTGATGATGCTAACCAGTTTATTGTCAATAGTGCTTTGCAGAAATATAATTACAAGGCTTTTATTCCTTCTTTTAATACAACCCGTATGGGTGTTATCAGGGGTGTTCCCACGAGCTGGACAGAGCAAGAACTTATGGAAAATATTACCGTGCCAATAGGAACAGGAAATATATTAAAAGTGAGACGGCTAAAACGAAAAACTGCACTAAATGGTACCAACGAATTTGTTCCTATTGAAACTGTTATTTTGACATTTGATGGCCAGGTTTTACCTAAAAGAGTGTTTCTTTGTTATAATTCTCTTCCAGTGGATTTATATATATTTCCTACAATCCAGTGTTTTAAATGCTGCAGATATGGGCATATTAGAACTCAGTGTAGATCTACACCAAAGTGCTTTAAATGTGGGGAGGGGCATTTAGGAGAAAGTTGTTCTGTTGATGGTGATGATGTCACATGCTGTTTATGTTCAGGTTCGCACGTTGCCACTAGTCGTAAGTGTCCTGAGTTTTCTAGGCAGAAAGCTATCAAGGAAACAATGGCCAAAAATTGCATTTCATACTCAGAAGCTGTAAAATTACATCAACCTATAACTAAATCATATGCTGATGTATTAACAACCCTGGCTCCACAGCCTCCAATAAATTCAAAGAGCAACATAAATAAAAAACAAACTGCTACAACATCATATAAAAAAACTGTGTTTTTAAGAAAAAATCCTCCTCAATTTCATAGTACTGGATATGATCAGGCAGCTCATAGAGACATAATCCGTGAATTTGAAATGCCACCTTCATCAAATGGATGTGGTTTTAGTGATACTTCTCTCTCAGATATGTCTGTAAAAGAATTAATTATTCATCTTATTCAACAATTGTCAAAATCTAACACATGTATACCGTCCAACGCTGCCATCATTTCATCTGATTCAATAAATTTACTTAATAATAATTATGGCCAAAGTTCCAATAGTAGTGCAGTGGAATTGCCGTAGTATAAATAACAAGAAAACTGATTTAATTTATTTTATTAATAGTCCGGTCTATTTACACATTCAAGTTTACATAAATTCCCATAAAGCTGAATATTGGCATAGTTGTTCAAAACATCATTATAAAGAAAATCTCAAAAGTCCTCATCGTTCCGAGGTGTGCTAAAAATTTGGCACGGGGTCAAAGGTCAAAAAAATGAGTTTTTTGCGATTTTTAGCGAAACGGTGAGTTTTTTCGCAAAATTACCCCAGTACAAAATTGTAGATCACAAAATTCTCTACAAAAAATATATCAATAATTTTTTTCCTAAAAGCCACCATTTTGGAGATATAACGTTCCGAAAAGTTGGATCAGTCGTAATCCCTCTATTTTGCACACGTTTCCACGCCACCTATGAGGTAGTGTACAAAGCGCGTTTTTTTTAACGTGGTTTCCCCAGTAGGCCTATTCCACGGGTCTGCTGAGATTTTATATGTTTTAAAACTATTGCAAAATAATATTATATATTATAGTGGGCAAAAACAACGGCGGTGTTATTAAATAAAATACTTAAAATAAAAAGTTAGTCGTCTGATTCATAACTGTCCAAGATTTCTGTTTCTTCTTCTTCTTGATCTTCTTCTCCTTCTTCTTCCTGTTCATCCTCTTGTTCTTCTTCTTCTTCTTGTTCTATTTCACACGTAAACTGCCCCAATAGCGATTCCTGATCGGTATCAAACGAATCTTCAAGAGTTGGTGACTCAACATTCGAGCATGATCGGCCTTGACAGTGTGTGCATGCCAGGGAACAAAACAGTCCAACTTTTCTGCAACCACATTTTGCACTACACCCTTTCTTGCAGTTGCAAAATATTGTGTTGAGAAGTTTCTCAGGTGCTGGTGGAAGTAAAGTTTGAACTGGCTCTAGTGTATTGTCGATCAACTTCCAACCCCAGTCTTTAGGGTCCAGCTGATTACCAAGCCACACTTGAACTTGGTAATATACCCGAAACAGATGTTGATGAGCAGCTACTGAGGTTGGAGGAAGAGAAGCTAAGTTGACTTGTTTTTTATTACGCGTATTTTTCACGAAAGATGTGTATCGCAACTTATCTAAGCAAGTGGTTTTTTTGGGGGCTCCGTACATAGCAAGAAGAAATTGAACTCCGTTGGTGATAACATGTTGTTGAGTTGAATTACTATTTTTAAAAACTTCAGCACATTGTAGTAAATCTTTTTTTTCAAACATTTTGAAAACTGTTGTTTTTCCTCTCCTGTAAAAAGCAGATGTCGTATCGCAGCCAGTTATTGCGTGTAGAAACAATACATGATTTATTTACGACAGTTGCTATGTATTGTCACAGATTTTTGTTTTTTAAGAAATTCCGAGTATCCATCATCTCTTTCAGCACTTGCATTAATCAGTGTCTTCATACCACGATCAACAGTTACAGTTTCACTTTCAGTTAAAAGATGAGTACAAATAAAACAATATTCTGACATTTTTCTTATAAAAATCTAAAACGCACAAAATAGGTTAAAAGATAGGTTAAGATAAGCACATGTTTTCCCTACGCAGTGGCGCTCAAGACTAACGGTATGTATTTCATATATTGGGCATGCCAACATAAAGCAGGTATACGACCCTAGCCACGCGGACAATAGAATAAAAGACAGATGTTATCCCAAGGTTATACTGACGTACAAATTTAGGAACGGGGTTTCATTATACCTGATGTTTCTCGTAGTTTAACTTATATTTTACATAAGCAAGTTACAATAAATAATAGCGAACTTATTTTAGTTCTATTACACCTTTAGTGACTTTCATATGTGGCGTACGTGTGCAAAATAGAGGGATTACGACTGATCCAACTTTTCGGAACGTTATATCTCCAAAATGGTGGCTTTTAGGAAAAAAATTATTAATATATTTTTTGTAGAGAATTTCGTGATCTACAATTTTGTACTGGGGTAATTTTGCGAAAAAACTCACCGTTTCGCTAAAAATCGCAAAAAACTCATTTTTTGGACCTTTGACCCCGTGCCAAATTTTTAGCACACCTCGGAACGATGAGGACTTTTGAGATTTTCTTTATAATGATGTTTTGAACAACTATGCCAATATTCAGCTTTATGGGAATTTATGTAACCTTCCTCCTGATTTTAGGCTTAAATAGACCGGACTATAATAATAATAACCCGTTTGCGATAGCCTTGCAAGAAACGTGGTTACGACCTAATTTTAATTTCAAAGTACCCGGGTACAGTTGTATCCGTGAAGACCGGTCAGATAGTTATGCCGGTGTTGCTTTATTAATTAAACATAGTGTCCCTTTTTATCATATTCCTATCTCTGTACATAATAATGATTTCTCTATAATTGCAGCTAATGTTAATAATATATGTTTTGTTTCTATATATATACCTCACCCTAGTACAGATATTTATGATGAAGTAGAAAATATTATTTCTAATCTACCTAGGCCTATCTTGATAATGGGTGATTTTAATGCCCAGCATTATTCTTGGGGAAGTTCCTCTTGTAATTATTATGGTACTAGGGTATTAGATATTTTAGATGTAAATAATTTGTGTATATTAAATACTGGAGATCTGACAAGGCGGACTAAACCTCATGAGGCAGTGAGTGCTCCTGATTTGACTATGTGTTCCCCCTCTTTAGCTTCCTCTTTAACATGGCATGTCCATAATTCAACTTTAGGTAGTGACCACTTCCCCATAATAATAAGCTTTCCCAATACTACATTAAACTTAGATCCACCTAGTTATTCCCCTCGTTTAAAACATAAACTTATAGATGATAAATGGAGGTTATTCAAAGAACAAGTAGAACAGAATGTACATTCATTACCTACAGTCAATCAAAATAACCAATCAGAGTGTACTGATGCCCTTGCTTTACTATTGATTGATACTGCTGATAAAGTATTTCCTAAGAAATCAGGTCCTGGAAAAATTCCTAGTCCTCCTTGGTGGGATAAAGATTGCGCTAAGGCCATTAAAGAAAGAAAAGCTGCTGAGAAAAAATATAAAGAAAATTCTACATCAGAAAATTTTGATATTCTCTCAAGTTTAATTAATAATACTAGAAAATTATTTAAAAAGAAAAAATGGGAAGGATGGAGAAGCTTTTGTGCCTCAATATCAACAGTGTCAAAGGTCTTTGAATCAATGATTCATTCGGTTATGTACAAGCATATGCATAAATATTTTTTTACTGATCAATATGGATTTGTAGAAAAAAGATCAACCAATACCAACCTTATACTATTTACATCCAAATTGATGGAAGCTGTCGATCAAGGACTGCAAGTGGATGCTGTCTACACAGATTTTTCGAAGGCCTTTGATAAAGTGAATCACAGAATTCTTATGAAGAAGCTATATTCATTTGGGGTAGTAGGAAATCTACTGAACTGGTGCTGTTCCTATCTTACAGATAGGCCGTCAAGAGTAGTTATAGATGGCATACAGGCCGATTCCTTCATCGCGCTGTCAGGTGTTCCTCAGGGTTCTGTATTGGGGCCTCTGTTTTTCAATATATTTATAAATGATATTTCTGAGAAGATCAAACATAGCCAAATATATCTATTCGCAGATGATTTAAAGTTAGCCAAGATAGTGACAAGTACTGCGGATTCTGCGGAACTACAAGAGGATATTCATAGTCTTCAGGAATGGTGTGCTACTAATAGAATGTTTTTAAATGGCAAAAAGTGTAAGCATATTAAATTCACCAAAAAACGCAATAACTTGGTCACGGAATATTGGATCGCAGGTAGCAAACTTGACGAGGTGGCGTCCATCCGGGACCTTGGTGTCATTATGGATGGCCGATTAGGGTTTACAGAACATATTGATAAAATGGTAAAGGAAGCTAATAAAGCTTTGGGATTTGTTTTAAGAAATACCAAAGGGTTCAAACATCCATCCACTGTAATTCTGCTTTACAATAGCTACGTCAGGAGCAAATTAGAATACTGTAGTACGGTATGGTGTCCAAACTACAAAATACACATAAATCGTATTGAGAAGCTACAAAAAAAATTTGTTCGCAGCATGGCATATCGATTCAGGGCACACAAAATTCTAAAATCGTATCAGGATAAATTACGCTACTTTCGACTGGAGCCGCTGTCTGTGCGACGCGCCCTTTTGGACATGTCTTATCTCTACAAGTTACTGAACGACCGCATAGATAGCCCCACACTTCTGAGCATGTTACAATTCAATGTTCCAAATAGAGTACCACGCTATCCTTGCGGGTTGTTCAGAAAGAGATTTTGTAGAACCACTATGGGACGTAATTCCCCCGTCATTCGTCTGTCTCGCTTGTATAACGACCTCGCTGGTGTGATTCCGGAGCTTGACATACACTCCCAGGGCCTTTCCAAGTTCCTGTCGTTGCTTAATGTGCATTTGACTTGTTTGACCTTAGAATGTAAATAGATTTTTATAATTTTTTTTTTTATTCAATTATTTTGTAAGTTATATTTTTTGTATCTTTCTTTCATTTATATTTGTAGCAGTGTTTTTTATTTTACTTTAATTATTGCATGCCGTAGTTACCTATAATTTTAAGAACAGTTAGTTTTAAACATTATTGTTAGTTATACCTTTACTTTGTTAAAACTGTATCTTATGTTGGTAACTCTATCTATAAATATATAAATAAATAAATAAATAAATATCTCCAGACGTCCCACCTTCAATAGTTTGGCGCAATATTAGAAGATTTAAATCAATATTCAAAGAATCTAGACCATATTTTTTACATAGTTCAATAGCTGATAAATTTCTTGATAAAATTGCTCCACCTTCTGTACCTGTAGATATAATAGGAATAAATAATTATTTTAATATAGAAAATACTGATTTAACAGGACTTAACGCACCCTTCACTCTCTGTGAACTAAAAGGAGTTTTATCTTATGTTACTGATTCTGCTCCTGGATTAGATGCTATACCATATTCTTTTATATCTCATTTAAGTGATCAAAGCCTTACCTACTTTCTTTCTTTAATTAATTCCATTATGATGACCGGGAATATACCGTTTTCTTGGAGACTACAGGAAGTCATTCCAATATTAAAACCAGGAAAACCTCACTTTGAAGCTTCGTCCTATCGTCCTATCGCGCTGTCCTCTGTTCTTGTAAAAATCGCTGAACATCTCGTCAAGAATCGACTGGAATGGTTCTTGGAAAGTAATAATTTATTATCGCCTAGTCAGTACGGGTTTAGAAAAGGCAGAGGCACTACAGATAGCATTGCCATCTTCACCACGGATATCCGTATCGCATTTTCGAATAATGATTCCCTACTGGGCGCCTTTTTAGATGTACAAGCTGCCTATGATAACGTTAATATATCTCTTCTTATCAATAAACTCAAGAAATTACATGTCCCAGTGATGCTTTGTCAATTTATAAGTAACCTTTTAGCAGAAAGATGCATAAGAGTTACTCTTGAAGACTCCAGCACTAGGTCCAGACTAATTTGGAAGGGTCTTCCTCAAGGCTCAGTGCTCAGCCCAATTCTTTATAACATTTATACTTTTGATTTAGAAGCAACTCTACAAGGGAATGTTAGCATTTTGCAGTATGCTGATGATTTACTCATATATGTCTCTGGACGATCTGTAGAAAGACTGGCTTCTGCTTTAACATCTTCTTTAAAACTTCTAAAAATATGGTTAGATGAAAATGGACTAGCACTGTCGGTACTTAAGAGTTCAGTGGTTTTATTTACAAGAATGCGTCTTCCACCACCTGTTTCAGTATGTTATGATAATTCCGATATTCCACAACAAAATGAAGCTAAATTTCTGGGAATAATCTTAGATCATAAGTTAACTGGTTTATCCCATTGCCATTATATCGTTGCCAGATGCGAACAATCAATAAATATACTTAGGTGTCTCTCAGGTGTGTGGTGGGGAGCTCACCCATTTTCCTTAAAACTCCTGTATAATGCTTTAATAAGAAGCATTCTTGATTATTGCACTTTTCTTTTAGAGCCATGCAGCATGTTGGCTCTTGACAAATTAAATAAAATCCAGTCTAAGGCCCTAAGAATAATTGCTGGTGCCATGAAAACTAGTCCCATTATTGCCTTGCAAGTAGAATGTTCTGACCCACCTTTGAAATTTCGTCGGCAATATTTATGTGATCGTTTCGTTTTCCGAGTTTTACAAAGTTCGAATCATCCTTTACATGTCAAATTACATAACCTATCTCAATGTATAGAGACTTCAAGTTACTGGGCCCATAAAGAGCTCCCATGCCTCATTATAAGCTATCGTAAATATATTTCATTTGAAGCACCAACACATAAATCTTTTTATTTGCCTATATTTTCTGTAGACTTTGAATGTTTGATTCATAAACCTGAAATTAATTTAGATTTAAATCTTAAAAATGAAAATCTTGCAAACATGCACTTTAATTATGTTATTGCCAATGATTACCAGGGATATCATCATATTTATACAGATGCATCTAAGCACAATAACATAAGTCCTGTAGGAATAGGAATATATCATCATCAGTATGGTATAGTGCAAAAAATTAAATTACCTCCAGAAACCTCTGTTTTTACTGGGGAATGCTTTGGCCTATTGAAAGCACTTGAGTATATTTTATTATTTAAACTAAAAACATCTTTAATAATCAGTGATTCAAAAAGTTCCCTCGAAGCCCTACAAAAATTTCCGTTTAAGAGTAATACTAATCATACGGTTATTTTCGAATCTAGAAAATTGATACTTCAATGCGTTAAGAAAGGGTTTAATGTAAGGTTCATGTGGGTACCAGGTCATAAAAATATTTATGGAAATACTAGGGCTGATAAATTAGCAAAAGAGGCAATAGTTTGCGGGGATTTAACGCCATACAAAAATTTTAGTGAGGACCTAGTCAATGTAGCCAAAGTCTTTCTACAAAAGTCTTGGTTAAATAATTGGGAGAACACAAATCAAAACAAAGCAAAGCACTATAGACAAGTACAGAGTGAAATTCCTTTAAAACCGTGGTTTTTTAAAATGAATTTTGGAAAAATAGGTACCACGAGTATTATAAGAATGAGATTAGGGCATGTTTGTTCCCCCGCACATTTAGCCAGGTTTCGTATAGTTGACAGTCCGATGTGCGAATGTGGTGGCGGTGTTGGTGACTTAAATCATATCTTCTTCAGTTGTACTAAATATAACAGATCATCATTTTTAGATTCTCTGGTTTCCCTCCGTGTTCCCTTCCCCACATCAATAATATGTTTACTCTTTTCGAAATCTTATGATATTTACCATTTATTATCATTCTATGTTATCGAAAATAATATTAAATTATAACCTATTAATAAATTCTACCATCCTCATTCCTTCCTTATTATTTGTATCATATTGTAGCCAACTTTCCTGATCTTTTCCTTCACTTTTCCGTTTCCTTATTTCTCTTTACTTTTGGATTCTCATTACATTTCCCAACCTTTTATCGGTACTGGCTCAAGCACAAGCCGTGCATAGCCATAACATTACAAAAAAAAAAAAAAAAAAGGGCCTGCCCTCGAAAAAAAGCGCGGGAAACGTCGTGGTGTTCGGGCTGTTTTTCTTGTGCTTGTGAAAAATTTGTTAAATTTATGTAATTGAAAAGGATCAGATAAGTTATTTTGTGTAAATATTTAACTCTAATCGTATTTATTTTATATTAGTGGGTTATATTTCTTCACTCATTGGGTAAGTTTACCATTTGTAAATAGTTTGTTGATGAACGAACCAGAGGACCCTGGGGGCACAGTCCCCCAGGCGTCACATTATATTACAATTTGTTCGGGGTCAGAGGGATCTATGCTGGACACAGATGGATCAGAAACCAGTAAAATGAAAATTTCTAAACGTAAACGAACAACAAATCGCTCAGTGTGCAAACATTGTAACAAGCGAAAACGTAGGAATAAATCTTCGGCAGGGACTGTAGGTGATGACACGGATTGTAATTGCAAAACGAATAGTGATTCTGAACATCGTCATATTTTACAACCTTTAATTGATAATGATGAGATTCCTTCTAGTGACAAAATGGTTGCGTCTCCTTTGTCTTTGAATACAGATAAAAATGTTCACCAACCAGTATCTGTGGGTAGGACAGCTTATAAACATTCTGATGCTGCTCCATATATAGTGCATATTCAAAAAGAACAGGCAGAATCTTCTATCAACACCACCATCCACCCAATCGCTTTTGGTCACTTCTTAAAAAAAAACTCATTCAAAAATATAATCAATGGGAGCTTGAAGAAAATTGGACGAAACCGACTAACAATATCTTTTTCTAATTATGAAGATGCTAATAGATTTATTAGCAGTAAAACTTTAAATTTAAATAGATACAAAGCCTTTATCCCTGTATCCAATGTAACACGCATGGGTGTTGTCCGTGGGGTCCCCGTGGACTGGACCGATGAAGAAATCAGGGACAACGTAACTGTCTCTGAAGGAGTTGGGAATATTCTGAAGGTTAGACGTTTTAATAGGAAAATTTTAGTTCAAGGTAAATCTGAATTTGTGCCTACTGAAACTGTAGTTCTTACTTTTGATGGCCAGATTTTGCCTCAACGAGTATTTCTTTGTTATAACTCACTACCTGTCAGTTTGTACATTTTTCCTACTGTTCAATGTTTTAATTGTTGCCGGTATGGCCACATTAAAGCCCAATGCCGTTCAACCCCAAGATGTTACAAGTGTGGGCAAGAACATACAGGGGAAAAATGTAACACCAATGAAGATTGTATTAACTGCTATTTATGTTCTGGTCCCCATTTTGCTACTGATAGAAAATGTCCAGAATTTTTAAGACAGCGAGGAATCAAAGAAACTATGGCTAAAAATGGTGTGACTTATGGGGAGGCTCAAAAGCTCCATCCACCTCTATCTAAAACATATGCAGATGTAACTGCCATTCCTAGTAATAATTTAAGTGTCCGCAGTAATGATGCCTCTCCTGAAAAAAAATATTTGTCATACAAAAAAACAGTTTTTGCAAAACCAAAAGTACCCAGAAAACAAGTTCAAGGATATGACCAATTAACGCACAATGTTTTAATTAAAGATTTTAATATTCCTCCACCTAAGGATGGATGTGGCTTACCTAATAGAGACTCTGATCTTTCAAATCTTTCCGTAAAAGATTTAATAATAACTTTAATTCATAGTCTCACAAAATTTCATGAAAATCCTCTACCGTCCAACGCTGCCAATGTTTTGATGAATGTAATGAATAATAATAACAATAATAATGGACAAAGTAATACAGTGGAACTGCCGCAGTGTTAGCAGTAAAATGAGTGATCTTATACATATTATTAATAAATATAGTCCCTTTGCCATTTCTCTTCAAGAGACCTGGCTACAACCAAAATCAATCTTTAAGATCCCTGGTTTTGCTTTAGTTAGAGAAGATAGAACTGACGGCTATGGTGGAGTAGCACTCCTTATTAAACATACTCTTCCATTTACACATGTACCTATTCCACCACATAATAGTGAATACTCCATTATAGCTGTTAGTATCAATAATATTATTTTTGTTTCATTATACATACCTCACCCTTCGTCAATTATTTACGATGAGATCAAAAATATTTTACTTGATCTACCTAAACCAATTTTAGTAATGGGAGACTTAAACGCCCAACATAGGTCTTGGGGTAGTACAAATTCAAACCACTATGGGGTCCGAATTCTAGACATACTGGACGAAGCAAATTTGTGCTTATTAAATATAGGATTACCAACACGTCGCTGTCAGCCTCACGAAGGAATAAGTGCACCCGACCTTTCTATCTGTTCTCCTAGTATGGCATCTGGTCTAACTTGGTCTACTTTAACCTCATCATATGGAAGTGATCATTACCCTATTATTATCACTTTTCCAAATGTAATAGGTAAACTTCCTCCCATAAGAAGCCCCCGCTTAAAGTATAAACTTACCACAGCAGACTGGCCTAAGTTTCAAAAAGAGGTTGAAGAGAAGATTTCATCCTTGCCATCTATTCAAAATAGTAACCTACCAGAATGTGCTGAAGCGTTAGCTCGTTTATTAATAGTTTCTGCGGATCAGATTTTTCCACAAAAACTGTCGAGACGTAGAGGAATCCCTCCACCTCCATGGTGGGATAGCGAATGTACCGATGCGATTAAAAGCCGAAAACATGCTGAAAGAGCATATGCTGCTCATTCCACCATTGAGAACTTTAATTTTCTATCAGATCTCAGTAAAACGGTTAAGAAATTTCTAAAACAAAAAAAATGGGAAGGATGGAAACGCTTTTGTTCCTCTATTTCTCCTGATGTTTCCCCTTCTACTGTATGGACTAATATAAGAAGATTCAGATCTATTTATAAAGATAATAAGGCACCCTTTATAAATGATTCAATAGTTGAAAAGTTTCTAGATAATTTAGCTCCTACTACAGTTCCACAATATTATGATTTTGATAATGGCCTATCATCAACTTTGACAAATAATGAAAACTCTACACTTGATGCACCATTCACTCTTGCTGAATTGAAGGGCGTTCTTTCGTATGTTAAAGATTCTGCGCCAGGGCATGATGGGATACCATATTCATTTTTGTGTCACTTAAGTGATCCAAGCTTAATCTATTACTTATCTTTATTAAATTACATTATGAAATGTGGAACTATCCCCATGTCCTGGAGGTCACAGGAAATAATCCCTATTTTAAAGCCTAATAAGCAGCACTCGGATCCTACCAGTTACCGTCCTATTGCTCTTTCATCCGTTTTAGTCAAGTTGGCTGAGCATCTTATTAAAAATCGTCTTGAATGGTATGTTGAGAGTAAAGGGCTTTTAAGTAAGAATCAATACGGCTTTAGAAAAGGCAAAAGTACAATGGATAGCCTAGGGATTCTAATGACTGACATACGATTAGCTTTTTCACGAAATGAATCACTCCTTGCAGCTTTTCTTGATATCAAGGGTGCCTATGATAATGTTTTATTATCTACATTAAAAACTAAACTTATTAAATTAAATGTTCCAGTAATGCTTATCAAATTCATTTTAAATATTTTATCAGAGCGTTCAATAAGCGTAATTCAGGGAGAATTTAATACAAAATCGAGATTCGTTTGGAGTGGTTTACCGCAGGGATCAGTATTAAGCCCATTACTGTATAACATTTACTCATATGATTTAGAAGTTTCTATTTGTAAAGATAATTATCTTCATATTCTTCAATATGCGGATGACTTGCTTTTATATATTACGGGTAAGTCAATAGAAGCTTTAAGTAATCTCCTATCATCGTCACTTTTTAATTTAAAAAATTGGATGGATAATAATGGTCTTAGTATATCAGCTCCTAAAAGTTCTTTAGTTCTATTTTCTAGAATGCGCATTCCACCTATAATAACAATTTACTACGAAGATTATCTTATACCAGTCCACAATGAGGTAAAATTTTTGGGTGTCATACTAGGTTCTAAATTAACAGGAGTTCCTCACTGTAATTATGTAACTACAAAATGTGAACGACATTTAAATATATTAAGATGTGTCGCAGGGGTCTGGTGGGGGGCTCATCCATTGTCCTTGAGACTTTTATATAATGCCATTGTTAGAAGCATTCTTGATTATGGTACAGTTTTTCTAGAGCCATGTAGTGCTGTTGGTATGGCTAAACTAGATGGGATCCAGTCAAAAGCACTTCGAATAATTACTGGTGCTATGAAAACTAGCCCTCGAAATGCTCTGCAGGTAGAATGTCTTGATCCTCCTCTCAAACTCCGACGTCAATATCTTTGTGATAGATATTTATTCCGTGTATTCCAATTCTCTCGGCACCCTCTTTATGAAAAATTAAAGATTTTATCAGAGTTAATTGAAACAACTTCTTATTGGACTCACAAAGATCCCCCTTGTTTAGTTATTAGTTACCGAAAATTTATATCCATTAAAGCTCCTGTTCATAGATCTACATACCTTCCTATTTTTTGTACAAGTTTTGAATCACTTACTTTATCCCCTGTTATTCATTATGATTTAGATATCCCCAAAGATGACAAAAATGCTGATTTTCATTTTAAATTTATAATAAATAAAAATTGGGTTGATTGGCATTACTTATATAGCGACGCCTCCAAACATAATTTGACTAGCCATGTCGGTGTAGGAGTATACCACCACCAATACAATATAGTTCAAAAAGTTAAATTACCGCCTAAAACGTCTGTTTTTACTGGAGAGTGTTTCGGTATTTTTAAAGCGATAGAATATGCTATCCTTATGAAATTAAACAAAACAATTATTTTCTCAGATTCAAAAAGTGCCCTACAATCTTTAGAAAAAATTCCTTTTAAGAATAATACAATGTACCCTATTATTATTCAATGTAGGAAATTACTTTATGAATGTGAGCTTAAAAAACAATGTATAAATTTTGCTTGGATCCCAAGTCATAACTATATTTATGGCAATGAAAAAGCTGATAGGCTGGCCAACGATGCGGTGGATAGTGGTGATCTTTTTCCATAAACTAACTATTGTCATGATTTAATGGCCCTCCCAAAATCTCATCTCAAAAATTCTTGGGAGGAGATGTGGGAATCCAGTAGCCAAACTAAAGGTAGATTTTTTAAATACATTCAACCCTCTATTCCATCAAAACCCTGGTTTGCTAAAATATATTTGTCTAAATCTGTAACTTCCATTATAATTAGAATGAGGCTTGGTCACGTATGTACTCCTGCCCACCTGGCTAGAATGCACATGGTGACCAGCGACTTATGCGAATGTGGTATCGACGTGGGAGACCTCAACCATATTTTCTTTGCGTGCTCCTTATATGACCGTTCTGATTTCTTGTTTCATCTCCTTTCCCTAAAAATTCCTCTTCCTACATGTATTAGTACTCTATTACATTCTAATGATATAAATATTTATAGAATTCTATGTATGTATATTTCATATAATAATATTAAAATATAAATTACCTACCTGATCCTTTTCCCAAAATTCCGTATAATCCGTATTTAAGTTACCGTTTCCTTACCTTTGTCGCAAAATGTATATCATAAACCTTGTCCGTGGCTAAAGCATAGATAGTGCAGAGCCAAAAACATCAAAAAAAAAAAAAAAAAGGGCCTGCCCTCGGTCCGGCCTCAGACCAATATATTTATTTTTTCATTGGGTCCGGCAATGGACTTAATATAATAAACTAAGTCCATGGGTCCGGCTGATATTCAGACCTGGGGGTATCTACTCCCAAAAACAAAAACAAACAATCCAACGGTTTCGTTTTTGGAGATTAATCAAAATCGATTTTTTATGATTTTTATAGTACCTTACGCCACACTAGCGAACTTTAAATAATTTTAAAGGAAATGTAAACGTGGTTTGTGATTTGTATAAATAACTAGCGGTCCCGGCGAACTTCGTTTCGCCTCAGAGGATTTTCCCGCTTTTCTTTGCTATAAACCTCAAGGAGCCCGAGACCTTTCCAACGAATGCAAAACCGTGGAAATCGGTTCGTGCGTTCTGGAGTTATAGCGTCAGGAAGAAAAACCCGACTTATTTTTATATAGTACATATTTAGATTTTTGAAATCGCTTATTCAATATTTATTTAAATAGCATTCGAAGTGAATTAGTTACGATTATGAAAAATAAAAATTGCCATCCGTCAAATGCGCCATATTTCGTTTTTGGGAGTAGACCTCCTGGTCCAGCTGCAACTTCAAATCAGTTGGAAGATAATATTAAGGTAAGCTTTCACCCTGTTGAGCTGTTGACCGTAGTATGGATGTACGGTCAACAGCACGTCAAGTCAGCAGCAAGTCAAACTCTAAAATGTACACTTTTGTGTGTAGTCCGATATGCGTTTGTCTGTACTACATATCTAAAGGGGAACAGTACCGTAGCAGCCTCCGAGCGCGGCCACTCTTCAAACTCAAAGATCAGGTGTTTTACGATAATATTTTCAATAAACTTATTTGCCTACTCAAAATGACCATTCACTAGTTATTTATAAAGTTATCAAATAATTTTATGTCCAGCTATGCGTAAGTCATTAATTGGAATCGGGACAAGCGCACCACAATGGTATATTTTAGCCCTTTTAAACGTTTAGACTGCATATGCTATTTTTTATGACCGCATGGTCAAACCGATTACCAAAATGCATCACTGTAAATTTTTGCTACCTATGTGGTAAGTGTGGGGTCCAAAACAACCATCCAAAACAGAAGTGCGATAAGAGTGTGAATTTTAAAATTATAATTTATTTAAATTAATAATTGTTTGCTTCGTAAAAAGTCGTCGTTGCAACTTTTGAATAATAAAGATCAAGAATCGAACTCCCAAATCTTTAAATACCCGCTGCTGCTGCTAGGGACTATTGAAATATTTGTTATTAAAAAAAAGCATATGTACCGAAGACGGTATTAAAAATATTTACGTATTGTTACACATTTTAGGGCACAGGGGCTGCACATTTACATAAAAATCAACGTCTCCATAAGTCGCTTGTGCATTAACGTGGGCTAAGTGTACAGCGACCTTAAAGAAATAGAAGTTTTTTTTTCTGTGTGGACACTAGAAAAAACTCAATCTAGTGTGTACATATTATTAGGTATTTTTCATCTATTTTCGTTCTTTACGTCAAAAAGGTGTAGTGATTTCTATTTGTGATTTTGTTCAAAGATTTATCTGTTATTTGGATCTATGTGATAGCTAAAGGTAGGTTTATTTCTAAGGTATTATATTATCAAATTAAATTTGCTGTCTTTGGATTAATTACATAGTATTTTTTACTTTGTCTTGTTTAGGAATATGACTCCATTTTGTCGCGCCGGCTGATCACCGAATTAATATTTTTGTCTTTTTTGGGTTGGGCTACTTGCTTTTTAAAGTAATGAAACCAAACATATTTAATGTAAGTCTTTAATTCGAAGAACTGTGCATTAAGCTTACAAAATTACATAAGTACCTATCGGTCAGTTCTCAAACAACCGAGCCCGACAAGGACCTGGAACGTACCTTGATAAATGGAATGTCAGACCGAATATTTATGAGTACCTAACAAAAGATCTTATTTGAATTCTTCTTATCTTTTATCAGCTCGTTTAGAGAAGTACATTTCTGATCAACATATTTTTCTTTAGTCTATGATGTTCGTTTCATAAATAAAATAGTAACTAACAGGGATAATACAGTAATAATTTATAACATACGAGTAGTATTCTAAATTATACTCAACATTGCAGATTCATTTATCAGTTTAAACATCAAAACAAGCCCTATGACTAATGGAAATACTTTTTCAGAGGGGGCAATGAATAATAACACAATTAAATAATGACAATATCAATGAAAGAACAAGACCAAATGCCCGGGGAGGTATGTCCGGAGGAGAGCAAAATGGAGTTGAAGTATGCATTTAAATATCAAATATGGTTATTGAATCAAACACACCCATACTTAAAACCTAGATGTCACTGTTACTTTGAAGGCTGCAGCAATATTTGAACCCCAAAAGACATAATATAATTATTCTGGTGTTGCTATTACATTGCATGGGAAACGAAGGGTTGGCAGTGTACTATACATTTGAGGATAAGGAAGAACTTAAATTTGAAAATATTTGACTAATTGAAATATCATTGCGGTCCACTAAGTCATTGAATTTACAATAGATATCTAATTCTGGCTAGGAAACAAAAATTTGATGACACTTATGATGAATTCATTACAGCCATGAAGAAATGTTATTATAATTCAGGAATATTTAAGGTAATAAATACTAGATAGAAATATTAAGATTCCAGGGGACACCATGCACTACAGCAACAACTACTGGAGGAGCAGCCACGCCTAGTGCTCCTGAGAATATGGATCTTGACCAGTCCATAGAAATCCCTGCTAGCAAAGCTACAGTACTCAGGGGACATGAGTCTGAGGTGTTTATTTGTGCTTGGAACCCCAGCACTGATTTGTTGGCCAGTGGTTCTAGTGACAGTACAGCTAGGTAAGTAATTTGTTCTTATCATACAATACCCTGTTGTACATATCCTCATTTTTTTATTAATAGTGACTAGACATCCTTAGTATTGTCAATTTCTGTTAATATTGTGTGCCAATTTACACAATTCTACTGTACAACATAGGTGTATGGTATATCATAGCTTTTCATGATTTGGTGAGATCAGTGATCTAGTTAATGCTTGTTTCATATGACAATTGGGTCTGAAATAAGTTGTATATGTCACCGTAAGATTATAATCTATCTCGCGAGATTGTTAACTGTCGACAGATTGTGAACCGTAACATGATGATTACAATTTAACGCATTATTTTTGGTATATTGTAATCTATCGATGGGAATCGGTCAAATTGTGAACTGTCGTGGAACGAAATGCATCTCACGCGCTGATTGGTTGAGAGTTATGTGCCCCCCGCCGCCCCGGCATTCGCCATATTTGTTTGTTATTTTGTTTGTTGTTTTAATACTATTAAGGACTAAATCTTTTTTTTAATAAGAGTTTCTTAAAATTTTCTAATTTTAATTTGTGTTAAAATACTAAATAATTGTTTCATTTTATTGAAATTTTCAATTAAAATTTTTAGTGTTTGAAGAATAAATATTTCGGTATAATTATTTCTTAACGTATGTCAGGATTATTAATTACCTACTTAATAGTAAATAAATACTTGAAGATTTTTTAAAGAGCATTTATTTTATTTAAACAACATCTCTATTTCTTTAAATATAAGAAATGATTTGAATTGAATTTCATTCCTAAGTTTACGTAGACATAGAAAGCCTAGTCGTGATTGGTCGCTCATACAATAAACCAACCAATCAGGAAGAGCTTTCGGACAGTTGACAGTTTGACGCGGGACAGATTACAATTTAACGGTTACTATTTTCACTTCGATAGATTACAATAAAGCAAAAAAAAATGCGTTAAATTGCAATCCTAAGTTACGGTTCACAATCTGTTGACAGTTTACAATCTCACAAGATAGATTGTAATCTAACGATTTTTACAATCTTACGGTGACATATATATGAATGTCATTAGACATTCAATTGGTACAATGTTTACCTGTTAATGAAAAAAGTAAATCTTCATTGAAATAGTGTTTTATGTAAAATGTTTCTAGAGTGCTAAAATATGATCAATTTAATATCTATTTTCAGAATTTGGGATATGTCTGATAATCCAGCTACTACACCTAACCAGCTAGTTTTACGTCACTGCATACAGAAGGGAGGAGCAGAAGTGCCTAGCAATAAAGATGTTACATCATTGGACTGGAATGTAAATTACACTATTCACATGTCTATCATTATTTTATATGTATTTTGAAATATTAATCATAAATATTATTTTTTCTAGTGTGATGGCAATCTTTTAGCCACTGGATCATATGATGGTTATGCACGCATTTGGACCACTGATGGAACTTTAGCATCAACACTGGGGCAACATAAGGGTCCCATATTTGCTCTCAAATGGAACAAACGAGGAAATTACATTTTAAGTGCAGGAGTAAGTTAATTTCCTCAAAAAACATTAAAGAAAGAAAGATGTTAAAAAATTATTACACATAGGTGTTTCTTGAATTTCCAGGTTGACAAAACAACAATTATTTGGGATGCTGCAACAGGACAATGCACTCAGCAATTCTCTTTCCACTTGGCCCCAGCCCTTGATGTAGACTGGCAGACCAATACTTCATTTGCATCCTGTTCTACTGATCAGTGCATACATGTATGCAAGCTTAATGCCGACAAACCAATCAAGAGCTTCCAGGGACATACAGTATGTATTAATTAATTATTAATTGTGATGATACCTATTTCTACGTACATGTACATACATAATTACTCACAATTACAACAAATATGTATTTGTTGTAATTGGCTACTTGACAGTGTTAACAATAAAATATGAAAAGTGTTAGATACGTTAGCTTATTAGTTAAGTAATAATTTTACTTTTTTATTTTTTAATTAAAAGCATAGTTAGTATTTTATTTTTGCAAAATAAATTTTACTTTGTTTATCTGTGGAACAAAAGAACCGAAACGGAAACCACCATTGCAATTCGGAAATGACAGCTGTCAGCGAAAATTATTTATTTTAATGTGGCGAAACAATGATTATTTTCCCGATTAAATTAAATTATTGTGTCTCTTACGTATTAAGAATTTATTGAAACATTTTCCGTTTATCTAAATTGAGTCGTTCCTATGCGTATCGGTTCGATGTCTAGAACGTTGACGTCATAATTGCAACAGTTACGTGACTTGGCGTTTTCGCGCGCTTTTTAAATGTGTTACACAAAATCTTATTTTTCTCTGGTTATTTACATTTTTTCCAGATAAATCGAATTGCTTGGGATATAAAATGAACGGGCGCACATTTTACAATACTTTTTCAAAAACTGTCAAGTAGCCAATTGTGAGTAATTATGTATGTACATTACAACAAATACTCACAATTACAACAAATACATATTTGTTGTAATTGTGATTAATATAACAAACCATGATGTTTTACGACCTCCGTAGCCGAGAGGCGAGCGTGCCGGACTTTGGCGTCGCGCGTTCTCTAAGATTCCGGGTTCAATCCCCGGTCGGGTCAATATGGGAAACTAACTTTTCTGTATTCTCTCGGGTCTGGGTGTTGTGGTACCGTCGTTGTTTCTGATTTCTGTAACACAAGTGCTTTAGCTACTTACCACAGAATCAGAGCAATGTATGTGATGTTCAATATTTATTTTTTTATTTATCTTTTATACAAATAAAATATTATATATTTTTTTTCTTTTTTAACTTTAAATATAGGTACCATGCATTTCCATGTAATGTCCTCCAAAAATGTATTTAAAATGTAACTATGATTTTCAGAATGAAGTCAATGCTATTAAATGGGATCCTCAAGGACAGTTACTTGCATCATGTTCAGATGATATGACTCTTAAAATCTGGTCTATGAAACAAGATACATGTGTCCATGACCTGCAAGCACATTCGAAGGAGATCTATACTATAAAGTGGTCCCCAACAGGGCCAGGCACACAGAATCCTAATATGAATTTGATATTGGCCAGTGCATCATTTGATTCAACTGTGCGCCTCTGGGATGTGGAAAGAGGAGCTTGTATTCATACACTGACCAAACATACCGAACCTGTTTACAGTGTCGCCTTCTCACCAGATGGTAAATTCCTCGCCAGCGGTTCATGTGATAAGTGCGTCCACATATGGTCAACACAGACTGGTGGATTAGTACACTCCTACAAGGGCACTGGTGGAATTTTTGAAGTTTGTTGGAATTCCCGCGGCACTAAAGTCGGCGCTAGTGCTAGTGACGGCAGTGTGTTTGTTTTGGACTTGCGCAAATTGTAGTAATTAAGTAATTAGTGTTTTAACAACACTTTTTGTTAAAACACTAATTACCTATGGACATGACTATCAAAAAACTTAATCTATGGACACAGTTTCAATTTCATTTGTGACATTAAGAGTGACTTTTTTAATTGTTTGTTTATTGTGGATATGTAGTGTTGATGAATATTAAATATAAAATATAAAGTTAAAAAACATAAATATTAACTATATAATTAAGTCTTCATCTATTTATGTTTTCGCTGTAGTAACATTGTAGTTAGTTGTTAAATTGTTTTCATTTATGACTAAATAACTAGCTTCATTGTAAATGATTATTGCAAGTTGTTGTTAATTCTTGCTTGAACTATTTAGCATGTGTATTATGAGAATAATATAGACAAAAAGAAGTCTGTTGTTTGGTACATTCCCAAAAAATATGCCTCTTAATAAGTAAATTCCTATAGTGTATATGTCACCGTAAGATTGTAAACATCGTTAGATTACAATCTATCTCGCGAGATTGTAAACTGTCGAAAGATTGTGAACCGTAACATTATTTTTGCAATTTAACGCATTTTTTTTCGCTATATTGTAATCTATCGAAGTAAAACTGTTAAATTACAATCTGTCCCGCGTCACATTGTCAACTGTCCAAAAGCTCTTCCTGATTGGTCGGTTTCTTGTATGACCGACCAATTACGACCTTTCTATGTCTTCAAATATTTATTTACTATTTAGTAGGTTATCAATAATCCTGACATACGTTGAGAAAAAATTGTAACGAAATATTTAGTCTTCAAACACTCAACATTTTTGATTGAAAATTTCAATAAAATTAAAAAAAATTGTCTTTAAAAACAAATTAAAATTGGATTTTTTTAAGAAACTCTTAGAAAAATTATATTCAGTCCTTTAAACATACCATAAATTAATAATATTAAGACAATCAAACGAAATAACAAACAAATACGGCGAATACCGGGGCGGGGGGCACATAATTCTCAACTAATCAGCGCGCGAGATGCATTCCGTTCTACATCAGTTCACAATTTGACCGGTTCCCATCGATAGATTACAATAAAGCGAAAAATAATGCGTTAAATTGCAATCAAATATTACGGTTCACAATCTGTCGACAGTTTACAATCTCGCGAGGTAGATTGTAATCTAACGATTTTTATAATCTAACGGTGACATATATATATTAGATGTTGTAATATGTGTCTACAATAAAAATGCATGGTTGAAATAAGCATATTCTGCATAATGAAACATGCTTAGAAAATAAGATATAAAAATTAGCTGACAATACATTATCATATCTAATCAGTAAAAAATATGTAGTATAAATACGCAATACAAATTACTACAACATTTTATTCTACTACCTAAAATACAGAGGCAAACGAAACCAATTGAATTGGCTACTTGACAGTGTTAACAATAAAATATGAAAAGTGTTAGATATGTTAGCTTATTAGTTAAGTAATCATTTTACATTTGTACTTTTTAATTAAAAGCATAGTTAGTATTTTATTTTTGCAAAATAAATTTTACTTTTTTTATCTGTGGAACAAAAGAACCGAAACGGAAACCACCATTGTAATTCGGAAATGACAGCTGTCGGCGAAAATTATTTATTTTATTGTGGCGAAACAATGATTATTTTACCGATTAAATTGAATTATTGTGTCTCTAATCGTATTAAGAATTTATTGAAACATTTTCCGTTTATCTAAATTAAGTCGTTTCTATGCGTATCGGTTCGTTGTCTAGGACGTTGACGTCATAATTGCAACAGTGACGTCACTTGGCGTTTTCGCGCGCTTTTTAAATGTGTTACACAAAATCATTAGAGTTATTTAGATTATTTCCAGATAAATCGAATTGCTTGGGATATAAAATGAACGGGCGCACATTTTACAATACTTTTTCAAAAACTGTCAAGTAATGCCAATTCTATTTATTTTTAAATTCAGATGCCTTATGGTATGGTGTATCATACATAATGTAACATTAATTACCTGTTTTATTATTAAGGCCAGAGATAATAATATGTTAACTGAGAGTAGTACACAATTAGGTTAATATAGATAGACCTCATAACTGTGTATGTGTTATTATCTGAGCACGGAATTAGGTACAGTTATTTTTATACTTTAACTGAATTCATACAGTGAACAGATAAAATGGATATCCCCCAACTCCCAAGATTAATTTAATAAAGCAGAAGAGAGAAATCCAATTGCTTTTTATATAAAAAAGTTGGTTACTTTTACAAACTTAACCCAATGCATGCAAAACATTTCTGAACTTATTTAAACAACATTGGATGTAAAAAATAGCAAAATTTCAATGTGCACATGCACATTATTGATTTTGCTACATTTGTAGTTAGCATAACACATCAAGTGTGTGAATGAATCAAAGGAAAACAATAGCTACTCAGAAATCCAAGGCCCCCTGCATAATGACATGCAATATAAACATAGCTGGGCACCGTTTAACTTCGTTAATCGTTAATCCGTTACTAAAAAAGTTAGCTTCGTTAATCGCTAAAGCGTTACATTTCTGAAGAATTAACGTAAGTTATCGTTAATCCGTTAAAATGGATTATCCAAATGAATGGATGAATGGTTATCGATTCTCACCAGGACCTGGAATCCAATTCCATGTCTTTGATTATCCGAGTCCATGGGTTTTGATTACTGCACTGCACAGTACATTTTTTCAATTTACCTAATACTAGCTGTTACACTACGTTCGCGTGGGCCACTGTGTTTTTCCATAAATATATATCTATTTTCATGGTCGCTGTTACCCCTCCCCATCTCCCCTAATATTCAAAACCAAAGTAGTCCATATTTAATCCAAGCTTTGAGATATGTTTTAAATTTTGAGTTTTGTGCCAAATTTCATGTCTATTTTAAAAAGTAATTTTCCCATATTAACTTTCAAGGGCGGTATTACCCTCTTTCCCCCTCATTTTCAAAACAAAAAGTAGCCTATATCCGTTTTAGAGGTTCAACGTATACCCAGACCAAACTTCGTCAAAATCTGTTCAGTGGTTTAGGCGTGAAAGCCGGACAGACAAACATACAGACAGAGTTACTTTCTAATTTATAATATTAGTATAGATTTTAACTTGGTAAGCATAGTGGTTTTTAATTAAAGGATTTATTGTATATCTCATAAACATTCTGCATTAATAAAATAAAACTTTGAAAATGCATTACTTCCTATTACATCACTTTTTCTTTTTATATATATATATTGCACTTCCAGATTTACCTCATCCCCCCTAATGTTAAGTGGTAATGAGGTCCTAGCTTAAGGGTGACAATTACAGCGTAATCAATCTGTTACTGGACTTGACCCCTGATACTAATGTAGCACCCCCCAGCAGCTCTTGAAACCTTACTCACACGCAGGAACTCAGTAACAGAGAAGTGATTGTTATTTGGCTGCGGTCTACTGTAACTTGGAGGTATTTCATCAGTCGGGCTGCTCCAGTTCGAGCGATAAATCGCTATGCCCTACCTCTCTTAAACTCTCTTAACCTACTTTAAATGTTATTACATAAATCTACAATAAATTAGAACATTTTATGGTTCTATCTTTTATGGTTTAGGCAGCGTACGCCAAATAAGTAACTTTTCTGGTTGATTTTTAACACCTTGTTACCGAAAAACCCAAATATTTTAGGGAACCATGTTTTTTTCAAAAATAAAATTTAGTCTATATTACTCTTGAATAATGTAGCTTTCGAATGGTGAAAGAATTTTTAAAAACGGTCCAGTAGTTTTTGAACCTATTCATTACAAACAAACATAGTTTTCCTCTTTATAATATTAGTCTAGATTATCCACACGCAAATGATCACTGACAGTAATCTAAGGAGCGTTAAAGTATTACGTAACGTAATTGGGGGGGGGGGGGTAAATAGACTCCCCTCCTCCATAGATGTTTTTATATTGTATATGGATATAGGCGGTATAATAAAAACTTAAGATATGAAACTCCCATTTGGAAACCTTTTGGTTTCCCTACGGTTTGCGGAGATACCTTTCTGATCCGTTGCCTTCTTTAAAACAAACACAGCACTCGTCATTCTAAATAAACACCGGCTCTAAGTAATTATTGACATGTTGAAATCAAATGAACAAAATTAATCTATTCACAGCTTCCTCACTCGCACTCGCATGGCACTCGCGCAATGAATAGTAGGCATTGGATTAACGATTAACTACGGATTAACTTTTAAGTTAACTTTAAAAACTGTTAACGAACTATTAACGGAAGTAAATGAGTCCGTTAACGGTTTTTAAAGTTAACTTAAAAGTTAATCCGTTACTCAAAATGCTAACTTCGTTAATTAATGATTAACTGATTAACGAGTTAATGCCCAGCTATGACTATAAATGTGCATGGGATAATTCTCAGAAGATCCATATTAATATTCATACATCAAAATGAATAACTCTACCTAATTTATATTGTTATAATGTAGGTACTTTAAACTAGAGTACATGAATATGATAAATCTTTTACTAATAATAACAGATGGTAATACTATTTTATAACTTAAAGAAATAAAATACCTATTATTGGACCTTACTTCTATTTTATTTTTACATATAATATAATATCATGTCATAGGTCTCTTATAAGCTAGCATATCTTCATGCTTATAAAGTTTATGTAGTTTTTCATACATGAATTGGAAGAAGTATAACATATTATCATATTGTCCGTTGTAAGGTGTGCATTGAGGATGTTCATTAGTACAGCTGTGGACTGGATAGTGTGAAGTAAGGTGGCTGTGGTAGTTCTCATCACGTCCCCATGCACATAAATGTAACTCCAACAACAGTTGATGTAAAGCCTCAATAGTAGAAAGATACCACCGTGGGCTTCCTTTCTGGTGACGCCAAAATTGTGAAGCTCTATTTTGTAAAACAATTTTAGGTAAACTCTGCAACTTTTCATCTTGAAAAATACCACGACTTTGGTTCCAGGTACTGTCTATTAGTACAACTTTATTTATAGGCAAATTTTGGACATGATAAATGTCAGCTTTTTCTTTTTCATTGCCAAAAATTTTAGTCATCAGTGTGCCAATATTGTATCCATGTGGTAATTCAGCAAGTAAACATTCTACATAAGTAGCTTCTATCTGTTTACCTGTGAATAGTTCTCTGACAGTTTTTGCATCTGTACCAGGAAAGAGTAAAACAGTTTTACCATCCGACTCATACTCTGGAACTTCTGGATAGGTATAAATATTGACATCGTGAGGCGCAAGAACAGCGGCATGTGATGCAGTGCTTTTACCGTCTATTTCACGACGATGTTTTATAATATCCACTTTAATAGGCAACTAAAATTTTAAAAGAGAACAGTCATTAACGCCATGTAACATAATGAGATCCAAAAAAATCATCCTTTAAATTCTTACTTTACACACTGGGATGTGTCCTTCCAATAGAGACACTGGGACAAAACAAGTGTAACAATAATACATTCTAGATTTGCCACAGTTCGGACAAGCGCTACGGCTATGTAGTGCATTTAAAGCACTTGAATCAGCTATTGCCATTCCTTCGAATGGTTTGTCATCTCTGATTCTAGCTTCTTCACTTTTAGGATTCATTTCATTTATGGCCAAATTAAATTAATATGTAAACAAAATAAATGAAATTTTTAAGATTTTAGGTTATTATTTTTTTTTTAAATATGGACTCTGTCCCGCGTTTACAAACAACGCAGTGATTCCGCCAATGTCAAGTGTTTAGAGAGACAAGTCCAGACAAGTCACAGAGACAAGTCAAAAATGGGACTGAAGTAGTAGCAGAGTATTATTAGAATAAGGAAAGTATTATCTATGATTTAAAGCGTAGGTACCTAATTTTGACTTATTTTGACATAGGTACCTACCATTGTTTTGACAAGCAGTAGGTACTTGACTGTAGAGATGGTCGATGAACATCGATGTTCGATAAAGATCGATGTACGAAAAACATCGGATCATCAATGTAAGCGAAATTGATCATCGATATTGATTCACGCACGATAGATCCATTAAACATGTTCAATATCTAAAAGCATCCATATTATAATGTCATTTATAAAGTGTTCATTCACCAGCCGTTCCCTTTATTCGTTCTTCGCCGTCTCGCTCAGTCTCTCTCACTTTATCATAATTTTACGTTTCTTGGATGAGTGAACGCACTCCATTAATCGGCTCAATGTCATATTACATCAGACAAATTAATATTAAAACACTAGGAAAAAAACGATCGATTTCACCATATTTTACTTTGGTGACAATTTCTCAGTGAGAAAATTTTCGATGTTATCGAAAATCGATGTTCGGATTATGATAAATATCAAAAATAGATGTTTCACTGTCGATTATGATCATGGACTTAGTATAATAATGATATCAATGTCAACATCGATGTTTTTCTCACATCGATTATCCCTACTTGACTGTAGGTACTTGTTTTGATCTATGACATTACCTAAAAAGAGGTTATGGTTAGTGGGGTTAAAAAAAAAAAGATATTCTTAATCTGTGGTCGACTGGCCTTCCTTATTCTAAGGGCCTGCCCTCGGTCCGGCGGCCTCAGACCAATATATTTCTTTTTTCATTGGGTCCGGCAATGGACTTAATATAATAAACTAAGTCCATGGGTCCGGCTGATATTCAGACCTGGGGGTATCTACTCCCAAAAACAAAAACAAACAAACGAACGGTTTCGTTTTTGGAGATTAATCAAAATCGATTTTTTATGTACCTTACGCCACACTAGCGAACTTTAAATAATTTTAAAGGAAATGTAAACGTAGTTTGTGATTTGTATAAATAACTAGCGGTCCCGGCGAACTTCGTTTCGCCTCAGAGGATTTTCCCGCTTTTCTTTGCTATAAACCTCAAGGAGCCCGAGACCTTTCCAACGAATGCAAAACCGTGGAAATCGGTTCGTGCGTTCTGGAGTTATAGCGTCAGGAAGAAAAACCCGACTTATTTTTATATAGTACATATTTAGATTTTTGAAATCGCTTATTTAGCATTCGAAGTGAATTAGTTACGATTATGAAAAATAAAAATTGCCATCCGTCAAATGCGCCATATTTCGTTTTTGGGAGTAGACCTCCTGGTCCAGCTGCAACTTCAAATCAGTTGGAAGATAATATTAAGGTAAGCTTTCACCCTGTTGAGCTGTTGACCGTAGTATGGATGTACGGTCAACAGCACGTCAAGTCAGCAGCAAGGCAAACTCTAAAATGTACACTTTCGTGTGTAGTCCGATATGCGTTTGTCTGTACTACATATCTAAAGGGGAACAGTACCGTAGCAGCCACCGAGCGCGGCCACTCTTCAAACTCAAAGATCAGGTGGTTTACGATAATATTTTCAATAAACTTATTTGCCTACTCAAAATGACCATTCACTAGTTATTTATAAAGTCATCAAATAATTTTATGTCCAGCTATGCGTAAGTCATTAATTGGAATCGGGACAAGCGCACCACAATGGTATATTTTAGCCCTTTTAAACGTTTAGACTGCATATGCTATTTTTTATGACCGCATGGTCAAACCGATTACCAAAATGCATCACTGTAAATTTTTGCTACCTATGTGGTAAGTGTGGGGTCCAAAACAACCCTCCAAAACAGAAGTGCGATAAGAGTGTGAATTTTAAAATTATAATTTATTAAAATTAATAATTGTTTGCTTCGTAAAAAGTCGTCATTGCAACTTTTGAATAATAAAGATCAAGAATCGAACTCCCAAATCTTTAAATACCCGCTGCTGCTGCTAGGGACTATTGAAATATTTGTTATTAAAAATAGCATATGTACCGAAGACGGTATTAAAAATATTTACGTATTGTTACACATTTTAGGGCACAGGGGCTGCACATTTACATAAAAATCAACGTCTCCTTAAGTCGCTTGTGCATTAACGTGGGCTAAGTGTACAGCGACCTTAAAGAAATAGAAGTTTTTTTTCTGTGTGGACACTAGAAAAAACTCAATCTAGTGTGTACATATTATTAGGTATTTTTCATCTATTTTCGTTCTTTACGTCAAAAAGGTGTAGTGATTTCTATTTGTGATTTTGTTCAAAGATTTATCTGTTATTTGGATCTATGTGATAGCTAAAGGTAGGTTTATTTCTAAGGTATTATATTATCAAATTAAATTTGCTGTCTTTGGATTAATTACATAGTATTTTTTACTTTGTCTTGTTTAGGAATATGACGCCATTTTGTCGCGCCGGCTGATCACCGAATTAATATTTTTGTCTTTTTTGGGTTGGGCTACTTGCTTTTTAAAGTAATGAAACCAAACATATTTAATGTAAGTCTTTAATTCGAAGAACTGTGCATTAAGCTTACAAAATTACATAAGTACCTATCAGTCAGTTCTCAAACAACCGAGCCCGACAAGGACCTGGAACATAGGTACCTTGATAAATGGAATGTCAGACCGAATATTTATGAGTACCTAACAAAAGATCTTATTTGAATTCTTCTTATCTTTTATCAGCGCGTTTAGAGAAGTACATTTCTGATCAATATATTTTTCTTTAGTCTATGATGTTCGTTTCATAAATAAAATAGTAACTAACAGGGATAATACAGTAATAATTTATAACATACGAGTAGTATTCTAAATTATACTCAACATTGCAGATTCATTTATCAGTTTAAACATCAAAACAAGCCCTATGACTAATGGAAATACTTTTTCAGAGGGGGCAATGAATAATAACACAATTAAATAATGACAATATCAATGAAAGAACAAGACCAAATGCCCGGGGAGGTATGTTTATGTACTTTTAATTTTAGGGCAAGATGAATATTAGTTTTTTTTTTTATATAATGTTCAGTGGGCTTACATTGATTTTTTGTAATAGTAGTAAAATAGCACTTGTAGTTTTGTAATCATTTTGTTTCAGTTTGTACTTTTATTGAATTAAAATATTTTGAATTTAATTTTAATTTAGATTGTTTGCAGTTTAAGTTTGATATCTAGTGACATTTATTTTTAACACTGTAAAGCAGATGGCGTTCCCCGAGGCCAAATTAAAAGCATTAGAAGAAAAAATCTCACATTCCCGTTGGGTTGTACCTGTTCTACCTGAACAAGAACTAGAGGCACTTTTAATTGCTGCCACAGAACTTGCAGCAAAAGGTAGGAAATATTTCATATTGTCAATAGGAGTAAATGTATTATGTATTAGATGATAATCTAACTTGTTAATTGTATTACACAGGAGATGATGTCAACAACCCACTCTGCCAACGCTTTTACAATGATGCCCTCACTCTGTCATTCACAAAAATACTCACTGATGATGCAGTGTCCTCATGGAAAAATAATATCCAGCAGTGTGTCAGATCTAACTGTGAGAAACTGGTCAAGCTCTGTGCAATGAAGTTGGATGATCCAAGATTTCTACATCTGTTGTCAATGGCATTCAATCCTAACAACAAGTATGTAATAAATTATTATTAATATCCTAATTTTTTACAGTTTATGGCTAATACATATTTACAAATTGATGACCTATGTAGCCATGAGGGGAGAGTACAGTCATTATTTCTGATTTTGCTGTAAAAGTGCTGCTACTTACCCAATCAGAGCATTGTATGTTTTGTGGTCCAAAGAAGACTGTAGTTGATAGATGTGGACTGTTATAAATTATTTTAAAATCGGGATATGATTTCGAAACTGCTTAAGTGACTCATTATTATTCAAGTTTGTATTTGTTTATTATGCCTTGGCATTATAGAAGTGGTAGTGGTACATGGTAGTGGTCAGGTCGTAAGAGCCATAAGCAGTATTCTTATTTATTCTTCTGGCAAAGAAACGAAGTACTATTGATACCAGTGACATCATGGTCATGTATATTATGAAGAAATAATAAAAGAAAGCAAAGGCCAGGACTATGGCCTGTTTGTCCCCAATAATGGTACAGGTGATGATGTGACAGCTAATCATTTCATGAATTTCAGATTTCACACTTTCAATGCATCAAGAACTAGCGAGGGTCTGTCAGTAACAACCACAACAAGTACAGCATCAATAGGACAAGGTTCTGCTCAAGAACCAGAAATCTTTGCTCGATCACAGGATCACCGTACACCAAGAGGATGGCTGGTTCATCTAATTAATGTGTATGTTCTTAAAATTTTCCTAAAAAAATAATATGCAGAAGGATGCATATGGAAGGATTATATTAAAATTTAATTTTCATTTTACCAGCTTTGGCCAGACAGGTGGATTTGTAAAACTCAGAGAAAGGTTTGAAACAATCATGGGTTTTCAAAAACCAGATCTCACATCATCTGTCAATTCAGAAGAAAAGATCTCAATGGAGACAACAGAGAAGGAGAGTGAAGATAGCAAAAGCACTAAAACAGAAGATACTGAAAGTGCACCCATGATTTCAGAGAGTAGTGAAGTATGTTTGTCTATATTTTTTCTCAGTTTTAGTATTCATATCAAAATTCAATAATCACCTGTATATGTTGAATAATTTCAGCTGTCGACTCCTTTTCGAAATGAACAGCCATCTTCTTTGGAACAGTCCACAAGTGGAGAGACGCGTGTCGCAGCTGTTTGGCAGTTGTTGAGACCTCTAGGCCTATGTCACGATCTCTTGACTCCTCACACTGTTACTACGTACCTTCTACCTGTACTGGTATGTATTTGGAAATGGTTGTGAACTAACTAGTGTTAAATTTAACTGCCCCGTTGAATAATGGTTCAAGGTATGGTAGATTATGATTCTAGTTTTAGTTGATTCAATAATTAGTTCTTATTACATACCTTGGGTTTGTGATTACCAATCCGCATTTGCCAAACAAGTTATCCCAGTGACACATTAAAAAAAATAGATTTGACCTTATTTTTGTGTTAACTAGGATCCAGTTCCTCCATGTGAAACACACATCTTTACTCAATCCCTCTGTTATAATAATACTAATTAAAAATAGATCTTTTCCCATCTAGGACAAATTTTAAGTGGGTCTTACTTAAGATACTTCAGATAATTGTTGTGGATGGATTGTTATTTTCTGTAATGTTTATTTGATTACATTTTAGGAATGTATCCCAACTTTATTGGAAAGTTTGACAGATGAGGAGTTAAAAAGAGAAGCCCGGGGTAGTGAAAATAAGACTGATACTGTATCTTGTTTAATCCGGGCCTGCAAGTATGTTTCCGTAAAGACTCCCCAACATCACAGTCTATTAAAATGTAAGTGTTTTAAGAAATTTTTAAAGTTAGAAATATTTTGTAATCAACATTAAAAGTGAAACAAGGTCATTTATCTATTCTGTGAATGTTTAGAAAGTCTAACTTAAACACTCTATTTGATATAATGTTTATTTATTTATATGTAGTTTGTATGTTCAATGAAATTATGTGACTTTTGATTGAATGTTATTTATTGTGTGAGAATACACTGCACCAGTGTAGTTTTTTAATCTAAGATGATTCCTGCACACATTTAATTTATCAGTTTATTGAGAGTTCTGTTTTCCAAATATTCATCAGATATATTATTTACACAAAGTTACATCATAAAATAAAACAAAAAGTAAAAAAATCCTACACAAGTTACAAATAATTGGCTACTTGACAGTTTTTGAAAAAGTATTGTAAAATGTGCGCCCGTTCATTTTATATCCCAAGCAATTTGATTTATCTGGAAAAAATGTAAATAACCAGAGAAAAATAAGATTTTGTGTAACACATTTAAAAAGCGCGCGAAAACGCCTAGTCGCGTCATTGTTGCAATTATGACGTCAACATCCAAGACAACGACCCGATACGCATAGGAACGACTTAATTAAGATAAACGGAAAATGTTTCAATAAATTCTTTATAAGATTAGAGACACAATAATTCAATTTAATCGGTAAAATAATCATTGTTTCGCCACATTGAAATAAATAATTTTCGCCGACAGCTGTCATTTCCGAATTGCAATGGTGGTTTCCATTTCGGTTCTTTTGTTCCACAGATAAAAAAAGTAAAATTTATTTTGCAAAAATAAAATACTAACTATGCTTTTAATTAAAAAGTAAAAATATAAAATGATTACTTAACTAATAAGCTAACATATCTAACACTTTTCATATTTTATTGTTAACACTGTCAAGTAGCCAATTGTAATGTTGACAAGATCATGGCACAAAATCGTACTACATTGTGTTGCGGACGTGAGGGATCAGCGACGAAAAAGATGATGAAAAGATGTAAAATGTTGTATTTTCCAAGTGAGTGCAAGTATGTACAGAAGGAATGAATGACAGCGAAAAGTAAACAAAAAGAATATCAAAATAAGACGTCAAATTTAAAAGTAAAAGTAAATCTAAAAAGTATGTAGGTTTGGTTGGCCACACATTGTGTCTTAAGCGAAAACAAGTTCTGTTTCAGGTTTGAAGATTAAATTTTTTTATTAGGTAAATAATGAGTAACATATTTATTTTACTTGATGTTACATTTTACATTTTTAGATCAATAAAATACACATCTTATCTCGTAATTTATTTATGCATAGTTTAGAAGAATTTATACACATATGTATAATATATAACTTAACAGGAATCAACTTAGATGAAAATTAGTGTATAATTGGCTACTTGACAGTGTTAACAACAAAATATGAAAAGTGTTAGATATGTTAGCTTATTAGTTATGTAACAATTTTACATTTTTATTTTTTAATTAAAAGCATAGTTAGTATTAAATTTTTGCAAAATAAATTTTACTTTTTTATCTGTGGAACAAAAGAACCGAAACGGAAACCACCATTGCAATTCGGAAATGACAGCTGTCGGCGAAAATTATTTATTTTAATGTTGCGAAACAATGATTATTTTCCCGATTAAATTAAATTATTGTGTCTCTTACGGATTAAGAATTTATTGAAACATTTTCCGTTTATCTAAATTGAGTCGTTCCTATGCGTATCGGTTCGATTTCTAGAACGTTGACGTCATAATTGCAACAGTTACGTGACTTGGCGTTTTCGCGCGCTTTTTAAATGTGTTACACAAAATCTTATTTTTCTCTGGTTATTTACATTTTTTCCAGATAAATCGAATTGCTTGGGAAATAAAATGAACGGGCACACATTTTACAATGCTTTTTCAAAAACTGTCAAGTAGCCAATTGCTTTTGGTGGAATAGTATTTCAAAGTTTCTTGATATTGAACTGTGATGGTCAATTTACCTTATTGCATTGTAAAGTAAATGGTAATGGGACAAGTGTCAACAAATTCATTCATTTGAAATATAATATTAATTATATTTTTCAAAACCAATACTGATGTAATAAGATAGTAGTCTTAAGCACCTATTTGTCTCATCTGACAAAGTGACAGGTTGAATGATGTAATTCTGTTAGACGCATGTTTTTTGTTGATCTGAGGAACTTAAGGACATTTCATAATTTACTAAAAGTGTTTTCCTCCACATTTTACAAAGTCATAATTTTGTTCGTAATGTATCTACATCTTTAGTACAAACTTTTAATTTGGGAGAATTCCGATAGTTCACAGTATTCCATATTTAAAAAAATACAAAAGAACAGTTATAGATATGTAAAAAAACACAAATCACACAGTTTGCGCCCAGGGGTGGCCTGTATGTATAGTTATTATATTTTGTAGGAATTCCAACTCTGGTCCCAGCCGGTATCTTAAAAATAAGGGTGATGTGTTGGTTTACTTATCTAGCACAATAAATCTCATATAAATGTGCAACATTTATTGGTCTACTAACTTATGGTTGTAGAATCACAAAAACATAAAAAAAATTTAAGCTTACAGAACTTTCCCAATTAAAAATTTCCGGGATTAAAACTAACTATTTTCAACCTGTTATCGTGTATATCTATTCCGTCATGTAATTTCAGTGTACAATCATTTAGCATTAAATGGAGACCAGTGGCAGGCAATCCAAGTTTGGTCATCAGTCATCATGTTGGGACGGCTGCATACCCTGTAGCTGCTTAGGGGCGCAGTCTGAGTTATACCTCCCCTATGCTGTTACAGCGAATGTTACCGTAGCCCAATCAACTCATCGCTGCATTCTTGTGACCGTGACTATCACATGTGACGTTTGCATGATTGTCCTTTTGCATTCCATCTCTAAATACATGGTTTCTATTCATGGTGTTTGGTAGGATTATTTTTCTCTATTGTGTTACTGTGAACAAAATACTCATAAACCCAAAAAATATATATTTTGCATTTCTTTCAGCTTTGGAGATGTTTAGGTTGAAAATGATATTGCGGTTATTGCAAATGTCATCATTTAATGGTAAAATGTCAGCACTGAATGAAATCAATCAACTTATCAGTACAATATCCCAACAACCTAAACCGGAATGGCTTACGCCTGCAGTCATCACTGTATGTAGAAAGTCTACATTGTTTGTGTAATTAATTACTCTTGTGAGTGTTATGTTCCTATATTCATTAATCTGTTTCCAGAACTGGATTAGAGAAAACAAAGTAGTAGATATAGTGTTACGCGATTCGCTCCATCAGCCTCAATATGTGGATAGATTAGAGAAAATGTTAAGGTTTATGATAAAAGAAAATTCGCTAACTAGAGACGACCTTGATGCCATTTGGAAGGCTCAACACGGCAAGCATGAAGCTATTGTCAAGAACCTTCACGACTTATTGGCGAAGCTTGCATGGGATTTCACACCAGACCAGTTGGATCATCTTTTCGATTGTTTTAAGGTAAGTCAAGAATTACAGTTTAAATTAATCAAATTTTTGCAAATTAATTACATTGTTCATTTGTTTTTTTTTATTTGTAGGCAAGCTGGGCAACATCAAGCAAAAAACAAAGCGATAAATTATTAGAGGTCATTAGAAGACTTGCAGAGGATGATAAAGATGGTGTAATGGCGAATAAAGTAATTGGAATTTTTCCTATTAATATATGTATTGATATTTTTATGTAAATTATACTAAGTTGTAAAGTTTATTTCAGGTATTGGTTCTATTCTGGAATTTAGCCCACTCAGACGAAGTTTGCACAGAAATAATGGACGTGGCGCTAGCAAATCTTATTAAAATTTTAGACTATAGCTGTAGTCAAGATCGTGATGCCCAGAAAACACTTTGGCTGGACAAGTAGGTGTCTGATTACATAGTATTTTTTTTTAATTTCAATTCCAAGTAGGTATAGAGACAGTGAAAATGTTTTTTTTTTACAGATGTGTCGAAGAATTGAAAACGAATGAGAAATGGGTCCTACCAGCGCTGAAGATGATGCGCGAGATCTGTTGCCTGTACGAGGCGGGCGGCGGCACGGGCGTGCGGCCGCACGTCACGCGCCAGGAG
This sequence comes from Glyphodes pyloalis, assembly GCA_037074685.1. NCBI lineage: Eukaryota > Metazoa > Arthropoda > Insecta > Lepidoptera > Crambidae > Glyphodes > Glyphodes pyloalis. The sequence goes on along the minus strand of JAYKKO010000015.1, from coordinate 1,526,863 downwards.
CTCATCGACCGCCTCCAGACGCAACACTCACTTGTTATTCTAGTCACTGACTCTCTTACTCACTATATGGATGGGGTTCGTAACAAACTAACAGGTAATCATTATTCAAATTAAATTGAAAATTTAGAAAACCCCTGGTACCAAAAAGGGTCAAAATAACCAATAATGGCGATTCTACTTAAGCCCTTTATTTGATACCTTGATTGTGGGGGTTGTGTTAAAACATGCAATCCATAATATTGTGATGGCGGCCATCTTGGATCGATGTTTATCAAACGTAGCCAAGAACACTCACGACTTATTCATCTTTCAAACAAAAAAATCAAAATTGGTTCATTTTGTTCGGGAGACACGTCAAACTTATAACACCCTGTCGTTTTTGCGTCGGGGGTTAAAAAGAACTAAAGGAACTTTGCAGTTATATTTTTGTTTTGAAACTTTTCTCGACCAAGCCATATTTTTTTTATAGAAGAGGGGGAGATCGACTGGGAGAATTGGCAACCTGATGGGAGATATCCACATGCTGCCCAAGTTCATGAAAGATTAAGTTTTTTAAGATTCCTATTGAAAGATGGACAGCTGTGGCTATGTGCGGAACAGGTAAAACTATTACTGGAATCTTAATGTAATATGTAATAGTTGTATGTTTACTTACTTAGTGTTTACCTTCCAGGCTAAACAAATATGGATGTGTCTGGCCGAACGGCCCGCGCACCTGGGCGATCGCGAGGCTTGCTTTCGTTGGTTTAGTAAACTAATGGGAGAAGAACCTGACTTAGACCCCAATATTAATTTACATTTTTTTCGGAGAAATATTATGACGTTACCACCGAATCTACTCACACACGCGGGCATCAAATGCTTCGAAAGGTATATTTTTTTCATTCAATTTGCTGTAGGTACTTTGTCATGATGCTGATGGAGTGGATCATATTTATTTTAGTATTCAAAATTAGATAAGTTTTATGTATAAAAGTTATTTTTCAGATTTTTTAAAGCTGTAAACTCCAAAGAAGGGAAACTAAAAATTAAACGACGAAGTTTTTTACTTAACGATGCCGATCTCATAGGATTAGATTATTTGTGGAGAGTAAGTATGATTTTCATTATTACGTTGAAATAAGTTTTATTTCAAGGTTAATTAGAATAGGTAAAACAACAGGCCCACGCCCTAAAGCTTTAGCGGCAAAGTGTACCAGCATCGTGTCGGATTGGAAAACAATGTTTCTAATAAAGATAAGAAAATGTTACCGCTCCGCCGCACTCTGCGGGTCTTCAATCAGAGATTTTGTAAATGCACAGTTGCGACCTAAAAAATGGCACCGGCAAACAAGACTTCAAGCCTTCTTTCACACTGTGGCCGTATGCGTGACATTAGAAATTCCTCAAAACACAAGGTTTAAATTAGATGACACTAGAGGCCACTTTGCAATGCTTTTATTATTATACAGACACGTATGTACGATCAAAAGCTCGTACCACTCTTAAGTCGTGCGCGAAAGAACGAATATTGAGCTGCTAGTGTTTACCTGGACGTGCTGTTGGTCGTATGTCCATGACGCGGGGCAAAATAATTTAGAACCAACTTGATATACGATTGTTTAATTAAAGTTTAATAGTGATTAAAATGTTGATTCTGAAGCTGTATGTATGTGTTCAGTGTGGCTAATGTTTGTTTGTTTATTTGTCAGGTAATAACAGAGTGCGATGACGAGATAAGCGCGCGCGGCATCGAGCTTCTGCGCGAGGTGTGCACGTGCGTGGGCCCGCAGTTTTCAGCCGCGCACCACCACGAGGCTTTCCTCACGCAGTGCTGCGCGCGCACGCAGCGCATGCAGAAGGACATGGAGCAACAGGAAGGTATTACTTTATTAACATTGATTCAGCCAATTACTGGACAATACTGTTACGAGCTTCGGGTTCGTGACAATAAAAACAGCCGATAAAAAATTACCAAAAGTCACACTTTAATTGAACGCCACTAATTACAACCTTAAAACGCACTAATTAAAACAACAATCGCTCCCAAGTCGCACTTCAAAATCGCTTTCGAAGTAATCACTTGTATCGCTAATTCAATACTGTCCCGGTCGCGGTGAATCCCGGCCTTTTATATTGCCGCGGCCGTTCCCGAACCTTCCAACGCAGAAACATCCGGAACATTCGCGCGCAGTCCGGCCTTGACCGAGCGTACGGCCATAGTTCTAGTAAATTGTGGCGTACGCGTCTCGACTCTCTGAAGTCCCGCCTTTCCAAACTAGATGGCGCTGTTTACTAGGACACCATCGATCGTGGCGCGTAACAATACATTCGATTTCATCATATACGGATATGTTAAGCATTCAGTGAAACAAGAGTTTTACTAAACAGTCTGATTTGCATCAGCCCTGCAAGAAAATTTTGTTAGAAACACCTTCGATCAAAGTTTTGTAGATTGACAGTTCCTTGCAAAATATCAACAAATTATTGTCTCCCGTGTCATTACCTACACAGGTGTCTATTTATCAACAATAGCATATCAGTACATAATGTAAACCTTATGTCACTGAGATAAGTATGGCAGTAAATCATTTTTGACGTAATATCACACGCGCGGTCGTGAAGCAAACGAAAGTGAAAGAAGGCTTACTACTATATGGATACTTGTTTGTCCAGTGCCATTATTAGGTCATCGTGTTTTGTAGACTTTGAGTCTACAAAATCTTTGATCGAAAAATAACGTTCACCTCATGTTTGGAGTCGTTAAAGCACCCTTTGATGTTTGCGTAATTACGTCATAATAATGTGGTCTAGGTACACTCTATCCTTATTTCTAGAAAGGTGTACTGTTGTTGCATCCATCAAAATTTAAGAGTAATTAATTTAATTTACCTAAATTTTATCTCTTTTAGATACTACCGAAAGTTGTACAAGAATGTGCAGGGTTATACGTGCCATACAGGAATATGTAAATGAATGTGATAGACGATTTTCCGCCGAAAGACAGATCCTGCCGATTTATAGATCAGGGCGGGGACGACAATGTACTATTATAGTCAGATTTAACTTTCAAACTGGCCAAAGACAAATTGATGACATTGAACTATTTTCACACTCAAATGAAACGTTGCATTCATTGCGGGCAGCAATCCAAAGAAGGTAATGTCTATTAACTTGTTTATGAACAAAATATAAATATTAATAATTTTAAACATTAATATCTACGTTTTTATTTCAGACTCAAGTGTGCTACAGATAGTAATATAAAATTAGAGCTTTATGTTAATAAGTTAGAATTGTATGTAAATGGCGAGCTTTTGGATTCAAGTCATGATCGAAAAATACTTTCACAAATACCACTTCGAGACAAAATTGTGATTGTTGCAAAAGTAAGTAATTTTTGAGTTTTTTATAACTAACTTAAAAAATAGTTTTCTGAATACGACCGTATATATCATTTTACCGACTTGGCCTTCATATTGTCTCAAGTCTCGCTGTGTATCAACGCAACAGCGCTCAACCTTCGTTTTCCTTTGCCTTTGTAACGTATATCTAAATTGGTTTTGTGTAACGATTATTGGGGCTCCGCGGTTTAGGTAATCAGTAATTATGATTGGGATCCGTAGCCTTCAAAAGTTTTGGAGTCCCTGCTAGTGTATAATTCAAAGACAGTCCTGGTTTTAGTACCACTAATACTGTATTTGGTCGTCAGGTGTACGACGGGCAGGTGTGCGGCATCGGCGGCTGGGGCGGCTCGTCCAACGACTCTAGCAGCGACTCCAGCACCTCCTCGCCCCCTCTGTCGCCCACGCCGGAACACGCCCTTCCTGGAGTCGTAAGTTGAAATCAGATGAAAACTAATGTATCGAAGATCGCGCATTTGATTGTTCTTTCATTTCAATGAAAATCAGCACTCTGCGCTAAACTGTCTAACCTTAGTGTTCGGAACGGTTTAGTTCACAAAAAGTGTATGTGAGAAAGTTAGCTTATGTAAATTTGGAGCGGCCAAGATTAATCAGCTGTGTTTATTTTAATTGTAAGGTTTCATCCATATGATTCCTAGAATCTTCGATTGAGATGCTGTTAATAAAACTTAAACAGACAGTGAATATCAATAATTGTTTCAGCTCTTTTCCCAAGGATCATGGTATATACCATTCATTTTGGAACTGGAACATGTTGGTATCACCAAAGGCCATGCGCAGCTGACTGAAGCTGCACATCTGCTTTCACAGATTTGCCCAGCGCATAAGCAGACTGTATGTATTTATGTTATTTTTTGTATACCTAGTCTTAGTTAAAAATAAAGAATTTAAGGCAATTCTTAATAAATTCTTTGTATATTTTTAGGTTGAAAAGTTAACTGAAGCTCTTCTTTGCCGTGAAGATACGAAATTGAGGGATATGTTATATGGACCAGCGCCCCCAACTGTGGCCTACAATGTGGAGGTATGGTGTGGAATTATCGTTTATTTATTTGACACTAATTATGTGATAAAAGAAAAATTAGTTAATAGTTTAATCTATAAATTTTATATTTTAGGTGCTGTACAGTATGGTAATGCCTTCATCAGACACGCGGCTCGAACGAAGTCGCAGTTTTCAGTTGGCATGTGTGAAGAAGGCTCCTTTATTAGTCCAGTGTTTATCTGATAAAGAATTCCTACAAGGTGCTGCACCACACACTAGAAGGTTGATCGAAGCTTGAATTATTTTATTTAAAAAAAAAAATTGTGTTTTAGTGGATGTTATGTGCCATGAACCAATTATTATTTTATTTCAGGGTCGGGTATTTAGCTCTAGTCAGATTAGCTAAACTGGCTCTGTACACATTGGGCCACCTTTTTGAAATTCTCGCTCCTGATGGTTCGGACACTAATGTAGATAAGGAGTTCAGGTAATTAATGACTTCTCTGCAAATGCATTGTAGTGTTCTTACTAGTGCAATTTTATTTATTGGTGGTCTCCATATTTTCAGAATGGATGTTACAATTTTGAGAGAAGCACTCCAAACAGTCCCTAATCACAGTTGCGAACTGATAGTGAAAGCAATATCGGAGAAGCTCGCGAATGCTCTTGGTGAACAGGTAAATCGATTTCTATTATTTAATTCCAACGCGCCTCCTTTTCTTCCAACTTGTTCCAAACCATTCATATAATCTTGGATGTTCTGACATGGTCATGCGACACCGCTAACCTAGAAAAAAAAATGTTATAAATAAGCCATCTGCAATCAATTGGTCTGAAAATAAGTTTTTCCCTTAAGTTGTGCAACTGGTTGGAGGCTACAAACTAATAAAAACCCCAAAAGCTGCCGTTACCACAGTGACCATTGTGTCACGATTACTGCTTTGCGGCTTCTAAATTTGAATGGCACTCTTAAGTATAAAGTTTGCCCAGGTGGTGACGAGCAGCGAGGAGAGCGACTCTGTGTCGTCGCTGGTGTGGTGGCGCGTGCCGACGACGGCCACGGTGCGCGCACTGTACGCGCTCGCGTACGTCGTGGCGCAGCCGCACGTCCTCAGCGGCGCCGTGCACCCGGACGACGTCACGCGTGAGTCGTGCACATATAACTGCATATGAACACCGTAGGAGTCGATATGCGATACCTACAGGCTACTCGTAGCGCGCAATGAAGTGCCTAATGTTAGGATCTTTTTACGAACTCGAGTCTATCAACCTAATAAACAGATTAAATATTTTAATATTGTTAACAGTATTTTCATCTTCATTATTTAGTAATGTATTAGTGTTTTGGTAATGTAGTGGTGATTAAGTACATTTCTTATGGTGATTTCTTAGTTTTAGTTCAGAACAGTTAATGAAATAATTGGAAAAAGTCGTTTTAGTGGATATTAATCTACAAGTTACCGTTAGTGCGACTTTATACTAATAACTAATCTAGATAATTTGGATCGGCAGTGGTCCGCGAGTGCATGGAAGTGGTGACGATCTGCATGGCGCTGGGCGGGGGGCACCTGTCGACGCTGCTGCACGAGAGCTGGTGGCAGGACACGGCGCTGTACCTGATGATATCGTGCCCCAGCCCGGTGGTGCGCGTGTCGTGCGGGGAGCAGCTGCTGGGCATGTGCGCGTGGGGCGGGGGCGGCACGGCGAGGGCGGCCCTGGGCGCGCTGGGGGGCGCGGCAGCAGGCGCGGGCACGGCCGGGCCCCGCCTGCGCCGCCACGCGCACCACGCGCACCAGTTCCTGCAGCTGCTGTGCCGCCTCGTCGCGCTCGCCGGGCCCACGCACTCCACGCCCGAGGACCTGGCCGTCGAGGTCCGTATCCTTACATACGTCAGATACGTCGCTCTGCACGCTACCAGTAACATTGCCATTCCATAGGCTAGGACGCAATGGACACAGAGGATTGGAATGCGGTAGCGGCGGTAGGGCGGCGCGATTGTTGAACATTGCATTGTTGTGACCTTGTTAAACTTCCAAGTTAAAGTCACAAGTCCTGTCGCCTGGCTCCTCAATACTCAATTATTTATTGCTGCTATAATGTTGATACAGTATAGATGGTATTCTTATAATTAGATCATTATATACCCCGTTAGGGCACTGCAATCTGAGAGAGGACACTCGCGTTTTAACAACTTAATTGTCTAACAAAAAGGTAACATTCAATATAAATCAACCCACTAATGTGCAACTGATTAAAGTGCACCTGACCGTAATGTGATATGTCACAATAATTTCGTACTTTTGTAGGTGGCATGGCTCCGCAGCGTGCGAGCTAACCCCGAGAAACTAGACGATACGCTTCTGGAGGGCCACCTCAATCTCACCAAAGAATTGTTTACACATGTTCCTGCCCAAGTCAAATACCAGTACGGCGCACATCCGGACCACAAGGACTCGGGTTTGATTAAGGTACGTAATATAATATTTAGTAGTAATTGATGTTACTACATTACTTAGACAGTAGAGTACCCTTTTAACGCCAATTCCGAATCTTGTGGTCTGAGTACATGGCATACTTAATAATTATAGAGTTCCAGGAACTGAAAGAAATAGATCCATGGATATGGGAACAAATGGTATAGTTTTGTACAATTCGCAAGTATATGAGATGAAAAATAATGGGACTTCCGTATCTGGCGTGAGTCGAGAGTCTGGTGTATTATGCCCGTAAATCGTTTTGTACTGGAGCTGGCCTAAAGTGGGATTAAATGGATAGGAGGTGACGACGGAGTTCCTTTGGCCGTACTCGTGGGCGTGGTGCCGCATGGAGGCGGAGGGCGCGGAGGGCCTGGAGGGCGCGGAGGCCTGGCGCGAGCCCGAGACGCCGCTGTGCCGCACGCCGGGCGCGGCCGCCGCCGCCGCCGACCTGCTGCTCGCGCTCGTGCACGGCTGCGTGCCCAACATGGCCGCGCTCGCGCACCTGCTCGAACAGATGTTTTATAGCGGTAAGTTGACCAATATTCAACAAGTTACCGCAATGTATTGTTGACTTAAACATATGTGGACATGATTATTTGCTTGCTCATACATCATAGTTTTAAGTACTCTAGTTATAAATTTTAAAAATTAGGATAACTACTGAGTTTTCTTGGTAGGATTAGGTTGCGAACCGGTTGTAGCTTCAATTTTGGTTTGTATTCATTTTGACGATGCATGTGTTGTTTCTAACCAACATGAATAAATAAATTGATTCATAATTATGCTCGCTTCAAAAATGAGCGTTATGCGACCAACCGGAGTACGTCCATTGCGTTGCTAACAATTATTTTGCAAGTGGAAGTCAAATAGTAATTTGCATCTGCAGAGAAAAGCATGTCGCTATCGGAGTGGGAGTACATGCCGTGCGTGGGCCCGCGGCCGCCGGCGGGGCTGGTGGGCCTCAAGAACGCTGGCGCCACGTGCTACATGAACTCGGTGCTGCAGCAGCTGTACTGCGTGCCCGCCGTGCGCGACGCGCTGCTCACCGTGCAAGGTGAGCCCAGCGTACACAGTGCCCGATGAGCTTGCTGTTACGCGGAAATTGGGATGATGACACCATGACGTCTTAGTTTTGTATTTACATTTTTATATTTGCTATGAAGAAATCCTATTTTCGCAGGTACAGTATCCCAATTGACAAGTAATAATGGTTTAAGTTTTGACTAAGGGTTTGACTTTCGGGTTAAACAAAATATTTTACGGATTTTTGAACGTAGCTCAGTTAAAATCGTGCTGAGTCCTCTATTCTCCTTTTTGCTTACATTTATTTTTGTAGGAGCCCCTGAAATATTAATCGTCATTTCTACATCTTACAGGTGCTGCTATTGATCCCAATGAAGATTTCTCTGGTGAAAGTCATCATCACACTATCATAGAAAATAATACAGAGGTAAATAATAGATATTCAGTTTTGTCTTTGTCACATTTTCAAATGTTTCTTGTTTTGCAATTATCACTTTCTGTTTTAGGGAAGCAGGGATTACAACATCACAATTTTGAAACAAGTACAAGCTATATTCGCACATTTACACTACAGTAAACTTCAGTATTATGTTCCCAGAGGATTGTGGGCTCATTTCAGGTTAGTAGTAAAACTTAGGTAAGTAGTAAAAATGAAAAATATTTAAAATACTAACTTGAGTACCTATTTTTCAGGTTGCAAGGTGAGCCAGTTAACTTGAGGGAGCAACAGGATGCGGTAGAGTTCTTTATGTCCCTAGTGGAGTCGCTCGACGAGGCGCTCAAGTCCTTAGGTCAAGAGCAGCTGATGGCTAAAACAATGGGCGGCACGTATTCAGACCAAAAAATATGCAAAGGTTGCCCACACAGGTAAACATTTGATTTAACTAGACAGATGATCTTGTTCCGAACCTTCATAATTGTTGCAAGAATTAGATAACGATTTCAAACCATTTCAGATACTGCAAAGAAGAACCATTCAGTGTAGTATCTTTGGACATCCGTAACATGTCTCGTCTACAAGAGTCTCTTGAAGCTTACGTGAGAGGGGAACTTTTGGAAGGCGCAGATGCATACCACTGTGATAAGTGCAATAAAAAGGTAACAAAAACTCGTATTTATACTTTAGTATGGTTTATAAACCATACTAAAATTAATGATTTCTACTTGACATCCATTAATAGATGAATTTTCAATTTACAGGTCGTGACTGTGAAACGCTTATGTCTAAACAAACTACCTCCAGTATTAGTAATACAGCTAAAAAGGTTCGAGTATGACTTTGAAAAAGTGTGTGCAATAAAATTTAACGACTACTTTGAGTTCCCGCGAGAGCTCGACGTAGAACCGTACACAGGTATATGAAATGCTTAATACGCTAAGGTTCCAGGGCAGTGAATATCTATTAATTCCAAGATCTATCGGACACATCGAAAAGTATGATTTATATTTTTGAATTTTAAGATTATCAATTTGACGTAATGAAGCTCTAAAGTAAAAAATCATGGTTTTACAACATTAAAACACAGAAGGATTACTTATGTAACTAAGAAAACGTGTGCAAGGCTGAAATAATAGTGAAGCAAAGCTTACTTAAAACGATACTGGCTTATCGGCCCTGGGACCTTAGCCACGAAAGTGTTATAAATACATTTTCTTAGATCGGGAAACGTAGGAATGCTTTGTATAAGTGTAACAATGTTGAGTACATTTCAGCGTGGGGCCTGGCGCGGGCCGAGGGGGACGCGACGCTGTGGGACGGCGGCGAGGAGCGCGTGGAGACGCACTACCAGCTCAGCGGCATCGTCGTGCATTCGGGGCAGGCCTCCGGCGGGCATTACTACTCATACGTCTTGCTGAGGTAAGTTTAACTAGTAGCTTCCAAACTTATCACTATATAGTTTAAAACAAAGTCGCTTTTTCTGTATGCCCCTATGTATGCTTAGATCTTTAAAACTATCTGACGGATTTTGATGCGGTTTTGTTTATTATACAGTGTGATTCAAGAGGATTGATTTATAAATAAATAAATAATATAAATATTGGACAACATCACATACATTGCCCTGATTCTGTGGTAAGTAGCTTAAGCACTTGTGTTACAGAAATCAGAAACAACGACGGTACCACAACACCCAGATCCGAGACAGTATAGAATAATATAGAATAGAAAGCCAACATTTCTAAGTATTTACTTACATTGCATCCGTTCGAAGCTGGGTGGGTCGCTAGTATCTTAATATTATATTGTTCACTGCTGCAGTCTGTCTCGCTCTACGTGTTTATTTGTGAATGTGACCTAACTATCAACTGCATATTATTGTTTATTTGAATGTATATGTGTAGAGTATAACTTATGTGCGGTTTCACTATCTCGGAGCGTAGACCTGAGACGATGCGACGCCAAGTCCGACCTGCTCGTCTCTAGGCTGCGGATGTCATAAAAATCCGGCGGATTCTCTTAGTAGTGTTAGCACAAAGTAAACTCAAATCAATTTTAGTGTTGTCATATTGCTTTTTACTCTATACAGAAAGTAAAATTTTGACAATTTATTTAGATTGATAATTCAATTGAAAACGCAATGAATTAATTTTAAAGTCGTAAGACTCGGACAAAGTAAGTAAAGGTTCTTGAGTGGAGACCACGTACCACCAAGCGCAGTGTGGGACGGCCACCTACCAGATGGACCGACGACCTAGTAAAAATTGCTGGGTCTCGTTGGATGCATGTGGCAATGGACCGGTCGCGCTGGAAATCGGTTGGAGAGGCCTATGTTCAGCAGTGGACAGTAACAGGCTGAAATGATGATGATGATGATGAAGACTCAGACAACCGGCAACAAATTTTGTCTGGCTTTAAAAAGGGCATTCGGTCTTACGAGTTTAAGTGCGTCCAATCAATCCTCACCTAACCTAAACGTAATATTGTACAAATAGGGACAACGGTAGCGAGACGGGCCGCTGGGTGAAGCTGGACGACGGCGACGTGTCCGAGTGCGCGATGCACGACGACGAGGAGATGAAGGCGCAGTGCTTCGGCGGCGAGTACATGGGCGAGGTGAGGCGGTTGATGTGCCCGATTGACCTCTTGTCTCATACGTAACAAGCAGTATCGTTAGTTAGTTAGCGTACCGCAAATCAATGTAGCGTATCCCTGTCATTATTTAATTCCCCGTCAATAGGCGATGAGGAGGAGGATATTTATGATATAGCGATAACAAAGCTGAGAGGACGAGGAGTGACGTAAACACAGCAAGTCTCTAATAGGAAAACGGATCGGATCAAAAATACCAGATTTTAGTTCAGCCTATACCATGGTTCAAAACTTTAAACGCGTAGAATAAATATATCCTTTCGATTATAAAGATATTTTGATACCAGATAAATAGAAAATATATTAATTAGCAATTTGCATTTACAGAATGATAAAATATCGTTTTATTTTTGAATAATTGTATTTTTTGTAAACAGCTAGAATTGCTACATCATCCTCCCTGAGGTGCCCCTGCTGTCATTTTTTTTTGACATTTTGTCTCGTATCTGAGGGGTTAAAAATTTGTTAAAAAAATATTAGACACGTATTTCTAAATTAATAAAAAAAATACTTATGCAACCAGCCCCAATTGGGTATGAAATGTACCCACTGATGATGTAGGTAACGTTTTCTTACTAACGCAGTTTTTTATTGACGAGCGGTCTTAAATTGGGGGCTGCACATTGGTTTTCGTCTATTTTCCCAAAACAAATTTAAAAGCTCCGTTTGAAAACATTTAATTCTAGTTGTTTAATTTTAAACCATTTTCGTTCCCGTCTGTTTTTTAGTTCATTATCTCGTGAAGCCTTAACTCTGCTCAATATCATATATCTTTAATTTTAACAGGAACTGAATCAATTTTATTCATGTTGCTTTTGCGTGAAGTAGTTATTTCTAATAATGTTCTAGGTGTTCGATCCAATGTTAAAGAGGGTTTTGTATAAGCGCCAAAAGAGATGGTGGAATGCCTACATGCTGTTTTACACAAGAAAGGACACAATTGAAACTTCTAGTCTTGAACAATCCATGAAAAACCTGACGCTCAAGTAAGCATTTAATTGTGAAGAAAATTTAAATAACTTATATACAATTGTCATTCTATGAAACTTAACATTGTAATTTTTAGGGAAAGTGCCATCCCGAGACCTATTTGGCAGTCAGTTCGTCGCGGAAATATAGCTTTCTCACATAATCAAGATCAGTTTAGTCTTGAGCATTTCAATTTTATGAAGAAGCTATGTTGTATGAGGCTGCAAGTGCTGCCTGGTTCTCAAAGTGCTGTTTGGGTAAGATATTCAAATATAATAGAATATAATAGAAAATATCTTTATTCATGTAAGCTTTACAAAAGCACTTATGAATCGTCAGTACAAATAAAGTAGGTATTCTACCGCCGTGTTCGGAATGTTGATCATGTCGAGAAGAACCGACAAGAAACTCGACACTTACTCTTTTCAATATAACAATGTTTCCTTAAACTAGGTACTTAAATAAGGTATACAAACCTAGATTTCAAAGAATTAAGTTATTCTTGACCCATACATTTTGATCATTTAAATAATCATCAATTTAGTAGCAGCCCTTTTTTATTAAACAATTTTTAACATGAGACTTAAATCTATTCATAGGCAACTGGGTAACATTTTCAGCTTGTTAAATATTTTAGATCGAATAGATATTTATGTAATATTGTTCAATGAAGTATGTTTGTAAACTTGTGTGTTATATATTTCAGAGTCAAGAGCATGAAGAAATGTCTATGCTGGCTGTGCAATTAGCTACCAAATTTTTATTCAAAGTTGGTTTCCATACAAAGAAAACTTTGCGAGGCCCTGCCGTAGACTGGTAACGATTTTACAATATAATCTGTAGTTCTCTGGAAGAAAGGAAATAAATGTGACTAATCAAGATTTTTTTGTATTTAAGGCATGACATTTTATGTCAACATCTGAGGTGTTCCCAAGCTGTGCGTGCGTGGTTCGCTACTGATCTCTTTAAGCATCCACACAGGTATGTTAAAAATAAACCCTGCCATGTCGAAAAATGTTTGAATGTTAATACAATTTTTAATATGTAATCGCATTGTTCCAGGTTATGTGACTATTTACTATCCTGTCCTTCTGCTGAAGTAAGAGTAGTTTTTATGAAAATCATCGTCTTCTTAGCGCACTTTTCTATCAAAGATCCACCAGGTTAGTCATAAGATCAGGTTTTATTTTTACTTTTTATTATATTTGCATTGCTGGCAAATGTATAGCAATAAATTAACAAGTATATGAGAAATGATTATAAAAATAACATTATTTGTAGCTGGGCCACCATTGCAGCAACTTTTGGCTATTTTGAATTAAATTATATGAAAAATATTATAGACACTTACTACTTATTACATTTGTATTGGTAGCAAATGTATAGCAATAAATTAATTAGCATATGATAATGAAATGATAAAAAAAATAATAACATTAATTGTTGATGGGGCACCATTACACCAACTTTTGCCTTTCTTGAATGAAATTGTAAGAAAAATTTCATAGACATAATAATTCAGTACATATACTCATTTATAATGTAAAGAAAGTAATGCGCCACAGGCTCGCATCGTCGTCACGCTACGGGGTCAATAAACTTTATAGCCCATTTATATGGCACAATACTAGTAGTTGGTGTGTGTGCAGTGAGCGGCGGGTACGGGTCGTGGGCGGGGCGCGAGGAGGCGCTGTCGCTGTCGGACCAGGTGCTGTGCAGCGCGCGCGCCCTCGCCGACCCGCCGTACGCGGACGCGCACGCGCAGAGGCATCTGCCGCTGCTGTTCAACCTGTTCCACACCTACGCCATGCTCGGCCTCAACGAGCGGCACCAGCTGCTTAGGGTAAGCACGAACAAACACTTGTTTGGATAATAAACTTTAATATGAACAGTCATCTTTAAAATATCTAATAGAATGTGCAACTGTGCCACAATCTATCACGTGATAGCCATTGACATTTTCATCATAAATCACAAATCAATGTTGATCTAATCAATACAGGAAGATATTTTGATCACTATTCAAATTTTTTCTGGTATTAGGTATCGTTAATATAAACCATTTCTGAAAAAAAAAACGTAGGTCCAACTTACACAATAAATTAATTACTCCGAATCAATTTTAAAGTTCGCATGGTTACCCTACCTAGCGTAAATATTATTACAACACAAAGCGAAAATATCAATGGGCAATACCCCCGGGCGGGGGTGAGGCACGGGTGGCGGCGGCGGCGGGGGCGGCAAGCGGCGACGCGACAAACAGAGGTCACGACACGCAGTCGCCCGCGCATCTCCGCCCGGGGAACGCGTTACGTCCGTATTGCCGCGCTGCCCCTGCGCCGCCCGCGATGTATTCAAACCGCGAGTATAACGAAATAGTGCGATGTTATTTGTTAAGTGCGAAAAGTTTGAACGGAACGCTTTGTGAACAGGAAAACCTTCCTCGCCTCCGCAACCAGGGAATGGTAAACCCTTCTGTTCCGAACCATACAACGATTTTAGCCGCCAACCAGCGGTTATTAGAGTTAAAACAACAAATCATCCGAGCATTTGATACAGTGAAAAGAGACACTAAGTGCTTAATAAATTAAAAGACAACGTGCAGAAACGTGCGACACTCTGTTTGGAGAGAAATGGTATGCACTTTGAACATTTATTAAAATACACGTAATTGGCTACTTGACAGTTTTTGAAAAAGTATTGCAAAATGTGCGCCCGTTCATTTTATATCCCAAGCAATTCGATTTATCTGGAAAAAATGTAAATAACCAGAGAAAAATAAGATTTTGTGTAACACATTTAAAAAGCGCGCAAAAACGCCAAGTCATGTCACTGTTGAAATTATGACGTCAACGTTGTAGACAACGAACCGATACGCATAGGAACGACTTAATTAAGATAAACGGAAAATGTTTCAATAAATTCTTAATACGATTAAAGACACAATAATTCAATTTAATCGGTAAAATAATCATTGTTTCGCCACATTAAAATAAATTATTTTCGCCGACAGCTGTCATTTCCGAATTGCAATGGTGGTTTCCGTTTCGGTTCTTTTGTTCCACAGATAAAAAAAGTAAAATTTATTTTGCAAAAATAAAATACTAACTATGCTTTTAATTAAAAAATAAAAATGTAAAATTATTACTTTACTAATAAGCTAACATATCTAACATTTTTCATATTTTATTGTTTACACTGTCAAGTAGCCAATTGGCTACTTGACAGTGTTACATTTTTATTTTATAATTAAAAGCATAGTTAGTATTTTAATTTTGCAAAATAAATTTTACTTTTTTTTATCTGTGGAACAAAAGAACCGAAACGGACACCACCATTGCAATTCGGAAATGACAGTTGTCGGCGAAAATTATTTATTTTAATGTGGCGAAACAATGATTATTTTACCGATTAAATTGAATTATTGTGTCTCTAACCGTATTAAGAATTTATTGAAACATTTTCCGTTTATCTAAATTAAGTCCTATCTATACGTATCGGTTCGTTGTCTAGGACGTTGACGTCATAATTGCAACAGTGACGTGACTTGGCGTTTGCGCGCGCTTTTTCAATGTGTTACACAAAATCTTATTTTTCTCTGGTTATTTACATTTTTTCCAGATAAATCGAACTGCTTGGGATATCAAATGAACGGGCGCACATTTTACAATACTCTTTCAAAAACTGTCAAGTAGCCAATTGGAGTTTAGGTAAATAAGTTGATTCAAATTGTTAAATACGCCATATTGCACAAGATACCTACCAACTTCATATCGTTTAGTTTCGTGGTTAGAGCATAAAACAACTTAATAAAAATATCGTATTTAAGATAAACTATTGGGGTACCTAAAAGTACCTACCTACCTAGTTTAAATGTCAAGGATTACCATACTAAGGTGGAAATTAGGTAGGTAAAATGCTTTTTGCAATCTGACAGTCATAAGCCCGTAAAAGTATGAATGAAAAATTAGCAACTAACTTACGGAAGTTATCAATGAAATGGTGCGGCGAGTGGTGGCAGCAGCGCGCGCGGGGAGTTGTCGGTGACTATCGTGGCGCCTTTTTTTTGGATAACTTTGTAATGCTATATCTCAATATTTTATTATTAAGTCATACTAAAAGAAAAATATTGTATATACTAATTTACGCTACAGATTACAATAACAAAATTTGGATAATGATTAAAATGTCTTCCTGTATATTAAACAGTTACTTTGAAAATATTGCCTCATCTTTTTAGCTTTTAACAATTAATTAATTGATGTTTATTGGAAATTCTTAACTTGCTGTAAAAAATATACTAATCCTTACTATCTTTTTTCTTTCAGTTAAAAATCCTGGATATTGTTTTGAATGTGTGCATGGACGACTCGTCAGCGTCTCTTGTCAAATATCAGTACCCAGAATCAGCTAAAATACATCAGGTAGGTTTCAGGGTACATACGTTTTTAAGAAAATAATAGTTTTATTTTTTACTAGCAGTTTCCTGCGACTGTGTTCGTATTACTTCGGGATAGAAAGTATCATTTTTGTTAATCTGGTAGTAAAATCCATTTTGTAATTTTCACGTGAAAGAGTAAGAAACATATATTCAGACGTCCCTAAAATCCTAAAATTTTTTTGCGTTTTTGGAATTGTTAGAATGTAAACCAGTTTTCAGTGAAAGCATATTTTTGTGAAGGTGGTGTACGTCCTGGCGAGATGTTGCGACGTGAGCGCGCGCTGCCAGTCGGCGGGCGCGGCGGAGGGCGCGCAGCCGCTGCCCAACCCCTACGCCGACCCGCCGCCCGCCCCCGCCCCCGCCTCCGCCTCCGCCGCCGCGCCCGCGCCGCTCGTGCGCCCACACCTCTCGCCCGCCGCCGCCGATATACTCTACAACAGGACGGGGTGAGTCCAATGTTGTGAAGCATAATTGAATTCAAAGTAGGAATTATAATAATATGAGACAAAAGCTAGATTTTTGAAAAAAAAAAAAACTTTACCTCGCGTGAAAAACCCGCTTGGAGGCAATGCTACGTGATGAATATTTGAATTTCATGGTGATCATGCCAAAATATACAAAATACAAAATATTTTATTTCAGTAACTTAGTCTATTACAATTGTTAGGTGTGGGAACTCCCTTTTAGGCAAAACATTGCCTGTGTTAGGAAGGACCGCTCTTACAATCAGTTATTTATCTGACTAAATTACCATTACTTGACATATAATAATGAAATATTGATTATCAATAACTATGTAAATGTTTTTGTTTTATCATACTGCTCATATGGCAATGTGTGTGTGTGTGTTTGTGTGTGTGTATGCGCGCGCGCGCTCTTGTGTGTGTGTGTGCGTGCGTGTGTGTGTGTTTGTGTGTGTGTATGCGTGCGCGCGCTGTTGTGTGTGTGTGTGCGTGCGTGTGTGTGTGTGTGTGTGTGTGTGTGTGTGTGTGTGTGTGTGATTATGTTTAGTTTACTTTATGCGAAACCTACATGTATATTTTACTCAACAAAGGATGTTTTTATTATGTGTTACATTTAACCAAGAGTTCTGTCTCCTTGTAACTTAATAATTTTAACCATTCCAAGACCGCTTTCTTACACTTGTTTTTATTAAGGGGGTATATATTAAGGTATTTATTAATTTTATTGTAAATTGAGGCTGATTGCTTACAATATTGCCGTCTTGCAAATTCTGATTTTACTGTGGGCACTAAAGCAACTTTATTTTTTCTTCTTTTATTTAGTAATTTAGCATCAAAAGGAAGGATTTTGTGCATTCTTAGAACAATATCAAATATATATAGTTTTCTGATTGATAGAAGATTAGCTTCTTGATAAAGATTTTTAGTGGGATATGTGTATGGTTTTAGAAGCATCACTTTTATCAGCAACCTTTGTGCTCGTTCCAGGCATAGTATAGCAGTTTTAGCAGCAGACCCCCACACAGATATGCAATAGACCATTATAGATTGTGCCAGTGCAACGTATATTTGAATAAGAAGTTCTTTGCTAGCAATGTGACGTAGACTCTTAAATATCCAAATCAACTTTCGCACTCTATTCATAGTTAATTCAATATATGGGTGCCAAGAAAGTCGCTGATCAACAAGAACTCCTAAATATTTGGCACAAGCAACTTTATTTATTTCAACACATGAGCAGTTAGAGTTTGATTGGTTACCACACTTGTGAATTTTTATGTTGAAGTTTGAAGGGGGTTGGGTTGTAATGTTTTTGCTGAAACAGATATAATGTGTCTTAGCTGTGTTCAAAGTGAGGAGATTTGTATCGAACCACGATGCCAACCTTGCCAAACCCTTTTCTGTCGACATCTTTACTTCACACCAGGATTTGCCAGAGAATACGATAGCGGTGTCATCCGCATATGAAAATACAGTGCCGTTAGTAAGTTTTAGGTGACAGAGATTATTGATATACACCAGGAAAAGCGTAGGTCCCAGTACGCTTCCCTGTGGAACACCAAACGTTGGGATTGCTTCCTGGCTAATGTGGTTACCTATTCAAACACGCTGCTTTCGGTTAGAGAGGTAATCTTTGAATAGCTTGAGAGGTGTACCTCTGACCCCTATTTTCTCTAGTCTGTTCAGCAAAATGGGCACTGATACTGTATCGAATGCCTTCTTTAGATCGAGCAGTACTCCCAGACATTTGTTTCCCAAATCCACTTCTTTTACTACTAGAGATGTAAGAGCTTGTACAGCATTTTCAGTGGACAAACCACGTTGAAAGCCGAATTGGTTTTTTGCTATGATGCCATATTTTGTCAAGTACTTTGTTAGCCTAATGTTAATTAATTTTTCAAGAGTCTTAGATATCGATGACAGGACAGATATTGGACGGTAGTTACAGGGATCACATTTGTCGCCATCTTTATATATGGGTGTTATTAGAGCCTGCTTGAGTACAGTGAAAGATTCCTTGTTCAAAGCACAAGTTTGCTATATGGGAGATAATTGGCGCTATTTCATCAAGGGAGAGCTGTAGAAGGTAGGATGGGATGTTATCCCATCCCGGGGAGCTATTTAGTTTTAGTGAATTAACAATTTCACATATTTCAGCACAATCAGTATTATATAGAACGAATGATGAAGCCTGATTTATGTTAGAGCTACGATTTACTGAGGGGGAACTTGAGGAGGTAATTTTTCCCGCAAGCTCTTTTCCAATATTTGCGAAATAGGTGTTAGTGATATCTACTGAAGCCTGTGGAGATTCGGTTGCGTGTAGTAGTTCTAGGTTTTGGGTTTTGGGAGACTTCCGCTGGGTTATTCCGTTTATAGTATCCCATAATTTTTTAGGGTTTATTTGGGCTGTGGTGAGCTGGTCTCGATCATAGTTTCTTTTCAACTTTTTTAGTATAGAATTACAGTAGTTACGGTATCTTTTATAGGTTATTTTTAAAGTATAATTATGAGGGTCATGTTTGAGGCTTCTTTGCATATTGTTCCTATTTCTAATGCATCGTAGCATACCTGGAGTAACCCAAGGTTTTAAGATCCTTTTACTGGCTGAGATGAAAGTTATATTAGTATTGAATTTTAAGCTCTGTTGCAGTTTTTTAATTAAGGCCCAATACGAAGCAATTGACATTACCCGTTTCGCGGCGAACCGCGCGCCATCTATTGAACGCATTTGGCATTAGCTCGTGCTAGCGCAGCACGAGTGTGCGGTGCTAGTACGAGCGAATGCCATGTAGTACTAATACAATAGAGACAGCATTGCGTACGTATTAATTTATTAAATCTTACTACTTTGTAATATTAGTAAGTACCAATAGATTATCAATTTTGTACTTTATTCGTTACATACATACAAACATATCGATGGCTCCAACGAATAAACGTGCAAACGAAAAACTACAACTTTTCAGGAAACCATAAAAACGTTTGAAATCACATTACTTTAATGACGTAATGAATAGATATATTTAATGTATAAATTATATT
Source organism: Glyphodes pyloalis (assembly GCA_037074685.1). Classification (NCBI taxonomy): domain Eukaryota; kingdom Metazoa; phylum Arthropoda; class Insecta; order Lepidoptera; family Crambidae; genus Glyphodes; species Glyphodes pyloalis. Next base: position 1,506,964 of record JAYKKO010000015.1, on the reverse strand, counting down.
AAAGGTTAAACATATTTCAGCTCATATATTTTTTAAGAAAATAAATCTATCGATTTTCTCAGTATTCAAGAAAAAACATATAATTTTATTATTCTAGTGAAAAATTTGTGACTTGTTAACACAAATGTATCACTGCACGTTTATTCGTGTCATAAATGAAGCATAAACGGTTATTCTACAGATTAGTAAAAGATAATAATTCTATATTAGGATAGCTGTATTAAAATTTTTGCGGTTTGCAATGAAGCATAACTAATAAAAGTAGCTTCCATTTTTACACGAATAATCGTGTCTTTTTTTTTTAAAGGAGTTATTACCCAGAGGAAAGGTTAGACACAAGCGGCAGATTGATTTAACACGTTTATTTTGGTGTACTCAAAGAAACAAATATATTCAATAGTATAGCTGGGCATTAACTCGTTAATCCGTTAATCGTTAATTAACGAAGTTAACATTTTGAGTAACGGATTAACTTTTAAGTCAACTTTAAAAACCGTTAACGGACTCATTAACTTCCGTTAATAATCAGGAAGTCCGTTAATCGTTCATCCAATGCCTACTATTCACTGCATGGCAGCGAGTGCGAGTGAGAAAGCTGCGAATAGATTCATTTTGTTAATTTGATTTCAACATGTCGGATCGGGAAGGGTTCTCCGGAAACCGTACGGTTTGGCTTAAGTTTTTATTGGACCGCTTCGTAACGTTTTACATAGTCCCCCCTCCCCCCCCCCCCCCCCAAATTACGTTACGTAATACTCGAACGCTCCATAAATTACTGACAGTGATCATTTGCGTGTGGATAATCTAGACTAATATTATAAAGATGAAAACTTTGTTTGTTTGTAATGAATAGGCTCAAAAACTACTGGACCGTTTTTAAAAATTCTTTCACCATTCAAAAGCGACATTATTCAAGAGTAATATAGGCTAAATTTTATTTTGGAAAAAAATTGGTTTCATAAAGTATTTGGATTTTTCGGAGACAAGGTGGAAAAAATCAACCAGAAAAGTTACTTATTTCGCTGCCTAAACTATAAAATGTTCTAATTAATTGTAGATTTATGGAAAAGAAGGAAAAAGTATGTAATAACATTTAAAGTAAAGAAAAAGAGATGAAATAGGAAGTAATGCATTTTCAAAGTTTTATTATATTAATGCAGAATGTTTATGAGATAAACAACAAATCCTTTAATTAAAAATCACTATACTTACCAAGTTAAAATCTAGACTAATATTATAAATGAGAAAGTAACTCAGTCTGTCTGTTTGTCTGTCCGGCTTTGACGCCTAAACCACTGAACAGATTTTGATGATTTTTGGTATGGGTAGGTAACCGTTGAACCTCTAGAACGGATATAGGCTACTTTTTGTTTTGAAAATGAGGGGGAAAGAGGTAATACCGCCCGTAAAAGTTAATATGGAAAAATAATAACTTTTTAAATTAGGGATATGAAATTTGGCACAAAACTCAACATTCAAAACATAGCTCAAAACTTGGCTTAAATATGGACTACTTTGGTTTTGAATATTAGGGGAGACGGGGAGGGCTAACAGCGAACATGAAAATAGATATATATATGTCGCAATCATCTGGTTTAATCAGCTATTTGATTGGATCACTAGCGCGTTCATTGAATCACGACGTTTAATTGAATGACTAAAGGACAACTCGTCAAATTGTTTAATATAACGTTCAACTTCTTGACTGAACGTCATTTAGCATAGTCGTTGAATGGGACATAGCTGACTTTTTAATGTTTGATTAAGGTGACCATAAGTTCACCACTTAAAAGATAACTAAATTTAGATAAAAAAAAATGAAGACATGACATAACACACCCTAATAAGATTTTTAATGTTTTAACAATTTTAAGTCTTAAGACAATTAGGCTAAAAAAATATTTTTTTATTCATTCAACGTTCGGCCTAGTCATTCAATTAAATGTCGTCATTTAATAAACACGCTAGTGATTCAATCAAATAGCTGTTTCAACCAGATGACTGCGACATATATATGGAAAACCCTGTAGTCCACGCGAACGTAGTCGTAACAGCTAGTACCTATTAGGTAAATTGAAAAAATGTACTGAGCAGTGCAGTGATCAAACCCCATGGACTCGGATAATCAAAGACATGGAATCGGATTCCAGGTCCTGGTGAGAATCGATAACCATTCATTCATCTATTTGGTTTATATTTTAACGGATTAACGATTAACGTTAACTTGCGTTAATTCTTCAGAAATGTAACGTTTTAACGATTAACGAAGCTAACTTTTTTATTAACGGATTAACGATTAACGAAGTTAACTATTTGATTAACGGTGCCCAGCTATGTTCAATAGACGCGTGTTTTGTTATTCATGTGATATGAAGGTATTTAATTTACCTACAATAAACGAATTTTGTGCTATAAAAGTCTTATTTTAAGTCCAAAATTTCCAAAAAAAAATGTGTAGGCGTATCATAGGCCATTAAAACGAAAAAAACGAAAAAAAAATTTTTGGTCAAGAGCTCTTACGTACGAAAAATAACTTTACGTAGTTTGAAATTATTGTTCTTGTGAGTCTTACAAAATGTCGTTGTAAAAATTGCAAAAATAAAAAATTTAAAACTTCATTCTGTTTTCTCCATAGTGGGGGTTAGGTCCTGAGTGTGTTAATTCTTACTAGACAATTCCAAGCAGTCAATCATACCCCTATGACAATATATGACATTATTTGCCGTCTCTGTGTTTGCACTTCCTCTGTTCGTTATTTTCCGATATGTGAATTTCGTCGACTCGCGTGCAATACCGTGTAATGACATTTACCCGTAAGTTCTAATTTGGATTGAAATAATATGAAATAACAGACAAATTTAATCTTTATGGCAAATACTACATACGCGGTATTGCACGCGCGTCGACGATTTGCATTTTTGAGTTTCTCACTTGCCTAGAAACGTATAAATGATCAGTTTGGATATTGTAAATAAGTAAAACCGGCCAAAAGTGTGTCGGTCCACGCTCAGTGTAGGGTTCCGTAGTTTTTAAAGCATCACAATACTTAAGTATCCTTAAATTACAACTTTAGTTAAAAAAATTTTTTTTCAAAAATTTCAAAAACGGTTAAACCCTATCTTGAACCTGATGTTCAAAATAATTTTCCTAGAAAGCCTATATGCAGTTCTATATTCCAGATTTTTTTCATACTTTTTGACTTATGGTTCAAAAGTTAGAGGGGGGGGGGGGGGACACAATTTTATTTTCTTTTGCAGCGATTATTTCCCAAAATATTAAAAATATAAAAAAATGATCTTAGTAAACCCCTGTTCATTTTTAAATACCTATCCAACGATACATCACATGTTGGGATTGAAATAAAAAAAAATCACACCCCCCATTTACGTGTAGAGGGGGTACCTTTTTTTTTGTGCGGGGGGAAATGCTTGGCGCACCGTACCGTCACCCGAGGGAGGTGACGGCGTGTGTGGGATTATCCTGCCCTAAAAAGGACAGGCCTACCCACTAAAACCCCCCGGGGTACCTCATCGCCTTAATGGTAATGCTGTGGGAAAATTTTTAAGAACCACCACAACATCACCGGCAGAGCGGGTACCCTTTTTTTTTTTTTTTTTTTTTTTTTTAACGGGGGGAAATCCGTTGATGGACCATACCGCCGCCCGAGGGAAGGCGACGGCGTGTGTGGGATTCCCAGGGGCAGACCGTACCCCGGCTCCGCCCTGAAAAGGACGGGGACTACCCACTAAAAACCCCCGGTGGACCTCATCGCCTTAGGTGGTGATGTCATGGGTATCTGGGGTCAACCTTAGACTACCACAACATCACCGGCGGAATGGCTGCTTTAAGCGGCCCCGACATACCTCCACATCATGAACAGGAGGGAGCAAGGATGGCCGGTCCAACAGGACCACCCCCGCCTCACAAAGGAGACCGTTAGTGCAATACCCTCTGTGGTGCCCTCACACTCACAGCGGACTAGTCTCCTCGTGGAAGTTCAAGATGGGCATAGCGTCTTCTCGCTCGTAACCTCCGACGCCTTCTAATTGCAGGAGCGGCAGGATCTTCTTCTCGCACACGCTCTGCCGCCTCTTTCTGTGCCATGACATCTTCACAAAAAGATGCGGCTGCCGTCCAAACCTCTTCACTCCCGAGCATGGCTTCAACCATACTTAGGAGCGAGAGATTTGTGCCCACTATGGCTTCGAGCTGAGCCCTTTGAACGGACCAAGTAGGACATTCACATAATGTGTGTACAGCTGTATCCTCCGCTGTACCACAATGTGCACACATTGGGGTTTCCTCGCGTCCAATGCGGTGCAGATATTTCATAAAACAACCATGCCCCGAAAGTATTTGTACCAGGCGATAGGACAAAAATCCATGCTTGCGTCCAAGCCACTGCTGAAAAACTGGCACAAGAGCGTCTAATGTGTGACGTCCTGCTGATGATGTGGCAAGGTCCTGTGTCCAATCACGGACAAGATCCTCCATCGCTTCTTTCCGAACAGCCGCAACTTCCGTTGGGGCTGGGCGGTTACCGAGCGCGTGCTGCTCAGATTGCCAGCTGTAGGCCCTTGCTTGAACGCGTGCCTCAAGTTCCCAAGGTGGGGTCTCAGCCAAAACACATGCCACAGCAAAGCTTGTGGTACGATAACTCCTACACACTCGTTGTGCAATCGCCCGTTGAGGCCTGCGAAGAAAAGCCACATTTTTTTTTGTGGAAAGAGAATCCACCCAGATCGGTGCGCCATAGAGAGCCATAGATTTCAAAATGCCAGCATATAGGCGCCGGCATTTGGCCCTCGGCCCTTTCAGATTAGGAAGGAGCCAGCCTAAGGCGTTCGCAGCTAAAGAGACGCGAAGACAAATCGCTGAAGTGGGGACCAAATTTCCACTTAGAGTCTAATATTAGACCCAAATATTTAATCTGGGTCTTAACTTCTATTCGGACTCCCCCAACAATAATATGAGCATCAGATGGAAAACGCTGTCGAGGTGCAGGAAAATAGATCGCTTCGGTTTTTTCTAATGAGACCCGTAAACCGAGTCTATCAATTCTGTTCGCCACCAAATTATTACCGGCCGATGCGAGGCGAGCCGTCGAATCAAAGTCCCTCCCCTTGCAAGTGACAAGAGTGTCGTCTGCGTAACAAATTAAGCCCATGCCACTTGGAAGGGATCCTCGCAAAACCCAGTCATATCCAATGTTCCACAGAAGGGGCCCCAAAACAGACCCCTGTGGAACACCAGATTTGACTTCACGACGACAGAGCTCCCCTTCTTTATTGATAAAAAGAACCTCGCGCTCCTGCAGATAATTACCTAGCAGATTCCTAATGTACACAGGCACTCGATGGAAACGTAAAGCCTCCAAGATGGTTGAGTGAGGGAGAGAATTAAAGGCGTTGGCTATATCAAATGACACAGCCAACACTCCATGACCTGCACGCCACCCTTCCAGTACCAGACGTTTAAGTCGAGACAGAGCGTCAATGGTTGATCGTCCTGCCCGAAAACCAAATTGGGCATCCGATAGGTCAGGTCCAGTAGCTCGCAAGTGCTCTTTTATCCGAGTAGCAATGATCCTTTCGAACAGTTTACCAACTTCGTCCAAAAGGACAATGGGTCGGTAAGCTGCAGGTGAATCCGCTGGACGCCCTTCTTTCCGAAGCAAACACAGTTGGCCCTCTTTCCATGGCTTAGGGAACCTTCCAAGGGTTAAGCACGAATTAAAAAGTTCTCTAAAACGTGCCTCCATTTGAGCGGCAGCTAACGCCACAATTTTTGCCGGTACGCCGTCAGGGCCCGGAGCCGTTTTTTTTGCACGGAGGCAAAGTGCCGCCGTACCAAGTTCTTCCTCAGTAATTGGAAGAAAAGCCTCTTCTGTAAAGTCAGCCCCAATCGGAGGGTCCATAATAGGTGGAGAAAAATTTGATGAAGCTGGAAAAAGCCCGTTGACCACCTCCTCTAAAAGAGCTGGCTCGAGTATCTCCGTGAGTGGCGAACCAATGGGGCGCAACTGGTTACGCGCCACCCTATAAGGTCTCCCCCACGGATTTTCGTTCAACCCCTCAAGCATCTCTTCTCTGGCACGATCCTTTGACGCCCTTATTGCAGCTTTCAGCACTTGTTTGGTCTCCAAATAGAAAGTATATAATCGGGCTTCATTTTCAAGGTCCCTCCGACGCCGACGCCGACTTCTGGTATAGGCTCTTCGAGCCGCAATACAAGCTGCCCGCATATTCGCAACTTCCTCTGTCCACCAAAAGACAGCGCGTCTTGGTGGAGGACGGCGAGATCGAGGCATGGAAGTATTACAAACCTCAGTTAAAGACTCTCGCAGGCGACAAGCAGACACGTTAACGTCAACATCTGGACTAGTGAAAGGAGCCGCGAGCCAGTCTTGTACAAACACGGCCTCCCTTGCAACTGTCCGGTCCAGATGTGTTAAGGCCCATCTGGGAAAGTGTGATCTTCCTGATCTGGGGGCTTCTGAAGAATCTGTAGTGCGAGGAAGAATCTCCCACGTGATATAGCGGTGGTCGGAAAGAGTCTCTGACCACTCAACCCTCCAATTATTTATTCGTGCGGCTAGAGCAGAGGTAGCAAAAGTTATGTCCACTATTGATCCTCCTTGCTGTCGCACACACGTGTATATAGTGCCTCTATTCAAAAGGGAAAGACCAGCAGCTACTGCCCAAGCCTCGACTACTCGCCCACGTGGATTACAAGAAACCGCTCGGTTACCCCATGCCACTGACTTAGCGTTTAGGTCACCAGCAAGAAAAACGCCGTTAATACGTGGAGTTGACACCAGACGTCCTACAACAGCCCCTAAAACCGAAAGGAAATCTTCAAATTCTTGAAGAGGGCGGTTAGGAGAAAAGTAAACTCCCAAAACAGCAATATCTCCCCATTTAACTGCCACGTAACCAGAACCTTTTTCAACAAGTAAGAGAGGTGGGGAATCAGTGGATGACCGCGAGAGAATAGCAACTAGACCATCCCGGTCACCCAGCCAAGAGTTAGGCACAAAATAGGGCTCGGCCACAACTGCCACATTAATTTGCCACTGTGCCACGGTCTGGGATAGAAGATCCTGTGCCGCACGACAGTGATTTAAATTCCCTTGAAGCATTTTATATCCCATTACGCGGACAGCGAAATTTGGGTCTCCATTGCTTCCAAGACGGGTGCTGCCGAAGTTATTTCTACGGGCCGGATCATAGCCTTAACTTTACCTCTTTTTGGAGGGGGATTACACCTCCTCCCTGTCATAATGTGGCCAGCAGGATGCCCACTGTCTGCACATACTGCACAGTGTAGGCTCTTTTCACTACAGGAGACAGCCTTATGGCCGATTTTCCCACAGCGAAAACACAGATTTGTCCGCTCTACGGATGATGGGCATAAGAAACGAGTGTGACCGACGCCATAGCAATTAAAACATCGTAAGGGCTGTTCCTCTTGAAGACGGACTGACGCTGAGCTAAAGCCCACCAAAAGACGACGACCACTCTCCAATAAAACTTTGGCCGCAGTAATTGGACAACGAAGGCTGATAGTGCCAAGACCACCGCGCCCCGGCCGAATATCAGTCGCTTTAATTTGGTCGATGGAACAGCCACCAACCTTAGCCACTTTTTGTATTATCTCAGACTTGGTGACAGAGTCATCCAAGTCTGAAATTACCAACCCAATACATTTTACAGGCCTTAATATTTTGGCAACATTTTCATCGACAGCTTGTCGTAATTTCTCGGCAAAACTGTCGGCCCTTTTCGCGCTCTCTACCCCAGGAAATTCAAAAATACGAGCCCCTGTTGCAGTTGTACGGAAACGAAAAGATGTTATTCCCATTTGCTCCATGATGTCTTCACCACTACGGGCTCCCTGCAGCACCGTTTCATATGTGACCCCTCTTTCTTGAGCTGCCGGGGTAAGGGAAACTAACACCGCAGAAGTTTTTGGCGAGACAAGTTTGTTTTTAGCCATTGGTTGAGTCTTTCTATTAACCCCAGAAGAGACGATGGAAGAAACAACAGCCGGAGACCTCTCCTTTTGGTGATTGTTCCCGACAGAAGATGATGCCAGATCAGAAACAATCGATGAAGGCAAGGCATCTTTTGTAGATGACTTTTTACCTTTACCTTTTCCCTTCTTTACTACCGTCGACCAACCCTCATTTGCTGCGGTGGTGGATGGCAGCATGAGATCAGAAGCTCTAGTAAATGAAACAGTTAGAGGTTCAGATTCCACTGCCCAGGAAGGACCTGGAATAGCTGCCACAGAAGTTGTTGGTGCTTTTTTCGCCCTTTGTTGTTTTGGTGGTTCTGGGATTTTAAACGGCTCCTCTGTCCGCTCTAAATCTACTCCAGATTCTTTTTTACGATCTGCCGCAAGTGATGGACGGCTCTGTTTCTCAGGCAGGAGCCGATCTTGAATACCCTCAAAGCGGGCGTTGATGCGGGCAGTTATAATTGCCCGTTCCTCAAGCATCACTTTCCGGACAACAGATTCCAGAGCCGATATCTCTGATGTAGCGTTCGGGGCCTCTGAAATGGTAGTCGGAGATGACTCTACAATACCCAAGGTGATTAGAGCAGGCGATTTTTGCCCTGATTTGGTGGTAGGTCTTCTGGATTTGTTTTCCAAAGATGTCTCCAGTTCTAAAACTCTTTTTTTATATTCATCTAATTGTAACTGCAGGTGGTCCACTGCCGCCTGCAGCCTAATCGTCTCATGTGAGGCGGACCTCTTTAAAGCTTCTTCACAAATGGCTTTTAAGTTTTGTGTTCGTTCTTTAATAACCTTTTGTGTAGTGCCTTTCAGGCTAGATGATTTTGCCGTCAAGTCGAAAATTTCATCTGCACCCTCCTCTGCTATTTTCTTTAGCTCAGAAGCTGATTTTTCCTTCAGATTAGATGTAAAACCCAGTCCACAGGCAGATTTGTTTTTAGTCACCCGGGATTTCTGCTCTTGCGCTTCGAACTCCAATTGTAACGCAGCCTCCTTTTGTGTATTAAGGGCTCTCTGTGCCTTAGCACGACCAACATGCTCACCGGTAGCTGGCGGGCGACCCTTACCTTTTTTAACTTTTGTCTTCACACCTTCTTTTGAGTCAAAAAAATCCGAGGATGACCCCTTCTCAACATCTGAAATGGGACGTTTACGCCCCCTCAGATACTTAGTCCGCCCTGAAACAGCCGAGCTGCAGGACATATCGGACACATATGTCAGAGTATCTGACTCAGCTCCAGAAACTTCAGTATCACTGGGCTTGGTAAAAAGTCCCTCGTTTCTGACTGAAGCCATAGATGATGTGCGGCTTAGCATCCTTCTTTCTCTTTTTTTTTGATGTTACTGGTACTTTGGCATCTTGAGCATCATATGATGCACTTACTGCGATGGATACGTTAGAACAGACGGTATCCTGGCTCGCTAATGCAGATGAACATTCGGTGTCCTTCAATGGCGACGCAGAAACATAAATGGCATCGCTCTCATCAACATAACTATCGACATCTAATTCGCATGCAAAATCAGTTACTCCAGTAGGAATAGCCGGGTCAAAGTTAACGTCGACCGACGCCGAAGCGCCGGCCTCCGAGGCAGTCTTGGTCCCCCCCACAATACGACGGGGACTTTCATCCTGAAAAGGACGGCCGGATTGTGCCCCAGGAGCTACGTCACTGGGGTTACCGGCGTGGGTAGATAATTTGGGATTGCCTGATTTCATTATGGTTTTTTTGCGCTTTTGGAAGAGACTCGCCCCTCTTGATTTTCCCTAAATAAGAGCCCCCCACCCACCCCCCACATAACGCTTCGCCAGGTAACCCTCTGCTGTGACACGCCGCGATCACAGTTCGGGGTGACTTTTTATAGAGGTTTTCTACCTCGCGGCTCGCGAATGCAAGCCCCCGGACCCAGTTACAAACAGGTTTTCCGGTATGCTGGTGTCGAGATATTAGCCGTTGGATGACGAAGTCTTCCGCAGAAAACCGCAGGAGAGCTTCGCCTGCCTACGTTGCCCAGGGTGTACCACGAGGAGGTTTCTTGACTAACACCCCAGAGCGGGTACCCTAAAAAAAATTTTTTTTATTTTTTTTATTTTTGCACTTTGTTGACGTGATTAATATACATATTTGTACCAAATTTTATCTTTCTAGTGCAAACGGTTTCTGAGATTATCCTCGGACGGACAGACAGATAGACAGACATGGCGAAATAAGGGTTCCTAGTCGACTACGGAACCCTAAAAATGCAGCCTAAGCAGCCTCCCAACAAAAAAGTATTTTACAAAAAATATAATCTCAAAATGGAATTTTCGCAATTCGAGCTGCGTTGTTGTAATAAACTCTTTTTATTTTAGTCCTTAGGTAATATTTATTTCTTTTCCTAACATTATTTCACCGTTATAGTAAAGACTACGCGTGTAAACCAATTTATTTACTATTTTCAAAACAGACAACTAACTGCCGTCACCTGTCAACACTACACATCGAAGCACCTGAACGGCAAACTTTCATATCTAAGAATTATGCAATTCAGTGCAATTTAATCAGGCGTTTGTGTTTAAAATGAATTATTTTAATAACTAATAGATTATATAAAAAATGAAGAAGGCGGCGACCTTTGGAATCACAATCCTAACATTTTTTAGTAAAAATATTTTTTTCTAAGTATATATTTACAGAGTTTTGGAAGAAAAATAATTTTAAGAAATCATTTTTTAACATTTTTTAAAAACGGTATAATTTTTATATATTCATTTATTTTAAAATTTCAAGAAGGCGGCGACCTTGTAAAATATCTGAATAAACGTACAAAAAGTGATTTAATGCTTAGAATTACTTGAGGTCATCGTTGTAGTGAACAGAAATACATGAAGTTTCGCTAATTCTCTTCGTATTGGGCCTTAAGAGTTCAGTTATAACATTAGGATCTGTGTGCGCTAATAGATAGGATAATTTTGATGTTTTCAAGAAATCTAGGGCATTGTTGTAATTAATTTTAGTTATAGTTTTGTTATTTTTTACTTGTTTTTGTTTATTATTGCAGGATATTTTTAAAAAGACGGTACTGTGATCAGTGATAGTGGTTTCCAATATTGCAATAGTGGCGTTTCGGTGGGCACTGTCGAGTTTGAGAATAAAATGATCGAGACAATTAGGTCCTCTCGTTGGGATGGAATGACCTGGGAGGAGGCCTTGTGAGGCTAACATCTCTAGATAAGCATGTCTATTATAACGTTCGTAGGATTGCTCGTCACACCTGTTGATGATATTAATATTTATGTCCCCAGTAATGATGATATTTTTAGTCCCTTTAATAAGTTCCAAGTGAATCCCTAGCGCGTCAATAAATTTGTCAGCATTACGATTAGAGGGTGAGCGATAAATACCAAGTACTGTTAGGTTAGGAGTGGATATCTGTAGGCATGACGCTTGCTTTAAATAAACTTCAGATACGTTGGCTACCAGTGTGGTTTTAACATATGCTACCACCCGGTCGGATTGATTTAGATGTTTAGATAGATAGATAGATATACTTTATTGCACAAAATCTTTACAGAAATAGGTTTTACAGAAAAATTATAGTACAATTTAGGCGGTCTTATCGCTAGAAAGCGATCTCTTCCAGACAACCTTAAGGTAGAGGAAATAGTAGATGGCGAGAAATGGGTACGGCCGTGCAACATAAATACAGTTTTTATTTTAGAATTATTTCGTAGTTTAACATGATAAACATACATAAACTCATAAATATATAACATTATAAATATATACAAATAAATATATATATATACAAATAAACATATTTAACATATATAAAATCAAGTAAAGAGTTTTGACTCAAAAAAAAATAATAATAACAATAATAATGTTAATAAGTAGGATAAGTGTATGAAAATTACTGACAACCAACATGCCCAGCTGGAATTATAGATAGAGGACACAAATTAACATTCATTAAGTGAGAGGAAGTACGATTTAACCCTGAGTTTAAAAATGGGAAGGGTCTCAGATAATCTGATAGATAAAGGTAAAGAATTCCATAAGCGAATTGATTGGATAGTGAAGGATTGGGAATAATATTCAGAAGAATGAGTAGGAAAAGTAAGGAGAAGTTTACGGGAGGACCGCATGTCACGTTCCTGGTTGAGCTGCAAGAAACGGAATCGTTCTTTAAGATAGGGAGGAGCAAGAGGATTAAATAGAACATTAAATAGGAGAGATAAAACGTGAAGGTCACGGCGTCGACGTATAGGAAGCCATTTAAGCTGAGCTCGAAATTCAGAGACATGGTCATACTTATGTTTAGATGTTTGATAAGAATTATAACCTGCTATCTGAGGGATGTGTTTATCAAGGTTTAACTTGCATTCAGTTAGGATGAAAAGATCAGTGGTATGGTCAAGAATGGAAACGTTTACTTGAAAGTCATGAAAGTTAGCATATATGCTTCTAATATTTTGAGATATTATTGTGAAGTCTGTGTTTTGTACTGTGATAAAATTCTTTAAATCCTCAATTTTACATTCAAAGTTAGAAAAAGTGCAAGAATCATCCATGACTTTGATTTTTTCCAGAGCATTATTCATTTTTAGTATTAGAAGTTCTTAATTCGTTATCAAAAGGAGTAAAAGAAACAAAAATATTTAATTTGATGCACAGATTTGAATACATTCGTAATCAGAGACAGTTAGTGTAAAAATTATTGATGAGGTTTTGAAATTTGTAAATGTAATGTAATGTAAATCTTTTCTTAAAGATAATTTGACTTTTGTGTGTGTAATAACTAGGAACTTTGTTGTGGTTGAGTAAGAGATAGGAATTATTATTCATTAGTGATATGTGTAAATGAGCAGTTACCAAAACAATATAACTTACGTAAGATAAAAATTTTAAGTCTAGTCATTTCAACAGGTTTTGCACCTGTGACTCACTTCTTATTAGAATTATTGGGAGTTTTCACTCTTCCTAATGTAGACACGGCCAAGAAGTCCAGCAGAATTTGTAATCACTCGATTTGATTAAATCTCGTGCTAGAAAGTGGAGCCGAGCCCCTTTTGTAGTCAGCTGTTCTGAAATGTATATAGGGATGTATTCGTTATTCGTGTATCCCAAATGCTTGGCACAGAGTTTCTCCTTGTGCCTTATATTGAATGTCTTGGTTGATTTTAAGAAGTCTCTCTTTAGAATAGTGGACGATAACTCCACTATAATCGGGCTATTGTTCTCATCTTTTTTGTTTCTGACTCTATATATGTCTTTTATATTGTCCCTCGAAATGGAATGACCCACATTCTCTGACAACTTTACCACCATATTTAGTAATTCGTTTTCAGTTTCGTTTGCCAATTTTGGAACATTTCTAATTTGTACATTTGATTTTCTGTTCTCTCTCTGCAGGTCCTCGACTTTATCTTCCAAGAGGGTTATGTATTCCCTATCTTTCTTGGCTTGTTGCTCAAACACGTCTAGCTTCTTTTTTAGATCTTCATTTTGGGCAGAAAGAAATTCCATCGATTTTTCAATATTAATATTACTTTCCTTGACTTCAGCTAGAACGGGGGTAATTTTCTTGAGTTGGTTACCCTGAGCCGTCAACATCGTTGAAATCATGGCTTTGATTTCTTCTTTGAAGTCGCCAAATTCACAGTCAAGGTCGTGGCTGCCTTTCCTTTTCACACGCCGACTTATTAAATTTGGTGGATTGAGCTCATCCATAAGTCCAGTAATGTTAGATTCGGAGAGTGATTTATTCATTATGTTTTCCGTTTTATTATTGGACATAGCAAAGATACACCTTAACGCACTCAGCAAACCAGTTTCACTGTAATGAGTTAGGTATTATAGGTACTATGAGAACACACAACGCTGCACGGCGTGTTAGCTGTAGGGACGACTCAGCGCTCCAATATTAGTAGGCAAATTTCGTCGCGCCGCACACTGCTTCCGTGGTGTGATGGAAACAATCCCGCTAGATACGCAGCTTACCCGTGGTTCAAATCCAGGCTGCGCGCACTTGAACTTATGTTGTGTTTTCTTAGCTGGTCGCTACGAGTAGGGCTTCGCGAAGTGTGGGGGCTTCGCCGAGTCACCAGCAGATCAAAAAGCGTAGAATTTAGATTATTAATTATTTAGGCAAGTGTAATGAGCACACGTCCGCACAGTTCAGAGGCCGAGAGGCAAGAGGAAATATCGAATGTCATGCCAAAAATAACCAACTACGTTATAGTTAGACCTTCAGCCTACGTATTGCCACCTAGCGATTTTTCATACGAGATAGCCCCCATTAATTTACTTGTCTTGTGAAGAAAACTTATCATAATAAAAAAATATCATTTCCTAGTTGCATGACAGTAAAATAGTAAATATACGCCGCAGCTTAAAACATACCTCCTCCTCCATACAAAAGTTCCGAAACACGCTATATGCCCATAAAATTGTTATAATTATTTTTAGCCATTATTTGATGGCCATTGAAATGCTGATGAACATACTTTAAATTTACGTTATTTAAATGAAAATTATAATTATCCTAATTTTAATTTGCAATATTCTTTATTTAAGTCGAAGAGATATTATAACAAGTTCATACATACTACTATGCAAAAAATATTATCCCGAAACTTAATACTTTGCTCGAGCCGGATCAAATCCAGAAACCCGAGACTATAAGGCTATTGAGAAACTTCTACGCCATTGGTCGGTTCAATGTAGCCCTTAATTTCCAGTACATACATGAAGAAGTTGACGGAGGAGTGCTGCGGGTGCGAGGAGGGCATCCGGCTCGTGCAGTTCCTGTGCTGGGAGCAGGCGGAGTGGTCGCGCGTGGCGCTGGCTGAGCTGCTGTGGCAGATGGCGTACGCGTACTGCCACGAGCTGCGCCGTCACGCTGACGCGCTCACCGCGCTGCTGCTCATGGAGGACACCTGGCAGCACCACCGCATACACAACGCCATCAAGGTACGCCTTGTACGCCTTGCCCTTCACCTGCTCTGCTTCGACCTGGTTACAAACAACTCGGCCCTATTAAAGTCTTCAATCAAAGATTTTGTAGACCTACTGTTTCATGCAAATTAAAATAATATATATATCACGTAGTTAGGTGTCTGTAAATCAACACAAGTATTGAAAAGAAGGCCTAAAGTGTAAAAGTATTGTCACGCTAAATTTTCTTTGTAGGTATTAGATGGTTCGTGATGGTGGAGTGATTAAAACGAGTCTTGTAGATAATACGTTTATTTGCGACGGCGACTGATTCCAGACGCGGCGCGCTACTCACTGAAGTTACATGCGTGGGAAACAATGACAATGAAACATGACCCCACAGTATCAACCACTGTTTAAATTACAAATAACTCAGCTCTATGAAAGTCTTTGATCAAAGATTTTGTAGATCCACTGTTCCATGAAAAATACATACAAATTATTCTTATGACGCACTTAACTTAGTCTAATCTAATTTAAGCCTTATGTGATTGATATAAGTGTAGAAATAAATTATTTTTGTCGTAATGTCACTTGCGTGGTCCCGAAGCGAATAAGAGTGAAAGGTGTATAAGACTTGTTTCGGCGGTGTCATTTGTCAGGTTGCAACTGTGCATCTACTAAATCTTTGAGCTGTAGTTGAAACAAATAAACTAGATTTCAATCATAGAGTAACGTCTCTCTCTCTCTCTCTCTTCGTTTTTATATTATAATAGACTTAACACGTTCGAATCCACCACGATTTTTATGATGTCTTTACGTGTGCCGCCTACATTTGGCAGTGAACTCGCAGGGCGAGTCCACGGCACTACAATATGAATTGAAAGGACTCTCCACGCGAGTCCACTGGCATTATTTAATGGTGAATTCATTGTCTTGTTATTTTTGTGGCCGTCACAGGCTCTGGAACGTCTATACGGCAAGTACTACGCGTTTGACAATTGTTCAGTGCGTTTCAATTCACAATCATGACTGAAAACCCAAAAAATAAAGTAAATGATAAGTTTGTTTCGTAATTTAAGCAGTGGTGGTCAATCTTTCAAATAGTGTTTTTTATTAAGGTTATAGTTTGAAATTGTAATACTTGTGAATAAACAATTTTACCTTTAAATATTTTAATACGGTTTTTCAGTTTTAAGAGTATGGTATCAGATTAAAATGTATTATTTTTGTTGTAAATACATCGAGTATAATTTAATTATATAGACATTTTAAAAAAATGTTTCGAAAAACGTTTAAAATCTACCGAATTAACATAAACGTAAAATAACATTTTTATTACATACGTTCAAAATTTGTTAAAACACATAAACACATAAAGAATAGAAAGAAATACACACATTACAAGCTAGGGTAATAAAATACATTAAAAAGTAAGAGACAGAAAAGTGATAACAGCCTAGCGAGTTCAAGGCATTGTAGAATAGTTTTTTTCCTTTCAAATATAAACGGGGTCTCTACACCTGGCCCACCACGTAAATCTTTGGATTAGTGTTTATTTCGTCTAGACTATAATTTTAAGCAGTAAATATAGACGCATTTTGGAAAAATTAGCGAAAAACACTGAACTCGCCTGGCGAGTCGTCGGCACTGGAATTAGATTTACGTGAACTCTCCGGGCGAGTCGGTGGCACTGAACGTGTTAAACATTCGGATTTCAAATTACTTATTTTAAAAAAAACACAACTTATTATTAACTTATTCGATTATTGATAATGGTACGGTTAACAGCACATCACGGTGAACACTTGCAAGTTGTTATTAGTTCTTATGCCAAGGTTATAAGGGCGGTTCAAAGTCGGTCGTGCTTTTTACTGTACAATTGGATTTCCGAATACACAAACTACCCAGTCAGTAGACGAGATACAATGGAAAAAAATCTGTAACGTCCAATGTACATAGTGTATGTAGATCGCAGTTAAGACTGAGAAAGATATTTATATAAGCGATCGTAACAATCCGCAGGGCGTGTCAGAGGAGCGGCCGGGCCTGCTGGAGACGGCGGCGCGCGCGCGCGGGCACTACCAGAAGCGCGCGTACGCGTGCGTGAAGCTGCTCGTCGGCGTCATGAGCCGCGCGCCGCCCGCCGTGCGCGCCGTGCACGCGCAGCCCGACGCGCGCCGGCGCTGGCGCCAGCTGCTCGCCTGGCTGCAGGACGAGCTCGACCGCGTGAGTACCGCCCTGCCGCCCTACCGCCCTACCGCCCTTCGTACTACAGACGTACCTACGATCACGGTCGATATATAATTTTTGTTAATTATGTAATGTACCTTGTCCCGAATATAACATTGTCTAAAAACGTAACAAAAAAACATTTATCTAATTTGATCTCGTATTTCTGAAGTTTCCCGTCACCCTCACATTTTTACTTAACATATTTATTTACTCCAATATGATTGACTTTTTGGTTGCGTCTAATTATTTCAATAACATGAATGTCACTATTTGACGCTAGCTTTATGTACAATTCAGCGAACCATTTTTTTTATACAGATAGGTTTGGCATCATAGGGATAATGGTTAGCACTCCTGGCTAAATACAATTGGATACTTGACAGTTTTTGAAAAAGTATTGTAAAATGTGCGCCCGTTCATTTTATATCCCAAGCAATTCGATTTATCTGGAAAAAATGTAAATAACCAGAGAAAAATAAGATTTTGTGTAACACATTTAAAAAGCGCGCGAAAACGCCTAGTCGCGTCACTGTTGCAATTATGACGTCAACGTCCTAGACAACGAACCGATACGCATAGGAACGACTTAATTTAGAAGAACGGAAAATGTTTCAATAAATTCTTAATACGATTAGAGACACAATAATTCAATTTAATCGGTAAAATAATCATTGTTTCACCACATTAAAATAAATAATTTTCGCCGACAGCTGTCATTTCCGAATTGCAATGGTGGTTTCCGTTTCGGTTCTTTTGTTCCACAGATAAAAAAAGTAAAATTTATTTTGCAAAAATAAAATACTTAATATGCTTTTAATAAAAAAATTAAAAAAGGTGTTCAGGACGGCTTATGTATTTAAAATATTGTAAATAATGTAAAATGACTTGTACTATTCCAATAAGAAATAAAGATGCTTCATCTATCTCACTCACACACCACACAACTATCTCGCTCACACACCCACGCCTCGCCCGCGCACTCAGCTCCCCCCAATAGTCGCTAGTTGCGCGGGCGAAACTTGTTTAAAACACGGTGGGACCGGGCAGTGGCATGCTCGGCTCCACAAGCTCACCACAGGAACACTGGAACACAGGAACACTGGAACTCTGGAACACTGGAACACAGGAACACACAGGAAGCAAATGCACAAAAATAGGTTGTTTCATTTACGGTGGCCCAACCTGCATCAAGCGACTGTCGCATCCCTCGACAATCCCAGTTAACAGGTGCCGGTCGGCACATTTTGGTCCATTCGAGCCGGATTCTTCGAGGGATGCCAGTCACAAGATCAAGAACGGGCAAGCGTAGCCCGACGTCCTCCGCCAGAGGGACCTCTGCGACCGAAACCACGTCGACGGAGGTGACCGCCTCGACGCAGGGCACTCCTACAGACAGCACCGGGACTACGCACATCTCGTACACAACGACTGAAACCGCATCGACGGAGCAGCATCCACAAACCAGCGGGGGCTGGTTAGGTTGCCCTGTAGTTTTCCCGTCAGCGAGGCGGGGGCCTCGCCGACGGGAAAACTACAGGGCAACCTCTCCCCCGCCCCACCGATACTACAGCAACGGGGGAAGGTTGCAGGCAGCCCGCAACCACCGCTCAAACAGAAGTCGCATCTCGCCGTTCAAGGAAGTCTGGGAAATCCAAACGCCTCGCCGAAGCAAAGCAAGAGTTACTACGTCTGCAAGTAGAACTCGCCGCCGCACGTGTCGCGGAAATAGCAGCTGAAGAGAACTCCGAAGATGAAGACTCTCTCACGACGCAGGAAGAAACAGTACATCGCGTCACAGATTGGCTTAACGAAAGCCACCTCTCCGTGCTGGCTATCACAAATCAGCGCCTCGCCACATTACAGCGCAGACACCGCAAGACAAGCAACAGCAACAGTATCCCGCCTCAGCACCGGCGGGAGAGAAGCCATCGCGGACAAGCTGACCTATGAGAAGGCGGTACCTAGGCTGCTCATAGGCCAGGACAACTGGCATCTGCTGTTAGCGTCGAAGACAAGAAAAGGGCGACGTCATCAACCCGTCGCCTCCCTCACGCCCCTGGGGTGGGTACTCCACGGCGCATACACGCGCACACTCGGACAGCGCGTACAGTACGTCCATCACGCGACAGACATAGACGAGAACATGGATGAACAGCTGAGACGTCACTTCGCCATCGAGTCACTCACCATCACGCCACAGAAGCCTCGCGACGACCCGGAACAACGGGCGCTCCAACTACTTGAACGCCACACAACTCGCCGGGCCGACAGTCGCTACGAAGCCGCACTCCTCTGGAAGTCGGAAGATGTCAAGATGCCAGACAACTACAGAAACGCATACAACAGGCTACTAAACACAGAGAAGAAAATAGACAAGAGCCCCGCCCTCAAAGAAAAATACGAAGCTCACATGAACTCGCTAATAGAAAAGGGGTACGCCGAACCCGCACCGCCACAGATAACACTAAACAGAACTTGGAACCACGGCCCAGACTTCCTACTTGAAAACCCCGCGTCATGGCCCGAGGAACGATCGACGCCGGTACAGAAAACAGGCGAGGAGAGAACACACACGATAACAGAGAAAACAGCGCCGACTTTGAAAGATTGCATTCCAGACAGCCGCCGGTTCTCAAAGTGGGAAAAGGCCGTCCGAGCCACAGCGCGGGTGCTACAGTTCGTGGAAACCTGCAAGAAAAGAATTGAGAAATCTGCGAGAAAAGCGGACACAGTTAACTACAAAAGGCAAAGAAGAAACGAAGACAAAGATCCCACCTGGCAGCGGTACCCGAAAACCGCACAACAGTCACAGAAAAAGGTATCTACGCCGGTGGCGACCAACTACGAGCCGATCGACGCGCCTACACTCCGCCACGCCGAAACTCTGCTGATAAGGGCGAGTCAACAAGAAGCGTTTCCCGACGAACTACGCAAGTTAAAACAGGGCAGGCTGATAGCTAACAACAGCCGCCTACGCCACCTGGCGGTAGAACTTGTCAACGGCGCGCTTATACTGAAAACACGGATCGACGCGGCGGACATAGAAGAGAGCAAGAAGCGGCCACCCATCATCGACGGCGACCAACATACAACTCGTCTCTTCATAGACTACATACACCGGCAGCTGCACCACGCCGGTGTGGAATCCACCATCAACGAGTGCCGCCAACAGTACTGGGTCCTGCGACTTCGCCCCACTACAAGGACGATAGTCAACAGATGTCTGCCGTGCCGCATCAAGAGGAGCCTGCCGCCGACACCACCAACAGGAAACCATCCGCCGTCTAGACTGGCGCACCATCAACGACCCTTTACATACACGGGGGTCGACTACTTCGGTCCCCTGTCAGTCACCGTCGGCCGGGCCACACAGAAAAGATACGTGGCTTTATTTACGTGTCTCACTACGCGCGCAGTACACCTGGAGGTGGCGGCCTCCTTAAGCACAAGCTCGGCGGTCATGGCGCTCCGAAGAATGATTGCGAGGCGGGGACAACCGAACGAGATCTGGTCGGACAACGGAACTAACCTCCGCGGCGCAGCGAAGGAGCTACGACAACAGATAGACACCGCGACGCAAGAAGAGGCCAGCAAGAAGAAAATCAGCTGGCGCTTCATCCCTCCCGGGGCCCCTTTCATGGGTGGAGCCTGGGAGCGACTCGTGCGCTGCATAAAGGAAGCGCTAACCACCGTACTCCACGAGCGCGCGCCCACAGAAGAGGTGCTCGCAACACTCCTGGCCGAGGCGGAATGCACAGTGAACAGCCGCCCCCTCACTCACGTCTCCGTGGACCCCGAGGACCCCGAAGCCATCACTCCCAACCACTTCCTCATGGGAGGCTCCGCGCACACGTCAGCGCCGGGCACGTTCAACGACGCCGAGCTCGTGAAGCACGCCCACTGGCGCGCCTCGCAACGCCTGGCCGACCTTTTCTGGGCCAGATGGCTGCGCGAGTACCTGCCCGAGCTACAACAGCGGCGGGAGCCCCACGGGAGCGGACCAGCCATCAAAATCGGTGACGTCGTTCTCATAGCGGACGGCACACTCCCTCGCAACGCATGGCCGCGAGGGCGCGTTACCGCTGTGTTCCCGGGGCCCGACGGCGTTGTACGAGCAGTCGACGTGCATACCAGAGGAGGGATCCTACGGAGGGCTACGAAGAAGCTAGTCATCCTGCCTACGGAGCCGCCTGCAACAGAACAGAAGACTGCGACGACTCCAGAGACGACGCACGGCGGGAGAGATGTGCAGGACGGCTTATGTATTTAAAATATTGTAAATAATGTAAAATGACTTGTACTATTTCAATAAGAAATAAAGATGCTTCATCTATCTCACTCACACACCACACAACTATCTCGCTCACACACCCACGCCTCGCCCGCGCACTCAGCTCCCCTCAATAGTCGCTAGTTGCGCGGGCGAAACTTGTTTATAACACGGTGGGACCGGGCAGTGGCATGCTCGGCTCCACAAGCTCACCACAGGAACACAGGAACTCTGGAACACTGGAACTCTGGAACACTGGAACACAGGAACACACAGGAAGCTTTGCACAAAAATAGGTTGTTTCATTTACGGTGGCCCAACCTGCATCAAGCGACTGTCGCATCCCTCGACAATCCCAGTTAACAGGTGCCGGTCGGCACAAAAGGTAAATTGGCTACTTGACAGTTTTTGAAAAAGTATTGTAAAATGTGCGCCCGTTCATTTTATATCCCAAGCAATTCGATTTATCTGGAAAAAATTTTAATAACCAGAGAAAAATAAGATTTTGTGTAACACATTTAAAAAGCGCGCGCAAACGCCAAGTCACGTCACTGTTGCAATTATGACGTCAACGTCCTAGACAACGAACCGATACGTATAGGAACGACTTAATTTAGATAAACGGAAAATGTTTCAATAAATTCTTAATACGATTAGAGAGACAATAATTCAATTTAATCGGTAAAATAATCATTGTTTCGCCACATTAAAATAAATAATTTTCGCCGACAGCTGTCATTTCCGAATTGCAATGGTGGTTTCCGTTTCGGTTCTTTTGTTCCACAGATAAAAAAAGTAAAATTTATTTTGCAAAAATAAAATACTAACTATGCTTTTAATTAAAAAATAAAAATGTAAAATTATTACTTTACTAATAAGCTAACATATCTAACACTTTTCATATTTTATTGTTTACACTGTCAAGTAGCCAATTATTACTTAACTAATAAGCTAACGTATCTAACACTTTTCATATTTTATTGTTAACACTGTCAAGTAGCCAATTGAGCCAAATGTCTTAAGTTTGATCCCCACCTAGGAAAAACATTCGTGTGATGAATATTTGTGTTTGTTTTGTGTCTGTGTGTTTTTATTAGTTTATCAATTGTGGTACCGCATTTGGTTCTAATTTCCATAATACAAGTGCTTAGTTACTTATTTTGGAAGTTAATGTATGTGTAGACGATGGATCTCTTTCGGCACGGTGGAGTATTGTTACGAGCTTCGGGTTCGTGACAATAAAAACAGCCGATAAAAATTACCAAAAGTCACACTTTAATTGAACGCCACTAATTACAACCTTAAAACGCACTAATTAAAACAATAATCGCTTCCAAGTCGCACTTCAAAATCGCTTTCGAAGTAATCACTTGTATCGCTAATTCAATACTGTCCCGGTCGCGGTGAATCCCGGCCTTTTATATTGCCGCGGCCGTTCCCGAACCTTCCAACGCAGAAACATCCGGAACATTCGCGCGCAGTGCGGCCTTGAACGGCCGTACGCTCGGTCAAGGTCATTGTTCTAGTAAATTCTGGCGTACGCGTCTCGACTCTCTGTAGTCCCGCCTTTCCACACTAGATGGCGCTAGTTACTAAGAACGTTAATCGTGGCGCGTAACACTGCCCCCTCCTAAGACATGCTCGTCCCGAGCATTTTCGGCTCCATAATAACGCGCCAATCGATCCACATGGACGATCTTAGGAGTACCCCTCGCACCTTTTTGTATCCGGTAGGTTACGTCATTGATCTTAGTCACAATTCGATACGGCCCTTCCCATTTCGCCTGAAGCTTAGGAGATTTCCCCTTGCTGCGGATGGGATTGTGCAACCACACTAGTGAACCTTCGTCAAACTCTTTACTGTTCATTTTGCGGTCATAGCGGGTTTTCATTCTTTCAGACATTTGCTGGCCCGATTGTCTCACGTGCTCACAAATGTCATTCATTTTGTTCCGCAAGTTATTTGCATAATCTGTTATACTGCATGGGGAATCAGGTGGTATTCCGGTGATCAAGTCTGCAGGCAGTCGTAGTTCTCTTCCAAAGTTTGCGAACGCTGGTGTTACCGATGTACTTTCGTGAATAGCGCTACGATATGACAACAAAAATGGTTGTATGTGCCTGTCCCAATCTCGTTGCCGATTTTCCACAACTTTTGCCAAGTACCTCTCTAGTGTCTGATTAAATCTTTCCACCATTCCATCCGACTGTGGGTGGTAAGAAGTTGTTCTTGTTTTATGAGTTCCCATAACTCGACAAGTTTCCTGGAATATTTGGGACTCAAAATTCCTTCCTTGATCACTGTGGATTTCCAAGGGAACTCCAAAACGACAGAAGACTTCATAAACTAACTTATCAGCAACTGTCGAGGCCTCTTGATTTGGAATGGCGAAGACTTCCGGCCACTTAGTGAAGTAATCCATCACAACCATGAAATATTTGTTACCACTTTCACTTTCCGGGAACGGCCCCGCAACGTCAAGGGCTATCCTCTCCCATGGTGCGCCCACATTGTACAGCTTCAATGCACCTCTACTACGAGTCTGAGGTCCCTTTACAGCCGCACAACTTGTACATTTGCGACACCAGTCCTCGACATCGTCCCGACAGTAGACCCAGTAGAACCGTTCTCGTATCTTTAGTAGTGTCCGTTTTACTCCCAGATGACCTCCTGAACAACCATTATGGTACAGCTGTAGAACATCCGGTACTTGACCTTTGGGGACAACCATTTGCAGATGACAGCTGTCTCCACGAGCATTTTCCCATCTACGGCACAGAACTCCATCCTGAATCACCAAGCTGTCCCATTGGGCCCAATAGCTCTTTGTGATCGAACTCATCGCTGAGACGTCGCTCCACCTAGGCTTAGGAACTCCGGCCTTCATCCACTCCAGGATCGGCTTGATGTCCGCATCCTCCTGCTGTGCACGTTGTAGGCTTTTCTTCCACTCGTTGCTAAGGTCTGTCTTGAGCATCCTCACAGGAACAACTTCTTTACTTTCTTGCCTGGTACAATGCTTGCAGTCTTCAGGACAAGGTCTTCTTGACAATGCATCTGCGTTACCATGAGATTTTCCGCTGCGATGTTCCACCACAAAGTCGTATTCCTGCAGTAATTCAATCCATCTCGCAACTTGTCCTTCCGGATTCTTGAACTGCAAAAGCCATTTCAGTGCAGCATGGTCAGTTCGTATGTGGAATTTCCGCCCCAGAAGATATTTGCTAAAGTGCTGCAACGACTTTACCACAGCAAGCAGTTCTCGTCTCGTAACACAATAGTTCCTTTCAGGTTTCGACAAAGACTTGCTGAAGTAAGCTATCACAATTTCTTGATCGCCATTCCGCTGGGATAATACACCGCCAAGTCCTATGTCACTTGCGTCTGTGTCAACTATGAATTCCTTACTCACATCAGGGTATCCCAAAATAGGTGTTTTGCACAGACGGTCCTTTAGCTCCTGGAATGCGATGTCACAACTTCCATCCCAGCAGAAATGTCGCTTCTCCTCCGTAAGCTTATGCAGGGGTTTTGCTATATCTGCAAAGTTCTTAACAAAACGCCGATAGTAGGAACACAAACCAAGGAATGCTCTGACCTGCGTCTTATCTTTTGGGACTGGCCAATCCTTTACAGCAGCGATTTTCTCTGGATCCGTGCTGATACCTTCTTCAGACACTACATATCCCAAAAAGCTAACTTGCCGTTTGAATAGTGAACACTTCGTCGGGCTTAACTTGAGGTTGGCACTCTGGATCTTCATGAGCACGCGTTCCAGATTTAGAAGATGTTCTTCAAACGTACGGCCTACGATGATTATGTCATCCAAGTAGACTAGACAGGCATCGCCAATCAGACCGGTAAGTACAAGTTCCATCAACCTTTCAAACGTTGCCGGAGCGTTGCACAATCCAAACGGCATGACTTTGAATTGCCACAGACCCTTTCCTGTCGAGAATGCAGTCTTCTCCTTGTCTTTAGGATCAATTTCAACTTGCCAGTAACCACTTTTTAAATCTAGCGTGCTAAACCACTTTACTCCAGTAAGCATGTCCAGCGTGTCATCAATTCTTGGCAAAGGATAGCTGTCTTTCTTTGTAACGTCGTTCAGACGACGATAGTCAACACAAAACCTCATGCTACCGTCTTTCTTTCTTACCAGCACTACAGGTGAACACCATGGACTAGATGAAGGTTCAATAACACCATCCTTCACCATTCCCTCAATCATGGTTTCCACGTCCTTTTCACGTGCTACGGGCAATCTCCTTGGCCGCTGACGGATAGGCAATTCTTCTCCTGTGTTAATTTTGTGTTGAACTAAGCCAGTCCTTCCGATGTCAGCATCGTTTGACGAGAAAACGTTGGCATACTTGAGCAACATTTGTTTCGCCTTGACCATTTCATTTTGGGACAGAGCGCTGCGGCAGTCTTCTAAAAGTGTGGTCACTCTCGTTTGTGTATCTTTGCTGACGGTCCCGGTCGATTGATGTTGGCATCGACGCAACCAATCCACTTCCTCGCAAGTACCAACTAGTGTGCCTTTTTCTATAACCTGTTCCTGGTCACAAAGGTTCAGCACACGTACTCCTGAGATGTCGGTGGCTCTAACCAAAGTGCGTGCCACTTTCCATGGAAGGTCATTTTCTACCCTTTCCACAAGTACACAACGTTGAGTTTGCCCAGGATTCCGAGGAAGACTAACCGGCACAATCGTTTCAGATCTCGGCGGAAGAACAATCTTTTTAAGGCTGTATACATTCCCTGGTAACGCGCCTTCCACGAAAAGTTCCTCTTGTCCACATTTCAGAACACCTTGCTTGACGTCAATTTCGCAACTATTCTTCCTCATAAAGTCAAGGCCCAGGATGCAATCGTCCATTATATCCGCCACAATGACATTATGCAGGTAGGTTCTGTTGCCTAGCTTCAGCCCCATCTTCTTCTCTCCATGGACGGGTATGCGCTGACCGGTGGCTGTTACCAAATTAATGTGTTCTCGGTTGTATGCAGAGTCCCCAAGGGACCGTCTCATAATTTGGGAACTAACAACCGTGCGAGAGGCTCCAGTGTCTATAGTCAGCTTACACGGCGTTCCGTTTACCTCGCCATGGATGACTAGGCTGTTCCCGTCTTGGGTTTGTTTGATCGAAACCCTTGGGGCTCTTTGAACCTCAGCCAGCACCCGCCCCGCAGTCCTGGCTATTACTCGTTTCCCTGCTGCTGACGCTGAGCGGTGCTCTTAGCTGCACTGCCGTCTTCTCCTTCTGCAGTTCGCTTAGGGCAACTGGATCGAAGGTGGCCCCTTTCCCCGCAGCCGTAGCACCTAGGGCTGTAGCTTTTATTGCGGTCGCGAACTGAAGCCGCTGCAACCTCCCTGACGCGATGGGATCGATGATCCTGCCGCACAGCTTCCACCTCCAGTGCATGGGCTAAGGCATCTTTAAGCGTCCCGTGGTGCCCGAGTCTGACAGCAGCTCTAACTTCAATGTCGCGGATGCCATCGATGAACGCCTGCACAAGGTTCCCATCAATAAGCGCTGGTACGGACTGGTAAGCTTTACGCACCAGCTTCTCCACTTCAAGGGCCCACTGCTGCAGGTTTTCGCTACTGCGTTGCACGCGGTCCTTAAGCTGTGCGCGAAACACGTGTTCCAAGTGAGCGTCGCCATATCGAGCCTCCAATGCCTCAAGTAGCTGCTCATAAGTCACTTCCTTACCGAGAGCTTCCAAGACAGATAAGGCCTGGTCACGAAGGCCTAGGGTGAGGGCAGTCATGGCCTGGTTTTTATTCCAGCCGTTCGCTTTCATAACTGCCTCAAACTGGATTTTGTAGGCCGACCAGGAAGAAGTTCCGTCAAACGGTGGCACTTTAAATCCACGTAGCGAAGGTGTTGTAGCTACGGGAGCTGCGATTGCTTCTCCAAATTTAAGGCAATCCAGCTTTTTCTTTACTTCCTCTACCACGTCGTCAACCCGATTCTTCACTTGGTCGATCCTGATTTCAGCTTCCGACAGGCGGTTGTCGTGTTGAGCAACCTTGTCTTTCACCTCCTTCATGTCTTTCCCGAAAGAGGCGTGAAGGTCCTTCAAAAGAAGCATCTGCTCTTCCTGGCGGCGAGCCTGTTCCTCCTTGTCCTGCTGCCTCTGGTCTTCCAACCGACGAGCCTGTTCCTGAGCCTGTTCCTCCTGGCGGCGAGCCTGTTCCTCCTGGCGGCGAGCCTGTTCTTCCTTGTCCCGCTTAAGCTGGTCTTCCAACCGACGAGCCTGTTCCTCCTGTCGGCGAGCCTGTTCTTCCTTGTCCCGCTTAAGCTGTTCTTCCAACCGACGAGCCTGTTCCTCCTGTCGGCGAGACTGCTCCTGCAGCATCATCATCAGAGCAGCAAGGTCTGGTGCTGCCGATGCTGCTGGTGTTGCTGTGGACGGGCCAGCCTCCGTGGTTAATAACTGGCTCTCCGATTCCTGCGGCAAAGCTCCACCAAAACGTCTCTGGTCCGTCCCCTGATGGCGTTGACTCCGGGTACGGATACCCTCCGTGTCGTCTTTAGGTAAAATCGGCATAATTTAAATCCTGCTTCTGACACCAATTGTTACGAGCTTCGGGTTCGTGACAATAAAAACAGCCGATAAAAATTACCAAAAGTCACACTTTAATTGAACGCCACTAATTACAACCTTAAAACGCACTAATTAAAACAATAATCGCTTCCAAGTCGCACTTCAAAATCGCTTTCGAAGTAATCACTTGTATCGCTAATTCAATACTGTCCCGGTCGCGGTGAATCCCGGCCTTTTATATTGCCGCGGCCGTTCCCGAACCTTCCAACGCAGAAACATCCGGAACATTCGCGCGCAGTGCGGCCTTGAACGGCCGTACGCTCGGTCAAGGTCATTGTTCTAGTAAATTCTGGCGTACGCGTCTCGACTCTCTGTAGTCCCGCCTTTCCACACTAGATGGCGCTAGTTACTAAGAACGTTAATCGTGGCGCGTAACAGTATCAACCAACCTCTTTTGATGTTGCAATAGCCGTGCTAGCATACGGCGCTTGTCGATTGTTTTGTTGTCTTTAAGGTGTAAAAAAGGTCGCTCGTGCTTAAAATAATCTGTTTTTGTCCTAATTACTATTGTTTATTTCGTGTGTGAACTGTTGAAAATACACCGTTTTGTGCGCAAAGTGTGTGTGTTTGATTTCTGCCCGCCCGGAGTCTCGTATAGTATGACTGTGATTTTATCCCATATTTTTGTACCTTGTCTAAAATTTTGAAGGGTTAATACAACTTGAAACAATAAATAAACGTTGTTTCAGTACGGGCCGGGTGGTTACGGATCATACGGCACGACGTCCAACGAAACCTCCAGCGGTTACTTTCTGGAGCGCAGCAACTCCGCCAGGAAAACTCTCGAGAAGTAAGTTCTTACCATTAAGAAATAGGCTTTAAAATATTACGTCTTCTCCTATAAGTACATATGTGGCAGTATGCAATGTTATACATACAAAAATGTACGAATATAAATATGATACTTCCTTTTTTCATTACTGTATCCGGCTGGCCTATCGGTTTCATTCCAACTAACCAGGTGTGCCGGCATTTATAAACAAGACTCGAAACACTGTCTTTAATGTACATCATAGAACTACTTCATACGCTGCCTTTTGGATCATTTTAAATTTCGTATGGTATCATAGTATAGAATCACAGCCCTCAAATTTTCAATCGATCGTCAGGGCATACCAGCTGTGCCCGGAGGATGAAGACGAGGAGGAGGAGAGGGACGCGGGCGGGGCGGGCAGGTCAAGCGGAGCGGAGGGCGCTGCGGAGGGCGCGGGCGGCGACGCGTCGGCCGGCTCCGGGTCCGACAGCGGCGCCGACACCGCGCCCGCCGCCGACGCCGCCGCGCGCCGACAGCCGCGCGCGCCCTACCCCTGAGCCGACGCCGCCGCAGCCGACGCTGCCGACGCTGCCGACGACGACCGCCTCAGGTTGCCGACCACTTTCGTACTGCTCTGACTGTGCTCCGCGAAACGATATCGCAGGCCTAGTGTGACCCTTGCCGAGTGACTTCCCTTCTCCTACCAGATGTTGTGGTGAAGATTTACAATGTAACCCTTCTTTTGTATGTAGCTCTCCATTTTTATTTATGCCGGACTGTTCGACCTTATGTCGAGTTAATACCGGAAGTTACCGACTTACGATTAATTCTTAATTTGTTGAAGTCCGTCATCGAGACTGCTCCGCGCGTGAGTTAACCTCGGGTCGAGCTGGCTCGCCTGATCTGATTTGTGGAAGCTATAGCCTTAAAAACACTACCTAGTCGGTCAGTCTTTCCGGTCTAACTGGTGTATTTTCTAACGCGATAGGTCCCGTGCTCCATTATAGAATATTAATTTAGAAATATTTTTTTATGGAGAGAACTTGATACATGTGATGAACAAATTATAATTTGAATAGTGTAATTCTGACGCATCACACGTGACAAAACGATAAGGTTTCTTTTACGTCGCATGCTAGGCCCCCGATGTCGAAACTCAAAAGGAGCAGAAACGAATCGGTCGGCGGGTCGGCGTCCGCCGGCTGTAGTTTTGTTCTGTGATGTTAACGCGATACGCGTGGGGTCCGCCGTGGCGTCTCGCTGACCCTGCGCTAGGTTATTTATTAACTTAATGTTCCGCTTTAAAAGTACCATAATATTTATTTTTTTCTAATTAAGATTAATTCATATTTCTCGTTCGTAGTTTTTGTTTGTCGTTTTCGTGTATTTACTGTTGATCGTTGCTCGGCGCATAGCGGCCCCTCGCAGTAGCGGTTGCGACCGCGGCGGCGCCCTGCGTCTCGAGGGTATCCGTGCCGCATCAAAACTTTGCCTGTTCAGGTCTATGGTGATAGAGATGAATTGACAAATATTATACTTCGCTTTGCAGCGTTAATTCGCTATGCTTTTAGTAAAACTGCGTTAGTAAGCGTAGTTAATGGATTTTAAATGTTTATATCGGTATTACGTCTGTCGTTGACGATTATTTATAACTAAGACTAGTCGCGCTCTTACTAAACATAAATAATGTTACGTTATGTCGCTTGTTGAATGTATTTCGGAAAGTAAACTTGTCGCAATATAGCAGCACTCGTAGACGGGTGCTCTTATATATGGAACTTGTTGTTATTGTTCCAACGGAAAACAATGAAATCGTTTTACATTAAAATTTAATAAACTACAGGGAATGAAAAATCTAATCTTGCAAAATGGGTTTTGCCACGTGCATTTCATAACAGTTAGTTAAGTCAATGATTTCGAAATTAATTGAATGGCATGAAGTCATATTGTAAAGCAGTGACAATTGTTATAGATCTATCTATTTATTATAGACGCTAATGCTAAGTGGGTGCTATATGAACGTTGTCATTTTAACAATAATTTGAACTGATTAAACGAAATATTCAAGTTAAATCGGATTAGTAATCAAAATTATTGGTCACGAATAAAATTACGTTTTCTGATTAAAATGAGTCTAGGACGGTATGTTTCGTCGTTCTAGTCCAGGGACTTGATTTTATTACCTTTGTTAAAAAGATAATGACATTTTTTTTTGTTTTCATACCTTAATACGATATTTGCAGTGCACATGCATTTATAAGTAAATACCTTATGGTGATGAAGTTATTGTACTTAGTTAATAAAATATTCTAAGGAGACTATCAATGTTCGTAATTAATAATTGTTAATTAAGTTCGAAAAATCTGAATTTTACTTCCCTACATTAGAAGATCGCAACTTTAAATCAGAGTTAAAAACTTTATACCGTGTTATTTTACTAACATTGTTAGTCCTCCTGGACTTTTATATGATGTTTCGTATTTGTTAAATCTTTTATAGTAAGTTTGTAACAAAACTAACAAATATACTCATGTATTTTGTTAAACTGTGGCGCATGTTTTAAAGCAATTAAGGATGACAGTATTACGTAACATATTTGCATAGATATATTTTTATTTAATACCGAGAAACATCAAGATAAATAATAATATACATATTTGAAAGTAATATTGAGAGGATATATACGATGTCAGTTAGCGCGACTCGCGAGAGATATTGTTGTACGCAACGTACTATGTAAATAATGTCCCTTATTATAAACATGACTTCCTGAAGTTTGTGAAATCGTCCTCGATTCTGCTCTGCACTAGAACCGCGAAAAAGTAAATACTGAGCTTATTACAAATTGACTGTACATATTATTAAGGATACGATGGTTGGCCAAGTAACAATATTGGCCTAAAACTGACTAAGCATAAAAAACTTTAATACTTTGGCTTGTTTCGATAGATGTATTAACATATGATCTTAGTTTTAATTCAACAAAAATGTAGATATAGGTATTAACGACTAGTCTAACAGGAAAATGTTGCCACTATGTCAATATTCAGCTTTGTAATATATGTTATTTATTTTTATATGTCTTAATGGTTGTATAATATTTTCCTTCTTCTTTCTAGTAGTTAAATCGTTGTATAACCTAGGCTATCAGGCGATTCATATGTGGAAACTTAGATTGATCCACATCACTCACCACCACAGGTTATTATATTGTTAACACTGACATTTAGTTTTGCATTTGTCATTACGCCCTGTTGAGTATAAATAAATAAACGATTGCTATTCACGTAGTTCTAAAATACTTTACTAAATACTGGTCGCGTAGACCTCGTGCCTTATTTTAATTTAATTTGCTCAATTTGCTTACTCCTGATAGTCTGCATATTGATCTATTGACAAATTTTATTTTAAACATATTTTTTATTTGGTTATTTACTTAAGGCTACATCAACTTGCAAGTTCTCGCCAATTGGATTTTAGTGAGTCAATACATTGTGATGTAATGCTTGACAGAGACAGAATAGTGAACATTTAGAAACTGATTGATTGGTTAACGGCTGATTATACTAGTAACTTTATTACCAAAGAAGTTATAGAATGAGGGATGCTGGTGACCCTTTTTCTTAATAGCTTAGTATTTGAAATGTTTTGTATTTTTTGTAAAATGCAAGAGTAAATATTTCGTTAAATGGAGATAAAATGTGATGGATCTTAGGCTTAGATAGGAGAAATAGATCATTTAAAAATAAATAACTATTAACTACCAAATATTTTGGGAGTGGATGTAATTCAACTTTACGTATTTTTAGAAAGTAACGCTAATGGCACTTTCATAAATTCGTAAACATGAATTAATAGGCAGTAATATGAGGGGTCCCAAAAGTGAAATTTTAGTGAGTACGCGTTTTAAACACATCAAGTTCATTGTAAAATTTTATTTGGCATATACCACCATTGAAATTGTTCAATGTCTAACCGAACCGCATGCAAGTTTCATCTCGAAGTGTAAAATGTCTAATTAATAAATTATTATAAGGTCAGTTGAGTTTTGTATAACATTTCTATGGCAAATATATAACGAATGGCATTTGACATTATACAAGAATGGTCACGAAATAGCGTTCGTGCAGATATTATAATATTAAAATCAAGAAATAAATTCAAAAAATTTCTTTTGTGTTTTATTTTCAACGTTGGTACAGTTGCCGTCAGATATAGAGTAGCAAATAAGGTGACCGAACATTTCTGAATGAATGGATGAATTTGTAAATACAACATGTATCATTAACATTATTAAACGTATATGCCTTCGATTTATTACACTCTCTAGCCTCATACAACCTAAGAAAATATCAATAAACATTAGCATCCTGTAGGTCGCTAAATTATTTGTAGTAGTACTAGTATTAGTAACGCCACAGTCGTATATTTCCAACAGTAGTGTTGTGGTAAAAGTTCACCATGTTTATTTTAAGTAAGATATTTTGCAACCTGGGTATGTTGTTTATAATAGCAAATAAGTTATTTATATTATTTTCTCATTACTTTATTGGTTCTTAATCCATAAAGACAGATTTTATCCTAAAATCATCAAATAAACATTGTATTTTAAAGGTGATGTACACATCACTAATGTTACGAATATTATACTAAGTGTCAACGCCGGAGTCGGAAATATCCAATTAGAAAAGAAATATACTTACTTTTTGGTCTGAGGCCGCAGTAGGATATATCCGACATTTTGTGAATTCAAGGTCACGATAGGGAATCATGAATCATGGATTTTTTTTTCATGTTTGCAAAATTATTATTTATTGTGTAGGCTTTGTTTGTTGTTGTTAAATAAGGTCTTAAAAAACATGTTTGGTTTCAGAAATGTTTATTTCACCAAAAATATAGTGTCAGTTAGTTAAAAACAGTTTTGATACCGTCAAAGAATTGCACTATCGTGTTTTTTTTCCAACACTACTGTGGCTGTGGAAAGATTGAATTAAGGCCCTAGGTATACGAAGCAATTGACTATACTCGTTTCGCGGCGAACCGCGCGCCATCTAACTCGTGCTGCGCTAGCACGCGCTAATGCCATGTAGTACTAATACATACATGGCATGCAGTGCAGAGTAATTTTGATTGAAGAGACAGCATTGCGTGCGTATTAATTTATAAAATCTTTCTACTTTGTAATATTAGTAAGTACCGATAGATTATCAATTTTGTACTTTATTCGTTACATACCAAACATATCGATGGTCCCAACGAATAAACGTGCAAACGAAAACACTACAACTTATCAGGAAACCATAAAAACGTTTAAATTCACATTACTTTAATGACATAATGAATATATATATTTAATGTATAATTATATTAAAGGTTAAAAATATGAAGTATTACTAATAAAAGTTGCTTCCATTTTTACACGAACAATCGTGTCTTTTTTTTGTGTAGGAGTCATTACCCAAAGGGAAGGTTAGACACAAGCGGCAGATTGATTTAATACGTTTATTTTGGTGCACTCAAAGAAACAATTATATTCAATAGACGCATGTTTTGTTATTCATGTGATATGAAGATATTTGATCTCCCTACAATAAACGAATTTTGTGCTATAAAAGTTTACAAAAAAATGTATAGGCGTATAATATGCAAAAAATGGAAAAAAAAAATATTTTTTGGGTAAGAGCTCTTGCACGTTTATTCGTTGGGGCCATCGACATATGGGGTATAATTGAGCGTTTGCAGCGTGTATGCCAACCGACCTTTCAAAAGGTTGTGTACATGAAGTGCACAACTGCAGACGGTACACGCATCTTCATCGGTGGCTCCAAGTAGCTGTGGTACACACAACGATCACACCCCGGCTTACCACGTCGGCTCGTGAGTTAAACCCGATGAGGAAACCTGCATGCTTCGGTTGACAGGGTTTGTTGTGGAACCTCCTGCTTTGTGTACGAAGTATAACTTGGCGGTAAAGGCAGTCCACGCTAATAAGCATCGGATACTGGTGGATCCTGCGAGTTAGTAAGGCCATGTTGATGACCAAGGGCGACAGTTGAGGTCATAGTGACTTTAGGCCAAATACTGCATCCGAGACTTGCAGTCGTGGCAGTTTTCTGTTCCTCTGGACCACGGTGGGTAAGGACGAGATAGGGCATCTGTAGCTGCGCGCCTGCTCATGCACTTAAAAATGCTGCGCAAATTACTGCCTCTGATAAAAGGCCCCCAATTTTGGTAAAGTCCCATGGCTATGGGCTGAGGTAGAGAGGTCCGGTTTAATACAGACTGGGCTTTGTCCGAGGCTTGCACTTGGACGGCTCTGGGGGTGTAGTTGGTACATCGTGGTCGCTTTTACTCTACACTGGGGAGATAGAGAGGATTCGGCAGCACCTGAGTGACAAAGTGCTCGAGCAATGGATGGGACACTTCAACGCTCTACTCAACGTGGGCTGGTCTCTTGACTTTGAATATGTTCTGTTGATATCTGAACTCCCCACTCTAGCTAAGCTGGATAAGCCGCTGACACATCCTTGCTGAGGTTGTTCTTGCCATCAGTTAACAACTAGAAAAGCGCGTGGTTGGTATCAACTTGACACCGGGAGAGCAACTACTTAATACGGTGGTGAGGTGTTTCATTCGGCTATATGGAGCCTTTTTGTACTTTGTGGGAAAAAGACCAAGTCCCAGCATTCTTACAGTTTCTCGCATTGATCGATTGCACCTCTTAACGTGTTACACACTAGGGTGTGTAACACGTTAAGAGGTCTCATTAATCCTAGGTGATTAATGAGATCTTGTACGTAGATGACCTGTGTTTCGTGGCAGAATCCCCAAAACCCTGCAGCAACTCATGTCGGAGTTTCACCGTCTTGCCAAAAATTTGGTCTAAAAATAAGTATCAAAAAGAGGAATGACTGTCGATGGACGTTAATGGTCGCGAGACACTGAACTGAAGACTTGGTGAGGACTAGTTGAAGCGGGTTGACAAATTCCGCTACCTGGGAGTACAATAACACCCAAGTGCAACCTCGATGCTGAAATAATAAGCAGAATTAGTGCTGCAGTCGCGGCATTCAGTAAGCTAAATTCAGAGGTCTTCTGCTCTCAAGACATCAAACTTGCTACCAAGGCGATCATGCTGCCAACATTTTTTATTCTGTCGAAAATTAAACCCTGTATTTTCCTATATTTTCTTAATTGGTGCATCGTACGAAAAATAACTTCACGTACTTTGAAATTATTATTCTTGTGAGTCTTACAAAATGTCGTTGTAAAAATTGCAAAAATAAAAAATTAAAAACTTTATTCTGTTTTCTCCATAGTGGGGGTAAGGTCACGAGTGTATTAATTCTTACTAGACAACTCCGAGCGGTCAATCACACCCCTATGACAATGTATGACATTATTTGCCGTGTTTCTCTGTGTTTGCACTTACTCTGTTCATTATTTTCCGACTCTGTTGTGATATTTCGTCGACACGCGTGCAATACCGTGTAATGACATTTACCCGTAAGTTCTAATTTGGATTAAAATAATATGAAATAACAGATCAGACATCTTTATGGCAAATGCGTCATACGCGGTATTGCACGCGGGTCGACGATTTGCTTGAGTTTCTCACTTGCCTAGAAACGTACTTATAAATGATCAGTTTGGCGAATGTAAATAAGTAAAAATGCAGCCTATTAAGCAGCCTCCCAACAAAAAAGAATTTTGCATAAAATATAATCTCAAAATGGAATTTTTACAATTCGAGCTGTGTTCTTGTAGTAAACTCTTTTTATTTTAGCCCTTAGGTAATATTTATTTCTTTTCCTAACATTATTTCACCGTTATAGAAAAGACTACGCGTGTAAACCAATATTTACGATTTTCAATACAGACACAACTAACTAAAATCCCCTTACACTAGGTACACATCGGAGTGCCTGATTGTTTATAACGGCAAATTTTTATATCTGTAAGGCCTAGGCGTTTGTGTTTAAAATGAATTATTTTAATAAATAATAGATTTTATCGAAAATGAAGAAGGCGGCGACCTCCGGAATCACAATCCTAACATTTTTTAGTAATTTTTTTTTCTAAATTTATATGTACAGAGTTTTGGAAGAACAATAATTTAAGGATTTCAGTTTTTATTATTTTTTTTATATTTTCATTTATTTTACAATTTCAAGACGTTTATGCTCAGAATGCCAACTTCTCAAAATGCCAACCGAACGCAAAAAGACAACTTCGCAGAATGCCAACTTCTCGAAATGCCAACTTCTCGAAATGCCAACTGTCCGTCTGTTATTCTTTCACGCCTAAACGGCTGAACGGATTTTGACGAAATTTGGTATAGGTATACGTTGAATCTCAAGAACTGACATAGGCTACTTTTTATTAGAAAATAAGGGGGGATGGGGGTAATACCACCTTTGAAAGTTTATATGGAAAAATGTTTATTTTTGAAGTTAGAGATATGAAATTTGGCACAAATATAGCTCGAAACTTGGATTAAAATATAGACTACTTTTTGTTTCGAATATTAGGGGAGAAAGGGGTAAAACCGACCATGAAAGGATGTAGTCCACGCGAACGAAGTCGCGGGCACAGCTAGTAAAAAATAAATAAATGTTGGACAACATCACATACATTGCTCCGATTCTGT
This sequence comes from Glyphodes pyloalis, assembly GCA_037074685.1. Classification (NCBI taxonomy): domain Eukaryota; kingdom Metazoa; phylum Arthropoda; class Insecta; order Lepidoptera; family Crambidae; genus Glyphodes; species Glyphodes pyloalis. The sequence goes on along the minus strand of JAYKKO010000015.1, from coordinate 1,469,494 downwards.
GGTAAGTAGCCAAAGCACTTGTGTTACAGAAATCTGAAACAACGACGGTACCACAACACCCAGACCCGAGACAATACAGAAAAGTTCGTTTCCCATATTGACCCGACCGGGGATCGAACCCGGAACCTCAGAGATGGCGCGACGCCAAAGTCGCCTGGCGATGGCAGCACGCTCGCCTCTCGGTTACGGAGGTCGTCTGATATGGATTAATATCCTTCATAGAGTAAGGGCGTTGTAAAAATCCCAAAACCGTCTTGGACTGGCAGTTTATTTTTGGATGGAGGTGCGTTATTCATAAAGAGATTTGTCAAAATGCTCATCTGCCCGAGATAAGTGTTAAATTGTTTATCCAACATACCTTGCTTGCTTCTTTTAGCCTTTGGCTCAGAGGAATCCTCTGTGCTGGCCATGCAGCGCTTATATCTACTTGATTTTAGCACGTGATTATTTGCGGCAATGTGGACATCCGCTATGATGGAGTTATTTCCTGACCACCATTATGTAGACTCCTTCGTTATCACTAGATTCACTTTCGTTCATTTTAGACCGAATTAATTTTCACAGTAACACAAGGTACTACTACTTTCGGGTAAAATCTGAGCAGAATTTTTGCTCACGATGTTGCTAACACGAAAGTTGACGACGTCCTGCACATGCAGCCCCTTTTAAGGTGACTAAAATGGCGCCAAACAGAAGTAAGTAAATTGAGACACTTCTATTATGAAAAAATTCCAATTTTAGCGGAAATAAATTCTGACCGGAAGTCGACGCACTCTCTCACGATGCTGTGCATCGTCACTTGCCGAATAATAATTAAGTTATGTTATCGCCTTCTCTCGTGAAATAATTTTGTTGGTTTAAATATAAGGCTAGTTTACGACACAGATTGGAAGTCATACAAAAATAAAATAACTTTTTTCTATAAAATTTCAAAAAGTGTATTTTTTTTGCTTTAGGTAGGTACCTCTGGTAAAAAAGTAGTGACACGACGTTATCTTTACGATAAAATGCAAGTGCAAGATTTGCCTAATTTGAGTGATAAACTAAATTATTTGGAAAACTACCTTTTGGCTTGTTATGGTGACACACCTGATAACATAAGCAATTGACAGCAAAAATTTGCATATTTTCAACTTCAATGAGAGAAAAATGGTCTAAAGCTCATAGAAAAGAAGCTGTATTTATTTAACCTAATGAGAATTGGAAAAGCGGAGCGTTTGAACTTCCGACAAATGTTGGAAACCGACCGGGCCGGCCATCTTAATCATTTAAAGATTGTAGTGAGAGGACTAAACGAAGGAAAACTGAAGAAATGCGCTCTACTTTCATTAGACAAACAAAAAAAAGCATCTAAGCAAGATCATTTTGTCCAGAAACAATAAATATGCTATTACCAGCTGAACCAAACACAGAGTCTGATATATCAGATGCAGAAAGTGAAGAATAAATAAATAGTTAATTTTTATATTTACTTTGGCCTAAAGCTGGTTTATGTTATTTTGAAATACATGTAGGTACACAAAAACAAAAAATGTTATAACTACTTATATAATAAAAATATGCTAATACTCTTAATTTTTGTTGAATTATTTCCGTGTATCGTCTGTAAAACATGCTTATAACAACACTCAATGATAAAATAAAGCTAAAAAAAGCAAAATACACTGTAAAAATTTTTTAACCACCTAAATGCCTAAAATCGACTTATCTGCGTCGTGTCCTCCCTGCGGCGCGGAGGCTAACCACAGCCTGAATGTGTCCAGCTTGTGAGACTGAGTGGGCCATTATCGCCGCCACAGTCCAGTGAGACTTCGATCATGCTTGGGAGCGAAGAGGGCTGGCCAACAACGACCACGTTCTTTAAACGGGCGATCTCGCAGATTACGGAGCCGCAACTATTCGGCCGATGGCCTTCTGTATACCTACCTATGGCGTCCTCACTAGTGGTATGATAGTTGCGGAGAGGTTTCAGTGGGTAGGCGCTGACTTCTCTGAAACAGCGGCGTGTACGGAACTCCCCCCTCGTAAAAACAGGGAAAAAGTAAGTACATTGGCGTAGGTGCTCATCTGCTGCATAATGTTTTTCGTTATTTAGTTGTAAAGACAAAAAATACGCCGGGCAGCCCCTCCTCGGAGCAGGCCTCCATTTTCCAGATTCATGACTGCACTGAATTAGGTCAACAATTATGGTAACCTACCAGTATATCTTTCACAATAGAATAGTTATATCTTTTTTTGTTTAACCGATTCATTGCGTATCCCACTTTTAGGGACTTTGGTCCATGGCGGCTAACAAATTTTCTGTGACGCCTTTGTGCGTCAACCGCCACCCATTAAAGTGACGCCCTTGGGCGTCTTCAGCCATGATTGAACATATTTTGTTTTTTGTTAAGATTTTGGTTTGTTTATGCGTGTTTGCATTCAGTCGGATTTAGAAGTCAAACGTAAAGGTTTAGTTAATTCGTTTAGAGTGTTACAAAGTGACTTATCTACGTGATTTCGCTGGAATGGCTGGTAAGTGATTAACTTGGATCAGTGGTTTTAAACCTTTTGTGTATTTTTACTAGAAGTTTACGAAAGGGTGTAAAAGGAGTGCCTATATTTAGTTTATTTAATCTAAAACCATAATTAAATACGCAAATTAAAGATAAAAAGGAAGAGGAAGAAAACAAATGTATGATTTTATTATCATAATCATTATGAAATAAAAATAAGTTGGAGTTTCTGAGGTTTTGCGCTATTTACCTAATTATAATAATAATAATAATAATAAGTATTTCAGGACACCAATTACACAAAGCTATTTAGTCCTAAACTAAGCAATCACTTAACCGATATAAATACTTATATAGGTACTTGTCTTTTATAAATACGTACATATTAATTAATTAAGTATTACTATAATTTATATATTTAGGTAATTAAAACGCCTTTATTATAACATAGGCAGTAAAAGCTCTGCTATTAGAACTCTCATAAAAATCATCATGTTGATTTTAAGAACAAAAACCTTCATGACGCCATGTGGCGTCATACGCCATTCGAAAAAGAAATTAAATTTGGTAATAAAAGGTTTGTAGCATCTGAAGTTTTTAAATTGGCAATAAATCATAAAACGGTTCATACAGGCTGAACCTACGTGACAAATAATGGCAATTCTGTTCGTTTGGACTCTCAAAATAGCCATTCCATAGAGTTACAGAGGAATTCTTTGAGACGCCATTTGGCGTCAAACGCCATACGCAAAAGATATAAATGACGCCATAGGGCGTCATCCGCAATGAATCGGTTAAGTATGACGTACTTAAAATGTGTTTATTTGAAAATCAAGCCACATTATAGTTAACATTATTAGCTTCTGTTTTGAATTGTCAATAAATGATAAACACTTATTGGAACATTAATTGACTTCTAATTTATTTGTTAGTTTCATTAAGGTTAATAAATAAAATAATACCTTACGTTTTTACGTAAAAGTTGGTAATCAGTAGGTATACATCGAGTAATATTTTTGCTCATTATGTTGTATTGACATATCAAATAATATTTGACCTCTGAACTGCCTCCTTGCTGATAATTGCGCTTATAAAACACGGTGTTATCATAAACTTTGTGTAATCGTCTTATTCCCACTATAAAGATCCCACAATTGTTCTGCAGTATTTGATAAAGATGGAAAAATATATTAGTGTGAAAGAACTGGAAGAAGCGGCGTTAACACTGTTGCCAAAAGCTGCCCGTGATTACTACAAGAGTGGCGCCACCGACGAACAAACATTAGCTAACAATAAACAAGGCTTTCAGAGGTAAACAATACTTTACATAATTATCAATTAGGTACCTACCTACTAGCATGGAGTAGTCATGCTCACTAAAATGTCACTGGGGTAATGGCGCTATGTGGCGGGTCGTTACATTCCCTACAATATTGTTGAGTGAAGCGATGGCTAGCACATACGTCATGCTTGTGAACAGGTGCCACCTTTGGGGACTGGTCTGCTCCAGCTTACCTCTCGAAAGTAAAAACTTACTTGAGTACTTATTTGTTTCATCACTCATCAAAACCAAAACTATATGACTTGGTCCAAAGTGAGCTACACATAGCAATAAGTTAGATACTGATACTGTAAATGATCTGCTGAGTTTCTTACCGGTGTCTTCTCGGTAGATATAGGTTCCGAACCGGAAGTAGAATCACTTTGCATTGTATTCAATGACGATTCAAAAGTGTTATATGTAACCTACTTGAATAAAAAAAATATTTGAGTTTGTTTTTGAGTTTGAGCGGTCCGCCGCGGCATCTCACGCGTACGCACTAATGTTACCAGATTTTTTTTCATTAACGTTGTATGTACTTACACTTACGAACGAACATAATAAATAAACAATTTGGTCCGCGATTTCTGAAGTTATGCGCGAACACTTCGGAGATTATTTTTACTTACATAACCGGATTAAGGGACAAAATATGTTTGATATTTTGGAATCAACCTATCTGTCGTTCAAGCTAAGCAATCAAGTACTCACTTAGTGTAACTAGTCTTACTTCAATTTTGAAATTTTCAGATATCGTATCCGTCCAAAATGTCTCGTAGGGTTCGCCGGTTGCGATTTACGTACCACAGCTCTTCAACAAGAAATCTCGATGCCCGTGGGTATATCTCCAACGGCAATGCAGAGGATGGCGCATCCAGACGGTGAATTAGCAAACGCAAAAGGTAACTACGTGAACACCTTGCGGTTCTTAGTCACAGGTATCTTTTTCATAATTCCGCAATGAAAACGATTAATTATTCTTATAGCTGCAGAAGCAGAAGGTACAATTTACACACTCAGCACTATCGCAACAAGTTCAATAGAGGAGGTCGCCGAGGCTGCACCGAATGCTATCAAATGGTTTCAACTTTATATTTATTCGGATAGGTTCGTTACTTCCCGCTACGTCTTGTTATGTTTAATTTACAGTGGCGTTTGCAGGTTTATTTTTTTATGTTTCTTGCAGAGAGGTAACCAAGGATTTAGTTTTGAGAGCAGAGAAGGCAGGCTTCAAAGCGATTGCTTTGACTGTAGATACTCCACTCTTTGGACTTCGCCGTGCTGATGTACGTAACAAATTCACGTTGCCCCAACATTTAAAGTGAGTTTCGTAGATAATTGAATAATGATTTTATTTTAGCATCTTAGTGTATTATTTATTTCTTTTTATTTTTTCAGATTAGCCAATTTTGAAGGCCATTTGTCAACAAAAATTCATCAAACTGGACAAGGAAGTGGATTAAATAATTACGTAAACAATTTATTTGATAAATCGTTGTCCTGGGACGATATAAAATGGCTGAAGAGGTAAGTGATAGAACTGTAATTGTAATCCCTGATCAAACTAAAATAACTGAAAAAAATACCGGACACCTATAAAATGATAATAAATAGTGTAAGTCCACAGTGCCTATGATACTGAATAAGAATGTCAACAAATCAAAACACTGTTAGTCAGAGCTTATCCAATATTTTCTTTGAACATACATATTATGTACCTAGCTATTTGTCATCCGGGAAGAGAAAAGTTACGAAATACTTACTTACAACGGTTAAATTACACTAGCGATTCATGTTTGACGCGATGGTACGCTTCACCGAACAACGTTTTGCCGAAACATACAAAGTTCTACCTAAGTATGATTCGGGGATACCTACGTCATTCGTCGTTCGGGAGAAACGTAGAATCGATAACCACATAACTACAACACTAAGCATATACCTACATCACTAAAGGCTTTGAAAAGCCGCGACCTGGTCCTAATTGAAAGAAATAATGAACGATTATTATCACTAAATACTTACACAAAAAAAATCTGAATTTCATTACAGTATAACAAAATTGCCTATCGTAGCGAAAGGGATTCTTCGTGGAGATGACGCGAAGAAGGCCGTCGCAGCTGGGTGTGACGCGATACTAGTGTCTAATCACGGCGCAAGACAGTTGGACGGAGTACCAGCAACGGTACCTACCTTCCTACTTTTTCTGCTAGCGTATATTCAAGTTGTACATCCATTATGGAATAAGGGGTCTCTCGCTATGTATATAATCTTAATTTTACGAAATATATATTACATTGGAGCGATTACCATCATCGTCACAAACTTTTATGACAATGGTAATCGTTCCAGATTAGAACCCACGACCTTCTGGTTATGGAGTCAAATGATCTAGCTATCTATTATATAGGTACCACGGAGGCAGATGGTGTTAGCGCATGTATGTATCTTCCTACATGCTTGCACCAAAGTAAGTATTTTATAAATGAGAAAAAAAAAGATAAGCAATAAACCGAACACGCGTGTTCTATCGTGAATTATTCTCATCATTTTTCACGTGACATTGCCAGAAATAACTTCGCTGAAGTCTAGTTTCCCATACAATAAATAATCGGAAATGAAATGTCATATTTATTGTTCCTATCAAGTAATAAAAAAACTGTAATAAAATAAAATTTCTTTCGTTCTTTCGTTGGTTTTATGTTAGTCAGTGCGCCAAAAATATTGTGTAGTTTTGTCCTTATAATTACTTACTTGCTTAACTAATATTTTATTTCAGATTGAAGCTTTGCCAGAAATCGTTGAAGCTGTCAAGAATTCTAATGTGGAAGTATACTTGGACGGAGGCGTAACCACGGGAACAGACGTGTATAAAGCGTTGGCGCTCGGTGCTAAAATGGTACGACTCTATACACTAACCAGTCCGTTAGTCAACCATCAATAATAATTCAAAGATATATATGGATAAGTCTCATAAATGTGATTTGTACATCATTGGCAGGTGTTCGTGGGTCGTCCCGCGCTGTGGGGATTGGCCGTAGGCGGACAAGCTGGTGTTCAAAGAATGCTTTCAATTTTCCGAACTGAACTCGAATATACTTTTCAAATAGCTGGTAAGAAAAACGATTTTTGAGTTTTTTTCATTGATACTTATGTGTTATGGTGATTTCATTGATTAATTGGTTGGTGCAGTCAAAAGCACGTCAGAGATACTTACAAATACTTAATTACTTACATACTTACTAGGTAATATTTTAAATGGAAAAGTGGATGTGTCTCTACTCTGTCAAACACGGAGCGACGAATTGACGTAATTTTTTTAGAGGAGATATTTAAAAGGATGGACAGTGACATAATATATCTATGATTATGCCACTATTGTCTCTTTCTGACCCCAATTCCTAAAATGGGGGGAGGGGGCGAAGTTTACATGGAGCATTCCGCAATTTTCAAGATTGAAAGCTAAAAATTGGTTTGCCTATTTGTGGCTAACGAAAAAATCGTGCATCATTTTTTCTTTTTTACGGTAGCGTGTCTTAAAAAACTTAGATCCGATCCGACCATGTCGTCCGTTCATTGAGAGACGCAGCTCTCCAGGGGTTCCATCGGGGATCTCCCAGCCCTATCACGAATATTTTATAGTATTAATAAAGCTGCTTGATTATATATGTATGGATAAATGCAAAATTAACTGACAAATATAAATTAAAAACTGTTAAATTATTACCCATCTACTTTTTTATTATTTTACAGGAACACCTACTGTAAACCATATCACAAGCGACATGGTACGGCACGAGAATACCTATAGCAAATTATAAAGTGGTAATGATTAAAATCTGTTGAATTATACATATAATGTTATTTTTATTCAAACTTAAATTCGTATTTTTTATTAGTTACAAAAACTCTAAATTATCACTTAGTTATCGAGTTACTTATTAAATTAAATAGTATTCATCATTGCCTATGTTATCTTCTTTTCATTAAAGGAAATATCGATATCCATTCTCATTTTACAAGCAGTTTCCGATAAAGATTATAGAGCACCTCAGGCGTCATGTATCTCTCTCGCGGCCACATAGCTCGTGATATTTTCTGAAATGAAATAAAACCAGGCGTTTGAATTTACTCGTTAATATAATACTATGTTATATTTTATGTTATGTATATAACTTATGTTTTCAATAATCAAGTAAATAAATTAAATAAAAGTTACCCGAAAATCGCACCCATAAACATTAATCCCTAACTTTAGTTTAGTTATGGTTTCTTTTAAGTAACTTTCGTTTAAAACTTTGCGTTTAAGACTTCCGGTATCATTACATGTTTTGCAAAAATTTGGGTCCTTTCTAGGATAAATCATACTCTGTTCCCTCTCGATAGACATTAAACGTTCTCTTTTCGACATATAGTTTGTAAAACTGTAACTACAAGAAAAGTCTGCTTTATTTATAGTACCGGTTAGTCCATCGGTTACTTTGATATCTTCATTTTCTTTTTTAGTTTTAAATATGCTGGTAACAGTTTTGACAAAAGTTGTGCACGAATCATTTATAGCATCAAACAACCTTGAACTCATTGATCGTTGTTTAATGGAGTTTAATGCCGATTTCGAGATGTTTGACCGCGAGTCTTTCCTTTTTGAAATCATGTGTAAAGGTTTGGTATTAGATCTGTTTATTCGTCTAGACTCTATCATGCTGGTGATTGTGTTATGTTTCTTAGCTTGTTTTGGAGTTGAAACGAAAATAGGTTCAAAATCCAAAAGACTTGGATCGTCCAGCGCCGCCGTACTATGGAACAAATTGCGATCTTGAGAAGTAACATCCGAAAACTGATTTGTTTTGTGTACTTCCAAATCAGATTTTTCTGTTTCTCGATTATAAATCAATTTGGGTTCGGTTATTGATTCAGCCAGTGTCCGTAAACTGGCGTTCATACTTGGTTCGTTAAGTTTTACACTCGGTTCTCGCGGTCGAGGTTTATTCAATAAAAATGAAAAAGACATTTCGTTTAAGGTTGATTTATCATTGATAGATTTTTTGAAATTATTTCGCAATAAGTTCCTTGGCATTTTTTCTTTCAATTCTGGAGAGTTAATCAAATTATTGCAACGAGATGGCATTTTATGATTTGGAGCATTGTAGGTTTTAAACTGTTGAATTTCTCTTATCACATTTTGTATTAATTTCATGGTGTTGTCAGATTTCATGATTTCCATGTCAATAGTCGAGCTGTTATTTATCCTTTTCTTAGGTCTACTGAAATTATTGTTTTCGATGTATAATTCAGTTTTTGAACCTGCGAAATTGAAAGTAATTGTAACATAGACATCTAAATACCAAAGAAGGCCTATTTCTTTTGTTAAACGATTGGTAGATACTTATGTCGCAGTCATCTGGTTGAAACAGCTATTTGATTGAATCACTAGCGTGTTTATTAAATGACGACGTTTAATTGAATGACTAGGCCGAACGTTGAATGAATAAGACTCACTGAACGTCCAACAAGTTAGCGGATTGTAACATAGCCCTTTGAACATAACGGACGTAATCAGTCAGGTGATTGTAATTTAGTTCATTTTTTTTCCACTGCGGCGTTAGTGCTCATCAAAACAAAGATGGCGTCAAACAGCTGGTACAGATATAATCAAATAGCACTGTGTTGATAATTTTTAGAGTGAAATTGAGATATAAAGTGACTTATTCGTAAAAAAATATTTTTTTAGCCTAATTGTCTTAAGACTTAAAATTGTTAAAACATATTAAAAAATCTTATTAAGGTGTGTTATGTCATGTCTGTCAGCTATATCCCATTCAACGACTATGCTAAATGACGTTCAGTCAAGAAGTTGAACGTTATATTAAACAATTTGACGAGTTGTCCTTTAGTCATTCAATTAAACGTCGTCATTCAATGAACACGCTAGTGATCCAATCAAATAGCTGATTAAACCAGATGACTGCGACAGATATACCAATCTACGTTAGGCTGAAACACCTACCTGCATCAGAAGTACCTAAAGTAGGTATGTTAAGTTATTCGCTAGGTAGGTATCTATTATAGATGGAGACTACGGGCTCGTTCATGGAGACTTCTTCCCTTAAACGTGGCCTTAAAGTTGAGCTACATCTAGCTTTCTTATACCTAAGTATTCTATTACTCGTAAAGGGTGTACCAGACCTATCGACCTAAGGCATGGGCAATAACGGCGAAAAGAGGGGTGGTAGGCCCCGGGTGCCAAGAACCGAGGGATGACACAACGGAATGCCAGCTCTGTTGCGCAGATTAGTGGTGGTGGTAGCCATTGGAGTATCTGCAAGACGGGGCTACAGGGCGGCGCGGCAAGATATTTTCGTTTCCGATAAAATTTTAGTTAAGGTCTACAACTCTTGGTAGCGTCAGCATAGACTTTGTACTGTAGGTCACCGATTACGCACATCTAATATTTGTAACGATCAGCATATAAGGTAGGTAATCATCACAAATACATAGATAAACCTCGCTCTTGCTATTTTTACTATATATTGGTCGTTTGAGTTTGAGTTTAAGATAAGCAGGGCAAAGCCATTTATCGCTCGAACTGGAGCAGCCCGACTGGTGTAATACCTCCACCTTACAGAAGACCGCAGCCAAATAACAATCACTCCGGTGTTGTTGTGTTCCTGCATGTGAGTAAGGTTTCCAGAGCTCTTGGGGGGTGCTACATTAGTAGCAGGGGTCAAGCCTTCAAGGTAAGGGCGACAAGTCTAGTGACAGTTCTACTATGCTATACTTTTCGCCCTTAAGCTAGGAACTCATTACCACTTAACATCAGGTGGGATGAGGTCAATCTTGGAGTGAATTATAAAAAAAAAGGGTGATCAATAGAAAGACGCTTCGTGTGCCAAACCAAGCTACGCCGCTACTGGGCCCGCGGTAGAATACTCAAGCATGTATCCTGTAGTGTACCTACGCGAAACAAAATATTTAAGTGCTGTCAGAGGCTGTCCAACTAAAGCTGTCATGCTAATAGTGAGGAGTCACTATTCGTCATGATTGATTTTATTTGGTTCCAAGATTCTTCTTACCTTCACTTTTTTTTAAACGTGCATTTAAATGATACAAATTTATGACTGCCCATTGCCCAATCTGTAAAATAAAAAAAGGTATTCGATTTTAATTGATCTTATCTTTTAAACACCAACCTACCCACCATTCATAAACTTACATAGTACAAACCTTGTTTTCTGTGCCGTAAAGCTTTTTGTAGTGTTCCAAATTGTTTAATACAACATCTCGGAGTAAATCGAATACATCCTGGGGTGATTGCTGTATTACTAGGTTTAAAAGTTGCATTGTCGTGTCATTGCGCAGTGATTCTAATCTGAAAAATTTAACAAACATGGGTCGGTTTATTTTACAGTGTATTCCTAAAAAAAGTACCTACTTCAGGCGGACTTAGTACTAGGAGCATTATCTACTAGTTAACTGTTCGTCATGCAGTTAGAAAGTTTTATTTTTTGAGGTATGGGCATTTAAATGAATGTCCGTTGGCCGATATTTAATTCCTGCATTGTCCTGAAGGGATGATAGGAACCTACTCATGTGACCAAAATAATGATGAGTATGAGTGTTTGTGAATGGAGGTGTAGAGGAAGACATGAGATGAATGTGGTGTGATTAGTTCAGTGACAGCTGGTAGAAACGAATGGAAGAACATATGCGCGCACTCCAAACAACTTGGAAACAAAGCAGGGGAACCAGACTAGACAAAAGCGGGTAAGTCTCTGAAAGAAATAGAACTACCTACGTAAAAAAAAATACAGCAACACACATGAGAATAGGTACTTTTAGTCCGTGTTGATATTCCCCCGAGTTCCCAAACGTCCTTCGTCCGTAGGTAGGTAGAGACCATAAAGTTTAAAAGGCTTTAATTTCAATCTGCACAGACCGTTAGGTAACGGTCTGTGCAAATACTAAAAAAGTGATACTTATTTATTGAAATAGGTATTTCATATAAATAAGTATCACTTTTGAAAATAATTACCTATATAGTGTAAAGGGAAGCAACCCACCTTTTAAAAATGTGAACCCCGTTCGAATCCAAAAACAATTTCATGTTGTACTCGTTATTATTTATTAAACTTTTTAAAGTTGCTATGGCATCCATATTGCCATGGACACATTTTTCCACGCACTGTAAAATGTCATAAAAAACATGGGTACAAATAAAAACAATGCGGTAGCACTCTCTCCTGTAATTCATTCTTACGAATTAACGTAAGTAGGTTACTTAAGTATCTACATAATAACTAGCTGCTGCCTGTGACTTCGATCGTGTTATTTGAGATTAACGATAGGTACTGTTAAGATATTCTAATACCTATCTAATTTGTATTGCTACTAAATTGTATCCAAATCTATTCAGTAGGTAGTTTTTTACGTGAAAGATTAACACCTTACATTCTTACATAACAAAATTTTACCTTGTTCACATTATTTGGAATAAAACTCTTTAAACGATCAGTTTGTATTGATACCATTTAGCAGCAACCGATTTCAATAGCATTAAGTTGCTTAAGAAGCGGGCCGTTAACATAGGTAGATGTGTTAGGTACATAAACATAAGTAGGTAAGTACTTACCTACTTTTTGTCAATTTTGTTCAGCTAAAATTGTAAAACGGCGGGCTGCATTTAGAAATAACTTTTGATCATACTTAGGTATTGTTAAAAATCAAAAAGTTTTGTTTAGATTGTAGGCGGTGTCTTAATAATTCGCGATAATAATATAGTTGATAAGTACCTACGATCAACACCACATTAAGGTAATCAACAGTGTGTTACGGTAACACTTGCAGTTGGAGCCCACCGAATTACCTACCTACTTCAGCTTTTCCTATAAAAAAGGGCGGTAGATACACAATTGGCTACTTGACAGTTTTTGAAAAAGTATTGTAAAATGTGCGCCCGTTCATTTTATATCCCAAGCAATTCGATTTATCTGGAAATAATCTAAATAACCAGAGAAAAATAAGATTTTGTGTAACACATTTAAAAAGCGCGCGAAAACGCCTAGTCGCGTCACTGTTGCAATTATGACGTCAACGTCCTAGACAACGAACCGATACGCATAGGAACGACTTAATTAAGATAAACGGAATATGTTTCAATAAATTCTTTATCCGATTAGAGACACAATAATTCAATTTAATCGGTAAAATAATCATTGTTTCGCCACATTAAAATAAATAATTTTCGCCGACAGCTGTCATTTCCGAATTGCAATGGTGGTTTCCGTTTCGGTTCTTTTGTTCCACAGATAAAAAAACTAAAATTTATTTTGCAAAAATAAAATACTAACTATGCTTTTAATTAAAAAGTAAAAATGTAAAATGATTACTTAACTAATAAGCTAACATATCTAACACTTTTCATATTTTATTGTTAACACTGTCAAGTAGCCAACACTCAAACTGATATTGTATATAAAAACTGAAAACAATATCTATATAGCGTATGCGAAAATTAATCAATGTTTACTAACAAATAGAATAAAATACTCTTAAGATAAGCTATCTTGATTGTTTACCAATGGAACTAAATGTGAACAGTAAGATTGATTGTCATGACAATCCCTGCAGCATTCGGCAAGGCAGCGACAAAGAGCTCTCCATGTTTCTTGGTGCTGTAATAGGAAACGTTAGTAAATTGGTAGCTATACTTAGTATAGTAAGTACAAGGGAGTAACTGTTAGTTCAATAGTGTTTTCCGGAATCACCATAGATACTGAAAAAGCTTTAGCATAGGCCGGCAAAATTGGTACAGAAAAGTAAGACTAGACGAGATGGGGCTGCGAAAAAATGACACAGTTTTGTATTTGCAAATGATAAATGCAACGTAATTTTAGAGGCCAGCAGGGGCAGCAAATGATTTAGCACTGCATTTTAGAAAATTACCTTTATAAAGTTGCTTTTAATTAGAATGATAGCGGGAAAGTAAGATATAAAAACAATTTTATTAAGCCCGTGTGCGCTACTACTGCTTTATCACTATCGACATGGACCTTAGAGTTCAAAATTTGCCTGCAGTTCCTAATAAAATGCTACGGTACTAAGGCTACTAGATAGGCTCTTACCAACGTAGAGCTAGTAAACATATCAGTCATAAGGGCCAGGCTGCCGCTGGTCCGGACCATGTGCTGCGCGTGCAGCGCGAGGCTGCGCGCGCGCGACGCCGTTGCTGCACCGTCGTCCGTGTACAACAGCGCCGTCAAGAAATTCATCGTTATTGTGCTTTTTAACTGTGAACCTCTAATAAGAACGGCGTATATTTTTTCGTACATAAGATTGCTCATTATGATATCGGATTTGCAAGAACTCTGTGAATTTTGAAACAATTAAGAATTAATCGCATTGTCAAGTTACCTCTTTTGCAATCTGGTTATTTTAACCGAAGATATTTAGATGTATTCTCTTAGTGATTGCTTCTTATCTGCTTTGTTGAGATTGAGATATAGCAAAATTGTAGTGAAAAAATGAGTTTTGTGTAAAGTGTTTTGGTTTGTTACAAAGATTGGTGAAATTAAGAAATTTATTCAGAATCTACGACAGTTTCGGTTGCTATAATTCACTGAAGAATCCGGGAACTGGTATTAAATTGCCAAAAAAAAAAATAGAATAGTAAAATACATCATTCGTGTTAGGAACGTACGTTGGTAGATACATACCTGAGAAAGTATATGAACTGCTAAAATGGAGAAGAATTTCACTTGCAGATCAATATCATCCGTTACCTCTAATATTTGCATTATGTTTTTCACGTCTCCGTTTCCATTCTGCTTATTATTTTCCTACAAATAAAATGTCCAGTAACAAAAAAAAACAGTGTTACATTAAAATAGATGATTGCTCTTACGTTTTTTAACTCGAAACTTGTTTCTACAGGTTTTGATTGTAAATTTAACATTTTGAGCGCATTCGTAGCAAAAATATTTTTCAACACGATTTTATGCCATTGCCGCCAATTTCTTAGACCCGAAAAACAATGCTGTAGGTCGCTATAGTAAATCGAATAACCGAATATAAAGTGGATCACACACGTATGTTTGTTTAAGTAAATGTATTTTTTAACATTTGTAAAATATTGTTGATTCAATTATAACAATATTAGATATTGATTTGCAATGAGCAAAATTAAATTACATTCTAACACTAAATATTATAACTTACATTTAGTTAAATTCCATCATGGTGTGACAATCATAATCGTTATCGTCAATGTCACTTGGCTGTCATTTTATTATGTCAGATTCTGATTGCGACGGACGCTATTGCTGTAGTTTTGTAGGTTATGTTTGATATCAAAATCAATCAATGTTTTTGTATCCTAAATATTTCTGATCTAATAGAATTGTTCTAACAAAGTAAACGTAAATATTTTGTACTTATTAGTAAAATGGATGTCGGAGAGTTGCTTTCGTTTAAGGTAAAGTATTACCATTAGTTTTGGATGTTTTGTCAATAATACTGTCTTTTCATTAAAACGAATCTTTCTTTTTTAGCCTGTGCCTACACCCAAAAGGCCAAACGAAGATGATAGTGGAGATTCTGACGATGAAAGTATTAGAACTTCTAAAATGCGACGTTTGGCGAAGTCGCGACCTGAACAGTATTTGCAGCAATTAAGTACTGGTTTGCCCAATGAGCCAACTATCACAGACAAGGAAAGAGAAGACATTCTTAGATTTGTTGAAAATGAAGTCACCGAAGTATGTTTATTTAGTTTAAAAAAGGGTTGTAATTTATTTTAGCTTTGCTACTTCATTAGATTGGTGCGTTGACATAAGTGCTGTATGAATGTATTAAAAAATCGCAAACTGGTATAATTAATGTAATTGTTGGTCTAGGGTGAAGTATTAGATGACACAACAGTGAAAAAGTTAGTACTGAACTTTGAGAAAAAGGCACTCAGAAACAGAGAAATGAGAATCAAATTCCCTGATCAGCCAGAAAAGTTTATGGACAGTGAAATAGATTTACATGAAGCTCTACAGGTGAAATACTTTATTTATATTTATTTTGAGGGACTTTATAATTTCGCTTTATTTTGTCTTAATCAATATAGCTTTAGGTGGGTGGTAGGTGTTTATTTGAAGGAATGGTAATAATATTTAAAAACAAGATTGTTAATAATGAACACATTCATAAACTACCATACTAATTCCATGTTAATACTTAATTATGCCTTGGTGTCTTTGTTGTCTGAGATACTTTTAATTAATAAAAATAAAATGAGTGAAGACACTAAATGTAACTGGAAAAATGTGAACAGAACAGTAAACTCTTAAATTAATATATGACTTTTTGTGATATGTGGATGTCATTATGAAAAGATTTAATTGTTAATTTACCTCATTAATTTACTGTTTAGGAACTGAGTGCAGTGGCAACGGTCCCGGACCAGTATCCGTTGCTTGTTGAATTGAAATGTGTCAATTCTCTACTTGAACTTCTGTCCCATGACAACACAGATATATCCACTAAAGTTGTGCATCTACTACAGGTAAGTTATCAAGCTATAATTGTGTTTGACCTATGTTAAATATGCTTGTATCTTGCTGGTAAGATAAATGAAATGGATGGTTATGAGTGTTTCAAAATATTCAGGATGTAGTAGTAAACAATGCTAATTCAATAATATGGGTATCTAAATCAAGTTCTATGAAGGTTTACTTGCGATAAAGCCATATTTGTCTAATCAAATATATTTATGATATAAATAAAGAATGCATTTTTTCTTGAAGGAGTTGACAGATGTAGATATTTTAAATGAAAGTGAAGAAGGTGCAGAGGAGTTAATAAATGCTTTGGCTGAAGCAGAGTGCCCTGCGCTACTTTTGCATAATCTTGCTAGACTTGATGAGCAGATTCCAGATGAAAGAGATGCTGTTCATAATACACTAGGTATGATATATCTTGCTATTTCTATTTATTTATATTTTATTTTCTGACACAGTCGATTTTAATCTATTCTGTGGTTTCATTAATCTTAGGTATTATTGAAAACATCACAGAGTTTCGACCAGAAATGTGTTCAGAAGTAGCAAAGCAAGGATTTTTACAATGGATTCTCAAAAGACTTAAAGTAAGACTTTTTTATTTCTCTTACTATGAATATTTTATTACATATTACATTTACAACAATGCTTGTTGACTTGAAATTTATATTTTTTTCAGATGAAAGTACCATTTGATGGTAATAAGTTATATGCCACAGAAATTTTATCAATTTTGTTGCAAAATACACCGGAGAACAGGAAACTATTAGGAGAATTGGACGGCATAGATGTTTTATTGCAACAATTGGCGGTAACAAATTATATTAATATCTAGTTTATTAAGGTTGAATGAAAAATAATAATAATTTTGAAATAATCCAATTATTTAGTTTAATAATAATTAATTTATAAAGTTTAATTAATTAGTATGAAATGGCTTGTTTGATGTAGCAGTCTTTAGATAATTACATGTAACTATTCGGGCTCACCTGTTTCCTTTTATGTTACATAAATGTCCAGTTTACTCCCACTTTTATTTTGGGGTTTTACCCTACATTCGTTATACCTGATCTAGAGCGAATCTGGGTATTGGTGTCTCAGTTGACTTATTTTATACACATTTATGACCCATAAAATTAAATATATTTCAGTTCTACAAGCGGCACGACCCGAGCGGTGCGGAGGAGCAAGAGGCGATGGAGAACATGTTCGACTCGCTGTGCTGCGCGCTCATGGAGCCCGCCAACCGCGAGCGCTTCCTGCGCGGCGAGGGGCTGCAGCTCATGAACTTGATGCTCAGGTACAAACTACACGCAAAATAAATGTGTTCTGTTTATCATCACCTTGTAAAATACATTTTCTCTATAAAGAATCCCATTCTTCTCAGTCATTTGATTATTTTTTCGACATTTTACCACCGTATTGTTGTTAGCCTAAGAACTCATTTCGAAGTGCAACAATTTACTAATCTAGGATCGAGACCTATTTGGGAACCCAAAGTTTAACTCCATGCATTGTCTCATATTACTTTTTGTCTCACTTTTTGATTTGTTATATTAGCTTCTAAGTGCTTTTAGTCGTCTAATCTACAGTTGTCAGAGATCTAATAAGTAGGCCAAAAATATATCTGTACTCTGGAGTTTGCCCTTGTCTGCGCAGGTTTTTGGCCACTGTATACCGTAATAAAATCTTCGATATATATAAAAGAAAGTCGTGTTTGTTACACTATTTATAACTCAAGAATGGCTGAACCGATTTGGCAGAAAATTAGTGGGGAGGTAGTTTAGAACCAGGAGAAGGACATAGGAAACTTTTTTATTTTTTTTTTAGGTCTGCTCATTTATTGCCTCTAAGGCGAAACGAAGTTCGCCGGGATCGCTAGTATGATATAAAAAAGGTTGCTAGTCCTGGCGACATACATACCTACCTATAACCGTGCTAATTGTCAAAGTTAAAATAACTGCAACGAATCCGGGGTGTTAATTTAGTGCTGTCTATCCTAGGGAAAAGAAGATGTCCCGTAACGGGTCGTTGAAGGTGCTTGATCACGCGCTGGCCGGGCCGGACGGCCGCGACAACTGCAACAAATTTGTCGACATCCTGGGCCTGCGAACTGTGTTCCCACTCTTCATGAAGACGCCAAAACGAAAAAGGCTGTTAACAGTTGATCAACACGAAGGTAAAGCTGTTGTTCTATTGAGAGGGGACATTCAAAGAGGGGGGCTTCGACTCAATAAAAATGCTTGTTATATACTTTAATCCACAGAACATGTCGTTTCAATAATCGCGTCAATGTTGAGGAATTGCCAAGGCAGTCAAAGGCAGAGGTTGCTGGCAAAGTTCACGGAAAATGACCTTGAAAAAGTCGACCGGTTATTGGAGTTACACTTCAAGTATATGGATAAAGTTGATAGAACTGAGAAAGAAATGGAGGTTAGTGATCATTTGATTTCTCACTTGATCGGTTACTTAAGTGATTTATAATTGTTTTTATATTATTTATCTATATGTTCGTATATATTTTTCAGCAAGACGCAGAAGAATTGGATGATGATGCACAATATTTGAAACGGTTATCTGGTGGCTTATTTACATTACAGTTAATTGACAGAATCATCTTAGAGGTATTTCATAATTTCACTCACATTATTCTGAGTAAACTAAATAGAAAATTGATATACATTTTTAATTGTTTAACTTTGAAGGTTACTCATTCTAATTTCGATATGTTATTTTATTGCTTAAACTGGACTTGATGGATAATTAAAAATGAAAAGGTTCTATAATTGTCAAGGGTTAGTCCGTTGCCGCCAACCATGTTTGCCGACGATGAGGACTCTCCTTAATTATATAAAAATATTGTAGCTCTTTTTACTTAATATATCATCACATCAGTATTTGTAATTTGTTTAAAGGTTTGCACTGCCGGACCTTCGACGATAAAACAACGTGTGCAGCGTGTCTTATCCCTTCGTGGAGGATCCTTGAAGATCATTCGGCACGTTATGAGAGGTAAGAGGTTCACTTCGAAAAGCCGTTAAAAGAACCACACTTGCCAAGTACGAAAATTCAACAATCTGTGTATTGGATCTTATTGGCAATTTTAAACCATTTACAACTATTCGATAGTGACGTGCGTAACTACCTTCACAGAATACGCTGGTAACCTCGGGGACGCTGGCAGCGAGGAGTGGCGGCAGCAGGAGCAGCAGCACATACTGCAGCTGGTGGATAAGTTCTAAGCCCAACCATGTGTGTTCACTCAATCTACATTGTCAGGATTTGAAAGTGGATAATTAACCATTTCACTGGAGTGTATTTGCAGCAATAATAAACGGAGAATTTCTAGTGGTATACTTAGTAGAACAGAATTGCTAATGCGTTCAATTTTTCAATATTATAATAACATTATTTAAGTTTAAATAAGTTTCTGTATTCTTTTTCTGTTAATACTTGAAAATGTTAGCTTTATTCGAAGTAACTTTGATACGGATATCATCACCATGAGATCGGATTAATTGCTGTAAAAGTTTTACATGAAAGACCAAAACACATAAATAAACAATTTAGATATCTTTATTGAATGTGTATTATTTTGTTTACAAATTGAAAATGGCTAACAGCAAACAAAATATAACATACAACAACATACTTAAAGTGTAAAATGCGTACAATTTTATTTTCAAATATAAATTGATTACAGATAAAAATAAACATCTGATAATTTGTGCCTCTTTAACAATCAAAATACATTAATATTCTATAAACTTACATAACTTTATATATAAAAGCCATGATTATTGCAAAAAAAAATTAGATAAAATAATTTTTAGGTATTACATTTATCCCGAAATAGTCGAAAAAAGTAATAATAAATTTCGTGTTCAAATATATTGCTTAACCCCGTTTAAATAAATCCATTGCATGTAAATAGCAATGAAAAATCATTAAATAATACAATTTCATTCAAACGAAAGTCACACATAATTTCTAGCCACTCTTTCAAATGGTTCCAACATATAAAACTAAAAAAATATTTGGTCCAAACCCATATGCACAATCAACAAGAATAATATCGCTTTTGTAGGTAACCAGAATGGTAACGTGAGTAAAACAAAAACCACATTAGAATGTGTATAACAATGTGTCTCAATGCAGCCAAGTTTAGACAGTCACACAAGAAGGGCTATCGCGCTAGAAAAGGACACTACTACACTAGGATGTCCTATGTTTGGGTATTTTTTTTTTTGGCGCTAATGTAGACGAGAAATACCAATCGTGAACTAGTGAACCTAGCGCCGACATGCTGCCATCAGATGAACAGTTCTCGCGCGATAGCTCCCAATAGTTATGCATTTCTCTTAATTTCATTCTACTAGTCACAACCACGCCGCGACCTTCTCAGAGGGCTTTGCGTCAGGAACTACTAACGTGTTGAATCGAATGTACGGTCAGTGGAAATATAGGAGTCTTGACCAGAAGTCAAGACTCCTATTTTGCAAACCAAGAACAGTAAGGCTTCTGACCATACCTCATAATACTGTTAAATTTGAATAATTAAACGTTTTTTAACTGAAAGTATTTCCTGTATGCAAAACATCTTCGAATAAATCATTGCTTTACTTCTACATACTTGTATATTTGAGATAAGTAATTTGTACTAAAAACTGATGATTCCTAAGGTAACTAGATAGCTACATTTAGTAGAGTGCTAACATGAAACAAAGGAACAAAATTGACTACTGGTTTTATGTAATACAATCCCATTAGACAAGAGAAACTCACCGCTGACAGAAGTACATAACATGACGCGTACGAAAGTCACATTTCGCGTGATAACACGGGTAGTACAAAATAACTATTTTATTTTTTAATATCTAACTAACAATTAAATATTAAGGCGGTGTGTAAATGATTATCCGTTAAACAGGTTAACATATCAATATTCATATTAATTCGGGCTATACCATAAATCAATATATCGTCGTTGTCAAACCAAAAACTGCTATGTGCAAAAAGCATTTTTTAATATTTCCAAATATAAGAGGTTCCAGAACAAAAATCATACAAAGGTTTATTTTTAGAAGTATTTTATATGAGAGTTATAGTTGTTACACTTTTATTTATTTGTTTTTTAAACATGTAAATTAAGTAGATTTTATTATTATTTCGTTTAAAGAGAATAAAAATCACATAACAGATTTTACACATAGCAGGTTTTGGTTTGACAACGACGATATCGTTGTCAAACCATAAACTAATAGTATCTAAAACCTTGCCTGAAAAATACAGCACTCCGCATAAATCATGTAAAAATCACGATCTATGAAAAACGTATAGCTCTTGCCAGACTTTAGGGCCTTTTTCCCGTCTGAAAGAAAGATATCTAAGAGCAAGATTCGGATCAACGTTCTTTATTTTCTGGTGGCCGTCACGTGTGCCAAAACGACATTAACGTTAAAATTAACTAGTAGCGGACGCAGATCTGCTACACAGGAAAAGGTCCTTATCTATGTAAGGCAATTCTAAAACCTGAAGCTAGGTATAATAGTGCAGTCAAACAGAAGGCACTATGCACTGTTGGGGCAGGCTAGGGGCAGTCCTTGCTCAACATCTTGGTGAACGCCTTGGGAATGTCTTCATTAGTCTTGGACGCGGTGCTGCTGCCCAGCAGCGTGGCCGCGGGTATGGCGCCCGTTTGGATGCCATGTGCCATCTTAAGTAAATCGTAATTTATCTTCTCGGTAACGACAGAATCTTTGCTGTGGAAACAAACAGTTTTATTACATGATTTTTCAATGGGAAAACCTGTCGCTATTACTCATTATCTAAATAATTTTCCTACGATTTAGTTAGTCTGTTTTGCTACGTAGCGATTGCCATTTTTTAGAAGATTTTTGAGCGTTGTTAAATTTTTAATTGATTTCAGTCACGTCAGTTACGTAAGTTTGGGTACAAAATATATAGTTGTTATAAAAATAAATATTGCATATTTTGTAGAGATTTTGCGAACACACAGATAATTGTAGAACGGTTTTTCCTTTTTCAATCTTGCTGAAATGTTCTAAAGCATTTCAATATACAAAAATAATCCAAGCAATGTCAAAGTAGGTAAGGATGAGTTTTTAATTTTGTTTAGTGAAGTAATGAAACAAACCCACATCGTCATTTATACTTTCATAAACACGATGGTAATCGTAAGCGATTAATTATAGCTCGCAGAGTCATCGCAACTACCAAGGTCGCTAACACATAAATAAGAGATCTTTATTACAGCACAAATATCTATGTATTGTCTTTCAGACAAGGACAGATAACTCACCGTAATGCCCACTGATATATTTTACATTGGAGGTTTTATGATAACAAGTTTTTATCTCAATTTTTTAGTGGTTCGGAGTACCGATATATACCTCACCATGCAGGGCTCATACGGATTGGACTCAAGTGAGGGCCTATGCCTACTACTAAGACAAGCACAGGCATAGTTAGCTGATGAATAATAATATATGGCAATCTTTTAATGCCTTCGTATACCTCTATATATAACCACCGCACCGGCTAGTAGACGCGATAATTCATATTTCTAAGATTTATCCAGTTATGACAATGGTTTTTAATTGGACGCGGATATCCACTAGTAAAACGAAAAACGATAACGAAATCAAGTCTGTTTCCATTTCACAAACACGTTTGAAACTAGCCAGCCCTTGATGGGGGGCAATCAACCAAAAGTAGATAAGCCACGAGCGGTTTCGGACACTCTTAACGACTTTTTACCGTTACTGCGCCACGTAAGGCCTTCAATACAATAAGGAGTAAATGTAAATACTAAAAATATTAATGTTTATGTAATATCTGTAAATAATAATTTCAACTTACTTGTATTGAGGGTGCGAGGTGATGAAGTCTCGCATCCATGTGGCCATGGTGGAGATCTCGCCAGAAGCGCGCTTCTGAATCAGCTTGAGGTACTGCTGCACGGAGCAGTGCGTGTCTGCGTCCACGTCCATGCCTGACAGGTAGGACTCGATCAGCGGGATCAGTCCCGGGAACACGCCATCCTGACCACCAAACACGCATTTGTACTCTGCCTTGGTTCACTTTATTACTAGACATTTATGGCGAGGGAGGGGGGCTAGATAAAAGTACGGGTAAATCTAAATATCAAATGAAATAAAACTAAATTGACTAGGTGCAGCAACGCACACGAGATAATCTTTAGTCGCCGTTAAGCTCTAGGGTGTGACGCGTGTTCGTCGCAAGTTCATGACAAATAGTCGCACACTATCAGGCCTAGCATGCGCCACGCGACAAAATTTTATCGCGCTCTTAACAAACGTTAAAATCGATTGTAGTCAGTGCGTCAGCTGCTGATTGGCTGAAAATACGAGTGCGGTGTGCTATTTGCCAATCATCAGTATCAAAACTTTTGTCGTCTCATGCGATAAATTTGATGTATTGCGTATGCAAGACCTGTATATCCATTAAATCTCTGGCTAGTCCCAAATGATATGTTTTACAATTCAGGGATTTTTGCCAGAACTTAATTGTTCACTTCACTCTTTCAGCAGGAAACTCGGTAGATCAGCCTGCGATTTTCCTGCCGGTTCAATCAAAACAACCGAAAAATTGAGTATTAAGCACACAGGTTGTTTCTCAGTTTTACTGTGACGTAGTAGCTATAATCTCATATCAATTCCAGTCAGGTAAATTTTGGATACGTTATTTTTTAAATTGGGTCTGGGTGTGCAAAGATGATGCTCCTGTTATCATCCGTCTTCTGGTACGTCATGTGCACTAATATGTACACAAACTTATTCTAAAGCAAACCCTACGGCAACGTTATAAGAGCTCAAGTGTTTACATTTAATTTTTTTTCCCCTTTTTTTTCTTGTCCTTTTTTTGGCCTTTTCATCTTCACCGAGCTTGCAGGGGAATGTTTTCGTTTCATTGCTCATAGAACAAAGGAAAATTTTAGTATAAGACCTAGAATGATTGTGATTGTTAGGCGTAATCATTTGATTAGCAAGCACCTTTCCATTGACGATCTCGTCGATGGTCATCTCCTGGTACTCGCGGTCGCGCGCGGCGGCGGCGTGCGGCGCGACGTCCCTGGGGGCGCCGACGTCGCGCCGCCACCAGAAGCGCTGCTGCACGCACGCGCGCCGCTGCTGCGCGCGCTGCATGTTCTCGTCCACCTGCGGGACAGACGCTCCGGCTTGAACAAACGTGCAAATAACTTCATTGAAACCGTAGTACATATATCATACATATCTGCACCCATTGAGTGGAAGTACGGATGTAGGTACACGGAATTCATTTCCATTCAAACGGTAATTGCAATTGCCGAAGGGACTTCTGCAAAATAATAATTCGTTGAAAAAATCATTTCGTAATATTAGCTATTTTCATGAGATGTTTATACCCGTTTAGCAATAGTATCCACACAATTAGTGACTGGAACGTCATGATCGTGCCCAACCTTAGAAGAACTGATTAGGGATGTGACATAAATGTTAATTACAAATATTATTGTACAAATATGAACAAGTAATGAAATACTTTTTTTATATATCTTAGTATAAGAAGAAGTCGTGGTTGTGACAGCACTTACTTAGATATATGAACTTACTAGCTGTGCCCGCGACTTCGTTCGCGTGGTCTACATCCTTTCATGGTCGGTTTTACCCCTTTCTCCGCAAATATTCGAAACAAAAAGTAGTCTATATTTTAATCCAAGTTTCGAGCTATATTTATGCCAAATTTCATATCTCTAACTTCAAAAATAAATATTTTTCCATTTAAACTTCCAAAGGTGGTATTACCCCCCTCCCCCCCCCCCCTTATTTTCTAATAAAAAGTAGCCTATGTCCGTTCTTGAGATTCAACGTATACCTATACCAAATTTCATCAAAATCGGTTGAGAGATTTAAGCAGGAAAGCGTAACAGACACACAGACAGACAGACAGAGTTACTTTCGCATTTATAATATTAGTAGGGATAATAAAGCTGAAGATTTTGTTTGTTTATGTGATCGCGCTAATCTCTGGAACTACGAGTTGGAATTGAAAAAATATTTTTGTGTTGGATCGTCCATTTATCTAGAAGCTTTTAGCCCATAGGGCATAACATCACGCTACGAACAATAGAAACGAAGACCAGTGGAAAATATGGAAAATGCGGGGATTGTACGAGTACGAAGTCGCGGCGGGTCGCTACTGTTATATAAACAACTATCACAACCTTTCCAAATGCAACTATCACCACATTGCTAGATGACACAGCTATGAACCACAGAAAGACTATCATACAAAGAGTAGGTAAGAAGAGCGAGTTATAACTTGCACTGCACTGAAAAAATACACGAAGATTGGTAAAATAATCTTTGTCTCCGAGAACTTACAAAGAAAACGGAAAACCTAACAGGAAGTTCTACAACTTCATGACCATACATATTTTTTCATCGTTTACAAGTCTGTTATTGCGTGTTCCGTATCGCCACTGACCTTGCTGATCGGCATGACGAAGTTGAGATTGTATGAGAGTATGACGCGCGTCAGCAGCACCACGAAGCAGACGTAGGCGGCGTTCTCGAAGTCCGTGAGCTGCGCCTCGCACGGGCGGAACTCGACGCGCCACCCGATCGGCGAATTGGGCGGCGGCGGCTTGAACCGCATCGTCTGCCAGTTCGTTGACTGAATGTTCTATGAGGTTAATATTTGTTGATTAGTTGTGGGCTCTTCAAGAGCGCTTACCATTGTTCCATCAGGCCAGTCAAGTACCTATTTAAAGTTCATTTATTTAACTCTTTTTCATCATCATCATCTCAGCCTATCGACGTCCACTGCTGGACAAAGGCATTACCTAACTTTCTCCACAGTGTGCGGTTCTGTGCCGCCTGTAACCAACGGCTCCCCGCGACCTTAATTATGTAGTCGGTTCTCCTGGTTGGGACCGACTCTACCTTTAATCTTTTACTCTTTTTAATGGGTTGATATATATTATGCTTTTAATGGTGTAATCCCAGAAAGAAACATAGGCTAAGTAAGCTGCACAATCGGTCAGATAGATAATAACAATTAGTCGTACTATTTGAATTAGGTAAGCCAATTAGGTACACGTTTTAGATGGAAACAATTACAGAAATTTGCATTCGTCATAATGATAGGACTTATCACTAACACCTACTATGAAATTCTAATGAAGTTTCTGATGAATACATTTTACACAATCAATTTAAATTAACAATAAACGCTAAATAAATAAAATGTTTGTAGAGAAATAATCCCCTTCTATAAAGTACCTAAAATTAGTGTCCAACCGAAGCTTAGGCTTCGGCTTCGGCCACCTTCGGCCAAAAAAAACACCTTCGGCTTCGGCCACCTTCGGCCAAAAAAAAACACCTTCGGCGAAACCTTCGGCTTCGGCCGGGTTTCGCCGAAGGTCCAATCATCGGATTTGAACGAACTATTACGAAAGACCGAGTGGGAGCGCGACGGAGCGGTCCTGTTTGCATTCTTGTTGTTGCAAAACAGTAATTACCTTATTATTTACAAGCATTGTTATTTTGAATTTTTAAACTGTGCATTTAATTGACCAACATTTAATTATTTATTAAGAAGTTTGTGTTTGTTTATTTTATTTATTAAGTCTAGTTTCGATCTAAATTTTAAGACTTTTTCGCGTTCTATTTTAAACATTAGAAATAATTTAACGGGTCAAAACGCGACACCATTTTTATTTAGTAGTTAATACGAACTACTTACTGCCCGACGTTTCGGTTAGGTTGCACTAACCGTGGTCACGAGCTGACTGGTCTTGCTCGACTTCGTCTGTTCAGGGGAGCTTGCAAATCTTCATCCACCCTCACATTCTCACATAATAAAATGTTATTGAAGTCACTTCGACACACTACCTACACTGACAGTATCCGGAATTGTTTTTGATTGTTCTAACCGCGGTAAACATTTGTTAATCACTGGATTCCATGCTGATGATAACTTAAACCCGTCTTCTCTATTGATATTTTTGTACTTTTTAATTTAAATAGCTTCACGTACTATCCTAGTATGGTAGTGGCGATCGGTCGAGAGGATTTTAGGGTCTTGCAACTCCATCCAATGATTAACTCCCATTTCTAACAGATGTTCTGCTACCGCGGATTTATTAGTTTGACGATATTTGACCGCCGTGATATGTTCTTTCACTCTTTCAGCTATTGTTCGCTTAGTTTGTCCAATGTAAGAACTACCACAACTGCAATCAATTTTATAAACTTCCGGCGTTTGAAAAGGAATTACGTCCTTCGGCGTTCGCATTAATCTTGACATTTGGCATAACGGTGTATATACAGTCTTGACGGAGTTTGGAGTTGACCAATTTTATCCGTTACGCCTTTGATGTACGCCAAAAACGCTGCTTGTCGACTGACTTCAGGACACTTTCCATTTGATTTACACCTTCTTGGTTTCCTCGACACCTCATACCCGTTTCGTCTGAGTACCTCCTGAACATGCGTGAGCTTCGCCTGTAAATGTTCAGGGTCACAATGGTTATGCGCTCTGTTAGTAAGAGACGTCACAACAGATTGACGATGACGTGGGTGATGATGCGAAGAAGGGTGATAATATCTGTCAGTGTGCGTAGGTTTCCTGTATACAGAGTGTGCCAGCGCACCATCATCTTTAACACTCACTTGAAAATCAATAAATGCCAACGATCTGTTCCTTTCCATTTCATAGGTAAACTTTACTTTCGCGTGGATAGAATTTAGACGATTTAAGTAGATATAGATCTACTTCTTGTTGACCACCGTTGATTATACAAAAAATATTATCAACGTCCCTCCTCCAGAGTGTCACAGTACACGGTCCAGTAGCGAGGGCTGTTTCTTCAAAATGTTCCATCCAGATGTTAGCTATCACCGGGCCTAAGGGACTTCCCATGGCAACACTATCAATCTGAAGGTAGTACTGGTTTCTGAATAAAAGGTAATTTCCGTCTAAACACTTTTCTATCAGATCTATATATTCTTTAGGCAATTCATAATCGCAAAGTTTACTCTTGATTATATCGAGAAACTCCTTAATTCGTATTAAGTACTAAATAAAAATGGTATCGCGTTTTGACCCGTTAAATTATTTCAAATGTTTAGTTTCGATCTAGTCGAGTAAAACAATTACTGATTGATTGTTCTGATTGTAATTTGTGAATTACTTTAATAAATAAACGATTGTTTATTACAAATAAATCATAAAGTTTGTCATCTCTAAATCAACTGCTATATGAGACAGTCAATATAATCCTTCAATATAGAAGTTTTGAAATAATTTATAACATAAATTGTAGCTTGTAGACAATATTGAACAATATTATAAAGAGTTTATAAACCTTCGGCTTCGGCCAAAAATCGGACACTACTAATAATTTATAGAAAACCTTAATAATGAGTTTCAGGTTTTTTAATTTGATTAATTTTTAGTATATTTTAATACTTAAATTAGTAAATATTGCCCAAATTAAAATACTTTATTTTTAAATGTGAAGATATTTGAAATACTAATACTAATTGCATTGTACCTACTTATTTGCACCCGTTTTTAGACATAAGCCTAAGAACGGGTGTATATAAACAGTGTGATAAATATACAGTTTCGTTTATTCAATCGATAATCAATATCAAGGTCGAACAACTAGAGCAAGCAACCAACCTCAAAATGATCGGTATCATTCTTGTCGTCCTGGTGGACCTTCTCGGTGAAGAGCGAGACGGAGTCGCGTATGAAGAGGTGCGCCACGTGCAGCGCCAGCGGGTGGTCGATGCCGCCGTCGCGCAGCCGCTGGTAGATGGCGCGGTCGTGCACTATTGGAATGTCGTTGTACCTGCCGACAAACGCCATTATATACGAATGCCCGGTTCCAATATTTGAAAAGCGATACGTTTTAGTTACGAATAGTAATAAATTATACGAGGTGTTAGCCAAAACCGTTCCAGACTCGTAGTCAATTGGAGAAAAGCGGATTGACATTTTTGACACATTACGATTCGTAAAATATTAAACCCGAGCATTTATTTTTTAATTTTTATAATTGTAGCGCAGTAAATTGGCTCCTCGCAGCCTGATGGTAAGCAAGAAAGGAACCCACATCGCGATGACAACGGATTTGATATCAAAATATCCTATCCGTTAGCATCGCCATACTGGCCCGCAAGATGTTTCTTCACGCTCCTTTTGAAGGAATCCATGTCAAAGGAAGGAGAAAACACATGAGCCGGCAACGAGTTCCACTTCTTTATGGTCCGGCAAAGATAAGAGTTACCGAACTTTTTTGTTCGTGATGGTATATTTTCCACGGTGAAGCGATGTCATCGTTGGCCGGCTCTTGTGGTTCTTACACAGAAAAGGAAAGGAGAGGGTAGGATAAGGGAAAACAGTTCCTCGGAACACACCCCATGATAAAGCCGATAAAAGACACTTAATGAACCAATGTCTCTACGTAGTTGAAGAGGTTCAAGGTGCCCAGTAATCTCTTCATCATTAATTATGCGCACAGCTCGTCGCTGCAACCTATCAAGGGCATTCATGAGGTATTTGGCGGAACCGTCCCAGAGATGCGAGCAGTATTCCAGGCAAGATATACAGGGTGTAACAAAAAGGCGAAATAATATTTCAGGGTATGTATCTATAGCAGGTGTACATTCAGTTGTATTAATATCAGCTAATTACAAACAAGTTTTTTCTTCCATACTAACTAAATAAATTGTTTTTTTACTGAAAATGTTGACAACCCTGATTGAGGTCATTCGCGCTCAACCACAGACGCGCCGCGCGATCAGCTGATGCGCGGCCGCCCCGCTACGCGCCCGCGCAGCCCACCCGCCTACTAGAAACTACTATTACTTAATTTTACTTGGAATAGGACTGAATAATCAAACCATAATTACCGAAATGAATTTATTAAAATACTATTTAGAAACAGTACATAGAAATAATCTGTTAGGTACATTTCTTTTTATAACTACATATGTACGTACACGTAAAAGTTAATGTCTAGTTTTTAGGACAATACCCCAAATATGACTTTACCCACTGAACTACATGACTTTACAATTGAAAAAATCTCTCATTAATTGTCAGCACCCCGTAATTTGAGTCAGTAAATAATTAAGACATAATAGGGACAACGTACAATGTAATCAACATGTAGGTATCAAATAATTATCGGAAATGGCAGTCATTTACTAACCTTATTTTTTTGATATGCTTAACTGACGCGATTTGCCAATTACTATTTATTGTGTAATAAACAAATTAGTTTCTTGGAAAATGTTAATTTATGTATGTGTTACCTGTTAAGTTTCTTATCACCAACACTTATGCGCACAAGGATACACTAAAAACCAAAGAACATTTTCACTGACACTGTTTTCTTCTTTCATTCGGCTTCGATACCACTCACAAAAGGTGACCCTTGGACCAAAGTCCGTAGGAATCAATTCTTGAACTCGCGTACTTGAACTCGCGTAAACTGATCTGGATCGGGGTCTCGAGCTCTGGATGCTCCCGTGTGCTAGGACGACCTTCACTTGTGGGCGGTCGGAAAGAGCCAGTGCTCTGCAGTCGGAGACACAGGTTCCTGAAGCTGGTGTACGACCTTAAAAGCCGCTGCTCCGCAAAGGGTCTGCCATCGATGAATCGCTGGCGATACAGTTCACGAGCACCATTGATGCTCCCGGATGAAGCACCCCGACATAAAATCGTTTCATACTATTCACTATTTGAATACAAAGAATGATCTTCGCGAGACATAGTGACGAAGAATGAGATTTTGAAAGTTTAGATAGCGACTGCCCAACGAGAACGAATACGAGCAACTAAAAAACACCACAGACCAATAATGAACAAAAACACAATTCCCGTAGGTACGTAGGGATGCTCGATTTCGATTTGATTAATCGATCAATCGCAATTGAGATTTTTGTAACTTAATCGATTAATCGAAAATGGAAAAATCGAGAAAGTCAATTATTTTAAGTTTATGTTTATAGTCAATATTTACAACAATTTTAAAATGTTGGCCCGACAGTCACACGCAGTGATAAAAAAAATGTTGAGGTTTTGTTTCTGATAACAACAATTGGATAATGACAGTCTTGGAAAAAGTATTGTAAAATGTGTTTTATATCCCAAGCAACGCGATTTATGATTTTCGAAAAAAAAAATACCAGTGATAGTAAGATTTTGTGTAACAGATTATAAAAGCGCGCGTAAACGTCAAGTCACGTCACTTTACACCAAAACGATACTGGTCGGAACGCCTTAATTCTATGCAAATATCAAATTTTAAATGAATCGAAATTGTTCAAATAAATCCTTAATATGTTTAGCGACACAATAATTCAATTTACTCGGTAAAATCATCGTTTCGTCACATTAAAATAAATAAAATCCGCCGACAGCTGTCATTTGCAAATTGTAGTGTTTAATGACGTCACACAAAAGGTATTTTCTGTTTCGGTCCTTTTGTTCCACAGATAAAAAAAGTAAAATTTAATTTTTAGAAATAAAATGCTTTAAAATGAAAAAATAAAAATGTTAAGTTATTACATACTTAACTAATAAGCTAACATAGCTAAAGTTTTAGTAATCTCAAACTTTCACATTTTTATACTTAATAAATATTTTTATTTGTAGATTTTTTCATTTTACCGAGATTTCTGTGTTTTATTTTTAACATGTTTAGCAGGATCTCAACGAAAAAGTTTAGAAAAAAACCGTTCTAATGTAACGGCATTTCTAAGATTAATCGATTAATTAATATCGGTGCTACGCAAATAATCAATTACCAAAATATCGATTATTTCACAATCGATTAGCATCCCTAGATCCCTACCCGGAAAGCGGTCCGTAGGTGACAGTCACGCGACAGGATATTATTGGCTAAGCGCATTGTTGCAATGTGTGCGAAATGATCGCTGATTGGTGCGGGCGCTTATACTTTTGACGTAAAGGTGCCGCAGTCCACGTGGACTCCCGTTGTCGTGATTTTTGTGTGCGTTATTAGTCATTGATAAAATAAGCGCAGAAGGTCACCAAGTTGAAATGATTGGTAGGTAGGAGTATTTAATAAATTTACTGCTTTTGTGATCTAATAATATTCCTTAGGTAATATTTAAAAGTATGAATGGATAGTTCAAATAATAAATGTAAATATCATGTTTTCGATTACAAAACTGTGCTTGCTGATATTGACTATTTCTGTTAGGTTATGTTATGTACCAAACATATCGTATTTAAAAACCGGCCAATTGGGAGTCGGACTCGCCCATGAAGGGTTCCATAGAAGCAAGTGTCATAATATTTGTATTACTAAAGGTAAATTGTGGTTTACGATTTATGACGTATTAAAAAAATTACTTACTAGGTACATCTTGTTCAAACTACTACATTCTGTAGAAGTTTGCATACATTTTTCTACTTTAAACACCTCACGTAGGTATAGGTTTGAAGAAAAAAAATGTTGACTTTCAGTTTTAAGTATGGAGAGCCCCTAAAGTTAATTGTTTTTTTCTATTTTAGTGAAAATCTTAATGCTTAAAGGTTCACAAAATACATCTACATACCAAGTTTTAACAGCAATAGGTCTCATAGTTTCGGAAAAAAGTGCCTGTGACATACAGACAGAACGTACAGAACATTTGGCTTCGGAACCCTAAAAAGTAGTGTCAAATAAGTACTTAACGATCACGATCACTGCACACTCAACTGAAATTTGTCAAAGTTGCACATCTGTATTCTACTTAATCTTTTGCTTCATTTTGATTTATGATTTGTTTACATCTAATAGGGTTATCAACGATAAGTTTTAGTAAAAACTTTGAGATCGATTTACTCCCTAATTAATAGCTGTACGAGGTTGTTGTTTTGCATTGGAACTACACACTACCTACCCTACACGCCCTTAAAATTTTATTTCACCTTTTTGTTACACACTGTATATATAAGACTCAAGTCCGGACTTGAGTCTTATATAAAAGACTAAAGCTGGTCCGGCGTGAACCGACGCACTCTGTTCAGGATCCCCAGTTTTTTGGATGCTAATGAGATGAGACTCTCGATGTACTGACCTTGATTAAGATTGCAGTAGATATCCATGCCGAGCATGCTTAGGCTGTTACGCAGGCAAAGTGGAGTGCCCCGAAGAATGGGGAGAGGAAGGAATTGGGACAATTTTGTCTAAAACGCGCACTCTTTGGTTTTCTTGGCATTGAACTCAACCAGGTAATGTGAACCCCGTTGGCTAATAAGGCTCAACACCCGGTCACATACGCTAGAAGATCACCCGTCGATCGTTTCGGCCTGAAGCCGTATTGGCGATCGTTAATTAAGTATTGATCCTCTAGGTAGCGGATCAACTGGTTATTGATGATCCGTTCCATGACTGTGCACACCACTGAGGTTACGGCAATAGGGCGGTAATTTGATGGGTCCGATCGGTCTCCTTTTTTAGGGACAGGCTGCACATAGGTGAGATCGGCTTTCTCCTGCGGTTGATGAGCTAGTGAACCGTCGGGGTATCTCAGCGGTGGAAGAGAAGGTTGGCAAAAATTGGCTTGCACGGCTTTGGCTAAACGCCAGTAGTTTCGTGTCCCCGTAGGATGTGAAACTAACTCCATGCCTACTCGTACAACGTTCTGGGCATCCGCTCTTATGTATGCCTTTTTGCAGAGCCTGGTGGCAGTGTTATAGGCTGCTTTCAGAGAGCTGATATTAGGATCTTTGATGGCACGACCCCTCGTCCAGGCGCGGCACGCTGCCTGTTTACTACAAACAGCATCAGCACATTCTCGGCTGAACCAGGGGTGTTCCCGGCTCTTATGGACAACATTGGAATATGGAATGTAACACTCCATCCCAAGGCCAATCTCATCAATAATAGTCGTGGCACTCTCCGTAGGATCCTTCTCTCTGAAACAGCGCTGCCCCCATGGGATCGACGGAAAATAGTCGCGCATACCATCCCAATCCGCTGACGAGTAATGCCAAACCCGGCGCTTAACCACCGCGGGTTGCGGTGGAACTGCACCTGGCACAGTGCTGGACACCAGGCAATGATCGGAAGAGCCTAAAGGCGCTTGGACCACCACCCGATAACCCGCAGCATGGGTCGTCAGCAGAAGGTCAAGCAAAGAGGACGCATGTCCTTCCACGTCTGGTATCCTGGTGGGCTGGCTAACTAGTTGTGTCAGGCAATGGGTAAGAGCGAATGCATTGGCTGACCATCCTGCATGGTTAGTGGTAGGGGACCTCAACCAGGAGTCGTGGTGGGAGTTAAAGTCTCCCAGGAATACCATTTCTGCAGTAGGGTACTGCACCTGCGCATCATCTGCCGCCCGACTCAGAAACTCAAAAGTCGAGTTATCTAATCATCCCCAGAATGGGATCGGTATAGGCACACGTAAATTCGGGTTAGGGAACCTACATTTACGTGCACCCAGAGGACGGAAAAGAATGGATCTTCAAAACAGCGTACACGGCGACAACAGACATCCGAGCGGGTATACAGACATACCCCAGCATGTCGGGCCTTGCAGTCTCAAGGTGTTGGTGGACGGCATTAAGGTTAGAGTGGAGTCCGCGGATGTTAGCGAACTCAACCTTAAACAGGGTGGTGGGGGAGCGCACCGCTGTATTATCCGAAATATTTCTACGATCCATTTTGTGAAAGGGAAAGGAAGCGTGAAGCGGGAGATGTCTGCCGCGATATAGGGAAAAAAGCGCGGAGGTCTGTTTCCCCATTTGTTTGTCTGCGGAGGAGATGCGCTGATTCGTCGGACGGAAGGGCCCCCGAACCCCCCCGAAAGCAGTCGCCTGGTCCCACCGTCCGGTCACCAATCGGCACGACGATCTGCTCCGAGATTATGTGCGGTATGAAAGGGCAGCCTCTCAGGTTGGTTAGACTTAATTGGGCCCTGTACTGTACCGCGGGCGACCAGCGGAATAACCGTTTCTACGGGTCTCCCTAGCCGTCGCATCAGCTCACTCCTCCCGACAATGGATAGACGGAAACCTTCACTGTTCCCCTAGTACCGCGGCAACCATCACCCGTAGGTCACCGGCACTCTCACTCACCAAACGAAACACAACAGTAGTAAAACCGTTATTTAACGTTGGTATTCTGTGAAAGGGTGGTACTACCCCGGACGAGCCGACCCTCATTCATGCTACCGCCATGATTGACGGCAGCTTGGCTCTACCACTCGCATGAGTCGAACCAAGATTTAAACAACCAATAAAAACTTGATGACCTCCGGAACCAAAAGGAAAACGGGCCAGACTTTTACGCCGCGCTATCTCCGAAGTTCCGGGTGCGATCCCCGGTTGGCTCAATATAAGAAACGCAATTTTCTATTGTCACGGGTCTAGGTGTTGTGGTTCCCTCGTTGTTTCTGATTTCAGGGTCACAAGTTTTTAAGCTACTTACCACGGAATCAGATCAATGTATGGCCAATTTGTTTATACACCATTATTTTTTATTTACCATAAAAATTTTAATCACGAATGTAGACAAAGGTCTTAATTGGAAATGTGCAAACCGATTTTTTTTTCGATTAAAAATGACAGAGTTATTACGTTGTGTTTTTTACTGAAATTAACAAAAAATGTGTGGACATCCGTCTTTTTACTCAATGAAACTATTGGCACGCAACATGTCACTGAAATACGCCCGAATCTTGTCTTACTATCGCAGGTTACTTCCCTTTCTCAAAGAAAAACCAGTTCCCGTCGCATCGGAATTGAGAGTGCACTGTCAACGCCACTCAGCTGAGTTCTCCGAAAAGGGCGCGTACGCGTAATAATAATCAAATTAGTCAAAACACTTTCATTTTTGTAATAAAAATTTCTCTTAATACTTTTTCTGGCTTAGGACAGACAAACTTACGTTTTAGTTATTAGGTACCTACTTATTTGTCGAAAACATCAGGTTTTCAACTACTCAACTAGGTAGCTACCCACCTACAATTGAAACTAATTTTGGCGTATTTAAAGAGCTATTTATTGTGTACATTACTTTTGCATTGTCCTAAAATCTACACAACCTCTATCTACACGGATTTTAATAATTGTTCAAAATGTTTACCTTCATTAGCAATACGCAGACGCGCCCTTTTCTGTCAATTTCCTTTTACGGAAATAAGCACATTTTGTTGTTGTCGCACATCGTTAAAAGCATCTAAAATTCGCTGTTTTAACACTTCAACAATGTTTGGTTCACTGACAAAAACACTTCACTTAATCACACGCAATAAAAAAATCTACTCCAACCCGCGTAAACAGACATTTGTTCGAAAACGATACATTGGCGTTAAGATTGTTTAACAACCAATTACACAAAGCAATCCTTGGCGCTCTATCCACGGACGTCAGCTCTTGTACTTGTATGCTATTAAGAAATGTAAAAATCAATGCGTCAACTGCTGATTGGCTGAAATTACCAATGCGGTGTGCTATTCGCCAATCAACAGTATCGAAACTTTTGTCGTCTCTTGGGAGAAATTTGATGTATTGCGCATGCTAGGCCTATATGTGAAGTTTGCACAAAATCAGTTGAGCGGTTCTTCATTTATGACATTTTTTGTAAAAAAATAATATACCTATGTGCGAAGCCGTGGCGGGCCACTAGTTTCATAAAAAAATGTGTCTCACTTCTCGTGCTCCGGGGACAGGTACGAGTCGATGGAGTCGTAGCGAGACTTTTGTATGCGGAACTTGTTTTTGTTGAGAGGGTCGAGGCCGCGCTCCTCGCGCGTGCGGCAGTCCACAGACGCGGAGATCACGTTCCAGCGGCAGTCCACGTCTGTCAGGAAGCCGCGGTATACCGGCGACGCGGCCGACAGCGCCAGCTGAACACACAATTTGAAATCTTTAACTTTTTATATATCAATGATGGTGTTAGCGTGCGTCAGACATCGGGCTACATCGGCAACGGTCGGTATTCTAGATCATCATCGGCTAGAGGCAGCGGGGGCGCCGCGCTCGCGGGACCACCGAAACTTGGTATTTCCTCTGCTATGGGCGCGTCATCCGAATATTTTATACCAGTGCACCTTTAATTATCAACATATAATACAGTCCATCTTTCATTAAAGTCCCGTAGTTAGGACCCTACTAAACACAAACAACGCTTACTAAACACAAACAACGCTTACTAAACAAAAGTGGCTCAACCGGTAGGAATACCTGTTTATATTATTCGACAGGTACATCAGGTAAATATGTACTTGCAATTCGATATTACTTCTTATATCCAAAACATAGGGATGGTGCAAAGTCCAAATAGTGTAGTCTAACATAATTTTGACTGCACCAGTACATATTTATAGATAAGTAATATAAGCGAATAGGTAAATGATATCGCGCTCTTAACAAATGTCAAAATCGATGCGTCATCTTCTGATTGGCTTAAGATACGAGTGCGTGTGTATATCAACCAATCAACAGCATCGAAGCTTTTGTCGTCTCATGTCAACAATTTGGTGGTTTGCGCATGTTAGTAGGAATAGAGGGTACCTACTCTAAAACATATTGAAACAGAACCTATGATTAAAGAGAACATACCATTTTCGATAGTTTATAATGGATCCTGATATTTTTGATTAATAATGTTAACAAAATCTTTCGATAAAACTAAATACTTAGATGTATGTATTTATCTGACCAACCTGTAATGCCACCTTTGAAAGTTTATATGGGAAAATGTTTATTTTTTAAGTTAGAGATATGAACGTTGGCACAAATATACATAGGAAAACAACGAATAAATGTCATATTATCATGATTTCCACCGACTAACGTTCAGCACAACTACAACTCTCGGCTTTGTGCCAGTTGTATGTATCGCTTCCCTATCACGGTAGCTGTTTTATGGTGCTGCATGAAGTTGTGTATTCCGGTCCATTGTCGCCATCACAGAACCGTTCTACCCTATCATAATAATACTAATGTTATGCATACATCCACACTCTTTTGAATTCTAATCGCTCCCGTGGCCCGATATGTATTCCGATGTACCTCCCCAGTTGTATTGTAGTCGACAGTTTTTTAGCCTTTTCCTTACTGGCTTATAATGACGACATTTCCTTTTTTCATTGTGTTCTATGCCATAATCGCAAAATCGTTCATTCGTTCTATAAGAAGGCACGGATAACCTCGACGATCGATCGAAATGTTTCTTATTGTTTCTCTATTTACAAGCTTTTAGTTTGATAAACTAACTCAATTAATCAAGGACTAATGAGGAATTAACTATTTGACTCTGTGATCTATTAATCCTCATATGGAACATAAAATATATTAAATGAGATTAATAACAATGATAATGCACGAATTATAAAACAGTCTAGGCAATTTTATCGAAACACATACACGGCGGTGCTGAGTGCTCTCCACGCCATCGCCCGGTGGTCAAACAACTAGATAAAATATTGGCGACTCTAAACAATAATATCATTATGAGACAGTGTAGTTATGTACAGCTGATTAGATAAGAAACTATATCAGAGATAGACAGACAGAAGTTCTGAAGTTACAGACTACTTCAATTTACCACATCATTTTGATTTTAGTGCTTAATTTAAATAAAATTAGAAACATGTAAAGTTAAAAACACGTAACACGATACATTTAACGACACACTTTACTCATGATGACATACCATCCGTAATACCTAATCCATTAAACCGTACATACAAGATAGTTTTTAAATATTTAATGAAACGTTTATAAGAACGCATCTAACACACGTACTATCTATATACATATTCAATAGATTGAATTATTTAATTATTTAATTATTTGATACTCCTTCTACCAGCACTATTCTCCTCCTTTCCTCTCTCCTCATATTATCATCTTGACACAAATTTAATTTGAACCAATTTCTTTGTAGCGTTGAGTGATCTAACTAAAAGTATCATATATGTCAATATTATCTCTTTTATCTGTCTCCCAAGTTCCATCTAAAGAAATTCCAATCGGTTTCCGTTTTTACAAACTTTGCCAAATATGCAATTAGTAGAACATATTAAGAAACTGTAAATTAAGTTTCGTACTGAAAGAAGGTAAATTCAAACTTTACATCATCAAGAAATAATAAGTAGGTTTGCAGTAATAATAAAGTACCATTATAGGGCAGAGCGGCGCCAGCTGGTCATAGAGAGTCCGCGCCTCCACGATGCAGCAGGCTTGGAAGGTGAGCTGCAGGCAGCAGCAGCCCATGCCGAATCCCATGGCGTCCATGTAAACACAGTCGGGCTTCGCCGCGTTTGGTTCTTTCGAGTGTGAATCATCTACTGGGATCTTTGTGTTCACGTCCTTATACACTAGAAATAAAGTCTCCTTTTAACATTGTTTCTTAACGTATAGCCTCCGGACTACTACCGCGAGAATTAACTCATTACTTTCACTGTCGAAGTTAGATAGTTTAATTCAAAAGCCACACAATTAACTTTGGACATATCGTTCGCGACGCTACCCTTACAGGGAGAACTAGACTTATTCGGCACTTATGCCTTGATGTGTCTTTCTAACTACGAAACCAATCTTTTTTACCAACCTAATCGGACAATTAGGTGACATTGCTTTACAATATGAAATTTAAGGATTAGTAGGTGTTCAGATTTCATACTTTTAAGCGAGTCACAGGTTTTTTTTTTAATTTAGTAGTCCATCAGCCATGAAAAGTCGAGAACCGCCAATGTATTTTAAAATATGATGACAAGAAAACCGACCTTTCTGACACCAGCAAATCATACATCAGACGTATTTCTACAAATTCCTAAAAGAGTTTCATCATAATTTATTAAAGATAGTAAAAAT
This sequence comes from Glyphodes pyloalis, assembly GCA_037074685.1. Taxonomy (NCBI): domain Eukaryota; kingdom Metazoa; phylum Arthropoda; class Insecta; order Lepidoptera; family Crambidae; genus Glyphodes; species Glyphodes pyloalis. The sequence continues at coordinate 1,429,253 of JAYKKO010000015.1, read as the reverse complement.
ATCGCTAAAGTAGTTAGTGCCAGGCTATCAAATATTCTGCATACCTAACTCCTCATTAACTTCATTATTTTGAAACAATAACTTCTGTGCGTTTAATTCATACAATGAATACATGTCATTGTAACTTTATCTAACTTTATTACTACTATCAGTTGAATAAGTAACTTATCCATAATTAATAAAATACACTAAAATTGATAGGGTTTCCATATATGACTAATGAATTGTATTACTTCCTAAATTGACTAGGTAACGAAGTCACTCACCTGGTATATTTATGGCTACTTTTTCCCCTCTTCTTTCACGTATATTCGCAGTCAGTGTTTTAAAGCGTGGGTGTCCTGGGAAGATTCCTTGGTCCGGAAAATAAAGAGATCTTGTGACTCCGCTATCAGGTGTAGGCGGATACGGTGGACTTGTAAAATTTGGACATCCTAACCTGAAATATAAAGAGTAATTTATATACCCATAATAACATTAATTTATTCGTTTGAAAAGCATTGATCACACATTGATCTGGACTCATGCTATTATTAAAAGCATTGATCACACATTGATCTGGACTCATGCTATTATTAAAAGCATTGATCACACATTGATCTGGACTCATGCTATTATTAAAAGCATTGATCACACATTGATCTGGACTCATGCTATTATTAAAAGCATTGATCACACATTGATCTGGACTCATGCTATTGTTAAAAGCATTGATCACACATTGATCTGGACTCATGCTATTATTAAAAGCATTGATCACACATTGATCTGGACTCATGCTTTTATTAAAAGCATTGATCACACATTGATCTGGACTCGTGCTATTATTAAAAGCATTGATCACACATTGATCTGGACTCATGCTATTGTTAAAAGCATTGATCACACATTGATCTGGACTCATGCTATTATTAAAAGCATTGATCACACATTAATCTGGACTCATGCTTTTATTAAAAGCATTGATCACACATTAATCTGGACTCATGCTTTTATTAAAAGCATTGATCACACATTGATCTGGACTCATGCTATTATTAAAAGCATTGATCACACATTGATCTGGACTCATGCTTTTATTAAAAGCATTGATCACACATTGATCTGGACTCATGCTTTTATTAAAAGCATTGATCACACATTGGTCTGGACTCATGCTTTTATTAAAAGCATTGATCACACATTGATCTGGACTCATGCTATTGTTAAAAGCATTGATCACACATTGATCTGGACTCATGCTTTTATTAAAAGTATTGATCACACATTGATCTGGACTCATGCTTTTATTAAAAGCATTGATCACACATTGATCTGGACTCATGCTATTATTAAAAGCATTGATCACACATTGATCTGGACTCATGCTATTATTAAAAGCATTGATCACACATTGATCTGGACTCATGCTTTTATTAAAAGCATTGATCACACATTGATCTGGACTCATGCTATTATTAAAAGCATTGATCACACATTGATCTGGACTCATGCTATTATTAAAAGCATTGATCACACATTAATCTGGACTCATGCTTTTATTAAAAGCATTGATCACACATTGATCTGGACTCATGCTATTGTTAAAAGCATTGATCACACATTGATCTGGACTCATGCTTTTATTAAAAGTATTGATCACACATTGATCTGGACTCATGCTATTGTTAAAAGCATTGATCACACATTGATCTGGACTCATGCTTTTATTAAAAGCATTGATCACACATTGATCTGGACTCATGCTTTTATTAAAAGCATTGATCACACATTGATCTGGACTCATGCTATTGTTAAAAGCATTGATCACACATTGATCTGGACTCATGCTTTTATTAAAAGTATTGATCACACATTGATCTGGACTCATGCTTTTATTAAAAGCATTGATCACACATTGATCTGGACTCATGCTATTATTAAAAGCATTGATCACACATTGATCTGGACTCATGCTATTATTAAAAGCATTGATCACACATTGATCTGGACTCATGCTTTTATTAAAAGCATTGATCACACATTGATCTGGACTCATGCTATTATTAAAAGCATTGATCACACATTGATCTGGACTCATGCTATTATTAAAAGCATTGATCACACATTAATCTGGACTCATGCTTTTATTAAAAGCATTGATCACACATTGATCTGGACTCATGCTATTGTTAAAAGCATTGATCACACATTGATCTGGACTCATGCTTTTATTAAAAGTATTGATCACACATTGATCTGGACTCATGCTATTGTTAAAAGCATTGATCACACATTGATCTGGACTCATGCTATTATTAAAAGCATTGATCACACATTGATCTGGACTCATGCTTTTATTAAAAGCATTGATCACACATTGATCTGGACTCATGCTATTGTTAAAAGCATTGATCACACATTGATCTGGACTCATGCTTTTATTAAAAGTATTGATCACACATTGATCTGGACTCATGCTTTTATTAAAAGCATTGATCACACATTGATCTGGACTCATGCTATTATTAAAAGCATTGATCACACATTAATCTGGACTCATGCTTTTATTAAAAGCATTGATCACACATTGATCTGGACTCATGCTATTATTAAAAGTATTGATCACACATTGATCTGGACTCATGCTATTATTAAAAGCATTGATCACACATTGATCTGGACTCATGCTATTGTTAAAAGCATTGATCACACATTGATCTGGACTCATGCTATTATTAAAAGCATTGATCACACATTGATCTGGACTCATGCTATTATTAAAAGCATTGATCACACATTGATCTGGACTCATGCTATTGTTAAAAGCATTGATCACACATTGATCTGGACTCATGCTTTTATTAAAAGCATTGATCACACATTGATCTGGACTCATGCTATTGTTAAAAGCATTGATCACACATTGATCTGGACTCATGCTTTTATTAAAAGCATTGATCACACATTGATCTGGACTCATGCTATTGTTAAAAGCATTGATCACACATTGATCTGGACTCATGCTATTATTAAAAGCATTGATCACACATTGATCTGGACTCATGCTATTATTAAAAGCATTGATCACACATTGATCTGGACTCATGCTATTGTTAAAAGCATTGATCACACATTGATCTGGACTCATGCTATTATTAAAAGCATTGATCACACATTGATCTGGACTCATGCTATTATTAAAAGCATTGATCACACATTGATCTGGACTCATGCTTTTATTAAAAGCATTGATCACACATTGATCTGAACTCATGCTATTATTAAAAGCATTGATCACACATTAATCTGGACTCATGCTTTTATTAAAAGCATTGATCACACATTGATCTTGACTCATGCTATTGTTAAAAGCATTGATCACACATTGATCTGGACTCATGCTTTTATTAAAAGTATTGATCACACATTGATCTGGACTCATGCTTTTATTAAAAGCATTGATCACACATTGATCTGGACTCATGCTTTTATTAAAAGTATTGATCACACATTGATCTGGACTCATGCTTTTATTAAAAGCATTGATCACACATTGATCTGGACTCATGCTATTATTAAAAGCATTGATCACACATTGATCTGGACTCATGCTATTGTTAACCCGGCGTCATTGACGCTGGGTCAAAATGACCCGGGGCGATTTAAAATGAGTATATGTTTTTTCTCCGCCAACTGTTTGATTTCATTGTTTATGTAGCTGGAGATACAATCTTCTTTTACCTATATATCAAGTTTGCGAAGTGCGACGACGTTCACGGAAGGAGATACACTTGCGTGAAGTCAAAACGGGTAAATATGACCCGGCGTCATCGACGGCGCAGTGTTTTCATCATTTAGCTTCTTTTTATTTATTTGCTGTTTTTATCATAAATATGTATAGTTTAGTCATAAAATGTATTGTATTTGGTTCTTTCTTAGTTTTTTTTGTTGAAAATGGCATTAAATAACTATCTAGGGAGAATTTTAGAGAATTTTAGCGGTGTTAGAGGAATCTCAATCTGAACAAGGAAAAGATGACGCTTCGGATGTCAACAATGTAGGCTACATGTCTGAACGCGTATTTGATACTGGTTTGCAATTCAAAAAAAACATATTAATCGAAATAATTACAAAGTATGTGTCATACAAACTTAGAGCAACTAACGATGTGAGCAGAAATTCAAAAGAATGGTCCTTTTTTGCAGTGCTAAATAAATCAGGCATAAAAACAAACATAATATATCTAGCTAACAATACTGATACTCGCACTAAATGGCGACAGTTTCTGAAAAACCTCGAGTTTGAATAGATTCAAAATTATTTACGACATCCTAAGACACATGTCAATTTACATACTAGATTATACAGGCAAATTGGTTGATAAACCTCCAAAAAAGGTTCCTAGAACTCGCAATACATATTAGTTATGTCCGTTTGAAAAGAAAAATAATTTTTTTCACACCTTTGCATCATGCCAAATCAACATAATGTCCAGACCATGTCATTTTAATTTCCAATAATTGCAACAATTCCAAGTCTCAGATAGAGGAGTTTAAAAGCTTTTCATTTATTATTATTATTACTAAATGTTCAAATAACATTGCTTTTTCCATGTAACATTGAAAAATATAAACATGATTAAGAATACATGAAGAAAAACTGACATAAATACGGTAGTTATGTTTTCATAGTCGACTTTGCATATGCTTTTTTTAAGTCAACAAAAAAATATTTATGAAATATACTTGCATTATTTATGTTTTTCGTTATGCACAAAGAACCCATATATCATAAATAATTTTGAAAATCAAGATAATCCTTTTATTTTTATTACAAACCATTGCTGAAATTTGGGTCATGATGACCCAGCGTCACTGTCTGTGTAATTATTTTCACGTCATCGACGCCGGGTTAAAAGCATTGATCACACATTGATCTGGACTCATGCTTTTATTAAAAGCATTGATCACACATTGATCTGGACTCATGCTATTATTAAAAGCATTGATCACACATTAATCTGGACTCATGCTTTTATTAAAAGCATTGATCACACATTGATCTGGACTCATGCTATTATTAAAAGTATTGATCACACATTGATCTGGACTCATGCTATTATTAAAAGCATTGATCACACATTGATCTGGACTCATGCTATTATTAAAAGCATTGATCACACATTGATCTGGACTCATGCTATTATTAAAAGCATTGATCACACATTGATCTGGACTCATGCTATTGTTAAAAGCATTGATCACACATTGATCTGGACTCATGCTTTTATTAAAAGCATTGATCACACATTGATCTGGACTCATGCTATTATTAAAAGCATTGATCACACATTGATCTGGACTCATGCTATTGTTAAAAGCATTGATCACACATTGATCTGGACTCATGCTTTTATTAAAAGCATTGATCACACATTGATCTGGACTCATGCTATTATTAAAAGCATTGATCACACATTAATCTGGACTCATGCTTTTATTAAAAGCATTGATCACACATTGATCTGGACTCATGCTTTTATTAAAAGCATTGATCACACATTGATCTGGACTCATGCTATTATTAAAAGCATTGATCACACATTAATCTGGACTCAATGCTTTTATTAAAAGCATTGATCACACATTGATCTGGACTCATGCTATTATTAAAAGTATTGATCACACATTGATCTGGACTCATGCTATTATTAAAAGCATTGATCACACATTGATCTGGACTCATGCTATTATTAAAAGCATTGATCACACATTGATCTGGACTCATGCTATTATTAAAAGCATTGATCACACATTGATCTGGACTCATGCTATTGTTAAAAGCATTGATCACACATTGATCTGGACTCATGCTTTTATTAAAAGCATTGATCACACATTGATCTGGACTCATGCTATTATTAAAAGCATTGATCACACATTGATCTGGACTCATGCTTTTATTAAAAGCATTGATCACACATTGATCTGGACTCATGCTTTTATTAAAAGCATTGATCACACATTGATCTGGACTCATGCTTTTATTAAAAGCATTGATCACACATTGATCTGGACTCATGCTATTGTTAAAAGCATTGATCACACATTGATCTGGACTCATGCTATTATTAAAAGCATGAGTCCAGATCAATGTTGGAATAATTGCGCTGCTCCACATAACGGGTTTAATAAACGTAGGTATGTAGTTCAAAAACGTTAATACCAGCAGTTATTTTTTATTGAAACCTACTTAATACAAGTTCACTGGATATTGTGTGTTTTACCTTGGGAAATTTGTGATGCTCATAATAACTTCACCATCTTTTAACAAGGTGCTGGCTTCTGCCCTGCGGTATCGCATGTTCGCCTCCACAATGTTGAAGTGTGCCAGAAGCCCACCGTAAGGCTTGCCCGGGGTTCCTTCGACCATATAAGCACCGTACTCTGGTCGCCATAGTGACTTCACAGCTATAACAATAGTTTACATCATGGTTCAAAATTATAAAGATAATATTATATATCCGCTAATTATCCAAAAAACTTAAATCTTTATCATTGTAATTTTTTTGCTGACCTAAGTTACAATCATTTAACGGTGTTCTACTTGTTTGTCATTTAGGGAAGAAATAAACTATTACAAACAGGAGATTTAATCCAAGCAATAAATTGTAAGCACAAGTAAGTAGGTAGTTCATCAAAAGACATTGTCTGCAAGCTTAATTATCTGAATATCATTATCTTAAATATATTCGCAAGTGTATTGATTGTAGTAATAACATCGATAAGACGTAACATACACAATCCACTAATCTTAGTATGAACATCGAGTGGTATTAAGTTTATACAACATGCAACTTGAGATTTCCTTACACTTGCATGTGTGAGTTACACGGTTTCAATTGTTTAGCAAATATAATTTATAACCATTACAGCGAAGCGAATATTAAAAAAAGGTTTTTTGCAAGTATTATTTGTTTAGAGCCAGTTCATTAACGGCGTGAGGTTTTAAGACCTCCCTGGTGATAAGTGGCGAGGTTTTGTACAGCCTTTGCCATCTTTGACTAGACTTAGCGACTATATATTAGCCGGATCAACAGCTTATCGTGCCATTGGAAGAACGGAGATTTTCGTAATAAATGTCACTGAAATTGGTGGAATGGCCACCCAGCCAATAAATACCAAACCGCGGCGTACATTGCTTAATTTTCGCTATCGTTTTCGAATCTACCGTAGTTGTTATCGCGCCACGTGAACCTACGGGGTTCTTTAGAATTTTGACCTTTAGGCAAGAAATATTCGTACCGGAAAAGTCTCCTAGGAAAACGGATAAAATAAAATAAATACGATGTTTGCATTGTCCTTTTTTAGGAGAGCATAAGCAATTTAATGAGAGACTGTCATGAGTACCTACTCGTTAATGAAACCTCGTAATCAATGCTCATAATGAAGGTGGAAATTCCTGATATCCATCTAGTTTAATAAACATGCTACATAACGATAATACAAGGACAGGTACATAGCATTAATTACTGTTTCTATGATGTTTTATAGTTTCCTACATTGTAGATTGAATGGTGTAATTAAATATTTAATCATTAAAACATACTCAGATGGAAATTGCGCATTTATGAGAAAGCCAATCAAAAATTAACTACAGACTACCTTTTAGTTAATGCTTTTAAACACATTTTATATTAGCTTGTCAATATTGTTAACACTATTTGCTATATTAAAAAAATGTTTTATTTTTGTTATGATTTATTTTCGCGCAAATGGACCGAAGAACTGTTACAGCTTAGCAGCTAGGCCTGCTAGCCAAACTAAAAAACATCAATTTCACATAAAGCAGAGTGACTCTGACGTATCCCCATATTGCGAGAAGGGAATGGAAACACCACTTCACGTCCTATGTGGCAGTAGATCTTTAACTATAAACGAATTATCAACCTGATGACACTTAGCCCAACCGGAAGAAGTAGAAACTCTGGAAGACCGGAAGATACTAGACTTTCTTTCTATAATGTACCCGGCTAGAGAAGTTAATTTAAATTCAAGGCAAATTACAATAGATGTGATAGGTCGCAGTGACCACAGTCCACTAGAACTGCAAAGCCCCAAGTACTTTAATAATAATGTATTTGGACGATCTCCGCTGAAGTGTGGCTTAGGAAGGAAGGCACATGGATCACGAAGTTACCCGGAGTCTCGACCATCCCTTTCATTCACAAACGCCAGAATGGACTCCGATAAGAAAGTCCATATTTGTCTCTGTTCAATCGTAGGTATTTAAGGGAGAGACAAAGTATGTTATGGTTTCTTAACACGAATACGAATCTGTATCTGACGTGTTGTGTTCTGAATATGGGAGCTGGTCGATTTGGGAAATGAAGTTTTCTAAATTAGCTTGAGTCTGGCTGAGATGGATTGCCACCTAGCGTGCGTCTCAAATCTTTAGTTATTGATGTGGATTATCAGGCGCATTTACTCACAATGTTTGGGCATATCACTCGCAATGAAGACTCTATGGAGAGACTGGTCATACTGGGGCATGTCGAAGGCCGGCGCTCGCGCGGAAGATCACCAACTCGATCGACGGACCTCATCAATTGTACTACAAACATTTCTCTGAATGAGTGTTGCAGAAGTGCGAAAAATAGGAGTAGATGGAGGCAACTGGCAACAGCTACACTAAAAGGCGATGCATCATGACCACGACCATTGCATTTTATATGGAGTGGTGTTCAGCTTCCTCAAAGGAATAGATACGTCTCGCAAAAAATGCTGCTAGTAAGGTCCCTTAAAATCCTAGTCTAACGTTTTAATTTCCTGGTAACGCTTCAACGAATTAGAATTAAGAATCAGTCGTAGTAGCTGCTTAAATCATCGCCACAATTTATCAAGGGTTAACCAAACGTAGTATCGCTCGGCAGCTTCATCGAAACAAGTTTGTGTCTCCAAGGAGTATCTACCTTATTCAAGCCCTCCGGTAAACCCGGCTACTGATTACTCGAATTCACTTGATTATATGTAGAAATGGAGTAGATTCCTGTTTCAGATTAGTCGGACGCATTCTTTGTAAAGATGTGGGGGTCTACTTCCAAAAACGAAACAAACAAACGAAATGTTTCCTTTTTGAAGATTTATCAAAAGTTCGGGAGTTGAAACGTGGTTTTTGATTTGCATAAATAATATTTTGTTTTATGAAAACGCTTAATTCGCATTCGAAGTGAATTGGTTGCCGCTATAAGAATTAAAAATGGCTATCCGTTGTCGGATCCGACATAATTCGTTTTTGGGAGTAAACCCTCAGATACCGTTTACATAGACTTCATCTACTCGTTATCTAAAGGAGAACGGGAGAGCGATACCCACAAAGTTATTATGCGAAAACAGTGGCTTAAGAATGTGTGTCTAGTAGGATTTGATGTTAGAAACTCTATTGAAGCAAAAATGAAGCTGATCTGGTGGTGGTTGAGGAAGCGGAATGACTTCAACTAAAAAAATGCTAATGTACTACAATGCTCACTGACACACCGCTTCAGTGACTAAACTGTACGAGGAAAATGTCGGCATTCACACACTAGACTGGCTAACCCTTGGACTTGATACAAAACACAATCAAGCAAATGTGAGATTAGTTTAAACTGCGAGTACGAGGTACGAATCAATTTACGGCATCGATAGAAGATCTAAAAACTGGTTTAGTGGCATGATATGACATAGGCAGGCTTCCAACAGGAAACTTATTTTAAAAATGAAATAGTGCCTACATGTGATCATTATTAGGGCAATAAAAGAAAGAAGCTTCGAAATGATGCATGAAAAACCAGATATAAGTCTTTCATAGCATTCTTGTAATTTTTTAGAAATAACTTTTTGTAAGCAATAGGAAAAATCACTGATCTTTCACATTGTGTAAAAAATACCCACTGTCTTTACTTCTCTTAGAAGGAAAATTGTTTCAGTAGGTACTTTCCAAAAGATAAGTACAAACAAAATTAACAATTGAAAACAATGTATGGTATTTAAAATATAATTGGATTTTTTGTAATCAAATACAGACAAACTCTGTATGAATGTATCAATCAATCAATATCAATCAATAATTTATTTGCAAGAATACAATTTTACAATTACATTTGGTCTTAAAATTAATTTAGTAAGTAAGTTGTTAGTATTCTGCCTGCAAGCAGACGTGCAAATATTTGTCATTGTCTAAAATATAAATAAAAAGAAGAAAAAAGTCAAATGTATTAAATTACAAAATAAATAATAATAGCGTACACTTGCAAGCAATAAAATTGAATAACCCTTCTTCACTTAAACCAGGATAATTCCTGAAGTATAGGTGTAATTTAAATTAGGATAGTAATATATAATATAGATTGTAGTAACATTTTAAAATTTATTCTTCTCCATCAATCATTAAGTTCTTAAAATCGATTGAAATCAATCTCAAAAGGGTATTTTTTATTTGCAAATGTATAGTGTAAGGCTAAAAGAATCATGTGTCAAGTTGGCTGACGAACCCAATAAAAAATGACTTAAATTAAATCTTACATCATAAGCTAAATTATTTAATTTAGTTGGTATCACATAAAGGTTAGTTGTTAGTACATATCCAGCCCTTCATGACATAAACTGTTTCATTTCAATTGTTGGTAACTGGAAGCTAACAGAAATTAAAGCTTTATTGGCTGTGCCAGTCAGGGTCTATACAAAAGTGCCCATCATTCTTTATTTTATTAATTATCATAGTGTCATTATGATGGAAAGAATAATACTCTGGTTACAATAACAATGACTGTTGACCTTGTAAACATGACTTAGCACTTTTTCTTGTCATTATTTAGTTTATTTTTGTCTGTATATTCACTAGGTATGATTAATTTCATAGTAACAGATGTTGCACAATATTTTTTAACATAAGAACAAATTACAAAAACCCTGTTTTTACATGTTTCATCAGAGAGTCTGTCCTTGTACGGCCACTGTTTATTGTACCAGTGAATTTATTTCAATAGACAGTATGAAATATATTAAAACTACAACTTTTGATTGAGTCATTAATCAGGAAAATTACAAAACTTTTCCACATAAAATGAATTCTAAATTTTACTTCGATCATATAACTACTTGAACAATTACAAAAAATTGCAATTTTTAAAGATGAGGTAGAATAGATATAACAGACACATAATATTCATGTTGCCGTTAAGCATATCTATGGTTTGTTAAATGGTTTATTTGGAGAATTATAACTTATATACTGGACAAAATTACAATAATTCATCTTATTTTCATCTTAATTTGTAAAGCCAGCAAGACCTCTAGCATTAGATATAAAATTTATTATTAACAATGGTTAAATAAAAAGTTGTATTAACTTACTTTGAGGGCTTTCCAGTTCCTTTTCTTGGAGTACTGGGAGTAATTCCTCTGCTCGCAGGCTGACTGTAGCTCTCTGATTTATGTCATCAAATTTTACAATTATGTACTCCACCTTCAACAAAAAGAACAATTGTATCAAGCTCCTACAGATACAAAAATTTTTTATAAGTCGTTTAGAAAACAGCGTATATTTGAAACAGAAAAATTTTACAACTAACACATTGGTCAGCGGGTATCTTTAACCATGCAAAAACAATATCTTGAGTTAATTAATATAAAAAAGCCCAAACAGTGATACCTCGTCGCCCCACTTAAGTACATCACCAGTGCGGTCGCGCAGTTTGCTGTACAGGTTGATAAACTGCTCGACGCCGTGCTGCCGAACATGCTCAGCGAGCCCTTTCGTTTCCTCCCAGGAAAGGGGACTGCCTTCAGACAATAAGCCCATTCTGGCCACTTGATTTAAACGGAACCAACAACCTGGCTTAGATACACTAAATAATGTAGTAACTTTGAAATATATCCTTCTAAATTGGAAATAAATGTTCATTTACTCATATCCAACTAGGGCTATCAGAATTTTGAGAATCTAAACGCTGTGTTTACTGTTTTGATTTTACTCCACAAACCGGTCAGATTATTTTCTTTAATTATGTAAATATTTTCTATAATACATTCATAAAATTTCTACTCGAATAAATTAAAAAGAACTGAATGAATTAACCACACGCCAAACTCAAGTCACCAAAAGTCAAATGTCACATCAATCAACAAAAAGCAAATGACATGCGTGCGAGCGCTGTCATGGCGCTGTCTCATCGAAAATGGATAGTATCGATATAATCGATTATATCAATACTATCGCTTGTCAAATCGATAATTAGATTATTTGACGGGGGGATAATCGATTATCTGGCAACACTAGTCTATACTATTTTGACAACCAATGTCAACGTCTGCCACTTTTTTACGCCCCTTAATTTCGGCTTCGGTTTGCTCAATCTACTGCCAAACATTTGGAACCATTTTTAATAAAAATATTTAACAAACAATCATGCCATGGGAAGAATACGCGTCTTGTAACCAGGGCTGCCAATCTGTGGGGAATTCCCCAAATTGCGGGGAATCTCAAGATGGTTGGGGATTTATTGGGGAATGGCATTATGTGGGGAAAATGCGGGGATTTTGACATCATATTCTCATCGGAGAATATTTCGTAATTTATTATTTCATCAAAATCGGTTGAGAGGTTTAAGCGGGAAAGCGTAACAGACAGACAGACAGACAGAGTTACTTTCGCATTTAAAATATTAGTAGGGATAACCTTAGCTGGGCATTAACTCGTTAATCGTTAATTAACGAAGTTAACATTTTGAGTAACGGATTAACTTTTAAGTTAACTTGAAAATCTGTTAACGGTCTCATTAACTTCCGTTAATAATATTGAAGTCCGTTAATCGTTAATCCAATGTCTACTATCCACCGCATGGCACCGCGAGTGAAATACTAGTTCGAGTAAGAAAGCTGCGAATAGATTCATTTTTACCCACAACGGAACGGAGCAGGTGTATGCGTTTAGGGTGAGCTATGTTTGTGTGTGCGTTTGTGCAAATTAATGTTGCCACCTATCTTCTAAACTAGTGAATGAATGATCCGATTTTCATGCGGTTTTCAATAACGGGTTTGTGTTTGGTGAGTTCATGTTCTTAGATAGGTGTCATGGCTGTAACTCACTAGAGGGCGCCAACTCACTAGAGGGCGCCGCCATATTAGTGTAAAACAATGTTTCAATATAATCAAAACGAAATGTCCGATTCAAATTCAGTTTTCAGAAATGTGTACGTGGTAGTTTAAATGCATGTTCCCAAATAATAAAAATTACGTCTATAACTCACTAGAGGGCGCTACAATATTAGTGCAAAATAATATGGCAATAATATTAAAACGAATTGTTCGATTTCAAAAAATATTATAGTTTTTCTAGTGACGTATAATTATTGAAGAACTGTAGATGTTTAACATAAAATACACTTATGAGTATGATTAATTTTTTGTTGAAATTTCACATAGGGAAGGCAGCCCCTGACGGATATTCCTCGGTTATGTATCAATATGGTAAAATTATTATCGCTACATTTACTCGTAAGTATATCTCCGAGAAACAGGGGGTCTACTCCCAAAAACGAAACGAACAAACGAAAGGTTTCGTTTTTGAAGATTGATCAAAAGTTAGGGAATTAAAACCTGGTTTTTGATTTGTATAAATGATACTTTGTTTTTTGATTACGCTTTATTCGCATTCGAAGTGAGTTGGTTGCGATTATGAGCAATAAAAATTGCTAAACGTCATCGGATCCGATATATTTCGTTTTCGAGAGACACGTCAGGAAAAAACTGTAAACATCGATATTCATTGTTTAGGTACTTATAGTATATCTATTACCAATTTCCCGAGATATCAACCCTTTTATTAGAAAGTATTTTTACGTCCATTATAATATTTCGTTACATAATAATTGGGTTAAAATGGGGGTTGTATTTTTTTCCAGATTTTTACTGTCGTGGGTTTTGTTTCAAATTTTTAATGTACATTTGATTTCGTCGGTGTTTAGTTAGAATGACGACTGCTGTGTTTGTTTTAAAGAAGGGAGCGTACAAGTATTACGGAACGCATTGTTTAAGATCCCCCCCCCCCCCCCTACTCTACGTAACTCTACGTAACGCACCGTAACATTTTTCAGTAATCCCCTCCCTCTTTTTTTAAAAAAAGACGACCACACTAATACAATCGGGGACTACCCGTTCAAACCGTAGGGAAACTAAAAGGGTTCCAAATGGGAGTTTCTTAACTTATTTTTTGATTGAAATGCATTGTAGCGTTTTACTAAATTACTGTCAGTGATCCTATCATGGGAGACATGAAATCGGATTCTAGGTTTGATCCATTTTGATTATATTTTAACGGATTAACGATTAACGTTATCTTGCGTTAATTCGTCCGAAATGTAACGCTTTAACGTTTAACGAAGCTAACTTTTTTAGTAACGGATTAACGATTAACGAAGTTAACTGTTTGATTAACGGTGCCCAGCTATGGGGATAACAACATTTTTTTAAATCATTAAGTATGCTCAAGTACTTATGATATGACGGCACATCCCTTCCCTTTCTTCTTTATTAAATGTTTTGTTTTGTGACTGATAAATGAATGATTGAACATGTAATGCATGCATTGGCTTCGTTCGCTGTTGTTTGTAGTTAATTAGTAGATCCAAGTTTTAAAAAGTTGTGTTTGTTTCTGTCAAAGTAGCGATTTTACGAGCATTTTATAAAAAAAAAATTTTGAGGGGAATTTGTGGGGAATCAGCGGATTTTTATCCCCAAATTTGGGGAATTCGATCAGGATTTTTGGGGATTTGGATGAATTGGCATTGGCAACCCTGCTTGTAACCCTGCAAGTAAGGATGAAACATCGTTCATGAAAAACATCGATGTCGAAATATCGATGTTTTTAAAAGTCAAACATCGATGTTGAAAATATCGATGTTTATGAACGATATATCGGTGTTTTTAAAAATACTTACAGGATTGACAAAATGGCCTTGAAATACAGAGAAAAAGCGTTTTCCTATCAGATTGATATAGTTAGACTGATTACTGATAAACAAATTACTTACCTACTTTAAATAATACAGATATAATTTACTAGGATATGAAGAGTGGAACAAAATCAAAGACACGTAGATATATTTATTATACTTGGGAGGAATTTAACAAAACAACAACCTATTTCTTTTTCAATGTAGAATTCAAAAATAATAATTTCGATAATCTACTGCCAAGCAATCGGTTTCTTTCTCGAGTAATAACAGCTCTAGCTTCAGAAAATAGGCGCTCACTGGGGACTGAAGTTGCTACTATTGGCAAATGTTTCATACGATACTACGCAAACTAAAAAAAAACTAAAAATATTAAAAATTATTGTTTTTGTATGGCAAGGATTTGAGCGAGCAAGGTTGCACGAGTTCTTGGTAGTATACGCACGAATCAATAGATGGCGCTAGTAAACATCGGTCATAAAACATCGTTCATAAAGAACGATATATCGTCGATGTTTTGAGTTTCAACATCAATGTAAAAACATCGATGTTTATGAACGATACATCGATTTTTTTAAACATCGATGTATCGTTTGGATCCCTACCTGCAAGAACCTTCGTAAGGTTCAATAGTCAATCTAGTGTCATGTTTCAAGGTGTTTATTTTTATGATGTGCTATTCTTTGACGTATTGTCTTAAAAAGAATACCAACTGCTTTTTAAAGTATTAAATTCTTTAAAATAATATGAAAAACAATAACATCTTCTTGACATTTTAATTTGCTACACAACAATCATTGCGACAAAATCTTTGTTTTAAAATATCATTGCTTTGTATAAATGTTTTATAATTTTAATATAGGTTGTCAATCTTTTATTTTTAGTTTTTTTTTAATAAATGGACTATCCCGCGATCATGAACTTAGTATATTAAGTCCATGATGCCCGTGAATCTTTTATTATCTTCATGGACTTAATATAATAAACACTAAATCCATGATTATCTTGGATTGGATTCGTGCATTGTTTTTTTTAAGATGTCAAAATGACAGTGACATTTCATGACATTCATGTCTTCATGTTGGCGTCTGATTATTTTATGGTGGCCTGTTGTAGGCTGTGGTTGGTGGTTTATTTAGCTAAAAGTCTGATTTTACATCATAATTTATTATTTTAATTATTAACGTTGACCCAAGAAAATGTAACTACTATTTTTTCTTAATATAACCATATTCAGTAAGATTTTGAAGTGAGTTGCAACCATGGTGCCTGTCGCAATAGAGGGATGTAACCAAGGAGCGGAAGGTGGTGGAGCTCGAGGCGGTTCCATATCCTTGGCGTTGCTTATAGATTTCATAGTTCAAAGAACTTACGATGAGCTTACCGTCTTGGCAGAATTGTAAGTATATTGAAAGTAAACTAGTCATATTCTTAAAAGGAAATCAGTGTGTTAATGATTTTAATATATTTTTTAAGGTTGCCCCGAAAAACTGATATGGAGCGCAAAATTGAAATATACAAGTTTAGTGCTCGCACACGTCAGCTATTTGTTCGCCTGCTGGCTCTGGTGAAGTGGGCGAGCAGTGCAACCAAAGTTGACCGTTCAGCACACATAATGGCTTTCTTGGACAAACAAGCTTTGTTGTTTGTCGAAACAGCAGACGTACTGGCAAGGGTAGCTCGGGAGACACTTGTGCATGCACGGTAAGATTATAATTGAAATTTATAATAGTTTTATTGTTAATACCAATATTTATAACTACCAGAAAAATAATTTCTATTGAAATTCTGTACAAAATGTAACTATTAACACACACTAATACAAATTGTGTTATATAATACTCTTAGCTTTAACTGGTTTAAAAACCTCCTGGATATTCAATAAGTAAAGTGGAAGCAAACTAAATTATACCTTAATATAGGCAATTGGCTACTTGACAGTGTTAACAATAAAATATGAAAAGTGTTAGATATGTTAGCTTATTAGTTAAGTAATCATTTTACATTTTTACTTTTTAATTAAAAGCATAGTAGTTTTATCTGTGAACCGAATCAGAAACCACCATTGCAATTCGGAAATGACAGCTGTCGGCGAAAATTATTTATTTTAATGTGGTGAAACAATGATTATTTTACCAATTAAATTGAATTATTGTGTCTCTAATCGTATAAAGAATTTATTGAAATATTTTCCGTTTATCTAAATTAAGTCGTTCCTATGCGTATCGGTTCGTTGTCTAGGACGTTGACGTCATAATTGCAACAGTGACGTGACTTGGCGTTTTCGCGCGCTTTTTAAATGTGTTACACAAAATCTTATTTTTCTCTGATTATTTAGATTATTTCCAGATAAATCCAATTGCTTGGGATATAAAATGAACGGGCGCACATTTTACAATACTTTTTCAAAAACTGTCAAGTAGCCAATTGTCAGCTGTATAAATAAGCTATCTGATAATATCAAAAATTATCACAATTGATTTTCATTACATTTTATTTTTTCTGATGCAATTAATGTGTAAGATATAATATGCTATGTTTTATTGTAAAAATTTATTATTTTACAATGGGGGCTACCGCGCGTGAAAAAATAGCTAGATGACTCTACGGGGGCGTGAGGTCCAACTGCTTCGTGATTGGTGATTAACATGTCATGGTGACACATTTGTCAATGTCATGTCAAAAGTAACCAATCGTGTAGCAGTTGGACCTCACACACATGTAGTGACATCTTGCGGATTTTTTACGCACGGTAATCCCCATTAAGACAGTTTTTCCCAATGTTTACACCTAGATGTCCGTATTTAAACTTAGCAATATTTTTAAATTGCCTATCATAATTTTATAAATTTTGTATGTTTAAAAATTTATAAGAATTTTGCTTTTATAATTTTCTAGTTTTTACTATATTACAATAGTTTTTTCTTAGTAAGTAATAGTGTTGGGATGAGATGTAGATGGTAAAATGTTCAAAGAGATAACTGCTCTTCTGGTCCTGGTAACTGGTCCCAAAGCTCTAAGTAAAATAAGTACAAAGTACTCTGCTTGCACACCCTATGGCAAAATTTAAATTATATTTCATGTCATGCAAATTGCATTATGTTGTATGCTGAGTGTGTATGCAGCAGCCACTGCAATGGATAGTTGATTGATGCACAAGAAAAACTTGGATGCACTCTACAATAAATCTTACAAACTTAAGCACCTTTTTTTGCACTTTTAACATGCATAGCATTATAGGGTAAATTATATTTTTAGTTTGCCAACATTTCACATGGCTGCTGCTGTAGAGGTACTGACGCTAGGTACCTACAGCCGCCTGCCAGCAGTGATTCGTGAACGGCTGGTACCGCCTCCGCCATTGACTCCGGCTGAACGAAGAACAACCTTAAGGGCGCTTGCGCATGTAGTGCGACAACGACTTACCACAGCCTCTTTGCCGAGCGATGTTCGAAATTTGAAGGTAGGTTGCTTACAATTTTATTTAAGAATCGTGGAAAATTGTTTCAAAGTAATAATGCTAAGTCCATCAGAAATCACTTAATCCAACTCTTCAGCTTTAAAAGTATTGATTCTAGTCTTTGTATTGCTTTTTCCATCTCATTTGTTTTTTATACTTGGTTGCTTATTTTGCCAGAATTCAAAAATTACCTCATACCACCTGGTTAAAGTGAGGGTCTAAAGTTGCTATAAATATCACATGATTAATTGCAAGATAGGAAAGTAGGACCTTCTTTAAAAATAGAACAGAAAATATTTAATTTTCGGGTTAATAATCTAATTTCATCTGTAAATTATTATTTATTTAAGGTGGAAAACGGCAGAGCTACATTCAGTGTAGGACAAGAATTTAGTGTCTCATTAACTGTAATGGGCGACGCTCCCAATCTACCTTGGCGCTTGTTAGATATTGCTATTCTCATTCAAGACAGTGAAACTGGAGGTAAGTTTAAAAAGTGCTCTTAAAATTGTTTGCATGTTGTTATTCAGATTCAATATTGTTTTTGGAAAAAAATGTAAATCTTGTTCATACTTCGTTAATTGCGCATTTCATGCCATTCATGGCGGCTCGAATCTATATTGAATACTTACTGAATCAAACTTGCACTTGACTAGCCTTTCAATAATTTTTCAGAAGGCAAGCCTCTCGTACATACGTCCCAAATAAATTGGCTCCGTGGAGTCGCGCAGGCGCGTCTCGCGGCGGCCGGTTTGGGAGGCGCGCTCACGGCCTTACGATTCTTCTGCCGATCGCTTTCTTTGGAACTGTTGTACACGCAAACGTTGAGATTGTGTCGCGATCGACTTGCCAAACACCTGCAGGTGGACCGATACACTCCTGGTCAAAAGCTACAAGTTTCTTATTGGCGGTAAGAAATATTTTTATTTTAGCACTATTAAGCAAAAAAGGGGCTATAAATAGTTTTGTAACACTGCATACACATTATTTGGTTTATAAGACCATAAATCACAATTAGTACCATTTACAGTTAAGATGCCACCGAAAACTAGAAGCAGTTGGGTCAGGTGAATTTACTTGTTTTTTATTTTTAGGTAAAAGGTAGGTAAACAGATATGTATAAATTGATTCGGAAGTCAAATATCCATTAACCCCTACAACCGCCCCTAACCTGAGCCGGCCGGGCCGGGTTATTAGGGGCGCCAAAGACGTCTGTATCTGAGCAGGTTTTTCTTTACCGTGTTTTTTTATCGTCTTACTGAACCATTGATTATGTTGTTTTATGGGCCTGAGTTGCGACTAATACAACTCGCACTATGTTCCTAGGGAGCTGGGCTGCGAGCTGGGGTACCGTCTGATCATAGGCGCAGAAGGGTCCTCGCTGGCAGTATGGCACGTGCCAGCTCTGGCGGGCGGCGAGCGCGTGTGCGCGGCGCTGACGCCTCACGCGCCTTCCATGGAGAGGTTGCTGGCCCACACTGTTCACGTACGCTCACGGCAGCGTCTCAGCGATCTCAAAGTGCTGCTCAACGAACTTGGGGTAAGTTAATTATTTAGTAAAGTTTTGAAATTGCAACATTGACTTTGACATATTATGAAAAGTGATTGTATAATAAATAAATAAATATCAGACAATTTCACATACATTGCTCTGATTCTGTGATAACTATCTTAAGCACATGTGTTATAGAAATCAGAAACAACAACGTACCACAACACCCAGATCTGAGACAATGTAGAAAAGTTCGTTTCCCATATATTACGACTGGAAATCGAACCCGGGACCTCAGAGATGGCACGACGCCAAAGTCCGACCCGCTCGCCTCTCGGCTACGGAGGTCGTTGTTGTATGATTAGTTATTTTATGTGACGCGTATGGTATATGTTTATATCGCGACAGGTGGAGTGCACAGTGGGCGGCTGGCCGTGCGTGCTGGCGTGCTCGGTGGTGTGGCCGTGCCTGCGCGCGGAGCAGCTGCTGGTGTGCGTGGGCGCGCACGGTGGGCGACTGCGCGCACGCGTGCCCGCGTACCCGGCCTCGCCGCGCATGCCCGACCTGGCGCAGGCGCTCACGGCCGCCGACCTGCCGCAGATCAAGGCGCTGCTTACACAGCTCAGGTACCACTTGCTCGTTCTGTATCGAATTGTACCCTAAATGTTCACCATGTAGTAGTTGATTTATGATACATATAATATGTGTGAGCGAGACATTATTCATCTAGAGAAGCGGACCTTCTTCATCGAAGAATATTATGTGACTATTAACCCACTGCATAAATACCGGGATATAGAGCAAAATATGCGAGCCTTTTCGTTCATTATGTTATTAGTTCGAATAACAAGATATCATAGATAAAATACATGAAATGTTAGCGGAATGGAGTAAATAATGAAACATGACATTTTTTATGAGTAGTGTACAGTTTTTGGTGTACTCCACGGGTATACTTTATTGCCTTGTCTTGAAATTTAAACAGCATCTTTGGCGAACAGATTTTGGCTGGTGGCGCGCCGCTGCGAGAAGACGCTGCAGCACCTGCCGGCGAGCGTGTGCGAGCACCTGCCCTTCCTGCACGGGCCCGACCACCCGCTCAACAAGCTCTCGCCGGACCGGCTGTATGTCACCCTGCATCGGCACACTGATCACATACTGGTGAGGATTGATACAATGTATGAATGTATAAAGCACTACCTACCGAAAACATAAGTCTATAATTTAATGATGCTTAAACTACAGTAGGCGAATATGTTACGTTCCATTGTCCAAGAGATCCAAGAGAACGTTTAGGATTGCGATTTACAATTTGATCTCAGCTCAATACCTTCACCTGGCTAGCTGATTAGGGCCATTAGTAAATGGTGTCACTCAAATTTTGTATTTTAAAAGAGTTGAGTGTTTTTTACGCCCATAACTTCTATATTACATTAAAAATACCTTGGTACAGATAGTGGAGATGAAGGAAGTGGCCGCGGGCAGCACGGCGACCACGAGCAGCAGCAGCAACAGCGGCAGCGCGTGCTCCGTCGCGTTGTCCTTCCACCTGGCCGGCGCGCGCCGCTGCACGCCCGACGAGTGCGAGGACGAGGTAATCTCTAGGTTTACAATCTCAACGGCTACTCAACTACTGCACCTATATCAAGTCGCACGATTCATGTGTCTGTGTGTAAGACTAGATAAGTAAATTTTTTGGTTGGATTTTTGAGGATGCATATAAGTTAATTTATTTCTAGATTAATGCATTATTTTTATCTTCATATTAATTTGTTGATCAGACTTCTTCTGCGGCGGTGGTAGCAGGCGCTCCGCCCACAGTGGCGCGCGCTTTCTTCAAAATACACTCGCTGGTCGAGCTGGACACCTTCACTCTCACACACGGCCCCTTCACTCCACTCGATACACCAGGTAATTCTATAAATTATTTGTTACATTTACACTCTCAAATTGTATATATTAACAATAAAAAATAAATACCTATAATGGGTTTGTACAAGGATAGTGACTCAATTAAAAAACAACAATTCTATATTTACTCTATCAGTTAGCTATTCATAATACAAAACGTATTTTTTTCTTCACAAATAAATCAATATTGATGATGAGACAGCCCATCAAACTTCAGTGGGTACGTGACTAATTCGTACAAACTGAGCGAAGAAGTAACGTCGCTCTAAATTGTAACGCAATGTATCTTAGTAAATTTTGATAAACTAATTGGTATGTCTTATTTTATTGGTAATCTACGTGTTGGGCCAAACAGAAATTTTTAGACATCTAGCTTACTATGTTTTTCTAATAATAATAATTCCGTGTGTTTAGGCATGCAGGCGGGCAAGCGCAAGTTGTCTGGCGGCACCGTGCGCGCGGTGCGCGTGCGCCAGCCGGCGTACTTCCTGCCCGAGCTCGCGCACGTGGTCGCCGCCGCCGACGAGCGCGTGCCCTTCGTCAATCTGGCGCAGGAGGTGACACTACTTATACTACACTAGTGGCCCGCCGCGGCTTCCAACGCGTACTATACGCATTCTTTTTCACATTTGCCACTGATTCGTTTTTCAATCCGACCTCTGAGATTAGCGCGATATAAAAACAAACAAAGAAACTCTTCAGTTTATTAGTAATGTTTAATTTTTTTTAGTTATTTTAATTTAATTTTTTTTTATTTATTTCATTATTCATAGTTATAAAACATATAAAGTGGATACAATAACGAAGGAAACAAAAGTAAAACTTAGTTCTGAGAGAGACATAATTATGTGCAGTGTAGTACGGCGGGTGTCTGTTAAAAAAATAAGAAATATATTTTAATAAAGATATTTTTAACCCTAAGTCTGGAAAGTTTACCCACTGTAATGGACAACAGACTGATCTAGTAGTAAAATAGATAAATTTCTCTCAAAGACTTTTAGAAATGTCATGATACTGTTGATTGGAAGCACTTTTAGCCAGCTCATTTATAAGTATTTTAATTTTATTTTAACAATACAGCTGGCGGCCCGCGGCGTGACTCACGGCGGCGTCCAGCCTGAGTGGTGCGGCTCGGCCCTGGGCATGCGCATCGTGGCGTTGCCGCGGCCCGAGGGCGCCAGCGTGCCGGCCGCCAACGCGCTCAGGGACAGGCTGCTGGCCGCGACGGTGCGCCTCACCACCAAGAACCAGGCGCGTGTCTGGACCGCTGAGATCGTCTTCCACGGGTCACCGGTGCGCACGCCTAACCCTAAGGAGCAAGGTACATTTTAACTAAATAAAAAAATGTTGTCTGTAAAGCTCTCGCCTGTGAAAAGCGACAGTGTAACGGGACAATGACGTCATCTTTTTCGTGCAGCCCGTAGTATAGAGTTATTAGACGTTGTCACGTCAAAAACAGTTATTAGTTAAAAGTCCCTAGTGTCAGTAGAACCCATGCTTTTCAGATTGATGTGAAACTACTGCTATAAGAAATGTTTATGCCATCGAGAAGACTGGCAAGAAACTCGATATTTACTCTTAATAAAAATCACAAACAATGAAGCTTAAGTACACTAGTAAATAAAGTTGTTTAACTATAAAATCATTAACATTTTTGTCATTGAGAAATCTCCTATTTAAAAATGGCCTATTTGCGTTACACATGTATTCAGTTGAGACTTAAATCTACGCATTGTCATTCAGATAGGTATCTTTTCTACCAACTTATTAAAAATATTCAGCCATAGTCCTACAAATAAATCTTTTCTATCGACTTATTGCCTCAATCAGTTACTCAGTCCTACAAGTTTTTGTAGTCTGAAATCCGTATTTCCTAATAACTAATAACTTTCCTAATAACTAAGGACTTTTAACTAATAACTTTGGTTCCGTAACCAAAGTTTTTATTTATAGCTTATGTTATAACTTTATTATAATATTTTGACTTCTTAACGAAAAAAAGAAAGTATAAACATAACTTAACATGCTAATAACGGAAAGTGTGTGTTGTGTCAGGCGAGAGACGCTGCGTGTACCTCCAGTACGAGCTGGGCACGGACGCGGGCCGCACGGCGGACGCGTTCCTGGCCGACTGGGCCGCCATCGTGCATCTGCACACGCTGCTTCACGACTTCATGTTGCGCCCTGCACAAGGTAAATATGTACTTTGTTATGTATCTATTATTTTACACGTATACTGCCTCACAGATTGACATTACACATAGATAATAAATAATACATTTGATTTCTGATAGTGAGAGAGATGTAGGTAGTGGTAGGATATGAATTTCCATAACCCAAACGCAGATCGTTTAAACAATAGAGCCGTTAGATGGGTCGTGAAAATGAAGAACGTAGTAATCATTAAAATAAGTATATCAATTCCTTAATACAATTTTATAGGAATATCTTCAAAATTATTTTGAAGTCTTTTACATTCCATTCAAAGAATGCTCGAGCAGGGGCGACACTTTTGCTAAGAGGTTTAAGTATGTGAGAACGTAAATAAACGGGGCGACTAAAACAGTAGGTCTTAAGGAATGAATTGGGTTTTGGATTTTACTCGTATAACGGTGCTACCGGTATTGCGAAGTGTCGCACCTATTTCTAGATTTGATCTAGTTTTTTTATTTATTTCGCACATAGCGCTACATGCCATGGCAGGGCAAGCACACACCCTGCCATGGCTTGATGATGATTCGTACACGTACGCACGCTTGCTAGTATTCGGCTAGCTTAATTTTATTTTAGTTTCTTTTGTTTTCGTTCACTGCGCGAGACGCTTTGAAAGGGCGTGTGCATCCGTTCGTAAACGCACGGCTTGCTGGTATTCGGATATATTTACATGATTATTCGTTTATTGTTTTCGTCTAGAGCGCGAGACGCTGTGGCAGGGCGTGTGCATCCGTTCGTACACGTACCGGTCGCTGGTGGTCGGCTTCGGCGCGTCGCAGCGTGCGACGGCCGTGCTGCAGTGGCACGCGACCACGCAGCGGTACACCGTCGCCACGCCCGCGCACCAGCCCGCCGCCAACGCGCACCACCTGCTGCATCATCACCTCGACCACTACATCAACTGGTCAGTGCCTGCGCTTGGTAATGATAACTGTCTACGGTGCTTACGATAAGTTGCTTTTTTGGCACTAGAACGGAGCCGCATGTAAACAAAGTGTGAGCATTTACGGTATTCATTTCGATGCCTCGTAAAGCAAAGTGTGATTTTACGAATTCGATATCGTTTTCGTGAAAGTTGCAACTGCTTCGTGAAAAGTGGCATTACAACCAGCTAGGGATAGATAGATAGATATACTTTATTGCACAAAAACTTTACAGAAATAGGTTTTACAGATTGATTATAGTACAATTTAGGCGGTCTTATCGCTAGAAAGCGATCTCTTCCAGACAACCTTAAGGTAGAGGAAATAGTAGATGGCAAGAAATGGGTACGGCCGTGCAACATTAATAAAGTTTTATTTCTTGAATTATATTCATAGTGAAGTGAGAGGGGAACGCATTGCCATGCACAGTCCCTATGAATGCTTAGATCTTTAAAACTACGCAACGAATTTTTATGCGATTATTTTTAAAAATAGAGTGATGTATGGGGAAAGTTTATATGTAGAATCCATACATATTAATGTACAGAAAAGCCGAAAACTTCATTTGTATTTACTGGCACCAGTGTGAAGCCGGGGTGGGTAGCTAGTCTTTTATAGAATACGGTATCTTAGTCCGAAAATTGTTATTTAATTCACCAAAAATAAATTACTCTGAGTTAGTGTCACTTTGTATTTGTTCAGGCACAAGGACTTGATGTCTCTGGGCGTGGTGCTGCGCGAGACGTACGCGCCGCTGCTGGCGCTGAGCCGGCTGCCGACGCTGCCGCAGCTCGGGCTGCACCACGTGCGCACGCAGATGCCCACGCCGACCTTCACGCTGCTCGCGCACTCCTGGCGGAAGGTAAGTGCACGCGTACGCCTCACTAGTGTGCTGCAGGATCATGTTTGTAATATTATATAAACATTTATTATTATGCTATCGCCAGATCCGCATCATCTACGCGGGCGCGTATTCTCTAGAAGTGGGCATACGTGGCGGAGGCGTGGTCACCATCCGGGACGGTTCCTACTCAAAGTTCGACCGAAGTTCTGTCGTTGACGAGTTTGCGCCTGCGCAAGGACTCAAGGTTTGTCTTTCATTTCTTTTAAATAATACCAATTAATAAAAAATAATAAGACTGAATGGATTTCAAATTTGGGACCATAAAAATGCATTTACCATGCTTTTGAGTTGGCATGTGACCATAAAACCTGGCAACACGAATACTATCTTCTCTGTCACTCTGCTATCTATTTAGTTTCGTTCTTTTATGAAGAGTATGATTTTATAATAGTTTTTTTTGCACAGGCATTTTTATCCCGATATGTTGAGGAGAGTATAAGTTCAAGACTGCTAGCTGAAGATGATAATCCGCCTTCACCAATGTCTCCAATGCCACCAGGTAGGTTTGATATTGACAAACATTAACGGTCATTATCCGGATTATCAGATACTTGGAAACAAAACTTTCCAAAACTAGTTAGTAATGTGCGCGTCGTGTGTGCAGGCGGGCTGCGGTTCCCCGCGCCGCTGACGCCGCCGCAGCCGCACACGCCGCACTCCGCGCCCGTCACCCCGCACCCCGCCTCGCCCGCGCAGCATCAGGTACTGTTAACAGATACTTTACTGTCTAAACTTGGACTGATCATTTTGTTGGTTTCAAAATGTGAGGATAGCAAGAAATATCTTCCACCTTTCATTAAAAATATTTCAATTAGATTAGGGATGTTGACCACGAAATCTACTGAGACATTTTTCAATACTTGGCAAAACACGATGCCTTTTTAGTTTTGACTAGCGACCCGCCCCGGCTTCGCACGGGTGCAATGCTGATATTAAATACACTACAGAAAAACTTTGCCGCACCGGGCGGCCGACCGGTCCCGCCGCAAACGCTACGTCCCTCAATTTTTAAATCTGTAATATCTTCGAAAATATTCACTTAAATCATACTGTGTAAGGGGCCATAGTGATCTATATTAAATGAACAATGTATTCAAGGTATTTAATTGGTTAAGGGTTAATGCTATATTGGTTACAGTCGCTTCGAAAATTAGCCATTATTTGTCGTAAAAATAGACAGAGATAGACATATACCATCACGGACTTTTCTGTAGACCTTTTTAATGTGTACAATACTTAGTACATTATGTAATGTAATTATTTCCGACATCACATTAGAAACCTCAAAAATAACAGTACTTCTCTACTATTTAATGGATGTTATTATACATATAAACCCTCCTCTTGAATCACTCTCAGCGTACAAGGGGATATAGGGACAGAGAAAGCGACTTTGTTTTATACTATGTAGTGAAGTAGCAATCTGTGACTTCACTATTTTATATAGCAACGCAATTTGAAAAAACTAAATATGGCCGATCAAACATAAAGACCTTTTAACGGTATTTATTCCTTCGTAAGACCGAATGTCATTTTAAAAGCCAGAAACAATTGATTTTCTATTGTGTCTGGTTGTCTGGGTCTTACGACTTTAAATTATTTGTAAATGGTGCCAACATCCCAATTTTCCAAACTTGGTTGAAATTTGCACCAACTGATTAAATTATGCTAAATTTAATATGCATATATATATGCGATTGAATTTGTCAGCACGTCTGTACGCAATACAGATACATTAGCAAATATTTGTGTGTACCAATCGGCTCAACTCACCCTGCACGGTGTATGCTATTACGCTTTACGGCAGATGGGTGGCGGATCGTTCAACCTGACGTCCCCGCCGGGCGGCGCGGGCGGCGGCGGCGGCCCGGGCGTGTCTGCGTCGCCCGCGTCGCCGCTCGCGCCCTCGCCGCTGGCCGCGCCCGCCGCCTCGCCGCACCCGCCGCCCACCTCGCCCTTCACCGCCTGGCCCGGCTCGCCGTCCCTGCCCAGGCCGTCCCCGGGACACCACCCCTCGCCGCGCCACCACCTCGATCATAAAGGTTCTTTATTCCAATACATACTTATCATATTTGCAACGGTACAATACGCAGATGCTATTCATAGACATACGCTGCAGTAGAATAGAATAGAAAATAACTTTATTAATGTAAGTAAATAATAATCACAAATGCTCTTATGAATCTTCGTGTTCGGAAAGTTAATGATGTCAAAATTACGATGTTTTATTATACTACTTACAGCATACAAAGTTAAAAAGATTATATGCTTGATTTTTTTGATAATTTCAAAGACTTTTTAAACATCTTAATTATTGCCAGAGTCAAACAAGTGTGGTTTTAAAATAAACTAAACTTATTGCGAGTGCAAATGTAGGACAAAGAAGGCAGTAGCTTGGTTAACAATATTCACGCTATATGGAAGCTCGTTGTAGCTGTTGCTCTCGCGTGCTCTCTTCTTCCGTGTGTTTATTTGCTTGTGTTGTTATCGGCAGGTCCGCAGGCGACGGGCTCGACGGCGTGCGGCGGGTCCCGCGTGCTGGCGGGCGGACGCGCGTGGGCGGGCGCCACGGCGACGCCGCTGCCGGTGCTCAAGCTGGAGACGCTGTGCACGCCGTGCGAGCCGCCGCCCAACGCGCCGCCCGGCCCGCCGCTCGCGCCGCTGCAGCGCTTCCTCGCCTGCGTCTACATGAAGCGCTCGCTGCAGCGGTTCGTGCAGCAGGAGGAGTTTGTGAGTACCTACTGCCTGCTCTTATGCTAGAGACGCTGTACATGGAGAGCTGCTGATACCGTAGATTAATTAGAGTTTGGAGTCGACAATACGCACGAATTTACGCCTGTGGAAGACACCTCTACATTTACATCCCGGCACTTCTGAGGCGACACGTTCTATTTTCTATTACAAAATTTGTGAATATTCGTTAAAAATTGTATCAACTGAAATTCTAGAAATCGCTTTTGGCTCGTTTTCGTTTGTTTTAAACATTAGTGCGCTTGCGCATTTGAAGTTCACTGATGATGTGACTTTATTTTATCGATAAGGATACATTGATCAAATAAAGTTAATGTACGATTTACTTGTGTTAGTTAACGATGGTGTCTGTGGAAGCGACGAGTCTCACGTTCCGGTGCGACGCGGGCGGGCTGGCGGCGCGGGTGGCGCTGCACCCGCAGCACATGCAGTCGCTGCACCTGCAGCTCACGCCGCTGCCCGACAACAAGGACTCCTGGTCCGCGGACGACTTGCAGGTACACATGCGCTTGCAACGTCGCGACTAACATTACGTTTAATGCATACCAAAAAGGGTGCCAGCATAACGTTGCGACAACCGAACTAAGGGAGACTGCAAAACCGTGCGACGTGATATCTGTTATAGCATTATCGTAGTTTCCACATATTTGCTATGTTTGGTTTATATAAATAATGACAACAATGAATGCTGACGCCAATCCTGCTATAGATGTATGCACGGGGCAAAACTCAATTACAGCTCTATAATAAATTTTACCCACAATATATTTGACCCATTTGCTGTTATACCGCTGTCGAGGGATTTGCAAACATAATCACAAGAATGTGCTTGATTTCGCAGTCCAAGTGTCATAACATGTCACGTCCCCCCTCCCCGCAGGTGATGGAGAAGTTCTTCGAGCAGCGCGTGGCGGTGGCGCCGTACCGCGCGACGGCGCTGCAGGGCTGGGCGCGCGTGTGGGGCGCGCCGGCGGCCGCGCTGCCGTCGCTAGTGGCGCTCATGCGCGCCGACCTGGCGCCGCACCTGCCGCACGCGACGCACGCCACGCACGCCACGCACGCGCAGCACGCGCCCGCCTGGCACCTGCACTGGGCGCTGCGCATCCCGCCTGCCGCGCCGCCCATCGTGCCCGCCGGACAGCCCGCCGTGCTGCTCGCCAAGCACAAGATACTCTTCTTTGTGAGTTCTACTCGTACTTGCTGACGCTCACCTCGCTCCTTAGTGAACATACTGCTTGCAACTTAGTTTGTAAACTACAGTACTTTGTCACATTAAATTTACTGTCTCTGACTTACTTAGTTAGGTAGGTTGAGTTTTATGAATAATGCTGACTGTATACTGTACCTGTACTACGTGACAAATTTAAGAAAGATCTCTTACCGCCACAGTCATATCTCGAAAAGTCCGAAATTACTAAATGTATGACTACGTAGCAAAAAACTGAGACCAAAGGGGTCTTAGGCTAAGTATCATGTTCGCGTATTATACCAAGCCCTGATCCTCCCAACCTCTCCCATTCCCGTTTTAGAAATGTACCTGTCGACTTTGTGTAAGAACAATGCAAGATTTATTAGTCTGCCAAAGTTTCCCGTACCGCACAAAAGTCTCCCATATACATACTTAATTGCGACCGTAGTGACTTAACCTGTTTTGTTGTTTGAACTAATTACCTTATTGTTTTCATTTAAAAAAGCTGCCGTCTTTGGCTAAATTAATTTTTATACCAATATATTTACTAGAATGTTGAACTTGTAAATTTTAGATCTGTCTGACCCGCGGGGACACCCAGCTGGTCCTACCGCTGGTGTACGACATGCAGTCGAACGTGACCCAGCTCGCCGACAAGCGCGACTCGCAACCGCACCTCATCGCCGTCAGCTTACACCTCAAGAGGTAACAACTAATACACATTCAGTTGTAGTTATAAGCTTTTCTAATTTATTATTAAGTAATAATACTTATTTATACAGATTAATAACATTGGAGCGTCTGTAGTATTGCAATATTCACTTTTTGCTACAAGCGTGTAAGCGGTATATAATACGTCAATATGTTTTTAAATTTTTTTTCTCTCCCGGTCTGTTCCGCTTAATCCTTGAAATAACATATTTTGACGGGACTTTCACAGGTAGTTAGTGTTTGATATGGACATCAAAAATAAATATAAATAATAGATATGAGAGCCTTAGCGACATTTAGTATCATTGTAATCTCAGAGTAAGGATTAGAATAGAGGGAATGTGAAAATCGTAACTAGTTTTTATATGTCTGAACTCTTTAACCTAACGAGACGAGCAGTAAGTTAGAAAAAGACACATATATGTTCACTATTCGTCGATAATCAAAGGTTGTACACTCTTTTGTGACATTTAAAAAAGCCATAGATATTTTTAGTGATGTACAAACAAGCATACAAATTTAGTCGATAATTTGTCTATGGTGTGATTTTACGCCTAGAATTACAGAATTAAGAAAGAAAAATAAATACCCTTACTTTCACGTTATATTTGCAATTTTTTATCATGAAGAAAAAAAAAGCATTTATTTCTCATATGCCGGAACAGCCAGTTCCTTAGTTCGTTCGTTCAGTGATCTTGAGCTTTCTCATCTCATTAATGAAGGCCTATGAGAAAGTTCAAAACAACGTGGATGAGGTTAATATGTATAGCGATTAAGTAAGGGTCAGTTCACACCGAGACGTGACGATGCTCTCAAAAAAATGATAACTTTTTTGTGCAGTATAAATAAAGACATACATTGTATCGCTATCCTAAAAAGTGTGCACCTAGTTGCGTCTAGGTGTTAATCGACCCTAAAACAACGTTAACTTGAAGTAAACGGGCAGCTGATAGATGCAGTGCGGTTGACTGAAGTGTCCCTCCCTCATTTTTTAAAATCTGTGGGCTGGGCTGGGGCCTATGTTCAGCATAATAATATTAAAACCAAAGTCAAAATTTAAAAGAAACAAGTCTATAGAATCGCATATGTATTTATTACAAAGCAGATAATTTACATTATAAATAGGAAATTAAATAAACATAATAACCCCAAACATAATAACACTTTCTGTAACCTTTTCAAGTTCGTTTCCAATTTTTGCAGTTTTCTATTTAATTTTGGACAGCTTTTACAGGACGCAGGTACAGGCAGTGAGCTATTTTCATCTATCTCCATGGACTCCACAGTAGACAACTGTATTTTCTTATCTTCAGGTATTCTGAAACCAAAAATATCGATAAGTAAATACCTACATTGAAAAATGCATCACTATGACAACAATTTCATAACCTCTTACGATTATTTGAAATTGATCGAAATTGTGTAATTACTGGGTATATCGGTATGATACCTTGTATAAACGTTTAAGACGAATGACAGTTGATGAAATCTTTCGAATTTAAACGTTTTAAAGCACTGTTTCTTAAGAAAAATCATAAAACTTCCTTACCTGTGAAAACTTACATATTCACATTCATTTTTCTTTCGACCGGTATGAGATCGGCATCCCCGATCCCGGCACAACACAAGCCATAATGGCAATTATTACACAATCAAGGCGATAGTTTTCTGCGTAGTTACTCCTTAAAACTCTGAATTTTACGTTAATAACGTAACGTCGGCACCGAGATTGTTCAGTCAAAATATTAAAAGACAAAATTTAATAGGTTTCAGAATTGGTATGAACTTGCGTCTAAATATTGACTATTGAATTTTGTAGCATTAAAATAGATCCAAGAGATACACTGACGTTTTAAAAGTGTGTACGGCCGCGAAAGAGTGTACGTACTGAACGTCATCTGTCTCTTTTTTTCTTATGACTATTCCATGCTTGAGAAAACAGTACAAGTAGTCATTTCTGAATCACATTTTTTAGCACTCTCTCTATTCTAATCCTTACTCTGAGATTGTAATGTAAACCATAAATTATATTATCTGTATGTGGATTTGTAACTTTTTAATCTGTGGAACAATAAACGTTTTTTCAGTTTAACCAAAGCTCTGTAGTTTCAATAATTAGCTTATTGTAATAAGTGGTAAATTACTATTATTCTTGGAAATATAAAATCAATTGATCGATTGATTCCTTGTACCTCCGATACTCTTGACTGCTCTACCTGGGTGGGCGCGTTTGAGGCATATTTTTTTCTACGTGTCACAAAACAAATTCAAGCGACATTCTCATTCCGATACTTCTTTTTATAGAGCTCGGGTCGTCTCGGGTCTGGTGAAGTGTCTTGTTATATATTATAGAAAAAAAAATAGTTGTATGTGTATATGTGCAGATTCAACGAGTTCAACCAGTCGCACGCAGAGTGCACACTATGGCCGGCCGTGCGCGACCTGCTGACCAACTTCTCGCTGCCGCAGGACGCGCCGCAGACGCCCGCGCCGCCGCCGCCCTAGCAACACCGGGACCCGTACCTCTAGCTCCATTAGCCTTTAGTGTACAGCGTGACCAGAAAAATATCTTACGTCGGCATTCTTAGGATACAGACGACTGCTAACATACCGATTATGACCGTTTGTATGTCTTTATTAAATTAACGCTTTTTGTACTGTAAATACGGTTCAAAATAACGCAGTCTTGTCAGTTTCTTGACGCAATGACGAGTTCACGGCCAACTTACGGCTGGCAGGTTTTTTACTGGATAAAATGTATTGTCTCATTATTGACAGAGATATTTGTTTGTTTTAAGAAAAGTTGTTGAAGATTATGACACTTGACAAATTATGTAAGTTTATTTCTGATAATAAATGAGAGTGATGATACAGAAATCTCGCTTGAGGTGATCATTAAAATATTTTTTACAGTGAACGCGTTCAAACAGATAATTGTAAATAAAATACGTAATATAAGTATAAGATTAGTCCATATTTTTTATTTACTGGAATATACCTACATAGTTAAAAATTGTGAAATCCATAAATTATGTACTAACAGTAATAATCGTTAAGCTGGAGATCATTTCTGATTGTCTCAAACTTGTTTAATTTATCTCATTAAAAGTTTATTTTTATTTGATATATTTTTTTTATTTTAAACCTGCTGTAGAAATGATGTAGTTAATAATGATTTTCTCATTGGGACCACAAAATATCATTATTTTTATAAAGTACTTTAGAGGCACCAACGATTTTCCTAAAACAGCATGTTATAGCTATTTTAATAAACTGTTGTCTCGATCAAACACTCGGTAGACCCTCAGGGTAGACCTGAATCGCCTGATTGTCATTAGACCTACACAAGACGAAACCGCCATCGATAAAAAGAGAAATAGTCTATGGACTTCTTCAATCGTCATGTCGACATGACAATTGAAGTAACGAACGCTAAAGTTTGCTTTGATGATAAAATGAAAATTCTAGTGTAATTTGGAATACAAATTTACCATCAATCATCAATTTTGATTTATCCAAAATGGCATCCAAAGCAAACCATAACTCGAATTCCATGGAAACAATCCTTACCTTTGAAAATAGAAATGTAGTGAGTTTTTTCTAGTTGATATTACTGTGTAGTAATAATAGCATCGTAGCTAGGCAAGTGATAGTTATCAGACAGTTGCGTCGACTGTTAAACTACTTGATGAAGATTGGAACTAAGATACCTACACCATATCCAAATGTGGCTATTAACGCGAATTATTACTCCATGTCCATCATCATGTTGCACTTTTGAATATAGGATTCTTGTTTCGCATGACAATTAAAAATTTAATATATTTCTGAAAAAAAATATGTCATCAACAGTTACGATAATACATTGCGTTCAAATAAAGCGAAAGAACAAAATGCTAAACGCGAAGTTTTTGTTTGAAATTGTCCAGGGCCTCTAATAAGTGAAACTCCCTGCTTAGAAACATCGTACTTACCTGCCATGGAAAGGTTTTACGTTATGACTTCGGACCAGTTAAATATTTTTTCTCTAGTCTTAGCTACTAAACCAAAACGCTGCAATTGATGTAGGTGTAGTGGTAGGTAATAAGATACCTCATTATTTGCGCCACGTTGAGTGCGTTACCATAGTGCTATGCTACCCTCGTGTGGCACCGCTCTACCTAATTCATATATTTGTTTGACCACTGCAAGAGCCAATGGTCGATGATATGGTCGACGGCGAACATTCCGGGCATGGACACAGCAACGGGCGGCGGCGACACCCGACGCGTCAGCGGCCGCCGGCGCTTGCGCATCGGCACCTTCGTGTTGGGCGCGCTGCTCACTATGCACTGCAGGGTCACCGCCTCTGCGCTCTCTGGGGGATTTTGTGAGCTCCAAGATGTATAATAACAAGTAGCTTATATCACTACGATTTATCTGACCAAGAGAAACAAAGCATAGCTTCCGAATTCGAATTCATTTCCGACGTTGTGTGAATATGGGGGCCAGAGAAGGGCAGACTTTCCGAATCAGAAACGTTTCGAATTTATGGGCCAGAAGG
Source organism: Glyphodes pyloalis (assembly GCA_037074685.1). NCBI lineage: Eukaryota > Metazoa > Arthropoda > Insecta > Lepidoptera > Crambidae > Glyphodes > Glyphodes pyloalis. The sequence goes on along the minus strand of JAYKKO010000015.1, from coordinate 1,394,181 downwards.
CCTATTTAAAAAATATGGCAAATTAAGTAGCAAACGGATTATAATTATAAATTCTCATTTGGCCCCTGGCGTACCGTAGGTTTACGTCCGGGCTGACCGGAAATTTACCTAAGTCTTTTTAGCCTCGCGCGCCTTGCTTTTCTACTTAACTCATTTCGTTCTACTACGTCACAGTGTACTATTTACCTTCATTACTAACTGTGTGTATGCTAATTGCATTGTTTTATTCAGTTATTTTCGTTGCATCGCTGGTTATGGCAGTTGCATTACTTGCTAATCCGTTACGCCACTTTGAAATATATCTTGGGCAATGGAGCATAAGTGGGCCAGGAAGAGCCTTCCGGATTATACCCATGTTTGATGGTAAACACAATAGTATTTTTTATATATATTAATTTACATTACAATATGTCCACTTTTTCTTGCAAGTGATCTTACGACTTATCATGTTTAGTGCCAATTTGGAACGGTATACATACCTACTTTTAAAGAAAAAAATACTTACCTACTTCAATACCGAAATATCTATATTACATGTAACGATTTCATGATAAAATATTCTAAAACACACTTTTTACAAAATGGATCTTTAATTAACTCAGACTACTAACTTACAGACTCTAGTCTGTCATAAGGCCAGAATGTATTATTTTACAGGGATTGGAATTGCGATGTGCATTAACGCAATATTTCGCGCCATTAGTTGCTGCACCATGGCTGCTATAACTGCAGTCTATGTTTGGCATTCGGTGGCTGATGCGAGGCTTCCGTTTACTTACTGCAGGTATCAGTACTCTTTGGTCTAGGATGTGCTACGATTCCAAGTTGTATGTAAAAAAATATATAGTTAAAATGGCACCCAACGCGTGGTGATTATTATTTCGATAAGATTGCTAGTTTAACAAATAATTATAGGTATCAAATAGGATTTTACTTTTTCAGAGACTTTGATTTAAACACATATGAACCAATAATGAAGGATCTCAAAGGTTTAAGGCGTCGACAGGTAATAATTTATGATTTAATCAAGTATTTACAATTACATTTTCAAATTTATCAATATTCATATTGTAATCTGCAGTTCAAAGTTGTATGGGAAAAAGACGAAAAGTTTACAACTATTCGACCATCAACAGTTGGATTTTACGAACATGCTTGGAGAAATGCTTCTATAGATGAGTAAGTTAGATATTCGTTCGTTCCCACACTGTATTGTTCTATGGTAAATGGTTACTTCTAGATACAAAACTATAGATCAAGTACCTATCTAACAGACTTATTTGATATTTAAATCAGTAAAACTTAGTTAAGTAGGTAATTCTTTATTATTCCAGGAATGGACAAATAATGAAACGAGTTGGAAAACCACGTCAAATACAAATTTGTAAGGAGACATACTCTGGTAGATATCCGCCACTGTTCAACACTCCTGCTTACAATTTTTTCTAGTAAGTGTGAAGTATGAGGTAAACGATTGATGTAAGACGACTTCTTTTCGTCCCTCATAATAGAACCCATATATGTAGGTAACTGTTAATAACATGAAAGCTTTTACAATGTGGTATACCTATTGTATTGTATTTGACTTGCAAGCAGGCGTATTAGCTGGTGTGATTTAAGAATAATCTTAAGTAGGTACCACATTCCTACATCAAAATTATTTATCGATAAATTCGTTGACACAATAAAAACATTTTTGAGAAAGCTACGACGTTCATGATTTGTGAAAACCTTACCATTAAATAATATAGGTACTTACTTAATTGGCTACTTGACAGTTTTTGAAAAAGTAATGTAAAATGTGCGCCCGTTAATTTTATATCCCAAGCAATTCGATTTATCTGGAAAAAATGTAAATAATCAGAGAAAAATAAGATTTTGTGTAACACATTTAAAAAGCGCGCGAAAACGCCAAGTCTCGTCACTGTTGCAATTATGACGTCAACGTCCTAGACAACGAACCGATACGTATAGGAACGACTTAATTTAGATAAACGGAAAATGTTTCAATAAATTCTTAATACGATTAGAGACACAATAATTCAATTTGATCGGTAAAATAATTATTGTTTCGCCACATTAAAATAAATATTTTTCGCCGACAGCTGTCATTTCCGAATTGCAATGGTGATTTCCGTTTCGGTTCTTTTGTTCCACAGATAAAACAAGTAAAATTTATTTTGCAAAAATAAAATACTAACTATGCTTTTAATTAAAAAATAAAAATGTAAAATTATTACTTAACCCATTGACCGCCGGACTTCAAATAGAAAATATTGCTCCCGACGCCATGCGTATTATTAGCTAGAATTTTCGCCCAATACGATAGTGATGTGACATGCTGCACTAAGCGATAAGAATAAACGTTTGTTTCGGAACCTTATTACCTATTACTAAGGATAAAGAAATAAATGCTCATACATACTGAACGTAATAAGAAATAATAGATCAATAGTAATTTTATATGTCTTAGTAATCAGAAAATTATCACAAGATTTTTTAAAGTACCTATGCAAGGAATTTTGGCGCAACTAGTCGACGCCTTAAAGCGTCATCGGCGATCACAACTTAAATGTTTGACAAATTTTACCTACTCATATAGTGTTGTTAAGGACTTTATCGATGTAATTGGAAAAAACGCCACTGTGTTGGTTAAAAACAAAATAATATGAATTAATGTCGGTGATGAAATTATAATAAGTACACCTTTTGAACTTATTATGATTTAATTTTTTGTATAAGAAGAGCAACAAAACATTGTATATTTTTTCTATAGACAGAAACCAAAATATGTAATACGAAGGGGCGTTTTACAAATTTACACCAAAATCATGTTTCCCGGTTTTTACGGTGCATATACACTTAACGATAAACATTCATATTTTTTTATTTAATAAATCAAAAAATCACGGTGCAGTGTTTCGTTGAAATGTCGTATGACGTCACATCTAGATACATTTTTTAACTAGCAGCGACATAATGAACTTCGAATTTTTATGAGCTTTATCATACATAGTTTTTTTCAGTTGATTGAGTAAACAATAAATATGGGTATTATAATCTTTATGGAATAACTCACGAAATAATTAGAATTTGTTGATCCGGTTGTCATGCTCATTAATTTAGTTTGATTCAAATAAATAAGTGCTTCGAAAAGAAACACTTCTCCTACTTCACTATCAGGCGAAGATTTATTAAAAATATCATCATCATTAACTACTTCCAGAATATGTAAAAGTTCAACACAACCCATTATTATTTAAACTATTTTCGTAAATAATGTATTTGTGGGTTTTTACTCAAAAAGTCTACAATATAGAAACACGGACAATAACTTCAGTAGCATTTAGCTTTTGTAGGGTAATTGAAAAAAATATATTTTATCTATCTTCAACTCCCAACACTATCAATAGCAGCATACGCGCTTATGACGTCACAAGCGGACGACTTAAAGCGTCGTTGGCGTTGGCAGTACATTAAAGTAAACATGACATAGTGGAGTTAGGTGGGTATATCGATAACATAAAATTTTATGAAAAAAATTAAGGTATATTTTAAGCAGATTAAATTCAATAATAAATAGTAAAAACATAGTCATGAAATTAATTTACAATGGCATGTCATCTGTTCAAAATTTTTCTCAATTGACTGTGAATATTAATAATTAGGTAAAATATAAACAGACAAAAAATTCGTACGTTAACCATATGACGAGTGAGCATCATCAATCCATCTATCAAGTATGTGTAGATAGATAATGATAATAGTTATTTACTAATACACTTTTAATACACTAGCAGTAGAACAATAAAAAAATAATCAATTTTATTGTTATCATCTAATACCTACATATTAAATAAAAATAAAAAATGTATTAAAATGTCCACTTAGTCACATTACTACCTAACGCTTTAAGACGTCCACGGCGTCGTGCAGTGTGATTTTACGTTAGTAATTTTAGTTGTTGATTTTTATCATTTTTTAACTCAATTCTATGCTGTAGGACGTTTTTAGACATCAATAATAATAATCTATCGTATCTTGGTGCGCGGTGTGTATAAATATGTATACAAGATGGTATTCATTACTTTTTATTTCAACGTCAAACATAAGGCAAATAATGACGCTTAAAGGCCTCGTCGGCGTCTGGATCAAAATTCTTGATGACGCTTTAAAGCGTCAATGGCGGTCAATGGGTTAAAGCTAACGTATCTCACACTTTTCATATTTTATTGTTAACACTGTCAAGTAGCCAATTGAGTCACGTAGTTTATTAAAGAGGGAGATCAACATGTTAAATACATTTTGTTTATATATAAAGCATTGCCAGGGGACTGATTTATAAAATTTTGATATTTTTGCGATGTCTGAAACAATCCTGCATTTATTTTTTGTAGGTAGTAATTTGAATTTTACAATAGAGCAAACTTCTCGTAATGTACCTAAGAAAAAAATTCAGCTTTTGGAAAAGCGGTTGGAACTGTCCAACCCATGCGTTAAGGATGGATTTAATGCATTCTGTAGTCTAAACACTCTGACCACTTCTATTGAATTTCCCCACAGTATTAGACCATAGTTAAGATTTTATGATTAGTAGGTACCTGTAGTAAGCTATTAATACTATAAATAAAACTTACTTGAGTACTTAATTGTTTCATCACTCATCAAAACAAAACTATATGACTTGGTCCAAAGTGAGCTACACATAGTAATAAGTTAGATACTGATACTGTAACTGATCTGCTGAGTTTCTTACCGGTGTCTTCTCGGTAGATATAGGTTCCGAACCGAAAGTAGAATCACTTTGCATTGTATTCAATGACGATTCAAAAGTGTTTTATGTAACCTACTTGAATAAAGAAATATTTGAGTTTGCGTTTGACATGGCTTCGGTAAAAATTGTCTGTCTTTATCTTTTAAGAGCGAATACGTAGCGGTTCAAGTTGTTGCAAATTGCATCAATGTGGGGTTTCCAGTTGAAGTGCTCACGAATATTATTTCCATTATTATTATTTTTTACTTTGAGTATTTATGTAGGTACATTTGTGTAAACGCAAATCACAGCTCAAACAACTGCGGACATTGAAAGGCTGGACGAGATAAAAGTATGGAGAAGTCCCTTAACCATAATATTAATCTAAGATATCCCTGATAATTTAGTTAGTCTGATGTTTGTCCCAGACCGTTCTAGTCTACCACTGATTATTACGTAGGTACCTACCTACATGTAGCAGTCAGTTCAGATCGACAGCATCGTGCTCGCTTGACTTAAAATATAATCAGCCTACCTACCTACCTACCTATCTTACTATTAATTATTATGCATCTATTAAATGACCACAATGATTTTGTGCCCCGACATAAAGATTGAACCTGGTTACTAGAATCACAGTATAAGAGGGACCCCACACTAGCGTCTTTCGAGCGTCAGCGTCTTGCCGGCGACCTCCCGACACCGACGTTGGTTGGGCGTTGCGTCGACGCGGCGCCCGCTCAGCGTCGACGCGGCGCCCGCACAGCGTCGGCGCGGCGTTTGAGCGGCGCTTGCGCTGGGCGTCCTCTGCACATCGCATTCGAGCGTCGCGCCGCGCTGACGTCATGTACAGTTGTTTCGAAAATGGAAATGTAAGATTTGAATAACGCACAATATAATGTTTTATATTGCAGTGATAAAGTAATGCTTTCAACTTGTAAAGGAAAAAATATATTTTACCTATTTGACACATGGCCCGAATAGGCAACTTTAGCATTTATTTTCTCGAAAACTAAAAGTACTTAATTGAAAATGTGTTTCTTCGGCAATATGAGTTAGTATTTTAAGCTACATCCATATTTGCTATCAGCTAAAAAGTCTTCTACCTACTGATTCTAAAACACGGGCGGGCCGAAACAACTGAGTTGATCATTGTACTGTTGTCAAAATAAACGCTGCGGCAGGCGTCGGGCCGGCGCGGCGCCTGTGGAGCGCAGTCCTGGCGTTCGTCATTTCGACCGCGCCGCTGCGCAAGCGTTGCGTCGGCGCCGCGTCGACGTTGCGTCGACGTCGCGTCGGCGTTGCGTCGACGTCGCGTCGGCGTTGCGTGGGCGTCGACGCTCAAAGAACGCTAGTGTGGGGTTACGCTAATACCTACGATGAAATTGGTCTGCAAGGTGGATAAACCAGACAATCCTGCTGCATTAAAATCAGTTTAAATAATGTATGTTCCAGTGTGGAAGTGGTTCGGCTCCGAGAGGATTATAGCTTAGTTGAATACAACATTCCATTACTTATAAGCATTATAGCCGCATGGATTCTGATTTGGATGGTGATGTTAAGTGAAAAAATCATGCATGGCAGGGTAGGTTGATCATCTGAGTTCATAAAGAGCATGTGCTTTAACATATAAAATAAGTTAACGGCTCAAAACGTGACATTTTTAGTAGTTAATACGGGCTACTTACTGCTCGACGTTTCGGTGACGAGTTTACTGTCGACCCTTAACTTATTTTAAATGGAACGCGGAAATCTAATATTTTACAATGTGCTTACCTTACATCATATTACCTGTGATGTGTGAAAATTTGTGTGTTACTCGTTCACGAAACTTGATTTGTGTTTGGATGACATTTGATAGCATATATCCCCATGATTTGTCTATTTAAACTTTCCAGATGATTTGGAACAACATGATTACATGTTTTCTTGTAATACCGTGCTTATGGACAGTGCTGCTGATCATAACGGCCGCTACAAATGTCACTGGCCTGCACAAAATTCTACGCAAAGCATTTCGTCTTGATACCATGGAAATAATTGCTGTAAGTGTTGTTTACTTTCAAATCTGAGTTGTATGCTATTTTACTTTATAAAAAAATCCATAAATGAACTCATGACCCAGCTTTAAATGCTTATTACAGGCTGTATCTGACGCCTTTCATGTAGCTATGTACATTCATTCGGCAAGTACTGGCACAGAACTAATACATGGGAAAGGATTGAATCATTATGGTAAATTTGTTAACCTACTTAACATTCAATAAAAATAAGTAGGTAGTTATATTTGTGGGAACTTGCTTGAATAAACAATGGATGCAGGTTTAGGTATAATTGATTGTAATCTAAATTTTGTTTTGTAGCATCGGGACACATTGACCCTCTCTTGAACGCAGAAAATGTGTGGCACTCTGGCTTGATTCTGTTGCTGGCTGCGCTGAACTCGAGTAGCGCCGCCGTCTGCGCCCTCACGGACATAACGCAAGTTGCTTTGCAGGAACGGCATAAAATGCATGAAAGTTAGTTTGCCTCTAATACGCCCTAGTTTGTTGTTTCCAATTAGGTATGTACCTATATCTTTTATCTTTCATTAAAATTTTGTTTTTCGAGTCAGAGGGCGTAGCCAAGTAGTAGTTATCGATTTTTGACAAGTTTAAATGTATGATATTGATATTTCAAGATCACGTTTGCGAACTCCGTAACAGAGGCAAGCGGGCCGGACTTCTGACGTCGCGCCACTTGGCTAGGTGTCTATTGGGTTCGGTTTGTTTAAGAACCTGCAGATCAGCAAAATACAAAATCAAATCATGTATCAAATAAATAAATAAATACCTAAAATACTAACTATTATCTAATTATTATTATTATAATTTACAGGTACGTTGTGGATAATTCCAATGTATTCAAAATGTACATCTACTGGATCACATTCACATCTCATGTAAGCTTCGTCTTCAGAGTTAACTTACTAAGTCTACAGATATAATAATTTGTAATTTTAAAATGTAGTTATTTTCAGATCCACTTTCACATTTGGCGGATTAACATTTTCTTACTTGGTTGTGACGTACATACTGTTGAAAACCGCTTTACATACAATATTCGAATTTAGAGTGCGACTAGTGTAAGTTTTTCATCTTAACTTTGAACTTTGATATACCGTACAAAATGTGATATCAAATCCTTAGATTTATTATTACAGATTTATTGAGCAAGTGGTGGTTGGACTTTTGCTGTTCACTTGTATGGGATTGAGTGTACTTTTTGCTACTCACGTATGTAAAACAATTTTCCTTACGTAGATACTAAAACAAGGTGTAAAGCTGAATATTTTATTTTAACTAACTTCTAACTACTATCTTCTTTTTATGATTTGAGAAACTAAACAAAAATGTCCGCGGCGCGTATTACCACGGTAGGCAAATATAATATTTTACAAAACTTTATTATACATTTTTCCTAATTTGGAATTTTGTTCGATGAAGTATGATCAACACGCAGTTAGTACCTACAGTTTGAAAATCAAAACCTACTGGCAATTTTATATCGTGAATTATAAATTGTTCTTCGCAGGGCGGCGTAACACTGCTGGAGAGCGTAGAATCCGTGATGACGGGCATCGCAATGCCGGTGATCTGCGTACTAGAGCTGGTCGGATTGCTCTACGTGTACCGCAGCCGCGACTTCGTCTCCGACATGAATGTGGCCACGGAGGAAAACACGTGCTCCTGGCGCATTGCCACACAGTGGAAGCTCATTCCCTTCATTACATTGGTATGAAACGGTACTCTTAACCACACTAGGATGGGCCATTAAAACATCAACACTTTCAATTATGTAACGCCAGGGCATGGTGGAATTTACAAACAAAACATTAGGATTTTAGCTCACAGCAAATTAACTTGTTTGTATCTAAATCGGTAAGGTAGTTCATACTTGCTTTTTCCCGGGACCTAGTTGACTTCGTATCATTTAAGTAGTTTTTGCGTGAATCCACTCACACAAACTTTTGCTTTTTCAATATTAGTTCGATTGTAAGGATTAAATTTTGTTTAGGTGGCATTTGGGATGAAGTTATCAGTCCTGTGGTATTCGGAGCTGCCTACAAATTCCATGTATCTTGCGATTGCACCTTTACTGGCAGTCATGTTAGCAGTCCCTATCCGCGCATGCTTCAATATATACGACTTTATAAGGCATAATTAAAAGTCTTATGTAATCTTGTGAAATTGTGAAATTAACGAGTCATGTAAACGTTATGTGGTGTACAGAAACTAAATAAAAAAGACAATGGACTGAAAATAAATGTTTATTGTATCAATCATTTAAAATATTTATAAATATAGATCTTTGTACAATGCATGTGACATGCGTACACATAATGATTGCCGATACATAATATTAGCCGTGATGAGACTCTCACAAGTGTGCGGGCGAGCGGCGGAGGCGGGAGCCCTCGCCCCCGCCGCGCCGCTCAACAACGCGCATTCATAACAGACGAATGTTTTATTAGGAACGCTTTCAATCAACAGCAGAATGATAAGGTAGGTATCGATTACATCACTACTTTAAACCTACAATGCCTATTTCACGATTAAATTAAAATATCACAATATGTACATATTACTCTCGGGAGACTATTTCGATTAATATCAATAAAATATACCGACGCGGGGATCCCGACCCGCGCCGGCCGATATTCGATTTCAAACGCGGCGCTACGATGATCCGCCGCCGATCAGGAGGACGATAAAATAAATTACGTAAAATCAATCTGCGGCTACGTTTCGTAATATCGCATCGATGCTTTGTGACGAGCGTCTATCTACCGGTAGACCAGAGACACACATAACTAAACACGAAATTCATCCCGGGGGCCCCCAGGGCGCCCCCTCACAACACAGGGTCACTACGTTCCAGCTCCGCCGGGAGCGGGCGAAGGCACTCCTTAGCACTCGAGGTTAGCACGCGGGGTCGCGCGCGCGCGGTCAGGCGCGGCTGGTGCGGCGTCAGAAGCGACGCAGGGCCGCCGCCGCGCCCGCCGCCTTGCGCGTCGGCTGCACCGACAGCGGCGCCACCAGGACCGACCCCACGCCGCCGCCGCCCATGCCGCCCATGCCGCCGCCGCCAGACCCCATCTCCTGCGACACACGCCCACAACCATCACTACATCACATCACATCACACTATACCGTATTTGGAGAAACAAGAACCGAGATATGTAGGTATGGGAATCATTAATGAAGGTGGTAAATTTGGTTCAATCCATAGTTAAGATTTGAGCTTGGTTTTTGTTTGTATAGTAAAACAAACGCTACTTTTTTTTTATTTCATTGGTTTTACTAAAAACGGCACAATAGTTGCCTGCCAAATAATATTAGTGAACTCACGTTGATATTGTTACAACTGGCGAGCCTCATCTGCGCGAGCTGCGCGGCGGGCAGGTTGGAGGTAGAGCCGAACGGCGAGATCATGGAGGACACCGCGCGCTTCAGCTTCGACGGCGTCTTGTTGAACGACAGCGCGCGCCCCACCTGGCACATACAACGTTACTCACTGAACGACCTGCCTTACTGTAGATTCACCGAAAACTAACACCAAAACCTAACACATACGAATTTAACATTCAAATTGGCTACTTGACAGTTTTTGAAAAAGTATTGTAAAATGTGCGCCCGTTCATTTTATACCCCAAGCAATTCGATTTATCTGGAAATAATCTAAATAACCAGAGAAAAATAAGATTTTGTGTAACACATTTAAAAAGCGCGCGAAAACGCCTAGTCGCGTCATTGTAGCAATTATGACGTCAACGTCATATACAACGAACCGATACGCATAGGAACGACTTAATTAAGATAAACGGAAAATGTTTAAATAAATTCTTTATACGATTAGAGACACAATAATTCAATTTAATCGGTAAAATAATCATTGTTTCGCCACATTAAAATAAATAATTTTCGCCGACAGCTGTCATTTCCGAATTGCAATGGTGGTTTCCGTTTCGGTTCTTTTGTTCCACAGATAAAAAAACTAAAATTTATTTTGCAAAAATAAAATACTAACTATGCTTTTAATTAAAAAGTAAAAATGCAAAATGATTACTTAACTAATAAGCTAACATATCTAACACTTTTCATATTTTATTGTTAACACTGTCAAGTAGCCAATTGTAGTTACTTTCCTTCGATTAACATGTTGTAGATGCACAGTTACGACGTTACGAGTTACGGATTGGAAATATTGTCAAACAATACTTTAAAACATAACACGCGCAATTTCGTTATTGATTGTAGCTACCTACAAACCCTGATTTTAAAACCACAAAATGAAAATAATTTACAAATGGTATTTGAAATTCTATAATACTTCGAAAATTAGTCCGGGTTACTCGTATCTTGACTCCAGGAGGTGCCTCCTTTTTGCAGTGCAGTAACAAAATATCAATTTAACGTCTAAATTTATTATGTTACGGCAATTTACAAATATCCATTTGTGCATTTAACGTCTAGGTAATGAGTTGCCGTTCAATGGCTGCTTACAAGTTACTCGTAAATAATTCAGTGTAAAAAATGTGTTTCTGACTTTTGTTGCAACTTAATTAAGGGGGGCATGAAAATGTTTTTTTTTTGTTCGAGGAAGGTTGGGAATCTTTGCTCTACTCTATCCTCACCTTTAAAAAAAATAATAGAAAAGGCCAGATGGTTAAAGCCTAAATTCTGATTGCTGCGTTTCGGTGTTTGCCTTGGTGAATCACCTCAATCTTTAATGTTGACGTTTCATTTTTATCACTGATCTATAGTATTTTATTGAAGCGTGTTCATTTTAAATTGGCTGTGATTGCCAGTTGGTCTAATAAACCAGATAACGCATCTAAATCACATGCTTTTTTCAGTTATATTTACAGCAAATTTTAACTATTACTTTACATACTATTATTATCTACATTATAAGGAGGTAAATTACTCACAATCCAAACTTATAATTAGGAGTTAGTATTTCTTTTATTTCAATTAAACTAATAGAGAAGCGGACACGTTTTACTAGACGTTTGTCTTTGTGAAAACATTGGTACATGGTTTAAAATTGAACATAAAATTACTTTAAAATGGAAAACATATAATTAAAATGTCATACATATAATTAAAATGTCATAAGTTTAATTTCCAATATACAAGCAATAAATTAAACAATATGGCACTTTATAAAAATAAAAAAAATGAAAAGTACTGAGGACGTCCGTTTCTTTATTTGGTTTAATAGATAATATAAATATGTTCTTAAGGGTGTTAGTTTCATAAATTCAATATGGAGTAAAATGTTTAAAAAGTAGGTAGGAATAATGGACATCATATACATATAAACAATGAAGTAGGGTTAGGCTGTGAAATGAGAAATCGTGTCCCCAAAACCGTAGGTATGGCACGCTCACGAAAACAGTTAATAACAAATGTATAAAGCAAAGCATTATTTTAACATTCACTCCTCTGAATCTTCCTCTCCACAAAAATGTACCATTTTAAAGTATTCCGTCATCCATCCCAGACAAAATACGCCACAATGACGCTATGATCAGGTTAAGTTTTATTAAAGCCGACCATGGGAGTCATTGAAAAAGCAATGACTATTATTCAATCGTAGATTCACACACACGCTGATTCCTGTGTCAACTTCGATCGAAGCGGGGCAAATTTTGCGAAAGGATGAATCGTGAACCGCGAAATGAACCAACAGCACAGTGCTCCCCGACCGGACGCGGTGCCCGAAGCGACCCATGGCGCGGATGGAGCCCCGACACAGGAAGCAGCATCGGTTAGTGCGGGGAGGTGCGAGGAGTGCGGCAGAGAGCGTCAGACCTGTGCGAGTAAGTGAGCGCGCAATACCCATGTGTCTAGGAGCCCGGCGCCCGGCTCTGCGCGCAGCCAGCCGCCCAGCCCGGCCAGCGCCTCCAGCTACAACACAAGACCGCCCGGGCTACACACTGCCTGCTACTACCTGCCTACCGCCTACCACCCGTCAAGCTATACCTGTACAAAACAGCTCCCCAACCCGCTGACCGCGGACCCCTCATGTCTTCGGTATAACACTTTTGACTTCATTGAAATCTAAGAGATCTATCAAACTCTGTTGAGATCCGGAAACATCGTATTTAAAGAAATAGGGGCCCACCATCCAGAAAGGTTGAAAAACGCTAAATCTAAAACTATGCCACCTCTCGTGCTCCTCGAGTGTCTAGCTACAATCTCCAGTTATTTGATAGTCTCGCTAATCTAGACTACGCAATGACCGACTAAAATGAGAAGATTATTATGCACATCTCGAAATATTCTCATGCCTTAGTTACATATAGTATATGGCCATGACACTGACGAAACTTAAAAAATGGCAGTAGCACTTCATTTCTGTAGTAATAACTTACTGATACATTTTGGTTATTTGTTTGTTACTTTTTTAAGTACAAGCTAAGCTAGATACATCGTATATTTTAATCATGCTCGATAACAATTCTTATATTGGACATTCGAATCAGTATTCTTGTAATTTTAGTTTTCTTACAAAACATTAGGTGGTGTATATTAATAATACTACTGCTGCATATAAAATAATAATTGAGGTACTAATAACATGTGTTAGGAGTGTGCTTTGGTGCAACATATATAGTACCTTGATCCTGGTGCGCGCGGCGAATTTGGAGACCTTCGAGAGCGTGCTGAGCGCAAGATCGCTCGTGTCGATGTCGAGCTGGTGCGACTCCAGGCTCGCGAGGAACTTGTCCTAAATCACGGAGAGCGCATTACAAGCATTCACTCAATATTTTTGGTCATTTAGACAAACTTTTACCAAAACAATATATAAAACTATTCATGAAATACAGCAATTTAAGGATCTCTCTCTGTCAAACTTGAATTAAATGCGACTGGCGCTTTTGGTAGTGACTTTGACCTATGCGCGAAAGGTCGTCAATGGTCAGTTAGTGTCGGGTTCGATCGCCACCCAAGACAACGTTCATATGTTGAATATTTCTGTTTACTTTATGTCTGGGTGTTATTATGCATTTTTACGTAAATGTTCCAACTGTTGATTCTAGTCTATATAAAAACAAGTGCTTAAATTACATTGGTATATTCGATAGTTATTTTATTATTTTAATACTCACGGCATCAGCCTTGCAGACTGTGTTAGCCATCTGCCTACAGAGCTGTCTGAGGAAATGTGATTTATCCACGGTGTCGTCTGTGATCATAAACGAGTATAATTTCTCTTTGAGCTCTTGGTTACTCCGGCACATAAGTGCGAACACATTATGACAGTCTGAGAAATAGAAAAAAATAAATTAATTGATAAATCTACACGTAAAATATCGTAACATCACATGGTAAATTCATATGAGAGATTTAGGCGGGGGTATTAACCCAGATAAAACTGAAACTATTTTTGTTCTAGAAAGCTGTGAATTTTTTATATGATCTTAATTGGCTACTTGACAGTGTTAACAATAAAATATGAAGTGTTAGATATGTTAGCTTATTAGTTAAGAAATCATTGTACATTTTTAATTTTTAATTAAAAGCATAGTTAGTATTTTATTTTTGCAAAATAAATTTTAGTTTTGTTATCTGTGGAACAAAAGAACCGAAACGGAAACCACCATTGCAATTCGGAAATGACAGCTGTCGGCGAAAATTATTTATTTTAATGTGGCGAAACAATGATTATTTTACCGATAAAATTGAATTATTGTGTCTCTAATCGTATAAAGAATTTATTGAAACATTTTCCGTTTATCTTAATTAAGTCGTTCCTACGCGTATCGATTCGTTGTCTAGGACGTTGACGTCATAATTGCAACAATGACGCGACTAGGCGTTTTCGCGCGCTTTTTAAATGTGTTACACAAAATCTTATTTTTCTCTGGTTATTTAGATTATTTCCATATAAATCGAATTGCTTGGGATATAAAATGAACGGGCGCACATTTTACAATACTTTTTCAAAAACTGTCAAGTAGCCAATTAAGGCCAGTATGCCATGAAAAATAATTAAAAAAATTAGACACCCTTGGAAAAGCCGGAAAATGTCATTCCATGTATGGGTCGGTCGGCACAACATGTACTATTTACTATGAAGATTTTAGCAACATATGAAGACAGAAATATAAGACTTTATGTTGCAAAACAAGTAATATTTTTATTTTTTTAGCTATAAATTAAGTTTTTTTTAACAGTCTATACTAATAGTAAACAAGAAAACATTATTTAGGATGTAAATATACAAATATTACATTTCATATGCGAATAATATGATGCAGTTTCTTTGATATACCTACATGCAATTTCGAATCTTGATTTTATCATCTTAGGTGATTCATGTAATCATATCATATATTTTCAAGGCTTCTATATAATAATAACTTATAATAACTCCTATTTCCTTTTTAAAAGATTTAATAACAGATTTGCGAAAACTAAGCCGATAAAGTTCTGCACCATAAAAACGAATCATTTGCTCAAAATAATGCAGCGCCATATCAATGGCATTATGACAAAATAAAATAATACACATATTATCACCAGATATTAGTCCTCAACAGGCCTAAAGTCTGATGGGAACCATCAACCCCTCCAATATTTTTCAAGTTGAGAAAAACGTAAAGTCTCAACATACCCCACATCAGAGGCAACGACAGACCGGTCGATTTCAATTTTGCGTAAAACGTGGGTTGGTAATATGTGGTAACTATGAAAATTATGATTAGTCATAAGAAACGTCAGCAGTTGAATGCTATTGAATAATGTGACAATATTATTATATGTATTTTCCCGAATATCCGTCTGTAACAGTAGTATTAGCGTTATCTGGTGGTTCTAATATTATTAATTCTGGAACCAAAACATCACTTTTTATGACTTGTTCAAAATTGCGTACAACAATAAAGATTTTGATCTAAAAATCTAAATATTGACGAAAATATAACATTTATGACATAACTTTCAAGGTATAAATGGTTGTGCCTACAGACCCATCCATGGGTTCATAGAACTTGCGGCCATATAAATGTAAGAAACAATTAAGTTTTTATTATTTTGTTTTCAACATAAATTCCAAAATGTTACTTATTTTCTAATTTTACTTTAATACTTTTAATATAACAACTATATTAAATTATAATCTTATCTTTTTGATAACATGTTTTACAATTGTGAATAAAAATATTTTTGATCTGATGAAACACCAAGAAAGTATTCAATTTCATTGCTTTATTTGTCACTACATTTAACAATCAATAACTAAAGTTTCTAAAAAGGTGTAAAATTTGGTTTAAATAATTCAAATACTGATGTTAGATTTTTTTATTTTTACGAACCCATATATGGGTCCGTAGGTTCATCTGGGTTAACCGATCACGAAGCAGCAGACCTTACATATATTTGCCATTTAGTGGACATTAAGCAAATTTTCTAGTCGGTATTTCTATATAGACTCACCTTCTGCTTCTCTAATATCGACGACTCGTTTAACTGTGCTTAGCGGCATCAGTGATATATGCCTGTAAGGTTTGCTACAACCTATTCGCATTGTGCTCGTGCCATTCGTAGGACTTTTAGAATTAAAAGCCTGAAATTGTTATAGAAAAATGAGTCACAAATAATCCATTCCATGTAATTAAAAAAATGAAAGAATTACCACTTCGATTGATAAAAAAAATCATAATGACGTTACGTTACGAAACGTTTATTCATTATTATATCATTTTCAAGCGAATCTTTTGATGTGGCTGTAAATAAATAAACCATAATAAAGCAAATAGGACCGTGCAACATGTTAAAACTACTAAAATTGTTTTATCCCTACTTTAGATCTTTTCTTGCACACTTCCATCGTATCGGTAAAGAGAAATAATACGAGATGATCGCCCCGCCCCGACAGCTCCTTCGACAGCTCGACCACCTCGCAGCGAGCCACGAACGTGCGGTGCGAAGACACGAGGTGAGGCTGTGGACAGACCAACACATTCATTAATGATGCTCACAATATTTTGTGCAGCCCTCAGTTTAGTTAGTCAGTTATAAAGGGGTATTACAAATGAAAAATCCGCGAGCTCGCAATACGACAATGATAAAACGTTGACAGATTTGTTAGAATAATAAATTGCGTCGCAGTAGGAATTCACGATATTTTTTACAACAGTACAGCATAATAAATCTGTTACTGGACTTGTCGCCCTTATCTTTAAGATTTGAAACCCTGCTTCTAATGTAGCACCCCCCAGGAGCTCTAGAAACCTTACTCACACGCAGGAACACAACAACACAGAGATTGTTATTTGGCTGCGGTGTTATGTAAGGTGGAGGTATTTCACCAGTCAGGCTGCTTTAGCGATTAGTAGATAGTTTTAGCGATAAATCGCTATGCCCTACCTCTTTTACAAATTGTAATCTAGCTAGATTGCAATACGTACATATGACGTGATTTTTCACACGCAATAACGGTCATTGAGCATCTACGTAGATCATCTACTTGACTGGCCTGGTTAGGATAATGTTTAGCACTGCTGGCTGATGAATCAAGCAAGAGTCGTGGACTTAATGGGAATCAATTCACCATTGAACATCAATTACCCATCGCCTTGAGTGGGAACTCAGGATAAATGGGCGTGAACATTTGTCATTTGTCAGGGTAGTTATGAATGTATTTCAAGTAATACTGTGACACCACCGTTATTTCTGGTATGTATAACACAAATGCTTCTTATTACTTATTATGGGATGTAATGTTGTCTGAAACTTTTATTTTTATTTATAGATCAAACGTTATCTCATTAAACGGCTAGAGGTCTACTAACCATTGAGTGCAAGGTTAAACATAGCAGCCCAATAGTAAAATGGATATCGACTATGTGGCGACGCAATAGAGTCCAATTTGGCACAAGCGACGTTTTACTAAATGGTAAACGTTATGTTTCACGACAGGTCACTGACCGGGCACTGCTCGATGTCGTTGTAGATGTCGAACATCTGCAGCTGTCCCTCGGTCTTGCGCTTGTCCTCGTTGATGTGCGACATCACCTCGCGCAGGCCCGCCAGCGCAGACTCCAACGCCCCGTGGTCCGGGTTGTTTTTGTGCGTGTGTTTTAATATATCTGAAACAGGAAAACATCATCACATGTCTACCAACACCAAAGTAAACCAATATACAATCAAGTTGTGACAAGGATAAAACTTAACCATCCGGGCCTAATACAGATTGGCGGAGGAAGCTGAAAACTAGCCTCTGATTTGCATTATTTGAAAGTTACATTAGGCTACCATCTTCCAACAACGGCCCGACCCGAGGTTAAAATTCTACAATTGGGGCCTTCTGACAGTTCTTTAAATTCTTAGGGGTGTGTGGTGTCTTTCGGTTCCATAATCTATCCGGTGAAGATAAAAAGGTTACCTGCAGCTATCAATAATCAGTTAAATAAAAAAAACTCGGTAACGTTCACAAACCGGTCCCGTAACATCAATAATTATCTGTTAAATACTTTTGTAAACTCACCGTCAAGTAATAAACTAATGCTAGGTAGACGCTGCACTGGTCGTATTAAAAGTTCTTGTAAACTTTGTCGGCCACACTCAGGTTTAGCCTGGCAGATTTTTAGGAATGCATGAAATCTGAAACCAATAAAAAAATTTTTTTAAACTCTTAGTCTTATATATATAAATATAAGAAATGATTTGAATTGAATTTAATTCCTAAGTTTACGGGGACATAGAAAGGCTATCGTGATTGGTCGCTCATACAATAAACCAATAAGGAAGAGCTTTCGGACAGTTGACAGTTTGACGCGGGACAGATTGCAATTTAACGGTTTCACTTCGATAGATTACAATAAAGCGAAAAATAATGCATTAAATTGCAATCCTAAGTTACGTTTCACAATCTGTCGACAGTTTACAATCTCGCGAGATAGATTGTAATCTAACGATTTTTACAATCTTACGGTGACAGTTACATGTATAAATATACAATATGCTAGTGATTTTAGTCGTTGCGCTAAGTAACGCCTACACCTCAGTATGAAAATGCTATATACTTACAATCTTAGACCGCAAAGTCAATGCGGCAATATTTATAACATAATATATCAAAATTGGTAGACAGACATTATTTCCCAAAGTTACTATACTCCAATCAGGGGAAATCCACCTTGGGCATAAAAAGTAATCTAAAACTAAGCTATTTTTGAGCGTTAAGTTTTTGCATAAAAATCTATGTTCAATTTTAAATTATTAGATTACCTTGGGTTCTCACGGTCGCATTGTTGCAGCATGTCCTTGGTGTTCTCGAAGAAGTTGATGAAGGGCGGGTAGGCCTTAAGCATGTCGGGCGTGTACTTGAGCACCAGCCGCCCGATGCTCACCTCCTCGCTCCAGTGCGCCTGCGTGTACCGCAGTTCCTCCAACATACGCCTGGACACAACAAACACCGACGCGAGTTAACATAACTAGTTATATCAACCCAAATAATTAATAACGGTTCGGATCTCATTCCAGAAGGCGAGTGGAAGCGAACCGTTACTGCAGTTCGGTTGTAAAGATTCTATCGCTCGCTGGAACGCTCTCTTGCTTAGCTGTACAATAATCGAGGTCTATGCATGCATCTAATATTAGAACGTAAACGAGAGCCTAATGACCGAATGAAAGGGAACGAAACTAAAGCATTAGACTTGTTGAACTAGATCAAGAATAAAGAAATGTTTGCCCAACCAACTATGATTTAAAGGTACAGAAGGCAGATAGTGTAATATGAAGAACTGAATTAGGATCCCCCCTCCCCCCCAAAGCAAATTGGCGAGGAATTTGTTGTAAAACAATTTCGCGATACTCACTGGTGTAATTCATAAATAGGCGGTAAGTTTCCAAAAATATTCTTCAGTTCTGTGTTATTGAGCAATGCTTGGTTTTTTCCATTACTGTTGTCATCCTCAGCCATCTCTTCTAGGGGTTGCTTGAACATCTAGAAAGGGTGGTAAAATAATTATTAGTAAGGATAGGTACCTTAAAAATTTACTTAAATTTTGTATTCTAGCATGGATTGCATTACTTACAGTGACTATCGTATGCAATATCCCAACATAATTGGACTCTGTCTGGAGGAGTTCCATGAAGACTTGCTGCCGTGGAGACATCAGTTTTCGTACTACATTGTCAGGTACTTCAGACTCTAAAACATAAATTTATCGTGATTTTAGTACATGTTTTACCAAAATATACCCGAATTGTCCCAATTTTATTAGTTGGGTTTAGTCCTATGCATAAGGTTCTACTAATCATAAAGCTAAAAAATATATAATCATTAGTGTACACAGCGAAAAGCTGAGAGGGAGGGGCCCACCTCAAGCTCTAATGTTCACTCCCGGCTATATCGGGCTACCTAATTTACATTTTATGTAAGCCGCTGATATCGCTGATACCGATAGCTTTAAACTATACTAGCGAACGAATTTTACACGATAGCAAAAATCATTTAAACCCTGAACGATCCGAATGAAGCTAACTAGGTAATAATACTTAGCATCGGATTAAAAAAAAAAGAATATTATCGAATCTTTAATCAAAGAAAACGGAATTGTACCTTCCATCAGCTGCTTGCCATCCGGCGAAGGCGTGCAGTCGAGCAGATTTCCTGAGAGGCTGAGCAGCACGGCGTCGCCGACCGAGGAGCGGCGCTTGTGCAGCGCAGCGTCGCAGCCGCGCAGCTTGCGCTTGCGCAGCCGCTGCAGCTGCGCCGGCGTGCTGCCCGCCGTCGAGCCCGCCGCCGAGCCCGCCGCGCCCGGCGTCGCGCCGCCCGCCTCCTCCGCGCACGCGCCGCCCACGGACGACCGCCGCGAGACCTCGTTCAGGTACTATATACGACGCAACATTCAAGAACGCGTAGATACTTAAGAGTTACACCACAATTTCTACGAATCAAAACATCAGGCGGCCTCAGCCGTTAACGACCACGTTATTGTAAAGTTTCGGAAACTATGCAATATCTCTGTCTTACCTAAACGTATGGACAGTGACAGTGACTTCGGATAGTTTCCGATTTTCGCCTTTAAGAGTTCCACGTTATGTCCGAGTAATGCGCTAAACGGGGTCCGGTATTGCTGGATTTACGATTTTGAAATTACGAGATTTGACGCATTCTGTACTTCTACGTAAAATATATATTTTGTCAAGGTAATATAGCTATACGATAAGAAAAGGAATCAAAAACATATGACAGACTTAAACAAACGGTTTTAAACATACATAACACAGGTCAACAATGATATTGGTGCACGCAAACCAATTGCTGTTTTTAGCTAAAAACGGCATAAGGAAGCCAATTCTGGCTATAAAATACTTCTATCACGTATCACTTCTGTGATATTTTGCTTCAAAATCTTGAAAACTGCCATTTTGGGTCTTCTTCGAACACATTTAACTATTTCATTCATTATTTCTGGCTATTTCAAATATATGCAATTAGAAGCAAAGTCCTTTGCCATGAAATTTTTATTTGGTTTATTTATAAATTTTGTTTCACTGTGAAAATATTCAGGTAGTTCTCAGCAGTGTTATTTTCCTTTCAATTGATAAGTTTAATTCTATATGGAAACAAAGGTTGCTGCTAGAATCTAGAATTACTACCAAAATAATAATGCTAGAATGATAATTAAAATTATGTTACAAATAAGAAAAGTAGTAGTTTTTTTTTTTTACTATCAAATTATAAAATTCACTCGCTCGTGGCTGGCAACAGACCATGGTAAAATCCCTAAGATCACTGAATTTTACTTTTTTGATGTAAAATGACTTTGAATTTGAACGTGTTAGAAAAGAAACAAAATTATATCCATGTATAGCAAACAAACAGCTACAACAAACATCTACTTAGTTTAAAGCACCTTCCAAAATGTATAATTTTGTTGACTTGTGTAATCTAAAGTAATTGACAAATGATTACTTACATCTTTATAGAGATAATCCTTCTCATCCTGGGCTTCCTCGTTCTGGACCGACGCCCAGAACCACTCCGCCTTTACGACGTGCGCGCGCGGGTTGCACTCCGGCGCGATACCCCCGTTGTGCTCGTCCACCACCTATGCCGTCACGAGACACGATTAGTAACATGTACCCTCCTCCACGACACTTTTACTAGAACCACCACCGAGTGACAAGATGACGCTGACCATTCCTTGGCTTGTTTGATACATACAAAGATACTGCGTACCCCAGGTGCACGCCCTACGAAGCACATATCGATCTGCTGTGATGTTACTCCATCCGTATCTGACATGCATACCAGCGAGAAGGCTATTGGGAGTAGGGCTCCTACTCGTTGATCGATCTAGTTTAGACGATAACTACTACGCGTTGCACGACAAGCTTATACTAATATTTAGTACTGAATTAAATGGTGTTAGTACCGGCAGCGATATTCCATGGCATTGCGATATGGCGCGAGCGTCGCGGATGGGGAGCGTCGCGGCAGGCGGCGGCTGGTCGCGCGCGGGTGGGGCGGGGGCGGGGGCGAGGGGGAGGGGGAGGGGAGGGCCGCCTCGCAGCTCGGCGCCCACGCATATCGAGTGACGGTGCGCTCGCAGCCACGTACTTTGGGGCGTCTTAAACACAGCAGACTCGTCGAGCTCATCCACATCGCCCCCTTTCAGCGGGGTGCAAACCTCCGTACTATCGACGGTGTCCACTTGCACCGGTGATATGTCTAAGTTCATCTCATCGAGCTCCCTCTTTGGCGTCGAAACGTTTCGGAAGTCTGGCGGCAAGTGGCAGGCGTCCACTTCGACAGTGTTCCGATCAGCTCTTTTTTCGTATTTTTTCTTTCTCTCGCTTCTAAATGAAGCGGTGAATGACTTCACACTTCTTCGTAATTTTGATGCCGATTTTACAGTTTTTGAGCTACGTATAGAAGCGAATGAAATATCAAAAAATCCAGATTGTTTACTAGTATTTATTGAGCAAATAGATGTATTGTCGTCCTCTCTAATGGGTGAGGATGTAGATGCTACAAATTCTCCGGCTGGGTCGGTAGGCTTCACGCTGTCCGGGCTCACAGGCTCCACGGTGATATCGCCCGTAGTTTTGGACACCGAGTCTTTTTTTGATCGCTTAAATATTGTAGGCCTATTCTTAAACTTAAAGGAATCTTTAATTTTTAATCTCTTGATCGATTTCCAATTACTATCTTCACCTTTATCAGGGGAAATGTTAGCATCGACAACACTGACGTGAAAGTTAGAATCTGTAGAGTTACGGCTTCTCTTCTTGCCTGATGAAATAGTCGTTGTCGATTGCTGCAATTCTTTACTTGTGGAAGTGGGAAGCAACAATCCTGGCTCATCTTTACAGTCTAAATCGCATAGACTCTTCGTCAAAGACGAATGCAGAGACCCCGTCTCCGTTAAACAGTCTACTAAGTTAAACACATTGATAGATTTATTTCTAAACACTTCTCTCTTAACCTTAACATTCAGTCTGTTAGTATCGTGAGCCAGTTGAGACATATCTTTGTTTTCTTTGCCGAAAGATTTATATTTGCGTTGCTCTACATGTTCAACATGGGAGGGGCTTTTGGTGTCATTATTCGAGCACAAATCATCGATAAAAGACTTTCCTATATAAGTAATACTGGTATCGAGCTGATCCTTGCCAGCAAAGTGTTTTTCTCTAATACTGTTTCTTGCGAGTTGCAATCTTTTTTCTCTTTGGTCGTGAGCCTGGTCGTCGGGGCTGGCGCGGCGTCCCGAGAGCCTGGCCGAGAGCCGGCGGTAGAGCGAACTCTTGGGAGTGGTTTGAGAACGATTGGGAGTGGCTCGGGAGGGCTTCGCCAAGGAGTTGGGGGTGTTGGGGTGAGGTGACAGGATAAGCGAACGACCGAAAGTCTCCCCATTGGCCATTACCTGAAACATGTGTGAAACACACCACGCAATGATGTAATGAAGCCATTCCGATACAAACATGCACGACGTTTTCAATATCGTGACAGAGGCAGTTAACACAGAGAAAGCAATAGACAAGAGCAAAGATTCGATTCTAGCATCAGATTCAATTATTTTGTCAGCAGTTTTTGAGTAACGTGTTTGTCGTACAGTTTAATAAAGTAATACGCGGAAGGAAATGAGATAATGACTGTGTAATTTGTGTAACCACAACACAAAAATAGGTTTTGTGCATCCAGAAGCATAATAAACATACATTGATAAACGGAAACAAAAACATTTGTGACGTTATTTGAAGACAGCACACCAAATGAATGTTCAAGCCAAGTGAGGTGGGTGCGTGAACTATGTATGTGTAATCATGGACTAGTTGATACACAAAAAAATATGAGGAACGTGATTTTTTACAGGAAAAAAAACATAAACAAAACAATGGGTCGACTTTGCGCCGTATGGAAAAGGACGTGATGGGATACGAAGGCAGCACTCTTGCTAGGGTAACTGTTACTTGATACATATGTTCAATGCAGCTAAGAAAAGTGCAAAAAAATAAACAAATCCAGAACATCGATAAGTTGTGGTTATAATTTGAAGAAGACATTAGCATCGTTTATGTTTGCTTATGTAACCAACGCTTACTGTAGCATTGAGTGGCATCCAAATGGTAAACTGTTATATCAACAATGGCTGACATTGAAGAAATCATTAATAAAATGCGGTCATCGAAAGAAGGCAAGAGATAATATTAAATTGTCGTCATTTCCAAGACAATGAACCACTAGCTAATTTATAATGTCTACAATGTAACTAACTATAGAGTGATTTGTGTTCCCAAGGTGCTACGTGCATGCTGACTTCATAAGGCTAATATTAGTAACTAATGTGGCATAAAGTATATAAATAAACAGGTATGCCAAGTATCCTGAAGTTCGGCAATTAAAATGAGTGTGAATATTTTATGTAGTCTTTGCCTTTGTAATATTGTATCTTAGATAAAATTTTGATATAGTACGTATATACATTCAAGGAAAATAAAAACAAATAGAAAGGTACTGAAACCTATTCTCTACTAATAATTATTAAACTCGCGAAAAATGAAATATATTCAAAACGATTGATTTAATTTTCACCAAATAAAGAAAGAGGATTCCTCTTCTCAACATTTGAAATTTGATTTAAATCATATTCAAGTAATTGAAATTATTTTTGCTGTGCAATTATTACTCAATTTAAAAACGTGCTAGGTACCGGCTACTCTGTAGCCAGAAACAACATACCTACTATGAAAATTGTACACATTTATAACTGCACATATGCGTACGGTATGCAGTGATACTAACCACCTTCTATTTATATCTTGTAGGGGTCAGTAGGTTGCGTAGTAATGTTGCGTGTTCAGATTTGGATGTTGGAATGTCTTTTATTTGCAAACTTAGGACTATATATACAAAATCTTAAAATAAATAAACACACATTCTTATTGGCTAATTACAGTGGACAAATGAAAATGCTTACATTTAAACCTATTACAAAATATTTACAACAAACTGAAACTACGTTATTGGATATAATTATTTACAATTAAATTAACAAATCACAGGGCCTACATTTTAGCCAGTCAGGTGGCGTCTGTGACGTCAGGCGTTACCGGGCAGAGAGCCACGGAATTAGAGCGAGGTGGTATGCTCGGACCTCTCGATGCAAGGTAATAAATATAACCGGCGCGAAACTCGCGCGCTCCGCAGTCTAGCTACTTGTATGCACCGAGAGGGTCGAGATGCACTCTCCCATATCACTCCCCCTCAAGCGAAGCGTACGTTCTTCTTGACGGCTCGACCGGTTCTTGTAATGTATGGGAGACCGTCCCTCGTCGATGAAGAGGCGGGAGTCGGCGCGCTGCTATCGGTCGCGCGCGTACAATCTCTGCTTCTCGCCGTGACGTCAGCTGCAGGCGTTGCTACTGCGTCTTGCGTTTGTTCGTTGCACATGTAGGCGGGCTTCAACCTGTCGAGCGATATGACAGCTGATCGACTCGGTAGTTGTATCTTGAAGTGCTTGTCCTGGCGTTGAAGTACTTCGTAGGGCCCGTCGTATGGTGGAGTGAGCGGTGCTCGCACGGTGTCGTTTCGCACGAAGACGTGTGTACATGTAGCGAGATCCTTGTACACAAACGTTTGTCGGCTCGTCTGTGTGCGTTTTTCGGGTGCAAGGGACGACATTGTCTGCGTGAGTTGACGCACGTAGTCTGCATCTTCAATGTTCGACTGAGTAGGTACGAAAAAATCAGATGGTATACGTAGAGTAGCTCCGTAAGTCATCAACGCGGGACTGAGGTTGTTGTCGTCTCGTATTGCGCTGCGTAGTCCCAGAAGTACTGTGGGCAGCTCATCAGTCCACGTAGTGGTTGCGCCTCGTGCCATGAGCGCTGCTTTCATGGTTCTATGCCATCTCTCTATCTTCCCATTGGCTTGTGGATGAAAAGCGGTAGTTCGGATTCTAGTAATACCGAATTTCTTCATGAGAGTGTTAAACAGCTGCGACTCGAACTGACGTCCTTGATCGGTCGATATGCGTAGCGGACAACCGAAGCGTGCTATCCAATTTTCGTACAGTGCCTTAGCGACGATTTCTGCGGTGATTTCTCGCACTGGGATCGCTTCGGGCCAACTTGTACACCTATCGATGATTGTAATGCAGTATCGATAGTCGTTTGATAGTCGCAGTGGGCCAACTATGTCGATATGGATGTGTTCGAAGCGTTGCGACGGCGGGAACGATGATAACGGTGTAACGACGTGACGACTAACTTTAGCACGTTGACAGTTGATGCAAGCTCTTGTCCAAGTAGTGACTTCTCTGTTCATCGAAGGCCAGAAAAATTTCGAAGTCATCTGCCTCCGCGTTGTTCTAACGCCTGGGTGGCACAGATCGTGTTGCGCTTTGAAGGCTGCATAGCGATATGCCGCAGGCAAGTAGGGACGAGGCGTAGATAACGTGACCTCGCACGTGATTGGTCGGCTGAGTCCAGGCAGCGTTATAGCGCTAAACTTCAAATTGTCTTGTGTTTTCAATGTTTTGAGTTCTTCGTCGTTAGTTTGATCGATGGCCAGCTGATTGTAGTCGATCGTAGTCGGGCAATGTATCTCCTCGATACGAGATAAGGCGTCGGCAACTGTATTTTCTTCTCCTTGTATGTACTTGATACTTGTGCAAAATTGACTAATGAAGTGTAGTTGTCGCTCTCGTCGTGGTGTGTCGCTGCTACTTGCTGATCGTGATAATGCGTGGACGAGAGGTTTGTGATCGGTGTATATTGTGACGTCACAGCCTTCTATAAGTCGGCGAAAGTGTTTGACAGCCGAATACATCGCTAGTAATTCGCGATCGTATACGCTGTATCGTCGTTGCGTTGCGCTCATTGTCTTAGAGAAAAATGCCAGTGGTTTCCAAACTTTGTCGATCTTCTGTTGTAGTACAGCGCCGAGACTGGTATCGGAGGCGTCGCTCATGATGACGAGTTCGTTGCCGCTGGATGGATAGGCCAGTGTGGTAGCTTCTGAAATGCTTTGGCGGCATTTTTCAAAAGCGGTTTCAGCTTCGGGCGTCCAATTGATCGGTGTCTTGTCATTTTTCTTCTTATTATGTAAGTATTGATTGAGTTCGTTTTGCAAATCGGCTTGATGAGGTAGGCAGTCTCGGTAGAAATTGAGCATGCCTAGGAAGCGTCGTAGCTCGATGATGGTGTTCGGTTTCGGGTACGAAGATATTGCTTGAGTACGTTCCTCAGTGGGTCTGATGCCTTCAGCTGATACTTCGTAGCCCAGGAAGTTGATTTTTGTTTTCCCAAACTCGCATTTGTCGATGTTGACGGTCACGCCATATTGTGTCAGGCGCTTGAGAACTTGGTGCAGAGTTTGCTTCATTTCTTGTTCGTCATCAGCATACAGAAGAATATCATCAACGTAACAAAATACTCCTTCTAGGCCATGTAAGACTTGGTGCATGAAACGTTGAAATGTTTGACTTGCATTTCTGAGTCCGAATGTCATGCAGTTGAATTCAAACAGACCAAATGGTGTTATTATTGCTGTTTTCTTTGCATCTTCGCTGTTGATGGGTATCCAGAAGTAAGCCATTTTGAGATCGAGTTTTGAGAACAGTTTCTTGTTACGTAACTGATACGTGAAGTCTTGTATGCGTGGTATCGGGTACCGGTCTGGCTGCGTGACTGCGTTAAGTCGTCTGTAGTCACCGCAAACTCGTAGTCCCCCATCTTTCTTCTTTACCACGTGAAGTGGACTTGCCCAGGCGCTCATGGACGGCTTGCATATGCCCATCTTTACCATGCGGTCGAACTCTTCTTTGGCTGCTTTGTACTTGTCCGGCGGAAGAGGGCGCGCGCGTGCGTAGAGCGGTGGGCCTGTTGTTTCGATGTGATGGACGACGTTGTGTTTGGGTGGATTTTGCAAGTTCATTGGTCTTAAGACTTCTGGATATTGTGCCAGTATGCCATGGTAGTCTTGTTCGGGGCAGATGATACAGATTGTTTCGGCTGCTGTGTTGATTTCTAAGGCGTTAACTGACAATTCGGTGATTTTGTCGACTAGTTTCTTGTTGTCTAAGTCGACGAGCAACTTGTAGTGACGAAGGAAGTCTGCTCCGAGGATTGATGTCTTGACGTCTGCCACTATGAATGTCCATTGGAAACTGCGACGTAAGCCAAAGTTTAGGTTGATCGATTTTTCTCCGTACGTTGCGATCGGCGTACTATTTGCCGCGTATAATCTGTAGGCGTTATCTTTCTTGTTAATTGTTCTCTTTGTTTTCGATGTTGCAGCTAGTACGGAGATGTCAGCGCCAGTATCCACGAGGAAACGTTCGTGAGTGTTGCGGTCGTGGACGCATAGGCGATTGCTTGGAGTGGAGACACCGACACTCGCCACTGTCGATGTCGACGTTAGTTTAAAGACGTCTTGTTGTTACTGTTTTCTTGTTGCCTTCTACTACACGGTGATTCGCATCTCTTCGCTTGATCGCCGAATCGAAAATGGTACTTGCATAACCATGTTTTGTTTGCAAAATCGCCTGGTTTCACGTCGCGCTCGTTCCGCTGCTTTGAGTGCGAGCGGGAGCGAGAACGTGAGTGAAAGGGACGGCGATACCGTCGCTGCGGCTGAGAGGCGCGGCGCGAGAGTTCAGCGACCTCGAGCGCGAGCTTCTCGACTTGCCGTGATAACGCTGATAATGTTGATAACGCGTCGCTTTGGCTTGCTTCTCTCGGCGTAGTTGTGTTTGATATTGCGGCGATAGATGGTGCTTCTGAGTACTCTGCCATCTTATCAGCCATCGCAGCGAGAGTGTCGAGTGTTGATTCTGTGTTGACTGATAACACGACTCGTATCTGCGCTGGCATTTGGTTCAGCCATTCGATCTTGAGACCTTCTTCTGTGATCATGCCGCTTCCGAGTTCTCTCATCTTCCTTAGCAGCTGTGACGGCTTCTGGTCGCCTAACTCGAGTCCGCTGATGAGTTTTTGAAAGTTTTTCGCTGCGGACGTGTCGTACGTGGAGAGAAGGCGTTCTTTTGCTGCTTGATATTTCCCTGTAGCCGGCGGGTTGTACAGGATGTCGGTGAGATGGTGTAGGTCGACTGTTTGAAGTTGCTGAAGCAGGTAGGTGAACTTCTGTGCGTCGGATGTGTGCAGCGGGTCGACTGTAGCCTCGAAGTGAATAAACCACGCCCTTGGCATTTCACGCCAGAATGGAAGGAATCTTGACTGGACGGAGACTCCGGCAAGCTCGTGGTCACGATGAGCCATCTTCTGTTCTACCTGTTGCGGATTTTCTGCAGGAGCTTGAGCGGGGATTCGTGCTTCTTGTTGGATTTCTTGTCCTCCAGCCATTTCTTCAGCGTCGATGGTCACCAGTTGTAGGGGTCAGTAGGTTGCGTAGTAATGTTGCGTGTTCAGATTTGGATGTTGGAATGTCTTTTATTTGCAAACTTAGGACTATATATACAAAATCTTAAAATAAATAAACACACATTCTTATTGGCTAATTACAGTGGACAAATGAAAATGCTTACATTTAAACCTATTACAAAATATTTACAACAAACTGAAACTACGTTATTGGATATAATTATTTACAATTAAATTAACAAATCACAGGGCCTACATTTTAGCCAGTCAGGTGGCGTCTGTGACGTCAGGCGTTACCGGGCAGAGAGCCACGGAATTAGAGCGAGGTGGTATGCTCGGACCTCTCGATGCAAGGTAATAAATATAACCGGCGCGAAACTCGCGCGCTCCGCAGTCTAGCTACTTGTATGCACCGAGAGGGTCGAGATGCACTCTCCCATAATCTGTACAATAATTCCTACGTTGGACTTTTGTATTGTATAACGGACATATCGCACAATTTAACATGGGTGAACACACAAACACCTAGGCATTTCCAGTTGTTTTTTCTTTTCCTTGTTATCGTGTATTAGTGACGCTTAAGTAGTTGTAGGGTACTAGGGTGTACTCACGACGTGTGTGCAGTCTGGGTCGTCGAGGGCGCAGGTGGCGCCGCCGTTGCTGGCCAGCACTTCCGCCATGTGCTGCGTCTCGTCCTCGGGGAAGCCCATGAAGCAGACCCGCGCCCCCGCAAACACTTTCAATTTATGCTCTTTCTGAAAACATCACAATGCACAATTATTATGCACTCCTACACTCCATGATAAAGCTCAATAACTTAAACTTAAGGGATTACAAATGTTCAATGATGAACACAAGCGTACCGTAACACTACATACAAACATAACTTCAAAAGTTTGGATGTGAAGTAGAAAACTCAGATTATAGACAACGATGTTGAAGTAGTATTGGCACAAAAATATTATCTATATCGAATTTACGTACGAGTAAGAGTCTCACAAGTGTCACACAAGTAAAAATACTCTAAAATTTTTCTAAAATACTCTAAAAAACGATACGAGTTTAAACTTACGAACTGTATTAGTCAATAAAGAACTCCATATTCTACTTTTTGGTTCCATTTTCATGTCCGGTTTACGGATTGAACCATTGTATTGCCATCGAGCAATGTGTGTTCGAAATTTAAAAGCGAACCAGAAGTATTAGTATCTTAAAATATACTTTCTTTTTCCAATATGTATATTTTATATTATTTAAAAATAAACAAACCGCCATGAATGAATGAATGTCCTATTCAAAATATAGCTGTATGTTCAGACCGACTGAGGCCGAGGTTCTGAGTTAACCCCTACTAATACGTTGGTCTCGAAGTAACACAAAGGAAGTCACGAGCACCAGCTAGAAAAATATGAATGAGGGTAATAAAAGTGTGTTAACTCTTTTAAGTATATTCATCAACTCACGATGATATCTTCTTGTGTGGCGAGGCAGTCGGGGTCGTCGCGGCGGTCCCAGCACGCGTCGACCCACGAGCTCGCCAGCACGGGCAGGCGGAAGCCCGACGCGTACCGATACTTCTCGCCCGTGGCGGCCGCCGCGATCAGGTGCGTCACCTTGCTCGACATGTCCTTGCGGATCGACCCGCCCATGTAGTGGATCAAGTTTATCAGGTACGTCTGCGGGCAACAAACTTATTTAGCCTGTCTACGACACACTGCATGGCACAGGTCTCATTTCAACCAGGTTGACTTATATTCTAAGGAATATTAACCAACAATCAAATGTTATCACTGTTAAATGGCCGCGATGGTCCTTCGGTTTTAATAGCGAAGCCACTTCAGGGTAACACTATTCAAAATAAATTTAAAAAGGTAGATCCACTTTCTCTCTAGGTTAGATTAGTTACACTAATTGGCCTAACATGATGAAAAGGATTTTTCCACAACCAGAATCAGTTCAAATGTTACTCGACTATCAATGGATTACACTATATTAAATGCTTTTACAATATGCTTTTCTCAGGGCTTGCACCGTCCACCAAGCCTATTCATTAGACGGAGTCGATTATAATGCAACATCAATATGTCTTACACCAATAAGCATATATCCAGCAACCATGTAAAGTCTAAAAAGTACGATAAGGCATACTAACAAGCTCGTCTTTCTTCCGGAAACCAGAGAAGCATATGACGGCGCCGCGCATGGCGTATGAGTAGAGCGGCCGCGTGTTGGTCGGCGGCGGTTCCTCGCGCACCGACAGCTGCAGCACTGCAGTCGGTCCAAGCACCCTGCAACAACGATTTGGTTCATTAGACGATTTACTGCCTACCTGATGGTAATGCCGCTGTCTTACACAACATTAAATGAAAACATCATGGCTATATAAGAAGCCTACTCGGCGGGCCAAATCATTGGCACGTGCGTAGGAGTGGGACAGCGGATGCAGTATTTTGCCGGTACGTTCACTATAAACTCTCAAATATATTTTTCATTAATCGTCAAGTCTGTTATTCATACCTTTGTTCAAACTCTACACGAGCGTGTTACGTTAATGAGAAATAGTTTTACCGTACCATCAAATTAACTGACTTCAAATAAACTATCCGTTCTACTCCCTAAACAATATTTTTCTGATACCAGACGACATTAAACCTCGTATGTGAGTAGTACGCCAGTAAGACAGTTAACTTAATGAGATAAGGTACTGAGTTATATACAAATTTAAGATGCTGACCGTACAATGCCAGGTACGGTCTCATTCTACTACCGGAATATGTTAACACGGTTTATTTACTGAAGATCGATCTGATTAAGGATGAATTTTAATATTTGATTATTTGTAGGTACTAGATGTAGAGGTTAAAGCAAATGACAAACACACACACACCACACGTGAATACAAAATACATATAAATAAATATAATTTACGTCTCAAAGTACAATGCCAGGTACGGTCTCATTCTACTACCGGAATATGTTAACACGGTTTATTTACTGAAGATCGATCTGATTAAGGATGAATTTTAATATTTGATTATTTGTAGGTACTAGATGTAGAGGTTAAAGCAAATGACAAACACACACACACCACACGTGAATACAAAATACATATAAATAAATATAATTTACGTCTCAAAGGTAGGTAGTACTTCTATGGTGTATTTTTTTTTATAATTGGCACTTTTGCAATAGCTGGGCACAGTATACAGTGATTTTGGTTTAAATATGGTGCATTAAGAGAGAGGTCTCCAACAACGGAAATCAACAACAACCAACCAACAAATCTTCTGACTGTAAGGATGACTATGACTCTACCTTAATATCACTCGTACAATTAAAAATACTTCGCATCCTCCAGATATATCTGTGAACGATCTTCGCTGTTAGATTATATCGTTTTATACACTAACCAATATTATCACTAATATAGCTTCAATTGTCTACTACAGTATATATGAAGACATAAATCAACCAGAAATTCCTTCCAACCACAAAAATACATACAGTATTGTGAGCGTTTACATTGAAAAACAGATAAAGGAACGCGTCTGGTACAACCCAAACACCTACGATAAATCATTCGTTCGATCAAATAACTCTCAATACACTAGACTCGCAATAAATGTATCATATATTGTATATGTTCAAGATCATGTGTAGTGTCTCAGAACATGTGTAGATTTCTTGAAAAATTTGTCTGCCGAAAGAAACCTTCATAGTAAACACTTCCTGAATTCTAATCAGTGAAACATTCAGAATAATGTTTGACGTGTCGTATAAATTTAATGAGTTTGTGCACATTGCGCATACATGAGATGTTAAGTCACAACACAGAAAAGATAACGAATCCTTAAATTATTTTTATATTGATTACTGTTAGGTTTAACATTTTGGTCCAGGTTTTAAAACACGAGTTTTCGATTTTACGTTTTATTTACAACAAAAACGTGTCCTTTTGTTATTATTGTTATATTTCCTTGTACGGAAATATGCGATAAATTGAGAACGTTACACATTAAGGGATATTATTTTCAACATTCATGGCTAAACAACAATATCCCGATTCGAAACGAACATTTTAATCCAAAATTAACACATAATTTTACAACATTTATCAGTTGAAGTAAGTTAAGGAGTTTTCGACACGCTTCGGTAAGCGTAGACTAGAGAAACGAACAAGATAATGTTACATTATCGTAAACAAGCAACTCGAGTACAATATACATGACGAATAGAAGGTACCTATCCAAAATCAGGTTTTCAAGAAGCGTATCAAGTTTAATCGAATTCAAATATAACAAAGCTGTTTGAAAGTGCTCGCTGAATGAAATACAAACGTGCACCTGTGAAAACAAAAGTAAAGACTAATAGGAGCGGAAACTCAAAAGTTGGAGCTGGAACATAAAAAGCGTAATACTCATATGCGTGATAATATTTTTATTGCCGATGGCGTGTGGGTCAGGTTTATTATTTTACTTCTCGATGTTAATCACAAGCCCAACGTGTTGTACCTGTACTTTCTGTACTTCGGTGCCATGACCATAATTTCAAATTAAAAAAAGATTTTAAATAACAATCATGTTCCGTATAAGTAAATTTTCTGACATTTTCAGCGTTCGACGAAACGGATGTTGAAAAAGACAAGACGCGGAGCTATATTAATAGGGCACACAATTTGTCTCTAGAGCCATGAATTAAAGCGCCCATGAATGCGGTGGGCGGCTGTTAGTCGTGAATTGTGACGCTTTCGGGTTTCGTATAAATGCGTTCGCGACGACGGTACGTACCGAGTCGCCCGCCATCCGCTATCCGTTTGCTGCGTGACGTCACGGGATACCACATTCACGACTAATCTACGTGTCGTTATACAAATAGTTGATGAGTTACATTGGACTTCTGTGAAATATGTAAACAATGGTTGTGTATGATAAATTTAACTCTTCATTGAAACCATCGGACAAGTATCAGCGAATCTTCGAGTGACACAGTATTATAATAGGTCAATTAACTATTTTTACGCAATAAATGTTTGTTCTATAATAACTTGCTTTCGATTGGCAAAGGTCGGTGTCTAAAAAAATACAGTTACAAATCTATATTCAATTGGTTTTTTAATTATTTTAGAAAATACTTTGTATTATTTTGAATTAACTATCAGTTCCAGATATAATTCAATAAATGAGTGAGTGTAACATTAGATTTCTTGTAATCTGCGTACCAATTTTGTTATCACCATGCTCGGAAATTAATTTCCGTTCCACTAGTCTACCCTTAATTTCATTATCGCATACTTTTTTTAAAACTTATATTTAACAAGTTGTAGATAAAAAGACACATACGGAGAACATTTTATTAAAGCCGGCTCCGGAGTTTTCGGCTCAAGGTGCGCAATGAGATCCTGAGGGGGCTCTTCTTCCTCGGGCGTAGGTGGCAGCCGCGTGGGCCCCATCACTATCACACTCAACCTTGTTCAGTAACTAGTCCGAAACACACCTTTAAAGCACCAACTACACACACTGTCTTCCATTATCATATCAGACACTAACACTTCCCGCGCATGGCGATTCTCGATTGTAAGAGTCGTTCGATTGTTGGTACACAGATTATCGCAATCGTTTCAAAAATCGTTTTATTTCGTGAAACTAAACGAAACGTTAACCGCGAACCCAGCGCAAACAAAGACACAGGCGGCATGCGCGTTATGCGTTTCACGTTAGATTGAAAAACATTCGGGAGGAATGTGAGGCCGAAAATAGCGAGGAGCGTCGCGCGGCCGCAAGGGCGACCCTCGCTCGCCGCGCGGACCGCCCGCCTCGCCGCGCTCCCTTACCGTACGCGCACCTTTATTTACAGCCTTCCATGAAATACACTCACCCAACGACCGCTTTATTAGTGGAATCGTCTCGTGTGTACATATAAACAACCCCGACTTCATTCCAGGGTGAGGTAATGACCATGTTTTACAGCACCTTACCTTCATTTGGTAAGATTCCTAAACGACTTTCTGTTTATGCATCATGGTAAGTTCAAAGAAAGAAAACGAAATCATTGGGATTTCTCTTCATTTGACTGGGTCTT
The DNA here is from genome assembly GCA_037074685.1 of Glyphodes pyloalis. NCBI lineage: Eukaryota > Metazoa > Arthropoda > Insecta > Lepidoptera > Crambidae > Glyphodes > Glyphodes pyloalis. The sequence goes on along the minus strand of JAYKKO010000015.1, from coordinate 1,358,457 downwards.
GAAATACATAATACCTTTCGTCTTGTGTTTACCTTTCCCATGGTTAACCATTCAATGGATTATAGTTCAGGCCATCTTTTGTGGAGGAAAATCTACTTAGTTCTTACATTTGTGTGATTCATAAGCTAGCCACAGCCAACCATAAGCCACATGCTAGGCTCAAAGAGTAGTAGTACTACTTTTCAGAATTAAAAAAAATGCTCTGTCACTCTCTTAGGATCGTCGTGAACATTTTTGAAACCCGCCGTGATATTTAGAGATACACCATCGTTTCGTTATTTAACCCCGAAAGGAGGAGAAGGAAATAAGCCGGTCAGTATTCGTTTTAGTTCCTTTTTACAAATTGAATCCAAAGTTTTGTGTTTATACACCACTAGCGGTCCCCGCGAACTTCGTTTTGCCTTAGACGATTTTCCCGCTTTTCTGTTGAAATTTTCCTGATTTTTCTTTGCTATAAACCTCACGGAGCCGGAGACCTTTCCAACGAATGCAAACCCGTGGAAATCGGTTCGTGCGTTCTGGAGTTATAGCGTCAGGAAGGAAAACCCGACTTACTTTTATATAGTAGATGAATAATAGTCACCATAATTATTACGTCATTCCGCATAAGATATATTATTTTAGATACTTATATAAAATTGATCTTCACCAAAGTACAAACGGGATTTATTATGTAATAATTCAAATCTCGATTCTTGCATTCCAAACCGCACATCAACGATAAGTTGAATATATGAACTGATCTGCTGAGTTTCTTACCGGTGTCTTCTCGGTAGATATAGGTTCCGAACCGGAAGTAGAATCACTTTGCATTATATACAATGACGATTCGAAAGTGTTATTATATGTAACCTACTTGAATAAACAAATATTGAATTTGAATTTGAATTTGATTAGTAGTTACTATGAGAGAAAAAAAATACCAATACGATACAAAATAGCAGTGAATTTGTTTATACAGTGAAGTAGTCCATAGCGTAAATACGGAGTCGACTGCCTCCTGCATTATAAAATTGTAATTTTAGTGAACTTAGCGCTTGATTTAAAAAAAATACAGTTTTATTCATAAAACGTATTTGATACACTTTTCAAAGACATGTGTAATAATACCCCATTTACTGAGAGGTGATCCGAAGTAAAATTATGATCACTTTTCCCTTCTTACTAATCTTATATCGAATTGAAATAAAACTATGGTTAACATAAAGAAATGGGCGATTTATAGCAATTGTATGATTAACTAGAATTTTATTTAAGACGATATCTTAAATAATCTTCTATTTTTTGTAAACCTTTATGCGGCGTTTATTCTGGTTTATCAGTAAAATGTTATTAAATCGAGGCGCCCTAAGGTTTTAGGTGGCGATTGTTGTAATGTTTACAAATAACCATGAGTCAGATATCCTCGGAAGAGTGATAAGTTGCTTGCTCAAAGTTTAATTTTCATTAAAGTAAACAAGCGCCAGCCAGGGAGGTACGAAACAATAAACAATTAAATCTCATCAGCACCGTTCAACCAGTTTAATGTACCAAATGCAGTACTTCAAACGGGATACAACAGATCAGAATTTAAGCCCAGCATTCCTGGTACGATAAATTATAATCCAGGCGCCCAACTCGAATCGCATCTCGCGAAAACGCAAATGAAACTATCCACGATAAGGAGCATCCTAAATGGTGCTCGTAAATCAATTGCAAACGCGAATAATTGTCTCTATGAAGTTAAGCAAAAACAATTACAACAATAATTGAATATTAATCGTAGTCTTGAATGGAATAACATCAAGGACAAAAAAAACGTACGTTTTACAGACAGTACATAAAATATGCAGAACAGTATACATTGGTTCGTGACAATGGATAATAAAACAGGTGTGGTGATTAGCATAGGGGTGAACGAGGGGTAAATATAGCTAAGAGCGCGTTGCACACGCGACAGACGGTGTTGGGGACGGAGGCGGCGTCGTTTATAGACCTCGTAAATCGTGATCAGCAGCAAGTTGCGCTGCCGCCACTGGCATTCCGCAGCAGACACACGCTCGTAGCGAATTAGCCAATGTACTCTCGAAGAGTTCCTGCTGACTCACTGCTTGCTAACTCATCTTAATAAAGACTTCACCTGACATAAGAAAGAGCACCTCTATTTTTACACCCTTTATTTCTTAACCAACGTTCAGGAGTATAATGATCCATATCGATAAAGTCCCGGACGTGCGTGTCCATCAATCATCATAGTAATCAACGCGGCCAAGTGCGAACTACGCCCACGTCTGTTCCGTTTTCTCAATTACAAGTGAGGTTATACTACATCCACTCCTGCAAACTTCCCAACGGACTTCATTATCAGGATTGTACATGTTAATGAGCACCATAATAGACTTAAGTGGACGTCATAGGTGGCGTATGTGTATTACACAGATTGTCAGCGTGCATATGTGTGTGTGTGTGTGTGTGTTTAGGAAATCAAGACAAAAAGGCGTCGATGTAAACGCGTAACAAAGCATCCGTCACGCTCGACACGACCGTCTGTCTCGCAAGCTGCCTCCCGCTTGCCGCCGCGCACCGAGCCAAAATAAATGTCAATAACAATCCTTCTCATTACCGTCACTATACTCAACAATTGACACACAAAAAGAATTAGCTTCATTTGTTGCGACTCATTAGGAGTTTAGACAAACATTTAGAAATGTGTGAACTTCTGAATGCTATTCTCAAGGATTGTTTTGCGTAAGTGCTAATGTAAACCATGATTGGTAAGACAGTAACACCAACTACAAGTGTTACGTTGAGCATTTTAAATACATATAGCATGACAAGAACTTCTTAAGTCTGTATTTAAAGTATTTAAAATGTCTGTGCATAAGATGCAATCCTAATCATACTAATAAAAATTTAAAAAACAAATAATGGCGCAGATTCCAATTATCCAAAATAATCTACTGGCAGAGACACAGATTTTGACAAATCCAACGATAGAATTAGCTTATGTTGTAAAAGTCTAAATTTATTCTCACACGGAAGGGATACCTTTTTTCAAGTCATAGCATGATCCCATTGCTATAGAGATTATGATGCTCAAGTCGCTCTCCAGTCAAGTCAAGGCAAGGCAAGTGGGTTTAACAGTCCGCTCGTAATGTTACCCTGTCACTGCCTAAACAATTCTCAAGAGATAAACAGGTAAAAATCTGCGCGGAGTACCTATGATTTAACACCTCTCAACCAAACTATCTTCATTTTTGCTGAGTGGCTCAACTTTCGGAGGTCTTGCGTAGCGTTTTCATTTAAAAATCGACATCCCTTTTGTTGATTTGATTCCGGTAGCTTTCTCTGAACTTCTTGCTTTAATCTCAGAAGTTATTTGCAGCAGAGTTTAATATCAATGGCCCTCCTGGTGTAACAAATCAGCCGAGTTAAGCTGGGTTTGACATAAAAATTTCGAAATTAAAAACACTTAACCAAAATGTATGTTACAGTCACAGATTAGTAGAGTAGTTGGTACATTTTTGAAAATAGTAAATTATCTTCCTTACCGTCAGATGTAAGGCAAGAATTCTCAAATAAATTCTCAACTTTTCTGATGAGTACACTATCGTTGAAGTAAGAAGACTAAACTCTCTACTAAGAACCGAACCACACCACAATATAAAAATCTACTAGTAACGGTCGTCACAATATTCTGACTTACCTGTATTTGGCTCTATGTGCTGCATCGAAGAGTTCTCCGTCGAACGGCTTGGTGACAAGGTAGGAGGGCGGGGCCGGGGGCGGCGGCGGCGGCGGCAGCGCGTCCGCCCTAGGCGCCGCCGCCACCGCGCCCAGCCGCTCACACGCAGCCCGCACCCTTTCGCATTCCATGCACAGCTCATTCACGTAAACCACCGGTGTCGCCGTGCCTGATACCAACAACAGCAATCATCAGCACAAGTACAATGCCAAGCAAGCGTTTTAATAACATTTGGTAATAACCTACCACTTCATACTAAGAATGGGGAGAGTAAACATTGTTTAATAAACGTGGTAAATTAAAACATTGTAATAATTTCTTTTTTCCTTAAAAAATTTTACCAACCGTCAGTGAAATTAGAATTTAGGGATGTTAATTAGAAGTTACAATATAACAATCAATAGAAAAAAGATACAAATAAGCTCTGAAATACGAATATAATTGAATCAAGTAAACAAAATAAAATTTGAGTAGTGCAGGTCATAATCAATAAGTCGATAAGTTAGTAGTAATCGTTTATCTTCAACATTTAGGAACAAAATGTAAACGAGAACAAATGTTTATTTCCATATCTTAACACCAGTATCAGATGTTTAGGTTTACTGAGTTTCTTAACTCAAGAGATTAAAGTTAAATAAAATGGTTTAAAATTAATAAACATAAAAATGTTGACGATAATTAATTTGAATGACGCAGGATTACTCTTAATGACAATAAGCGACAACCAAATATAGTTTGCTTGAATTCCAAGGAAGGATATTTAATGAATCGCGTAAGGAAGTCGTGAGCAATAAAAACGATTTATCTGATTACGACAAATTCGTGTCGAAAAGAAACAGACACTGGAGTTCAGGCGCCTCCTTTGATCCTTCAAGTATCCGACTCGACAAACAAGCAATATACAAATGCGGTCTAAACTAAACGTACGCAACTTAACCAGGCATCGGCATTCTCACAAACCATTGATTTTTCATAATCAGGAATATTTATATATACTTTCAAATAATTTTAAAGCTCGTTTTTTCCCAATACAATGTGTTAGTGAATACTTCATGTACGTACAGAGGTTTGCGTCCGATATATGATACGCAGACGCATTTTAATTGCATCTTAGGTAGGTAGGTGATAATTTATTATTTACTGACACAGAGATGCCGCCTGAAGAGATATCTATCTCAGTATCACACTGGTACTTGAGATAACGGGGAAAAATACTCAACGACTCTTACCTACTCTGCTACGTGTTGTTGATTACAAGATGTCACTTAACGTGGCATAGATAGGTACATTAGAGAGTACTTTACGCACAATCTAGTATATTGTTTCATTTGTGCTTAACCCAGTAAAACTGTAAATAATAACTGAACTATCTTGTAGTTTCATAACTTGTGTAATAAAATATTATGCATAAAAATTAATAAACAATACGACAAACTGATGGAACTAACCGTACGCCCATATGTTTATCACACCAATTATAAATTAGGTGCCCACATTATTCATTTCTGTGACACAGTTAAATAAATAAATAAAATTAGTTTCTCAGTTATCATGTTCTTTCCTAGACAAGACCTCCGAAAACGATTTTGTCAGAGATGCCTCTTATCGACGGGTCTCTTTCCTGGTAAGACCATGGTTAACAAGTAGTACAACCTTGAAGCAACGTTTAGATTTATTATTATGAGACATGCCCAAGTCGAGACGATTACAGTAGAAAAGTCAACAAAATTTAAAAAATAGTCACGGAAGACGTGAAAGGCGTGGAAAATTCTCTTGCAGAAGTCACAACGAATAAACAAGTTTTTGGCTGTTTATGGTTACAAGAGAAAAAAAGGAACTTAAGTCGAAAGAGAAAACTCCCGAGTTAATAACCTAACCAAGTTACATAAAAATAGCACTCCACTTCAGAAGATATATCACGACTGCTAAGAACCTCATCGACATTTTTTACTAGGTTGAAGAGTGACACTAACTATATTATGCTAAGCTGCACTACAAAGATATCTCTGAAGACGCTGTGAGGGGAAAAGAAGAGAATTAAATAAATACAAAAAGGGTGCTCGTTTTACACGACCGTACATGACGCAACTCATACAGATACTCTCGTACATGACAATAGCATGAACGTTATTTACGTCGCATCAACAAAAGTGAAACAAATTACGGCAATACAGTACACATTTGAGAAATCGGCATATGTACCTATTAGCTGATATTTACTCTTTTTTGAGTAGTTTCTCAAAGTGGCTGTGTGGTGTAATCCACCTGCAAAAAGTTGTTAGTTTGTTTTCCTTGGAATGTCCAAACGTGCGTGTCTTACGAATAAAGGAAGACCTTGATAACTATTTTAAAACTTCAAAGTTTAAATCGTGAAATTAACGGTTAAATTTCATTTTTTCTACGTTACCTAGTTCTGTAAATATTACTGCAGACACAAATTTTACCGACTTTATTTGGTTTTCAGAAGATATACTCGTAGCTGTTTTTGCAAACATTATATCTACTTGTTTATAATATAATATTTTAAAATATATGTTAAAACCCCTTTTTATTTGGACACTATGGTTACGCCACCTAGTCGCACCACCAACAAAATGTATACAGTTGCAATGAGGGTATCTCCCCTAAGTATATATTAAAACAAACACGTAATGTTCTCGAATATTTAAGACAAATAGCATAAAGGGCTCATTGTTACCTTCTAAACAAATCTCTAAAAATCGCTTTATATGTATAAACACGATAAATGGGAATTAGCATCAAATATTTCGTTTTACATCTGTTTACATGTCATTTGGTCCCCGTAAACTGGCGTAGGCGATTAGTCGAAATTAGAAACGTAATACTCTGTGACCTTTTGGGATGCCTTCGCACGTTAATGGTTGAGGGTCAGTGAGTCACACTTGCGACATAGGGAACACCCGGCTCTCTTGGCATCCAGTGCTACTGCGCTTCCCTCAGCGGACGCCACACTCTCTAATTACAACTCTGCTATTGCAATACAATAATTGTATATTTCGAATTGGTATTCTAGGGACACAAAGTTTTTAGTTTATTCTTCAAAATTACATTTAACGTTAATGTATTTAGTTAGGGTTACGTATTTAAACCTCGGACTTTGACAAAGGATCAAATTTGATAATGATTTCGGATTAAGTCACCTGTGTTCAGGGATTGCAGTCGCGTGTACTTTAATTTCGTCAAAATAACACAGAATAAGTTCTGAGCCGAAATATCCTACATACAAACTACCTAAATGTCTAATTAAAATTACTTACGGGTCAAGAAATTCATTAGAGTTTTGTATTCTGCTGTCGTCTATCATAGTATTTTTATTTATGGCTCAAACCAATGAGTACAGAAAGATATATTTTACATTTAATTGTTGAAAAATAAATATCAAATTTAAATTGCGATGTCAGTTCGGCTCCTGAAATGAGAACCTTTACTTTTATTTTTACCTTATATTTTATTATTTATATACACTACACATTATGTACATTTCGCGCATCACATAATAAAGTTAGAATGAATTAGGTGAGACCAACGCAAGGTCTTATTATACAGGAGTGTGACAGATATGTACAGACAGACATGTCGTATTTAAATTGAGCTGTCTAAAGAGAAACTGGTTACAATTTTTAGGTAACAACACCAAGTGATTATTTTATAAAGTCATTAGTAAAATAAAAACCATGCAAGAATCTCAGTGAGCGAATGAATTGGTACAATGTTCGTGAAAAAAAAAGATTTCTTTGATTAGAAGTATGCAATCTGCAATTTGCGATATTGAATAATGTGTAATACAAGCTTCATCGCCATGACTCCACTCATCATGGCGTTTGCGTTTAGCATTAAAGGATTGTCTGCTAGATCCAAAGGGCTTTCAAAACACAGATAAATAGTAAATTATCTGAAATGAGTGGTGAAAATGGAGTTGAGGGACATGAAACACAGCATGCCGCAACCCATACACTCACATCCTCCAGCGAGGTATGACCGTAGTTGCTCTACCAACGCTAGCATAGTTGGCATGCGTGCCTTGCTGTACCACGCTTTACGCCATCTGCAAAAGCTACGACTTTTAAACAACATTGAATAAAAACAATGTACCAACAAATAATAGTTAAGAAAAAGTAGTTAGTATTTATAATTCTCACAGTTACTTCTGTATTTAGTATGTAGTTAAGTATCAAACAATTTATTTATGATAAGTTTATCAAAATTAAAGTTTTCTAGTGGTTAAATATCAGAAACACCAAAAATAAACAGTGTATTAAAAATACAAGTTTTTCAGTTGGTTAACTGAGAATAAATATTTTTGAAAAACATTAATCAGCACAACAGACAAATGTTTTTTAAATATATTAGTCCTTGTAATAACTTCAACAATCAACGTAGGAAGGTATTTGGTCTATTTATTTTTTTGTAGATTTAAAACATTAATTAAATTAGTCGGATCACTAAGTACATACTTAGTTTTTGAAATGATGTATAGATAGCATAATATATAAATAATAAATGTATGTTAAAATCATAACAAAACGTAATGAAGAAATTATTGTAAACATAACATAAAATTCTACATTTTGTTTATAAATTTTCATATTAATTGAAAACTTCAACATTTTATGAAGCTTTATCAAGTATTTATAGATATGTAGGTATATTACTATCTAGGCCCGCCATCTTCGTTCGGAATTTAAATAATTAAGGTTAATTATTTTTCAAATAATCATCTTTCTGTTGCTAACTTGAAATTAACACATATCTTACATTTTCCACACATACTTTTATACCCCACACCCCTATGTTTATTACCTTGAGATTAATTTTTTATTATATTAAGTGACCTTTTTATTTATATCCAACCAAAAGGCAAAAATGAATAAATTTTAAAGCATACTCCACACCCCTATGTTTATTACCTTGAGATTAATTTTTTATTATATTTAGTGACCTTTTTATTTATATCCAAACAAAAGGCAAAAATGAATAAATTTTAAAGCATACTCCCTTTGCTTATTTATTTTATTGAGTACTTTATCTACTCCATATTCTAATGTCAAGGTCAGTTGGGTTATCACAGTCACTATTGAACTAAAAGGTCACTATTTATACAATTAATTACAGATAATATTTAATTACATGTATAAATTGCAGCCAAATCCTTATATTGCAATTTAAGAGAAATAATACACATGTAAATACATATTATGCTCTTTATTTCAGCATTTTATGACACAATCACTATTAACTGTAAATTAAAAAAAAATTAAGATGCCAAACTAAATAAAATTTTCAAACAAATTAAGAGAATAGGGCTTGTAAGTTGAATGTTAATAACAACCGATAATACCTAATATTTTAAATAAGTTGTATGCATGGTACCGCCAACTAATGAAATATTCTATTTAATATAAAATGAGTTAAAAAACTATTTTCCATTATATTTGTGATTTACCTCTTTAGCACAAGCTGTCAGTTGGCTTGTGGTGTATTAATAAGGAAATAAGGCAAATAGGTGAATTGTTCATGAAGTTAAATAAAAAAAATATTTGAAAAACTGTTCCATCTCAAAAATATTGTTTTAAAATGTCACATTCAAACCTTGTTGATACAAGAGCAACACAATCTTAAGACAAATTACGGTCAACTTAGCTAGAGCATCACACGCTAAATGTGAACATAGTGACTTTGATTCTACACTGCGATAAGAAATGCAATATTTATGTTTGTTTGAAATATTTATAGTAATTTTGGCTGACTTTATTTTAATAAAAGTTTTAAATCAAATTAATCATCATTATCTATTAGAGTAGAAATATTAATGTTTTAATACTCAACATAGATTACAGAAGAAGAGTTGAAAATTATCAGGAATTAATATGGTAATTTTTGACCCTTTTTCATTATTAGTAAGTTCAGTCCCAAACATAATTAAGGTAATCCTTAATATATATTATGTTAAAAAAAATTTCACTTGAAGCCTGTGTAAGCAGTGATTATTTAGGTACTACTGGAATAAACTGTAGCATATAATGCCTGCTATAAACTAGATGAAGTAAAGATAACAGTGGGAAATGGATATAGACCTCATAATAAGAAGCACTGTTGAAAGTAGACAGAAGACCAAGCGTCAGAAAATGCATAACAAAAAAGTAGAAAAACCTGAAATTAACAAAAAAATCACCTAATTGTACTTTTATTGGAGTGAAGGTTGAACTACATCATTGAGATGTGAAAATTCTAAATTGTACCTATAGATACAGTATGGATCAATTACATTTAATTTCTTGAGTGATGGATCAATCACTCAAGAATCCTCTGTATAGATGTGCGTCTAGAAACAATTGATTTTATTGCATATGGAATTCCAGTTTATAAAGAGATTATAGACAGACATTTCCCAACTAAAATTAATTAAATAAGAAAATGATTTTTTTTTTGATCCAAACATGAAAATATGTAAATTTAAAGACATGTAACAGGCAACACACAAACATGAGTGTCAAACCAAACATAAATAAAAAAAGGTTCAAGGCAGTTTCCTCAGAATTTCTTGCCCAGTTCACAGAGAAATACCCACATTAAATGTATGGCATATTACACAAAAGTAATCTTTATTTCTTTGAATTAAGACAAAATCAATTTGAAGTAAATATGTACTTGCAGTTTGATTTCTTTTTTTATGTCCAAAACATCAGGGTGGAACAAAATTCAAAGTAGGTATGTAGTCTGACATGGTGTTGCAATCAAATTTAAAGCCTACCACCTAACAATTATTTCTTAATTGTAGCTTGGGAGACAGGTAATTAATTAGTGTCATAAAGAATCTCATACATTATAACAAAATCTGTTATGTAAGTAAATGGCATGTTATATCAATAATTTAAGACCACTTTCTTATTATCTAAAAGTGTGCAGAGCTGTGAACTCTTACTCAAGGTCCATGGGTGGAGCTAAAACATATAATTGCACTGATTAAATCCCATTTCAGGCAATAGGCCTCATTTAAAGTAAAAAATGGAATGGGCTATACTCCACTATGCAACCCCAGTGAACATTGGCAACTATAAGATGCAAATTCAAAACTATTGAGTCAGACTAATGTGCAGTAAAGTTACTTCACATCATGAAAGTACTGGCAAAAATAAAATTTTGTTAGGACACTGTTTCTTAATCAGGGTTTGCAAAAGCAACCACATTTGTATGTGATGTTATGTTTCTACCAATCTTGAAGTTCTAAAGATTATGTAAATTGCAAAACAACAGAGTAACTTATTGAAACACCATCTCAAAAGTACCAGAAACTAAAAAGCTAGCAGCCAAAATAACAAATTTTGTGTACACAACTTTAGTGCCAATAGGCCTTAAAGAAAGTACCAAATTAGATTGGTTATACAATTTACATGACAAAAAAGGGCTTAAATTTGTGATCTATCAATATGTAACATTACTTTAATAAATCTTAAAGAATCCACCATTATAAAAGCTAAAGTATTGAGATTGTATTATCACTAAAATAATTTATTTCTTACACACTTTATAGTGAAACTGGAAACTATTTAACCATTTTCATTATAATACTTAAGATGGATATAGTCAAAATAGTTTAATTAAAAAAGAAGGAATGTATCAGATTAAAATTGCAACGGTTTAGAATGTTGTTTACATTCTGACTCCCGTAAATGTGTATCGAGATAAGACGTGCTCCAAGCGTTTTTCAAGCAAAATGCCTTAGTAATCAATTACAGCTTTACAAACAAAACTCTTACCATTATTTTCTTGAATTTTGTCAGTTGTAGCGGTGCTTCCTGTTTGTGTCATGCCCTTAGACAATTCGTCCATCTTGCCGTACACTCGTTCGTTACATCAATCATTAAAATCACAACACAAATTACATTAAATTAACAACATAACATAACAAATCACTCTACAGTTTAATTAATTTCAGTCTTTTTTAAATATGGCTAGTTTTATCCATTTTAAACACATTTCTAAAAAATCCAGCAATCCTTTGGCCAACGAACGAATTGAAGTTAAGTCATAAACAATATAGACGATGAGCATGCTAAGCAAATGACAGCTTTACTTTTTCTTGTCTATGGTAGTTTCAACTCAAACTTGCTCTATTTATTTATTTATTTCTTGTATAACATTAATTTATAATTAAATCATACAACAAGCAAGATACAAATACATAGTTACATCAGACGTAATTGTAATATTTTGAACAATATATTATTCAGATTGTCATGGTATACAGTATTTTAAAGTAAAGAATTTATATTTATACTACCGATAGAAAGGTCTAGCGTCCTTAGCTAGTCTCCCATGATCCCATGTCCCCAGTGGAATACTTCTTACTGGTCTTGCTGGAAAAGCTGGCAAGCAAGACCTATTCAATTCTTAGAATTTAATTCTATGATTCCATTAATTTAAAATCTAAGCTCAAACTTAGAATAAGGAAAGTATATATCTATGAGCTCAAAAGCTCGATTTCTTTGATGCAAAACGTCTAATGTCTGACAGACGTTTCAGTTCAACTGACCACAGATTCAGTCAATCAATGTCAGTCAACCAGACAATTTATCAAGCATTCGTCAAAAAAAACAGGTCTAAAAACATTCAACTGGATATCTATTGAATTTTATTGTTGTGTCTAGCTCACTTGATAACAAATCTTGTCTAAAAAAGTTGTTTGATAAGATAAAATTGTTATGAACATTTGCATAGTGATAAACATCACAATGGTGTAAGACGATGGTAAATAATTAGAAATATTACATACTGAAAGTATCTTTCTCAAAGCTTTTGGCAACATGGAACATTTCGGTCTTTCACACATTTTATACGAACCAGACAAATATAATCCAGATACTCTGGATCTACTAGTCGATGAAGAAGCACGAGAGTACTGGCTGAACACCTGTGAAAAACTTGTAGAGAAATATGTGAACTTTGCGCTTGCCAACACGGAAGACCCGACTGTAGAAATAAGAGCTCTAAAATTTAAAACTTGCTATGTTGAAGCCCTTAAAGAACTTCGGATAAACCCTCTGTAAGTGTCGGATTATTTATTGCATATATCTATTAATGTTAACTTAACTGGTGAAATTATTAGTATTTCTAATTTCAGGGCTCATGGTCAGTTGACCATAAGATTGCTCTTAGATGTGAACGAAACATGCCTTCGATCACAAGGTTTTTTTGATTTGTGGAAACAGCAAAAAAAATATGAAAATGATGGTGCTCTGGCATCTCTTGGTTTACGATTAGCAGAGATAGATTCATTGTCTGATGACAAACAACGTTGGACAGAGATTTGCAGAGGTGTACTTGCAGGTTAGCTAATTAATCGATTTTTTATTTCTATAGTACTCTACGCCGTAAGCCAACTTTAACATGCACAATATGGGTTCGATGCCTGCACCGCAAGGGGAAACAAAACTTTTCTGTTTCTAATATTTAAAATAAGGTTAGCTTATTAGTTTTGTAAATTTATCTGTCACTTTGTTACTAATGTACCGAGTCACCTTTTGCATTCTTATAAACATACTGCTCCCCTATGTCCTCTCACTTTTCTTTACTGCTTCTCCAAGTTCACATAATTAAATAAAAAAGTTATATATATAGTCATACTCTGTGAAGAATGACTAGTATAATCTTCTGTGAATAACTAGTTAATTTGTTTGTTGTGAGTTTACACTAGGAAAAGCTCTGTAAATTTTGCCATTTTGATCCTGTATGTCAAGTCATGGTAGACACCAATGGGCATTAAAAATATATAACTAAAAATATAAATATTATGTATATTTGTTGATATTTTTTATGAATTCTACAGTTTTTATCATATCTGTCCTTTGATCATCCATGGAAGTTTTAGAGAGATAAAATACTTGATTATTAAATTTTTTTCTAGTAGTAATATTTAGTTATGTCTATTTATTACAGTAGAAACTCCTAGTATGTAGAGCATAACATGTGTAACATGATGGTAGTAGGGTTTGAATCCCATACTGGTGAGAGGAGATAAAAACTATTTCAACATGTTTTACAGGCAATATGTTTGATTGGGGAGCACAGGCTGTGACCGATATACTAGATCTAGGCCTGTATGAAGCATTACAAAAAATTCAGAAAAGGCCATGGCTGTACGATGGTTTAGACAAATGGCTTGATAAACTAGAGGTAATTGAATTATATTGGAATTCTATATATCATGCCACTCATTAGCAGATACTGATTCAGCATGCTAAATATAAAACTTAAAATGCACTAGATTTTAATGTGTGGACCAAGGATATATTTCAATACCTCCCACATAACTTGTTGTATCCCACAAAAATAGCTTTTAGCATGAGTTTAATTTACTACAAAATAAGGCTATTTTTAGTGAAAACACTAAAAGTTATTTTTGTGGGATACAACAACTTACGTAGGAGGTGCGACCCCATACTAAATTAGCTTCACAAAATTGTAGATTAGAGATGGTGAGACGTGGACCATTTAGTATGTGTGTAACAATCTTTAATAAAATCCCCAACTATTTAAAAAAGGAAGAAAATGATAAAAAGTTCTATTGCAATTTAAAAAATATTTTGATAAAAAATTGTTTTTATTTGTTGAAAGAGTTTTTGGACTGTAAGATGTTTTAGCAAAGCATAGTAAAGCTAACGTGGATGTTTTCAGTCTAAATGAGTACCTACAATATGGTCTTGTTGTATAATATGTATTTGAATAAAATTATATTTTGTTAGATTATATTAGATTAATTATTGTTAAGTTATCTTTATTTTATGTGCCATATTTAATTGTTTTTTAATTTGTATTTCATGTTGTAGTTTTAAGTTTAATATTGCTGTGCCCTAACGGGGTTCATGTTAAACCTAAGTTCTTTACAATGACACCTGTATGTAATTTACAACATGTTTGCAATAAATATTTGATTGATTGATTGATTGAGGTATCGATTTGTGAAATGTATGTTTTACAAACTATGCAAGCAACTTCATGTGACATGCGAAATAGTCACTTTATGTAGCATAGAATAATTCCTACGAATGTTCACTAATGGCAAACTTTCTCAAAACATTACACACTTAACTTTCATTCTATGTTCCATTTTGTTAATTTACAATTTACACCCTTAAGGATTAATTCAAAGATTAATAAAAACTGATACCCTTAAGGGTATCAGTTTTTCAATCTTTGAATATTTTTTTTTTATAATATTTAATTAAAAAAGAATTAGAATAAATATTGATGATTAATTTCATTTTTCTAGCTCTAAAAATAATATATTACCCCTTTAAATAAATTTTGGGCATTTCTTTGTAAGCTCATACACTTGCTATGCAAATGCTGTCCTGCCAGCTTTTTTGAACAAAAAAATGATATATCCAAGAAAATTAATTATTATTTTATTTAGACAAGGAGACACACTAAATTTAAGCTGAATAATAAATTAAACATATTCTTTAAGTTTATTACCAAATATATTGTTTGTTACAAGGATTTGAACATGCTATGTTACGTATCTAGCTAGAACTGTGTGTTATATTTTTCAGAAAACTGTACATCACTGTGCTGCTGTATTTGTTGATAATAGTGGAGTCGATATAGTCTTAGGCATTTTGCCATTTGTCAGAGCTTTGCTGCTGAGGGGAACTTCCGTGATACTCTGTGCGAATGAATGGCCAGCTCTTAATGATGTGACTAATGTTGAGTTGGAAGACATATTGCAACGTGCTTCCATCATCTGTCCAGTGCTGTCAGCTGCATTGGCTACTGGAGATCTAGTTGTCAGATCAAGTGGACAAAGAGGTCCATGTCTTGATCTTAGAACAATTAGTGTAGGTGAGTAAAAATAATTGTTGAATTAAGAAAAATGAATGCAAAAAAGTCAAATGCAATTTTCTTGCAGATTATTTTGGATATGTCGCTGCTAAACAGTTTAATCAAAAATTAACTGGCATTTAGACAATAGCCTAGGCTGTTATCTAAATGCCAGTATCCAATTAAATAACTGCATAAAACCCAGCCAATTCATTGACTGCAACATTTAACCATTGAATATTCTGAAGTAATTTAATTTAATTAGATATTGGGGGTGATTGTGTTGGCAAAAACTAAACTCAACAAGATTTTGGTGCCTTTTTTTAGGTTTGTTTATCAAATATAATAAACTCAAGTTCACACCAATGGTTTAAGTTTTGTAAAGAATAGAAAACGTAATATTAGAGCACAATAACTTATTTTATTATTTTTATAGTACTTTACTCCGTACTAGCGAACTTTAAATATTAGAAACAGATTTTTTTTATCTCCCCTTGCGGTGCGGGAATCGACCCCACGACCTTCACGTATCGCGCGTTCTGCTCTTACCAACTGAGCTAACCGCAAGTTATCGTAGGCGATGAAATTTTTCTGCTTTAACAACCGTTAGCCTCCGGTAAGTGCCCTCTGCCGAATATGTTTAGGACTACATACTTATCGGCCCGTGGTACATTCGTTGCAGAAATGTTTGAAAACCACGGAATCGAAGACACCTTGGCATCTTAATCGATTTATTATTTTTTTATTTACCGCACCGCAAGGGGAGATAAAATTTTTCTGTTTCTAATATCACAATAATTTAGTCCAGTTTGTGTCAACAAAATCTTTACAATTAAAAAGGGTTAACGGGTTTAAACGCGACAACATTATTTAGTAGTTAATAGCAGTCAGCTGGTGACCACGGTTGGTGCCACTTAACCAAGACGTCTGGCATTAAGTATTTCGTATTAACTACTAAAAAAATTTTGTCGCGTTCTGACTTGATAACCTATTTTAAATATTTAAAATGGAACGCGAAAGTCTTAAATTCTATAGAATCTTCATGAGTGTTGAAGAAGTCTTACTTAATTTGTTAGATACTATACCCCAAGAAAGAAAAATTTGATCTGTGAAAACTAAATTATGTATATTAAGAAAATTAATGAATTGATTCGAAAAATCTAGTGTCCAAAAAAAATATAAGGTCTCCATGTACAAGTATAAAATAAATTACACACACATATCTGTAGTATCGAGGGAAATGAAGAACAATTTAAATTTGATATTTTAGAGGCAAAGAAATTAAGAATAATATTTACTTTATATTTTCGTTTTGTTTCAGGTCTATGCACTGAAATGAGAGTACGAGGCGTGGATTTAATTGTATTAGAAGGAATGGGCAGGGCCCTACATACAAATTTAAATGCGCGCCTAGCGGTTGATTCACTTAAACTAGCTGTAGTAAAAAATGCTTGGTTAGCAGAAAGGCTTGGTGGGCCCCTTTTTTCAGTCATTTTTATTTATGAAGAAAAGCCTACTCAAACATAGCTGATTTCCACTGTATATTTTTCAGTTTATGACTAAACAGTTATGTGACTCCCAGTATTCTTATAGAGTAAGCCATCATCGATGTGAATTTCTAATTCCTCATGCATTCATATTTTCGAATGCCCCAGTATGTGTTGACATCTTACAGTGTTTTTCTGAATATATTGAGTGTTACCCTGATAAATTGTTTCATTATTGTATAACACGAACAAATCCATGACATGAACAAAAATGGTAATCAAGTAATGTTGTATGGCAGTTCTACTGCGGCGCAAACATTATTTTCTCAGCATATAATTACTCGAATATCGATTTTATTATTTTTATAGTTTTATACGCCGTACTAGCGAACTTTAAATATTATCCGCAAGGGGAGATAAAAATCTTCTGTTTCTAATACTCAAATATCGTTTTGTTCTTTTGTTCCTGCAAAGGGTCTGTAAGTGCCTCTATCTTGAAGGAGCTCAAACTGGGTTGAAAAAATCTAGTTTCTTGCAGGTTCTGAGCCGAAGCATCACATTTGATATTACATAGCTTTAGACACATAGTCAATTATCAAACAAATATGTTAATAAATATGAACGTTTGTCCTTTGTGAGGATCGAATCCACGGTGAGGATATACCATCGGGTCGGTTTATTTGCTTTTACAACCAGACATTATTCTACTGAGGAAGTAAGACACCCTAGCGGAATACATTGCATAGTAGTGTTTCGTTTTTTCGTTAGAATACATTCTGCATAATTGCGTCTATTCCCTGTTGCCACCACTAGCTCATAATGGAAAAGCCTCAGATGACTAAATAGCTCCAAAAAACAATGTGCTAAGGCCTGCATAGAGGTGGCACCCGAGAACTGGAAAAGATTCGACAGACACAGCGTGCAATAATTTGCCGCTGGTATGTACTAGTGCAACGAGCACTCAACCTGTCCTAAAGTTCCCCGTTCATCACGTTAGATCTATTTCGTAAGTTTAGATAGTTCAGCCGCGTTCATGAATGACGCTTACAGGAGCTAGGGCGGCGACTTGAAGTTACAAACCTATTATTATTAGATAAATTAGGTAATTTTAGATGCAAGGACACTTGTTTCTTAACTATCCAGATATCACGGTTAGCAAAACATTTGAAACTTAATAACTAGTAAATAAAATGCTTTAAGGAATCTGTCTATCTTTTATTTTATTATATAAGAATGAACCATCATCTAATATAATATACTAAAAGTATAAGGTCATCCCACTTCAACAGTTCATTACAAGTAAGTGAAATGTAGAGTTATGTATACTGAATATTGAATGTGAGAGAACTGTACAGGAGAACACAGTAATGTACACAGATTATAAAAAAAATTTACCTAAATGCTAATAAATCATAATAACATTCAACACTTCCACTTTGTTTTCTCTATACCAGAATGTGACGTTTCATATATGTATAACATGCCATTAATAAAATGGTCATAAGAAGTAAATTTCATGAAGACAACAATACATAATTACTTCATCTTAAATTTTAATGGCATTTTGCTATTGTGACTTACGATCTGTTTAGCCAAGCGATTACTTTGAACAACAAGTAAGCAATCCCAATGGCATAAGCTATCTTTTCCTTCTGCTGCCGTTGAAGCTGTTCAGCTTCGATGGACATCACACGTCGGTTCAGTTTGACAATCTGTCTTCGCAAGTGAACAAGCTCTTCAGAGGTGGAGAGACCTTCGCCGTTACCCATGGGAGGCGTAGGATCTCTGAAATAATTATTTATTTGTTGTGTACAATGTCATACTACCATAACCAACAAGATTTTTAATAAGTTTAAAAAGTAGTGTTTACCTCAACACAAGGCGTGATTCAGTCATAGTAGATTCATTGAAATTATCTGGGCGGGGAGTAGTAGACCTTGCGCCGTCTCCTTGTGATCTGATAATTCTGACATTCTTAGGAGGCGAGTTTGGCATGCCCATAGGAAAATCATCAGCAGATGGAAAGTAATGCTGGTCAAGCGTAATCACTCGTGGAGGAGTGCTGACACGAATCATTCCAGGATCTGTAGGTAGCACAGCATTGTCCAGCTGAATCTCTCTTGGTGTTGCTTTTGTACCTGTAATTTTTTATTGTAACATGTCACTATTTATACAAACGCAAAAAATCTATTGTTTACATTTGAAACCAATACCATCCAATATCCCCAACACATGTATGTGCAATACAAGTTTTAGCAGAATTAACTTCTTTTACCTATATTTGTCATTTTTAACAGTATATGTGTGCCTAATAATTTTTGTTTATCTAATTGGATGTAGTTGCCACAAAGAAGATGGGAGGATGACCTACCACAAGGATGGAGCAGATTAGCGAGAGACAGGACAACATGGAAAATTCTAGAGATGAATGAAATAGTGCGGGTGTTACCAATTTCTATTAAAATAAGTTATGTTAAATTTAGAAAAATGTTAAAGATATCAAATTAGTAATACGGTTAGTTAGTAAGTAGCATGTAATTTTTCAGAGCTACTGTAATTTTTAAGAGAACATTCACATAATATACATCTTAAATTTCCACACAAAACACATCTAAATCAGTTGCATAGTTTCAAAGACATAAGCATACAGCAGGGAGTGACTTTGTTCTATACTACATATGTGAGAGATTTTCAGGAGCCAGTTGATAAATGCAAAACTGCCAATCTGTTTGCTTCTAATTAACAGGTCAGATAAGTACCCAGGCTGTTATTTGATTAAAATTTTGAGCTGAAACTGTTTTCTAGGAGCTCATTCCACACTCAAACAAGTCTGTTGCTAATGAATTGCATATAAGGATTGTTGTGAGTCAACAGATCTTACCTAAATGTTGATCCTGACCAACAACAAGTATCCTTTCTGGAACTTTCATGTCAAACTTTTCATTGGCATAGTCCCACCCAGTAACAAGCCCATTGGGTGCATTTTCTTCATCCACAATATCACCAGTTGCCTAAAACAATTCACATTTATTTAATACTCTAGTCAATATGATACAATAATTCATATAAAATATGAACTTCTTTTATGGTAAAAAATAAACACTAGTTTACTTGTATAAGCTGGTTAGCTTTGAGTGACATCCATCATATAAGCTTGAAGATACGAAATATAATGAAAATTATTAAATGCATGCATTGGGGCATGAATTTAACATTTAGACCTGTGCTTTGCTTTGATAAAATCAACATTTTCCTCAGTCCTCATAAATTAAACTTGACATAGGTATCTGAGTATTTTATAAAACAGATTTTAGCTAATAATAATTTAAAACATACAGAGGCACGTACTTAAAGCTCAGATACAATATTTTAGCTCTAATGCTTAAGAATTACTTTAATATTTAAATTAAAATTATTGCAATTTTACAGTAGCAATACATTGTAAAGGATGAAACTGTTTGACAAAGAATAAGCAATATTTACCTTGATCCTTTGTGGCACAGTCATATTATGGCTAATGAGCCGAGCGTAAGCTTCATCAGAGGTGTACTGCATTTTAACTCTGGGAACCTAAATACGTAACCACATATTATTAGATTATAAGAATGACAAATATTAAAAAAAATGAGATTACTATTAAATTATAAACAAGGACATTGAAAACTTAAGTAAATCAATTGAATTATTAATTTTGTATGCACTTTATTGCAGGTATTTGTGAGTCTACCATCGCGGTTCATTTCTATGAAGTTATTAGCGAAATAAATTAGTTCACATTAAATTTACTTACCAGATTATTCACATATGGTCAGTTCTTTAAATTTATTTATTCCATTTGAAGGAGAAGTTGAAAAATAAATCTCTGACGAAAATTAGAATGAATCCAGGTCGTTCGCTGTTTGACAGATTGACTGACAGTACATAGGTACATACATAACTGTTTGTCTATTGACAGCACCTGCCCCACGTTTCTGCTAACAGCGAAAAGTGATGTGACGTAAAAAAACACCTATATAATTGAATAAAATAATAATTACATAAATATATTAAGATCATGCATTGTTTGTAAAACGGATTTTTTTATATCGGATTTTTATAACGGATATCATATCCTTGTAAAAGTGGAGATTTGCGTGAATTTCAAGATTTTTTATGTAGTGTCTCCCAAAGGATAGTCCACACGCACCAACTATTGTACCCTTTGGTGTCATGTATCAAAGTCAAAGTCAAAGTCAATATTTTTTTATTCACATAGATTACATTAGTAATACTTATGAATAGTCTCTATATAAAGCAAATGAAGCTACCTCCGGTTCGGAACCTATAACTAAAGAGAAGATACCGGCAAGAAACTCAGTAGTTTTTTTTACAAATGAAAGCTACACTTATTACTAATTTTGCACCAAGACACACAGTTAGTTTGTCAATTGTAAAATAAAATTTTTAAATAAATTATCAAAATAATAATAATAATAATAATAATAATAATAAAGCAAAGGTATTTGTAAATTAAATTAACTGTATGACTCACATGCGTCATCGAGGCCCAATTCTGACATTGATTGAGAAAATGCGTTACATATATATAGTATGTTAAGGATTTCTAGAAAGCTCTTTCAAAAACTATGAAATTATTATTTGAAAACTGGCAAACATTATGATTACTCAAAATTTAGCTCTCTGGACTATCCGCTATGAAATATATCACCCAAGTGGCGATGCCTCCTTGAGTTTATACCTAACTAGGAGCCTTTTACATGAAAAAAAAACAAAACTGTTTCAGTCCATTGTATTTGACGAATAAAGTTTCATATATTAAGATAATATAATAAAAATAACTTGATAAACTTTATTCGCATCTTGCACCCAACCCATAATAGAGCCTAGCCTGAGCAAAGTACCTGGGCAATTGAATACATTTAGTTTATGATATTTATACTTAAGGTTATTTTATTATTAAGTTGTAACAAACAAAAACACCATTTTTTTTTCGATTAATCTTTGCGGTATAAACTAAAACTTACTAAAATTCAACTATCTATTCGAAAATGTGGAGTAGATTTAAAGCCCTATAAAAATTTAGTCAAAAAAAAATCAAGCATTTCATTCTAATGACAAGTCTTTACACTACAATATCTTGTCTTTTGATGTCAGGGTACCAATTCGTCAGAAATTCCCTAAAATGTGGAAAAACCTATTCCAAATCAGGAACTTCTATGCACTCAAATAATAAAATGGTGAAAGAAAAATAAAACTGCCTAAATTCTAATCGGACTCAAGAGCTGAGATTCCCGTAAATTAGCTAATTTATAAAAAAGTTTTTGAGTGTAAAAACTAAATTATATTTTTGCTAAATAAATATTATTTGGATTTTTTTCTTATCTTGTACCTATTGAAATATTTTTACTATTTATGATGTTAAAGTATATAAGTAATCCCTATTATCCCGTCCCCATATTAGGAATAGTTTGGAAATTAATGCAAAATCGATAATATTGTTTTGTCTTCCTTGTAGCCTTAACACAAAAGCATCCTCGAACTTCAAACAGGGGCTTAGTGACCCTGTTATCTGGTGCATAGAGGCTGACCCAGCCTCAGATACCGCACAGGATGAAGTGAAGGTGGATTTTGAACTGGTCCGCGGAGAGCAGGTGGCTCTCTGCAGCAAGTTTGTCAGAGCAGAAGAAGGACGCGGAGGAAGAGGAGGATCTCGGTTTGTCGTTGTAGGCCTCTCTGTCCTATACGACGCAGCAGTGGCGCCCTGCCGCGTGGCGCCGAGAATTGCGTAGTGGTGGGGCCGCAGAAGAAATAGAAGATGTGGTATAGCGTTTGCTGCACGCATGCTTCGCACCAGCTCCAGCTGCGACCATCTTGCGTGGTGAGGTGGGTCGCTTAGCAGTAGTCGCGGTGGAGATGCCTGCATAGAACCTTCAAGGGATTCCGACTCCCACCCAGACAGCTGCGCGGCGTTGACCACCGAGGTAGTTTTAGTAGGTATGATGAGCCTGACATACTACTCACTGTTCCCCGCCGGAGGGACGGTGCAGTAGTAATTAATAAATTAATCTTGAGTATAATCCGCACTCAAGACAAACATTCCTGTCATTAGCATGTGTTGTGAGTGTTAGTAGGTACGTATTGTGGTACCACTGTTCGTTTAAGAAAGCCTTTACATAATATTATTTAGCTAAATCCTTTGAAACAGGGTCAAATCATTGATTCGTTTATTAAACTAAAGCTATCTACCATCGGCCGTCAACCAGTCTTAAGTGTTATACTGATTATCAATAAACAATTAATTGTATTTTCTCAAAAAGATTTGATCAACAGGCAGATGTAAACTAAATGATTGGTTTATGTGTTCAGGTTTTCCTTTAATCGGACATATTCCGCAAAACGCAAAGTCGGATTTTCGTCTCCCCACATTTGGGAATTTAACCATGGGCTATGGGGAACCATAAACAGGTATCATCGGCAACTCTGTTCCATACCGTGTTAATCTGTCATTGGTGGCTTGTCTGATTCCAGTGATAACTTTATTTACGAATTTGCTAGTAATAAGTATCTTTGATTTAATAATAAAATCAAAGAAGTATGTTACTAAAGTTAGCAACCTGTCGATAAAATGTTCTTGTGTTAAATTAAAAAATACATTTATATAGTAACAGGGTATCTTTAATTTCGTTAGTCATGAGATCCACCGGTTTGTTAATTTCTTTGTTAACTTTTGCTTACGTTAGTCTTTCTTTCGCTACCAATAATCCACCAAAACGCGATGAGAAGAAATCCAAGTCAGTGACTTCATTTGTGAGTGCCAAATGGGAATCCACGCCGATTGTATTGGAACTTGCAGAGTACCTCTCTGCAGAGAGCTCTGATTTGTTCTGGTCGTTTGTTGACGAAATCAACTCCTTGAAATCTAGTCTAGAAAGCTTAGGTAAGGTTTATTTTATGAAATTATAAATTTATAAATGTTTAAGGTTTTAAGAACTTGCAAGTCCTGATTTTGAAATGGGTATTTTTTTGCAGAGACTGATAAAGAAGTCTATGAAGCATGCATTGGAGTTGCAAGCACTTTGTTGGCTCCAGCCCAGTTGCGGTTGGCTAAACTGGCTCTATCTATGCATTCTACATCCCCATCTGTCCGCATGTTCGATCAGATTTCTACACAGAATGGAGCAAAAGATGTGCAATGTGATACATTTGTGTTCATTGCTTCAAAAAAAATATGCGACAATGATGCATTGAGAGATGTTCTCAAAAAATACAGCCAATATGACCCTGTAAGTAATGTCACTTAAATTGAATACTGTGATGTAGCTTTTAATTTAAAATTATCAACAATGAACAAATTAGCAAACTTTGATACAACAATTGAAGGCTTTTCTTAGTTTAATGATTTGGTCACATTTTAATTAATAACATTAGTATGAAGTAGCAATACAAATTGGTTAAAATAATGGTCTTAATTCTAGGAAGAACATAGATTAGAAACTTACTTGTTGGATCATGCATATCCAGGTAGTGATAACAAAAGTCTGACAGCCATTTTATATGGGGAGCTTGGCATGAATGATTTTGCCATCAAACACAAAATATTAGCAGCTTATGCAGACAAAGGTGCTGTTAACTATGTAATACGGTGGAATGTGAAGGTAAGTTTGTTCATAATCATGTATATTGCTGTTCTATAATTGCTATGTCATGTCACTGAATAAACATTTCTTTCTTACTTTCTTTTCTTTCTCCATTTCTCAAGCTAACCAACACATGTATGATAAACCACTTTTTGATCTGTTCTTTTGATTATTTTAGAATGTTTAGAAGTGTTAAACAACAGTTTTGAACCAAGGTTTGTTTTTAATGCTTGAAATTCAAGAAGTGCAATTTTAGTTCAATTGGTTTTAGTAACTGGTACTGTATTGCATTTAAGGAGATCCTTATATAGTATAGTATAGATATACAGTCTGTATCTGTGTCTGTAATACAGTACCAGTAGTAACAAGAAAAGGGAGTGGATGATGTGGCCTTGCTAATATATATTGTGTTTAAATGATTATATATTTTAGCCCCGAGGAAGGCCCAAGCTGCGCCTCTCTGGGTATGGTGTGGAATTACAGTTAAAGAGTACAGAGTACAAAAGTCAGGATGATTCTACCCCTAAAGAATCAGAGGGTGGAGAGGCTCCCATTCCAACAGAAGAAGATGAAAATGACCCACAAAATCAAATTGACGGCTTCAATTTTGGCAGGCTTAAGTAAGTTTTTTTTCCTATAAATTTCCTATGAACTATAAGGAGGCAGCTAAATACCAAATAGAGTACAAAACTTATAATCGATTTGAGAAAGAAAGAGTATTGAACAGCATTTTATAGCACATAAAAAACTATGAAACTACCTATTCATGTTAGGATCTTCATTTCATAAATATTTGATCTATACTAATTTATTATAACTGTGAAACTAATTCTGTCTGTGCGACTTCCACACCAAAACCTTAACTTATTTAGTACAGTCACATAGTCTTAAACCTGAGAAAGAACCTAGGCTACTTTTTAATGCGACAAGAGAGGTTTGGTTGTGAGGGGTTGAATGGCGCACTGGAAATTTGTATTGACATATCATAATTTTTAAGCTGTTAATTAGATGGGAAGGAAAATGACACTTGTAAGAATTTTGGCCTTAAAGGTGTAAAATAAAAATGCAGATGTTAGTTTGTATGGATATTTGTCACGCTAAAATGATGAAACTTTATATTGGTTTTTAATTAGAATGTAAATAACCATATTTTTAAAGTTTGTACAAAAATATCCTTGAAGGTGGTAAAATAGGAGAAATAAAAAGGGGATGTAAGTTCATATGAAAATAATGGAAGGTGTATGTGAAAGTTTTATACCTAAATTTACAAATTGTTAAACATATTTTCATGTAACATTTATGGAGTTGGTGTGTCGCAGGGGGGAGGGGAGAGTGTAATGAGGTAGAGGGGGAAGGGACGTTGGGGGAGGAGGGAGAGTTACGTAGCAAAGGGCCAAAGCATGGTGTGGCACAGGGGGGACCTGTCTGCAAGTAATTGCTTTCAGCTTTCACCTGGCGTATATTTTGTCTATTTCCAATCATATAATTATAAAAGAGACAAAACATAGTTTTCGAATTTGAATCAGATTTGGAAACATCAATCCTATAAAATGATGCTGTTTTATATATTACTACTTAGATATGATGTACCTACTAAAATCACTATGAATTGTTTAGGAACCTGTTTCCTGCACTCCGTACCCCACTCGAACGCTTCCGGCAGCACCTCTCGGAGTCTAGCGAGGAGTTGGCGCCGCTCAA
The DNA here is from genome assembly GCA_037074685.1 of Glyphodes pyloalis. Classification (NCBI taxonomy): domain Eukaryota; kingdom Metazoa; phylum Arthropoda; class Insecta; order Lepidoptera; family Crambidae; genus Glyphodes; species Glyphodes pyloalis. The sequence continues at coordinate 1,332,067 of JAYKKO010000015.1, read as the reverse complement.
AGTGTGGCAGATGCAGGCGCTCAGCATGCAAGCGGCGGCCGCTGTCATGGACGCCAACGACGACGGCGGAGACGAGGCGCTTAAAGTGCTTACGTCTATTGCCCAGAATTTCCCAATGCAGGTATGTTAAAAGTACTTTTGATTTAACACTTTTGGTTGTAATAAGTACAGGTAGTCATATGGCAATATATGAAAACGTATAAATGTTAGTGCTTATTTATTTTTTACCATTATAGCATTAAAGTATGATACACCATTTTTATTGTACTGCAGTGAAAAGTTTGCATAATAACTCTTATCTGTTGGAAATTATGTATAATTTAATATTTAATGAACCTTGCCGAATTTCTAACCTGTAGGTACTTATTGTATTAATCATTTGCACAACAGATTATATCACAGCTCAAGTCTGATAGTTCTTCCTTTTTTCACTCATCAAAATAAAACTATATGACTTGGTCCAAAGTGTTCTACACATAGCTATAAGTTAGATACTGCTACTGTAACTTATCTGTTGAGTTTCTAACCGGTGTCTTCTCGGTAGATATAGGTTCCGAACCGGAAGTAGAATCACTTTGCATTGTATTCAATGACGATTCAAAAGTGTTACATGTAACCTACTTGAATAAAGAAATATTTGAGTTTGAGTTTTTTCCCACATTTGATTTGCATAACATTATTAGGGATGTTATTTTAATGTGGAAATGATCTTTGTTTAGACGAAGTCTCTGATTCACGTGAACGTGCCGCGTTCGTTCCGCGACGAGATCCTGTTCAACCAGGACGTGTGGGCCTCGGCCATGGGCATCCGCCCCGCGGAGCCGCTGCTGCTGGTGTCGGGCGCGCAGTACGACGCCGAAGACGTCGATGTGATGACACTGCTTGCTGCGATAAGAGAAGATATTGGACCTATGAATACACTGCACGCGTTAGGTATATTAAGAAACCAGTTTTTTTCTGAAACGTCTTTACTATAAGGTTTCAATACCGAAGTGTCTTCAATAATAAAAATAATAATGTGCATATAAATGTTATTGAAATATTAATGTACAGACAAAAGCTCGTCAGACTACACACTTTGCACTGCCTAATGTCGTGTGCATAAGACCTAATTTCGTACTGCAAGTAAGTTTTGTGGTTTTCGTTTACAATGGCTTAACTTTAAAGAATTAGGATAAGGAACATTAATTGTTTGCGATTAAGCGTTTCGGAACTTTGGGTATACGGCGTTATAAAAACCAAAATATTATTTATGCAAATCAAAAACTTAAGAGAGGTAGGGCATAGCGATTTATCGCTCGAACTGGAGCAGCTCGACTGGTGAGAGACCTCCACCTTACAGAAGACCGCAGCCAAATAACAATCACTTCTGTGTTGTTGTGTTCCTGCGTGTGAGTAAGGTTTCCAGAGCTCCTGGGGGGTGCTACATTAGTAGCAGGGGTCAAGCCTTCAAGGTAAGGGCGATAAGTCCAGTAACAGATTGATTATGCTGTACTTGGTACCCTTAAGCTATGACCTCATTACCACTTAACATCAGGTGGGATGAGGTCAATCTTGAAGTGCAATATAAAAAAAACTCCTGAACTGTCGATTAATCTTCAAAAACAAAACCTCTCGTTTGTTCGTTACGTTTTTGGGAGTAGACCTGTGGACACTTGAAAATATAACTTATTGTTGATTGGTTTGGGGAAACCAGAGGTGGCCTATAATGGGAAATAAAAACTAAGCAATGATGAGTTGCCTAACTTTCTGAGCGGTTATCTATCCATACTAATATTATAAATGCGAAAGTAACTCTATCTGTGTGTCCGTTTGTCGGTCCGGCTTTCAGGCCTAAACCACTGAACCGATTTTAATGAAATCTGATATAAGTATACGTTGAACGTCTAGAACGGATATAGGCTACTTTTTATTTTGAAAATAAGGGGATGGGCATAATACCGTTCTGAAAAGTTTATATGAGAAAATGTTTTTTTTTAAGCTAGAAATATGATATTTGGCTCAAATATAGCTCAAAACTTGATATAAAATATGGACTACTGTTTGTTTCGAATATTAGGGGAGAAAGGTATAAAACCGATCATGAAAGTATATTATGTGGATAAAACCTGTAGTCCACACGAACGAAATCGCGGACACAGTTAGTTTATTTATATTACAAATTTTTTTCCATACATCCAGGCTTATCAAAGAAGTTGATAAACACACTGATGTCCCTGGAGCTGGGCGAGTCGTTCACATGGGAGGAGTACGGACTGGACATGCGCGACACGGCGATCACGTGGCTCAACGACCTGGAGACCGACGAGCGCTACCGCCGCTGGCCTTCCTCATACATGGAGTTGCTCCGCCCGACCTACCCCGGCATGTTAAGGAATCTGCGGAGAAATATTTACAATTACGTAAGCGTCTTATTAAGGGCATTGTATTATATTCAGATCGATGATGTAACTTTAAATGACACCATTTTTGTGTATTCCTATTCATTAAGATGATTGTTTTGGCAATACTATTTAACCTATTTATTTCTTTGTGAATTTGAAATATTTTAAAGAGACAAAGACATGCAAGTATTATTGAAGTTACATTGTATTTGAGTGTTCCAAGCACCTTTACATTTGCATACAAACGAAAACTAACTATCTTCATTCTGAAGAGCTGCGGCTGGTTAAAGATCTTAGGGCTTTTTCTTTTAGCCGAATCCTCGATAAACTAATACATAAATAAATTATGGGTGACATTCCAGCAAATGTCAGTTGGGTCCGTAACCTCTGCCAAGGAATTGTTGACTAAATCTCATCATGTACGTATTTTCAGCTTATCGTGATAGACCCGACGTCTCTGGCGTCCGGGGCACCTCTTAAACTCGGCGAGACGCTGCTAAAGCACGCGACGCCGGTGCGTGTCGGTTTGGTGCTGGCGCCAGTGGGGGCGGACCCCCCGCTGGAGGCCGCCGTCCGCTCCGCCTTCAACTACGTGGCGCAGGAGAGGAACTCCAACAAGGAGGCGTACTACTTTCTGACGCAGGTAAGTAAGGTCGCGTTCATATATAACGCCCATTTTTACATGATCCTTTTTAACGGGTCCGTCGCTACTGGATACTGTATTCACACAGCATTTATTCATATTCTTTATTGCACTCCATAGGTAAAGTAGGCATTACATTAATAGTTGCTTAGAACTAAAAGTACAATTTATTTATTAGTATTTATAGGATCATATTTAATGGATCCGTCGATGAAACACCCTACACCCCGCGCACCCTCGTGCCAAGCCTAGCGCGGTTCGATCCGATAAACGAATCAGTACCTATACTGGAACCGAAATGCTGTAATATGTGTAAACTGGCTCATATATGCTAATAACATGTACGTTTAAACTGACGTTTCACATTCACATTTGGTGGGCTACAAGTATCTTAGAATATCTTATTGTTTTCCAGTTACTCCATCCGGAGCAAGAAGAAAAGTTGAACTTGGAATATGTAAAGAAACAGTTAAAAAAATACGCCAGCTCGAGCGCTGATTTGGATGAAATAATATCAGAAGATTCAGAATACAACTTCGGTAGTCAACTGGCTGAAGAATTTGTCGCCAAGATTGGGAACAACAAGTACCCACAGGTTAGTTTCAAATTATTTACTTTTTGTGTCATTTTGTTCTCTGGTACCTTTTGTACATTGTTATTTGCCTTAGGTATTGATAAACGGAGTTCCCTTAACTGATGAAGGATCAACTCCAGTGACGTCATCGGTGGAACTATTAGAGGAAGCTCTTGTGACGTCATTGTCACGGCACACTGGCCGACTCCAGCGCGCTGTATTCCGAGGGGAGCTGGCAGACTCTGACGACGCCATAGATTACCTCATGAAACAGCCGCATATCATGCCCAGGTAAGTTTACGACTTGAATAGCATAAATCATGAAACTATACCTCATAGAATAAAGGTGAAGAGTTAATTTGGTTGAATTTTGTTTAGGAAATAAACAGTCGAATTGAAAAAAGATTTTAGGCTCGATTGCCCTTCGATGGTATGGTAACTGATAATATGACAGCTGTCATTAGTGTCATCTCAATTTTTTTTTGCAATTTGACAACGTTTAACTAATCGGTTACTGTTAAAATCTATTTGGTGAAGCTTAACCTTGGTGTTTGATAGCTTATTTACTAAGGAAGGCTATATATGTACATCACCCTAGGACTATTTGTAGCCCACGCTAAAACTAGTCTTTAAATTAATCGATATGTGGCGTTATACATGTCGAAATAGTACTACAGCATTATCACTTATCTCATTGTTACTTTTAAACAATAGTATGGTAAATGCGAATGTCATTTAATGCTCTTGTTACAGATTGAACCGACGCGTTCTCAGTTCAGAGCCTTCTCAGTATTTAGACTTGTCTGGGGTTGCTTCATCACCGGAATTATTTTCTGAGGATAAAATACAGCGTCTTCTGCACTTAAGTGGTAATCATTCAAAATTACATATACAAATTGAACAGTAAATATAAAAGTTAGCTATTAAGTATAAAGTTTTGCAATTACAAGGTGTGAAAAGGTGAAATACAACTATTATAAACTTTAAAGTTTGCAAGAAAAAATTTCAGTATGTATGTTTGTTACTTTTTAACGCAAAAACTTCCGAATGGATTTGGACAAAATTTGGTAGAAACATAGATAATATTATATTAACATGTGATACTTTTTATCTCAAAAAAAGTGCGTACGAAGTCGTAGGCAACTAGCTAGTTGTTCTATATCATAGTTGTTGCGGTAAAGGGTCGATTGAGAGATGAAGTACTCTCAGCAAGTAAACTATTACTATTGTCGTTATTGAATCACTCTCATTACTATGCATAGTCTGGTATAAGCAAAGTGTAGCTATTGAAAACATTATTATTATAATATTAACCTATTTGTTTTGTTTAGTGCAAGTCGTGCTTGACGGAGGCTATTCGCGGCCTTGTATTAAATTACAATTTAATAAATAACTATTTTAGCTAATAATGATGACCTCTGTTGGTGAGCGGGTCAGGGTTTAACGTAGCGCAATCATTGAGGTACCGGATCTGATTCTCGGTTGGGGCAATATGGAAAACAATTTCTTCTATATTGTCTCGGGTCTGGGTGTTGTGGTAGCGTCGTGGTTTCTGATTTCTATAACACAAGTGCTCAAGCTACTTACCATTGAATGAAAATGTATGTGGTGTTATCCAAAATTATTATCTAATGAACTCGGTTTTCACCAACGTTCAACAAGTAATAACAGTATCAACATTGTGCGTAGTATAAATGCTGAATGTCATTTCATTAAGCTGATCTGATGGTTTTCTGAAAGGTGAATGAATATTAATTTATCCTTTTAAACATATAGTTTTTAATTCTTATACTATGCTTCGTCCATTTTTGCCCTTATGTCTTACAATTCTTATATCGTACTGTAATCTCATTTATATATAATGTATTATAAACGTTTAGGTAAAACGATTTGATAGTTATAAAGCATAAATTTCTGTAAAGGAATCGATTAAGACGTTTGTTAATAAGAGTGCAGCGACAGAATTTATATAGAGGCAAGGTACCTGCATTTGTATTCCAAAAAAAATTGTCTGTAAATTAGGTTTGCGGCCGGTAGTTTGACGTGACAATGCTGAACCGATCGTTCGTGCCGATTATGCCTCTCTTTCGTTCGTGCCGCGCTTTCGCTGGCGGGATGCGATAATGAGCGTAACGGTACAATGACGTCATCTTTTTCGTGCATGCCGCCCGTAATATTGAGTTATTAGACGTTGTCACGTCAGCAATAAAACGTACCTTTGGGCTTACATAATAAACCTTAATTATTTTCTGGTATTGTTAGGGCGTGACGCCCTCGCGACCGCGTTGCCCCTCCTGAGGTACTTCACGAAGGCTGGCAAGCAGGACAAGATCACCCAGACCATCTGGGTGGCCGGCGACCTCAACGACAAGTACTCCAGGGAGCTGCTGCGTAATGCGCTCACCTTCATGGTGAGTTACAATTAATTGTCATAAGAGGAACTTAAAAACTCGTTACTAATAAATTTTTACAATCCCTACTAATATTATAAATGCGATAGTAACTCTGTCTGTCCTTTCCCGCTTAAACCTCTCAACCGATTTTGATAAAATTTCGTATAGGTATACGTTGAACCTCAAGAACGGCCATAGGCTACTTTTCGTTAGAAAATAAGGGGGGGGGGGGGGAATGGGCGTAATACCACCATTGAAAGCTTATATGGGAAAATTTAAATTTTTAAGTTAGAGATATGAAATTAGGCACAAATACAGCTCGAAACTTGGATTAAAATGTAGACTACTTTTTGTTTCGAATATTAGGGAAGATAGGGGTATAACGGACCATGAAAGGATGTAGTCCACGCGAACGAAGTCGCGGGCACAGCTAGTTTTTTAATAGTTCTTTACGCCGCACTAAGCGGACTTTAAATATTTCAAAGACACAGAAAAGTTTCATATCCCCCATACTTTTCATAAAATAGAGCGTATCGATTATGAATGTTAACGTAGTGTGATTGTTTCAAAAGCGCGAGTCTGGCGGTGTGCGCGTCGCGTTCCTGCCGAACGTGGACGGGCCGGCCGGCGTCGACCAGTCGCTCAACAAGGTGGTGCTGGCCGCGCTGGCCGCGCTGCCGTCCGCGCGCGCCTCGCGCTACGTCACGGACCTCCTCGCCGACGACGGCTGCCACGAGCGGCATGACTGCGACATACTCGTGAGTACATACACACCTCACCTAATGTCTACGAACCCAACCTACATTGATGACCTTACGGTAACGAAATTAGAGCTGAAGTATTCATATTTTATTGATCGTGACTGCAATTGGCGGCGCGCAAGTAATTGAAAACTAGCTCACCCGAGCGATTGGATTACGCGGGTTTGGAGTCGGGTAGCAAGTTAGTAACCTAATTGTATCTCTTTTCCTTTTTTTCCGGAGTACCTTTGGAGGAATGTTGTTATTCTATTTTATAATTTAGGTTTAAAGTTCACTCCATCAATTTTAATCAAATGTATTTTAAATACTAAAAGTGAACTAACTTTACTGCTAATGAGTACCGATTTATTTTTATGTGTGAAGAAGTTCATTATTATGCAGCAATTGAGTTGGTATGTAAGCCAACAAATTTTCAAAATACGCCGCTTTTGTATCGTCATCAAGGATAGAACGTACCCCTAAAAGTTTCTTCGTTTATTCGAAGCGTTATAAAAGAAGACTTTATATCGCCAATGTTAATAACAAGTTTGTTTGTAACTGAAGGAGTGGTCGTTTGGTTTGGTCCAAAGCCGGAGCTGGTGCCGGCGCTGAACAAGTACTCGTGGGTGCTGAAGGCGACGCGCGTGGTGTGCGCGCGCAGCCTCAGGCTGCGGGCCGGCGCGCGCGCACTCGTGCACAACGCGCGCCTCGTCGGGCCCTTGCACGACGCCGAGCGGCTCACGCTCGAAGACTTCACACTGCTCGAACGGTGAGCTGGCCGGTGCCGGCCCTAATCACTGCGAAATAAAATCAATATTTTAACACTAGCTTACTATTACTACTAACTCCTACTTCATTTTTTTATACTAAGAAGTCAGAATGTTATAACTTCAACACAAGAATTAAACCACGCATCAATAAATCGCCACGCGTCAACTACTGATTGGCCGAATATACAAGAGCAGTTTGCTGTCAGCCAATCAACAGTATCAAAACTTTTGTCAGGGAGGAGGAGGCCAGATTGTATCTTATGAATCGTAAAAGTAAAACGATATTGTCAGCTCAAGTCTATTTGATTGAGTCCGCCTTTTGTCCTTTTTAAATTCGTGCAAAGTTTGAATAATATATAAAATTAGCAATAAATAAATAAATAATAAATAAATAAATATTGGACAACATCACATACATTGCTATGATTCTGTGGTAAGTAGCTAAAGCACTTGTGTTACAGAAATCAGAAACAACGAAGGTACCACAACACCCAGACCCGAGAAAATATAGAAAAGTTCGTTTCCCATATTGACCCGACCGGGGATCGAACCCGGAACCTCAGAGATGGCGCGACGCCAAAGTCCGGCCCGCTCGCCTCTCGGCTACGGAGGTCGTCAATACGATTTCATTTGGTCTAACTTGTGATAATTTCCCAGTTATGCCAGTCAAGTTTATGGCGATAAGATAGCTGAGGTACTGGATAAGAAGAGAACAACCTCCAACGACGTCACTGATGACGACGGTTAGTAAAAATTTGATATTGACATTTAGGTAAAGTGTAGAGCTTATGCGTCTTCTCATTTAGAAGGGTCCACTAATACACTCGTTTATTCGGATTATTGTGTGTGCTATTTATCTCATAGATTTATGTTCACGTTGACCATGAACACTATTATTAGTGCAACGATAAGGCAGTGTTTTTTGCTAGTTCAAAAAACCAATCATACCGCAATCGTTAGCCCCGCCACCCAAATCCATTCGCTTCGCTCAGGGCCGGATTTAAATTTGTGCCGCCCTGGGGCACTGAAGAAAATGCCGCCCTATGACTCAAATTTTATTCTAATTGTTTTGATATCTTATTTATAGATAATAATATCAACTTTTATATTTTCAAACCTTTATGGAAATAAATTAATTGAACTATTCGAATGGTTTTCACTTCAATTTCCTATATTATAATATATAAAAAAATCATTTGATACATAATGCATAAATTATGTTTCTTGAAAGATAAAATGTTTATTTAAAAGCATAAGTTAATTATATATTGTGAACATTTTTTCTTACTTTCAAATTTTGCCGCCCTAGAAAATTTGCCGCCCTGGGCACTAGCTCCGACTGCCCCTAGTGTAAATCCACCACTGGCTTCGCTATAGAATCGCTTTAGATATCATTGAAAATAAGATAATATCAGTGGAACCCACATTGAGAGATATTTTAGATACTCTTAACCATTAATACGGAGACGATTAAGAAGAACCTATAAATTATTCGACAGAAGACAATGTAGCCGAGATGAGCAGCGACGAAAGGTTGAAGGTCGTGTCGGTGCTCGCGACGCGCAGCCCGCGCGTGCGCACGCCGCTGCCGGGCGGCCTGCGCGCCGAGCACTCGCTGCTCGACCTGCCGCCCGCGCACGCCGACGAGCCCTCCATTGAGGTAGCCTAAACATTTACTTCGGCACCCGTATTACCAAAACATCTGAAACGGATTTCAATTCGGAAAATATACGTTACGTAATCGTATCTAACGTTTGTGTTGTGAATAAAGGGGTGTGCTCGTAGTCTCCTAAACACTTAATGGCAGCAGCACACCAGTGTTAACATGTTAGGGATCAGAACTAGAGGTGGGATCAAATGGCCAACTTGTAGGGACAGATTTTTTTTACGCTACATACCAAAAAGATGAGAAAGTAATAACAGTAAGGTAGAAAGAAGGAGTGAAAAGAAAAGAACACAACATAAATGATCAACACTTTGACTAACGATTTTGTAAAAGAGCAGTTGCGACCTAAAATGGCATCGCAAAACAAGGCTTCAAGAAGAATGCTTAACATTCTTTCATTGTCATACGTGGCCTTGCGCGTGACATTACGTCAAAATGATTTTTTAAAATACTCGTCTCAATCATATAAGGTTTAAATTAGATACACTATCAGGCCTAGCATACGCAACACGACTAAATTTTATCGCGCTCTTAACAAACGGCAAAATCGATTAAAGTCAGTGCGTCAGCTGCTGATTGGCTGAAAATACGAGTGCGGTGTGCTATTAGCCAATCAACAGTATCAAAACTTTTTTCGTCTCATGCGATAAATTTTACGTATTGCGTATGGTAAGCCTGTATGTGTCACTAAAGGCAATGCTTCTGTTCATAAACATACTCCTAATACTTCATTAAATAAACATTCAAAAATATAAATTAGATATGTTGTTTAGTATGTGAGTGCCTCCCGCACTTAACCATAAAGGACACAGGCCTCAGATACGTTAGTTAGGACTTAAAAATCAACAATTAAGAGCAGCACGCGCGATACGTGAAGGTCGTGGGTTCAATTCCCGCACCGCAAGGGGAGATAAAAATTTTCTGTTTCTAATATTTAAAGTTCGCTAGTACGGCGTATAGTACTATAAAAATAATAAAATCGATTAAGATGCCAGGTGTCTTCGATTCCGTGGTTTTCAAACATTTCTGCAACGAATGTACCACGGGCCGATAAGTGTGTAGATATAAACATATTCGGCAGAGGGCACTTACCGAAAGGCTAACGGTTGATACAGCAGAAAAATTTCATCGCCTACAATAACTTGCGGTTAGCTCAGTTGGTAAGAGCAGCACGCGCGATACGTGAAGGTCGTGGGTTCAATTCCCGCACCGCAAGGGGAGATAAAAATTTTCTGTTTACGGTGTTGTACGGCGTATAGTACTATAAAAATAATAAAATCGATTAAAAATCAACAGTCATCCTAGACACGTTATACTAGGAATGGTGATTTTTTAAACATCTATAGTATGAATAAACTAAGAAACTCATGTACACTCTGTAAGCTGGAAGTGGCCGTGTTGAAGTAATATTGACGTATGGCTGTTCAGATCGTGGCGGTGCTGGACCCGGCGTCGTCGGCCGCGCAGCGCCTGGCGCCGCTGCTGCTGGTGCTCCGCAAGGTGGTCAACTGCCGCCTTAAGCTGTTCCTGAACCCGCAGGACAAGAACTCCGACATGCCGCTCAAGAGGTAAGCTTTTCAGTTTAGTACCTATCGACATTGACATACGTTTTGTTCTCAAAGTTAAGTTATTTAAACGATGAAATGTGATATTTTTCTTTCGTCTCGTTCAACGACAGGATCAATATTTTTAAATAAATTAATGATTAAACAGCCTGACACTATAAAACAATCAAAAATGTAGGTAAGCGTTATTTTGTATATTGATGTACGCTATTTACTCCGAAGAAGTATACGGTCGTTTCAGGTTACAGGATATTAAAACGGATAAACGTACTTACGTGCACATTATAGTAAACAGTTGCATTTAGATGTTATTACTTACGTACAAAGTTCAAAGTTTTTAGTCTGATGTGCTTTTGACTGGAGCCCCACACATACATACCGAGTGTTGTTCAGGATTACCTACGTTGGTAATAAGGCTCGTCTCTTGAATTCATTTTATTAATTTAGTATAAAATTGTATCACATCACTTATTGCTCTGATTCTGTGTTAAGTAGCTAAAGCACTTGTGTTACTGAAATCAGAAAAAACGTCGATGTCACAACATTCATACCCGAAATTTAGCTTGGAAGAAGGCTTTCATAGTTCCGGTATTTAAATCTGGTGACATAAAATCAATAAAAAACCACAGGCCCATCTCACTTCTATCTACAATTGCTAAGCTTCGAATTTCTTCTTTGCCCCATAATATCATGGCACGTCAAGCATTTAATTAACTCCTGTCAGTTTTGTTTCATGAAGAATCGGTCTACTACGTCGAACCTTGCTGAATTCTTATCAAACACTAACCAGGCTGTTGATTGTCTGTTGAAAGTCGACACAATATACACAGATTTCAGCAAGGCTTTTGATAGGGTTTATCACGGCATATTGTTATCTAAGCTAACGCATTACGGCCTAGGTGATGGTCTTGTGAGGTGGTTTTCTTCGTACCTATTGGATCGATCGGCTAGCGTAGTTGTAAATGGCTACACCCAACCATTATCGGTCCTCTCTGGCGTACCGCAAGGTTCCCATTTAGGACCAGTTTTATTTAATATCTTTATAAACGACGTTGTATCTGTTCTAAAATATTCCAAGGCTTATCTTTTCGCGGACGATCTAAGGATATGTAGGGAAATCACTTTGCCAAGCGACGAATTGCTTCTCCAGAGTGACCTCGATAATCTAGCAGATTGGGTAAGGGCTAATCAGATGGATTTAAATACGGATAAGTGTCATTTTATCCGGTTTACAAGAGACAAAATGCAAACATCACCTACATACCTTATTAATGAGATGCCTCTGAAGGAGGTTGACTGTATTCGAGATCTCGGCGTTACTCTGGATAAACAGCTACGTTTTAATAAACATGTTGACAACATCGCATGTAAGGCTTTCAAAATGTTGGGGTTTGTGATTCGCAGCTGCAAAGAACTAAAGTCGCCCAAAACCAAAATGTTATAGTTTAATGCGTATGTGAGACCTTTACTGGAATACTGTAGTCAAGTCTGGACGCCACACTACGACATTTATATAAAACGCTTAGAACGAGGACAGAAGCGGTTTCTGTGGCATATGTCCTTCCGATCCGGTCTAGCGCGGGAGCTGCCCTCGTACACTGACCGCCTTTCTAGGTACCAAATGTTGAATTTAAAAGACAGACGCGAAATGCTGAATCTTCTTTTTTTGCACAAGTTGGTTAGTGGTGGTCTTGATTGCCCGGGCCTTCTTGCACAGCTACAGTTTCGTATTCCTCTGAAGTTGCCAAGAGAAGGCAAATTCGTTCCATTTGTGTCTAAGGGGTCTAAAAGCAAGCTCGGTCACCACTCACTAATAAATATACTTCAACGTCAATACAACGGACTGATGAAGAGATCTGCTGATGTTGATATTTTGGCTTGCAGCGGTCATAGATTCAAGAGGGTTGTACTTGATTCGTTCAAGTTGTAGCTGTACGTACTGGCGTAGTTTACTGGCGTAGTCTTGCTCACATTTGCTTGTCGTGGCAGCCTGTAAGTGAATCTGCACTTAGCTTAAGTATAAAACATAAGTTAATACCATGTAATTAGTGTAAGATTTGTTGGTTGTCCTTAATAAATAAATAAAAAACAATACAGAATAGTTCGTTTTTGCATATTGATCCAACTGGGAATTGCACTCCGGACCTCATTGATGGCGGCGCGTCGCCAAAGCGCTACAGAGGTCGTCTAATGAAAAAATAATAATTATTTTTCAATCAAAAAAGTCAAAAGTGAACTTAAGGCGTTTAATTTGTTTCGTTCCGCAGCTTCTACCGCTACGTCCTGGAGCCCGAGCTGCAGTTCACGGCGGGCGGCGCGCCGGCGGGCGGCGCACTGGCGCGGTTCTCGCGGCTGCCGCACGCGCCGCTGCTGTCCATGGAGCTGCGCACGCCGCCCAACTGGCTCGTCGAGTGCGTCAAGTCCGTCTACGACCTCGACAACATCCGCCTCGCTGACGTCGACACCCTTGTGCACAGGTAAACGGCGTCCCGTTACGTCATCCCTGCTTTCTTAGAACTGCACACATCTCTATATATTCTTGCGATAGAAGTGGTGATTGGTTCGCGTGAATCAGTCATGCTTTGGTAATCAACAAGTAACGGACTTGATCATCTGTTGTTTAAAATAATAATCAAATATCTACGCAGTGAAATCTCGCCAATCATGTTGTGCCGACCTACGACATGACCTACAAGTCGACACAAATACAGCGTCAGCAGAATTGGCGTAGTAAACAACGCTCCATACGTAATGCATGACATCGATATCCTACATCGCGATATCAGAGTTTTCGTCGCCACTAAGTATATATACAACAAACCAAGAATGGTAGTTGGGCCTTGGTCCCCGAGCAGATAACACCTAGCTCGGCGGAAGTACTTCCACTTTTAGTAAAGAACATACGTTCCTTACAATGTCATTTCAGTCGACTACTAAAATTGCCTTTAGGTCGTAAGATCCAGATAACCAGACACAATAGAAAATCAATTGTGATCGGTTTTTAAAAGGACATTCGGCTCAACGAGGATATGGTGAGAATTATCAAGTAATCGTTGAGAAATAAGATGACACTTGTAGGAATAGCACGGTCAAACTATAACAGAACAAGTTATTGCATGCCTCATTTGGTTCCAGTGAGTTCGAGCTGGAATACCTGCTTCTCGAGGGCCACGCGTGGGATACGACGTTGGGCACGCCTCCGCGCGGCCTGCAGCTCATACTGGGCACGCGCGAGACGCCCGAACGAATGGACACCATCGTGATGGCCAACCTCGGCTACTTCCAGCTCAAGGCTAACCCCGGCGCCTGGATACTGCGCCTGAGGCCAGGACGCTCTGAGGAGATCTATGAAATTGTCGGGTAAGTGTTCTGAACTTGCTGGCATTTGATGGTCGTGCAGAAAACGCTTCCAGGTGGAGTAGTAGTCCTGTAGCTTTACCCTTAGGACAAAGTCTTGCTGGCTGCCCTTGTTTTTGATTGCCTATCCTGATGGCAAGCAGAGAGGGATTCCACATCGCGATGACAACGGATTTAATACCGTAGTACCCTATCCGTTTTTCTTTTATATAATGGAAATGAAATTGATGACCCCAACTTAAGTAGGTGTCTGGATCCGCCATCGGGTACCTGAACTCAGGGCCCCAGATTCTAAAATCACTCACCTATATAAACGTGTTTGTCGTAGGCACGAGAACACAGACACGCCGGCGGGCAGCGAAGATATCCAGGTGCTGATGAGCTCGTTCCGCAGCCACGTGATCAAGTTACGCGTCAGCAAGAAGCCCGACAAGCAGCACCTCGAGTTGCTAGTCGAAAACGAAGAGAACAACTCTGGCGGCATTTGGAACTCTATAGCTAGGTGAGTAAGGTTTCTTGTAAGGCACCATATCTAGAAGTATCAAAATATGAGGTTAGGACGGGAACTGGTTTACGGTTCTACGCACTTTGCGTACTCCAAGGGGGCGTCCATAAATGACGTGAGGTGACCCCGTGTTTGACGTAAGGAACCCAAAGGGGGGGGGGGGTCTTCCTTACATCACGTACTTACATTTTTCTTTACTCGGAAACACTCATGAAGTGTCAAATATGAAGCGCCATCCACACTTCGTTTTATAAGGCCTAGGCAATGTTCTATCAGGATTAAATAGACCAAAATATAATATATATCCCTAAAGGGATTTAAGGATCACTATGAAGTCATATCCCAGTTCTTACATATTAAAGTGATACTCCTGGGCGAGTCTCTTCACAGGAGGGTTTGAACGTTCTGTATTACATCCGATGTGTTCGGTTATCCTAGTGCTAAAAATAGTTTGTTTGTCCATCAGTTCGTTCGGTGGCGGCGAGGAGCAAGAGGCGCAGGAGGAGACCATAAACGTGTTCTCGGTGGCGTCGGGGCACCTGTACGAGCGCTTCCTGCGCATCATGATGCTGTCCGTGCTCAAGAACACCAAGTCCCCTGTCAAGTTTTGGTTCCTCAAGAACTACCTCAGTCCCTCGCTCAAGGTTAGTGTCATATATGTGCGGACAAAAGGACAGCCTATCATGAACGTCGATATTGTGTCCAAAGGGATGTGTAATAGTCCCCGCTGGCAGAAGCCACGTGGCTTCTCAATCTCACGAGGGTGGAAGTTTGTATTTGTGCGTTCCAAATTGATGCAGGTGGCATATTCTAGTTAAGAGGGTTTTAGAACTCACCCTGCTGATAATAATACTGCCTTATCTAATTGTTAAATCTCAATCAGGTGATTGTCTTGTCAATATTTAGATTTTTGCAGTGTTTCTTGAAGGTAATCTGTCGCGTGTATGTTCGCTGTTTTAATAGATTTTTTGTATAAATCCCTTTTATGCAATCATACCAACCCATTTTTAATTTATTTAAGAGCTTATTAGCTATTGCCAGTAGGGGCCGCATTAATAAATAGTAATAACGAATGTTAGGCGTTCGTTTATAAATTTTAAAGAAATTATTAGGGTTTAGGCCACGTTGCATAGGCGAGCTTAAGGTTGAGCTGTGCTTAAACAAAATGATGTAACAGGACATCCTGCCGTACATGGCGCAAGAGTACGGGTTCTCGTACGAGCTGGTGCAGTACCAATGGCCGCGCTGGCTGCAGCGGCAGCGCGACCGGCAGCGCACCATTTGGGGCTACAAGATTCTCTTCCTCGACGTGCTGTTCCCGCTTCACGTCAAGAAGATCATCTTCGTCGATGCTGATCAGGTAACATGCGTATTATAAGCTGTATACCGTTTTCGCGCATTGAACCGAATACTGCCTTGTTGTGCTTCCACAGTATTTAGTCTCAGATAAAACGCATATCTCAATATGAACATTAATTAGACATGTACACTAATGAACAAGCCCTAATTTTAAATCAGTAGCAAGAGCTTCTAGACAGAAAATTATAGTTTTTTTTTCATTTGTATATGAATGTAGAGCAGGGAGAAGGCGTTGAGCCTCTCTGGAACAGTACAATTTCATTAAATTTGAAATTGGTTCAAAACAACAATATGATTCTGAAAATGACAAGTCCTATTGCAATGACATAAGAGAGATTATAATAATTCCGTTTTTCTTCAATAATGTTTTTTGTTTTTATTTGAGACTGGTGTTTTGTTTCTCTATTCTCAATTTCGCTTAACATGTAACTTTCATACATACATTTTGTAGATTGTTCGGGCAGACTTGAAAGAATTGGTTGAGTTGGATTTGGGTGGAGCTCCGTACGGATATACGCCTTTCTGTGACAGCAGAAGAGAAATGGAAGGATTCAGGTGAGTCGTGGTCGATGTTGTAACATCACATTACAGAAGCAAATCGCGTCGAGTTTGCATTAAAAGTTTTTTTATAAAATATGCTTAAACTACTAAGATCAGTTTTTGCCTTAAGAAAATAACTTTTGATATGAGTGCTTTGTCTACTATCAAATACATGAAGACTTACTCTTGTAGAAGGCAAAAAAATGTGGTTTAACATTTCGATGAAAGTGAATCGAATTTTATAAGAAGGTCAGATTCTAACTTGCTAAAAACTGTCTACGATGGGCATAATTTGACGCTGAAATCATGTACCAACAGACAGTCCGTTACAAATCAATGTGTCAAGGGCCGGCACAAGTTGCCTAAGCTTGTGAGTGTTTCATACTACATTCTGACGAAAAAGGACTATTTATGATTGCCGCAGGTTCTGGAAGCAAGGCTATTGGCGCAACCACCTCCAGGGGCGCAGCTACCATATCAGTGCCCTGTATGTCGTGGACTTGAAGAGGTTCCGCCGCATCGCAGCCGGCGACCGGCTCAGAGGACAGTACCAAGCCCTTAGCCAGGACCCCAACAGTTTATCCAATTTAGGTACCGATAGATTTTACTTATTTACTTTACCGACGTATTATGTGACTTGTGACGACAGGTGAAATGGCAGTCGTAAACTCAAGTGCGTTGTATTATAGTCGGTCCATTTTTTTTGGGTTTTTAAGTGGAGGAGTATTCGTGGAGCCAATGCTTATAAATTTCATTTATTGCAGATCAAGACTTACCGAATAACATGATTCACCAAGTGGCAATAAAATCACTGCCGCAAGAGTGGCTTTGGTGCGAGACCTGGTGCGACGATAGTTCGAAAAAATACGCTAAAACTATTGATTTGGTAAGTTTTTGATGTGTTTATTCATCACATGTTGAACTACCTACTGTTTATTGAAATTATTAATGACATATTTCGCCAAGTATTAATATTTGTTGGTTAAATTACTGGTATTTTGGCAGTTAATACTATACACTCCCCAAACAAGTTTTTTACAATTGATGCTTCATGTGTGTTCCGCAGTGCAACAACCCACAGACTAAGGAGGCGAAACTGTCGGCCGCCATGCGCATCGTGCCGGAGTGGCGCGAGTACGACGACGAGGTGAAGGCACTGCAGGCGCGCGTCCGCCAGGGCCTGTATCAGGCCGCCGACCACGACCAGGTAAATGCTGACCACGACCAGGTAAATGCTGACCACGACCAGATCATTGCCGGCCAAGACAAGTTACTGCCAACCACGACCAGGCTAGTGCCTAGCACGACCAAGTAACTCGCGACAAAGATGAGGCTAGTGCTTATCACAATCAAGTAACTGTCTACCACGACAAGATAACTACCCACTACGACCCAACTATTGTCTACAAGGACCAAGTCACTTCTGACCACAAAAAAGCAAGTGCTTACCATGACGAGATAGCAGCCGACCACAAGGCAATTACTTGCCACGACCACGTAACTGCTGACCTCGACAAGATAACTATGTACTACGACTAAGCTAGTGTCGACAATGACTTAGTAACTTCTGACCATAGCCAGCCTAGTGCCCACCAAGACGAGGTACATGCCGCCCACGCCAAGATAACCACCTACCATAACCAGACTGTCCCGAGTCTCAAACAAGGTCGCTTGAAATTTTCAAGTAATTGAAATTTACAAGCAGTAATTTCTTGCGAATTTACGCTCACTTTCAAAACCTAATTCCATAATCCATTTCATACACTTCGACCATAATTGGTTTTAATTTATTCAATTATGTTTACTATGTATATTGACGAGTTTGTGATGAAGAAAATCATTTGTTTGCAGGAAATCGATACAAGACTTGACGAGGAAAATGCGGCAAGTGAAAGCCAATCAAGTAAGATTTATTTCTAAATTTTAAATTTAAATATTTTTTTACGATTTTCAATATTAATAAAATACGCCATTGTTACAGAGAAACATCAAGATAAACACACGGAGTTATGATGAACTAAAGTGATGATATTACAATTTTAGTTTTTAATGGTTATTCCAATTTTGTTGAATGTTTTGATAATGTCTCTTTAGAAGTGTGCTCAATTTTGGTTGGAGCGTGATTGTTGCGGGGAGATGACTGATAAATAATGACACTGGAGGGTGTGGTACCTATATCTTTACAATTTAATATTCATGAGTAAATTTGTACTAACTTATACTATTCGAGAGTGTACTTCAATATTTTTCGTAACGCGTCTTATGAGGATACATTATGAAGAATGATGCATTTTCAGTGAGAAATTTCCATTGTAACCTATTATGAAGGTCTGTGTCTCTCAATATTATTGAGTTGTTTATCACCCATCAACTGTTAATTTATTTAGGTTTAAAGAATTTATTTTCTCATAAAATTTATGAATTTCATTCAGAGAACTAAAGCTTTCCTTAACTCAAAATTTTGTGTGTGTTTTTTGTACGTATCCACTCCATGACACTTGTGTTTAAAAAGAATAACATGCTTTCTTAAAGGTTTGTGACTCCCTAGTCTCAATTTTATTTTTCATAGATAATCTCAGTTTCACATGTACAGTCGAAAAAGGCATGCATATTTGCAATAACCTCGAAATATTATAAGGACCTATTTATGTGTGTAAAGCGCAGATCAAACATATTACTTCTCAATCGATCGCTATAAACCTCCTTTGTATTTAATAAATTAAGAGAAAATGATGTTATTTTTATAGCTCGTAAGTGATTTCCTATCGAATTTCTGTAAACACGAGTTTATTTTCATTTTACTTTTGTCTGGCAATATCATGATTAACACTATAGTTCGAGTAGGAATAAAAGAATTGAGATGCCAGTTATTTTTTTTAAATAATCTTGATTTCATTATTCTGCTAGACATCTTGTAATTACTTTTGCACAGCGGGCGACTATTGTAACATTTAGTGAATAATAGTGATCATCACTAAGCGATTTTTTCTGTAAATAAAATTCTTACGTCGAAATTAGATTTTTATTTATTTTAAAATTCCCATTTCAGGTGCGCATGGCCACATAATAATATTCCAATGTATAGTCCTGTGGTTGAGAGAATACGTTTCGTATCATGATCGAATGGGCGATGTGACTTTTGAAGTGATTAAAGTGAACAAAATTATGAAAAAATATATTGTTCATTTACCTTGCCAAAAAGTGATACAATTCAATATTCACTGTTAATGCTTTAATTTTGAGTTCAATTTGATGGTAAATAGTTATAATAATTTATACGCATTATTTTTTTTAATTCATACTCGTACTTCTCTAATACTCTTGTGATACTTTTTTTTGTAATGATAAGCTAAATAAAATATCAGGCAATTAATTAATTACTTACCTGCGGTTATGTTATAAAATTTGACAATTGTCGAATAGCACACAAAATAATTGTATTTAATTCTACTTTTGTGTTTGTAAAAGTTTCTATGGATAGGTATGTTTGAAAATTTTTCAAACAAACATTACCTTCATTGAGATAAAATTTGATAGATACATAAATAAATAAGATAATACCAATGAACACTTGTGAAAAACATTGAGGCTAATGCGTTTAGGTCGACAAAAAGACGTTCGTTATAGGGGTCGTTTGTTACGTCATCTCATAGAATGGGATGGAACACACGCTGTGATTGGTCCGCGCCTACGACTCGTAGCGTCCGTGGAAACGGTATTCGTACCGGCGCTATCTCACTTTCTTAAAACACGCCCACCGTGCCTTACTTTTCGTGGTGCAATTTTAAAGCGTTAGAAATGCTTCTATGTTTTTTTCGTTCACTGCTGTTAAGTCATTGACATCAAAAGTGCGCTCAAAGAAAACGTACAAAAACAAGTATCGCAAATATGGAGATGCTAAAAAAACAAATCAGTTTATGAACTTTGACCGAAACATCAGTATTGATACTATAATTGATGATGTATCCATTGGGATTGAGGATCGGAGGTGGAAGTAGTTACTTGTGTACCATCAAGTTTCATTCAGTCTTAGTAGGTTTGGTAAAAAACTTCAATGCTAAGTACCAATTTATTTACAAAGGAAGTTTTCATAAATTACTTAAGGTACGAATTACAGTAAGAATACAATAATCGAATAAGATACAATAAACTGAAAATCATTAATTTTTAAACACCTGTTGAATCACAATTTTAATATGATGTAAATTTAAGACAAAAAAACGCACATATCCTAATTGAAGCTGGCAATCATGTCAACAAATTATTATGGAATGTACCAATAGGTATTTGAAAAAGTTTTTATATAAATTATTTATGATTGTAAATGGCCTAAAATAAAAATAGATACCTAGTAACTTGCATTGATGTTGGTCTGTATGATTTTAACGTTTGGTTACATCATGATTACAAATCACATGCGAAAATAATGGTCACCTAATTGAATAAAATAAAGCTATTGATGAATATCGTCTGAATTAAAAATATTTACATTCGAACTTAATTTACAAGTAGTAAGAACCTAAGCCTATTTGTGCGAAGCGATATTTATAGCGGCATTGGGCCTGTACTACTGTAGATTTAAAATTATAACTCTTTATTGTCGAGATATTTTTTAATTAAAGTAGTATAACTTTCGATATGTTAATATAAAACAACAGTCTTCTAATAAATAAAGACACAATCGCACGCTAAGTACTGGGAGATATAGATGGAATATCGTCAGTTGCTAAATTCTAACACTACGGCTAAATTTTAATCCAAATATCTATGTAGATATATATCGCTATCCATCAAATAATATTAATATTACATACCTAAGCTTATTTTACTAAAGTATTATTTTACACGGCAACGCTCATCAACATAAAAATGACTAGTTGTCATAGCTATAAAAATATGATTTAGGTGAAAATATTCTTTGGTTTGATCAGCATGACAAACATAATTTTATGATAAAATAAAAATTACAGATTAACAATAAACAGTGGCCGTTAAAGCTTAGTTACATCCTTAATAGTAAGAATAAGTGACTTTGAGTATTAAAAAATAATCTCGTGCTAGTATGTTTTTCATTAGGTAAGATACTAACTCCGTTCGTCCAAGAGCATTCGCAATTCTTAGAACTTCGGTGTTTTCAGAATTCTTTGATTCATACGAACGCATGAACGGACTTTTTCCAGAATCAGTATTTCATGGAGTGAAAGTAGAGGTGGTAGTTTCGTTAAACATTACCTACGCTTTGGGTACTAGTTATGATTATAAATCGTGATAAAACATTACTAAGGAACTTCGTAAGGAAGTCTGATATTTAAAATTTTAGAGGAGTGGTTTGAAAAATGCATATATTTTTTTGGCGTCACAGCGTGCACTATAATGAAGATGCAATTTGAACATTACGGTCAAGCAAAAGTCTAACGGTCCAAAATAAACCTGGGATAGTTTTATTGAAGGTGAATTGTCAGTCGTAGTAGTGTTCTTCGGTGGTGAGGCGGCAGAGCTGGCAGTCGACGCGGCAGCACCGTGGTAGCGGCAGCAGTGGCAGGTCAGTTGCAATAGTGTTCCTCGGTGGTGAGGCGGCAGAGCTGGCAGTCGACGCGGCAGCACCAGTGGTAGCGGCAGCAGTGGCAGGTCAGTTGCAATAGTGTTCCTCGGTGGTGAGGCGGCAGAGCTGGCAGTCGACGCGGCAGCACCAGTGGTAGCGGCAGCAGTGGCAGGTCAGTTGCAATAGTGTTCCTCGGTGGTGAGGCGGCAGAGCTGGCAGTCGACGCGGCAGCACCAGTGGTAGCGGCAGCAGTGGCAGGTCAGTTGCAATAGTGTTCCTCGGTGGTGAGGCGGCAGAGCTGGCAGTCGACGCGGCAGCACCAGTGGTAGCGGCAGCAGTGGCAGGTCAGTTGCAATAGTGTTCCTCGGTGGTGAGGCGGCAGAGCTGGCAGTCGACGCGGCAGCACCAGTGGTAGCGGCAGCAGTGGCAGGTCAGTTGCAATAGTGTTCCTCGGTGGTGAGGCGGCAGAGCTGGCAGTCGACGCGGCAGCACCAGTGGTAGCGGCAGCAGTGGCAGGTCAGTTGCAATAGTGTTCCTCGGTGGTGAGGCGGCAGAGCTGGCAGTCGACGCGGCAGCACCAGTGGTAGCGGCAGCAGTGGCAGGTCAGTTGCAATAGTGTTCCTCGGTGGTGAGGCGGCAGAGCTGGCAGTCGACGCGGCAGCACCAGTGGTAGCGGCAGCGGCAGCGCTCCAGCCGCGACACGCGCACGGCGCGGCGGCCGCGCCCGCAGCAAAGCCGCCCGCACCCGCCCGCGCCGCTGCCTATGCTCGCGTTGCATTTCCTATACATAAAAGACACTTTATATGTATCCTGTCAGGATGGTTAGCATAGTGTGGCGTAATCTAATGTTTATAATTATTAATTTCAATAGGTGCGACATTTAAGAATTAGCAGTACACCTTTCGAAAGATCCTGTACAGGGTGACATCGGTTTGAATGATACGCACCTTCCGTGCGTGCCGAGCGAGCCGGCGGCGGGGTCCGGCTCGCAGTAGTCTGGGCTGGGCGTGACGTAGCGCAGGCGCGGGCGGCGCGGCGAGTGCCTGCGCGGCCGCAGCGGGCCCGCGCGCGCCGCCTCGCCCGCCAGCGCGGCGCCCACGCGGCCCAGCGGCGGCAGCGCGCGCCAGCACGTGCGCACCGAGCACGACCCCGACACGCCGTGACACGTGCACTTCGTGCGCATGCCGCTCGACACCGCCTGACACAACGAACATTTGCTTATTTTGTTTGTACTAACATATGGTCTGCGCCATAATATTAAGTGCTATTATTTGAAACTAATTTGTAGAGTTATCCACTAGATATTGTGCTGGAGTTTCAAAACTACGATTTCTATTGAACGGTCTGTTCTTTAAAAAATGGATGGAAAAAAAGCCTTTTTAGTGTGATTTGGCACGTTCTCGCAAAAACAAATTCCGGTCATTTCCAAATAAGAGAGAGCAAGAATGACTTTAATTTCCATTTAGCAGGATTCTCCGAATTTTATACCCACTTTAGATAATTTTGATATTAAATCAATAAATTAACAGTAATATTTAAAAACTTTAACCCCATCTGCAACACTATAATACCTAATGTTCCTAGACAATTAATGATGCCTATCACTAGCTATATCGAGTCGACAGTGTAAAAATCACTGGGGCAATGCTGAAAAAATATATCTTCTCTTGTCCAACCTTCCTCCCGAATCGTCCGTTGAGCAGATTGGCAGACGCGATGAGCGGGCGCAGGCGCTCGAGGCGCGTGCGCAGGTCCACCTGTGGGTCGAAGCGCGGGTCGTCCGCCGCCATGCGGTACTCGATGTTGCGGTAGCGTGAGCCTCTGTCTTCGTACTCGTATCTGCAAATAATTGTGAGTCGTATAGTTGGTACATTTCAGTTGATTACTACTTAGGTACCTACTTACAGATAGGGAGTTTATGAGATCAGTGCCAGCGAAATTTTTCAATCTAGCTTTAGGTACACTCTTAACGCAAATCTTGTTGAGCTGAATTGATAAAAACTTGAAGTCGGCGCCAACACATTCGGCCTCCTGAAAATTGGCGGCTTTATTGGCCCTACGCCTTAAATATTCGCCATATTTGCACCATCCTAAGCACAAATATTTTGAACAATGGCGAACTAAACCAACAGTCTCTTCAGCCAAACCTCTACAGTCATAATATA
The DNA here is from genome assembly GCA_037074685.1 of Glyphodes pyloalis. NCBI lineage: Eukaryota > Metazoa > Arthropoda > Insecta > Lepidoptera > Crambidae > Glyphodes > Glyphodes pyloalis. The sequence goes on along the minus strand of JAYKKO010000015.1, from coordinate 1,307,864 downwards.
CCCACCCGAAATAAATAAATTAGGTAGGTACCTTGATCTGAACCGTTTCCTCGTGGGTCTCCCACGGCGCGGCGAGCGCGGCAGTCGCTTCCTGCCACGCCTTCCTTTCTTCCCCTTTCGCGGAGGTGCCGTGATGTTGGCCGGCGCCGGCTGGTCGTCCACCAGGATCACCACGGGTGGCGCCGTCGTCGCCTCCGGGAGGATCGTTGTGGACGCCTCGGTCGTTGTCGTCTCTATTTCTTCGAATAAGTCTTCTACTTTTCCGTCGCGGACATCTATCTCGTGTGCGTCCAGAAACTGTTTCGCAAATCTAGAAAAAAAGGGATGAGATGTAATTTGGTTCTTCAGTAGAGACTGTTAAGTTATATAAGCGAAATAAGCGGCTAAGTAGAAGATTATTTCTATGTCTCAAACATAATCTTAAAGGAAGAATATTATCTTATTATTTTGCAAAATGCACCGCTTGCGTTATTAACAGGCAAATTAACCGTCTCTAACATCCAGGAGCGTCACTCGCTGGACTAGTGGAAGTAATCATGATGAAAGATCTCTTAGATACAGATACAAATACGTCTAAGAATCTACGCTGTCTATCTACTCTATGCCTATCGCCATCCACGTGAAGCACTCATCAAATTTGGCGGTATCTCTGTACCTAAGCAAGTCGCTAAATCCCGTGATATAAGGAGCTTGCTTCACTTCACTTCACTTGCTGCAGCCATATCGTAGTTTTCCCTGCAGTTATCCGCTTTTAGAACTACTGTAAACAAGCCATATCTCTTTATAGGAGCTCACCTCTCAGCCCATTGGTAGTTATCCCCGCAGCCGCCCCACTTGAAGCGCGCGTGCGGTTCGGGCGTGAGGCGCGCCTGGCGCGGAGGCCGGGGAGGCGCGCGAGGCGGCGCTGCGCAGGAGCACGCCGGTAGCGACCCCGCGGCGCACGCGCGGGCCACTGACCAAACCAGCGCTGCGGCAGACATCGCATACACGTACGCTTGCTCGCGGGTGCCTGTACCGACCAAATAGAAGCACTTTCATATAGGTAAGTAGGTAAAGGCAACAACAGCTTGAAGGTACCTGCTGGCCATAAAGCCTTCTGGGTTACCGGGTTATATAAGGCCTAGCTAAAGATATTATTGGAAATAAAATCTTTTATGCCCGGTTTCCAATATTTTACGTTTCGGAATGTGTCAAAAATTACTATCCGTTTTTCTACGAGTCGTTAATTCTAATTTCAAATTTAGGTACTTTCTACATCAGCTGTCATCAGCCGTCTATCGGTCATTTTTAGCTTACGCTTGGTATAATTTAATACTAACTGTATCTAGAACGGATCGTTTTACAAATATTGGAACCGGGCATTAGTAAACATTCAAGGGTTGTTTTGTTTCGATAAATATGAACAAATAAATGCTTACTTTTACCTCAATCAAGGACAAAGTTCAGAATTTTAATAATATGAGGGTAATAAGACTTTTTTGACGGGGAAAATGACGCACTGTACCGTCTCCGGAGGGATATGACGGAGTGTGTGGGGGGGGTCCCTGTTCTGCAAAGGCCAGTAGTACCAACTAAAAATCCCCCGATTGAATCTCTTCGCCTTAATGGTGCCTGACCAACCACGAAAACACCGGCAGGGTAATAAAACCCACGGACCTGAAGTATGCCTAACTATCATAAAATAAGACCAATTTGTACCGTTTTTTATAATTTATAATATCTTGTGTTTTAATGTAAATACTTAGAAATTTTTACTTTTCTATTCCTTATTGCAGATAAAAACCTTCCTCTTGAATCACTCTATCTTTTAAAAAAAACCGCATCAAAATTCGTTGCGTAGTTTTAAAGATTTAAGCGTACATAGAGATATAGGGACAGAAAAAGCGACTTTGTTTTATACTATGTAGTGATAAAAAACTTAAATTAAATTTTTTTGTTTATATTTTGAAGTCAATTTGTGAGTGAGTATACTAACTTTTTAAATATCCCTTAGCTAGGCGTTATAACATGTCGGTATCTCATGAGTTAAAGATTGTACATGTGCCACTGCATTGCGAATTGCTAGCTAAGAGGTCAATTTAGGCGTCCCTTAAACTAAAGTTGAGTTCTAACGGACTCTGAACGGAATATTTACAAAGCATAAATAACAATATCTACGTAAATAAAAATTATTTAACTATTCGAACTTTTATACTACTTAAAATGCATTCATTTTTTTAATTATTGATGGGTAAAAAGAACTTGGAAGGATGGATAACTTTCCGCCATAGCTCTCCTGCAGAACTTTCCACAATGTTCGGCGATGATTTCTGTTTCAAGCGATTAGCGTGGGCGGAATCTTTAGGTAGATACCATGTCCAATGTAGATGTTCTTTAACGCCGCGGTACCATTATTGTGATCTTATTATTGATTATTGATTAAATATGGAAAAAACTTATATTCGTGGTTCCAACCAAGAGCCAATCAAGAATGAAATATGAGACATAATTTTACATAAAACTTGGAGAAAAACAACTTTTATATTTCGAACTCATAAAATGATTTCAACTTAAACGGGAACTACAATAACAAAAGCTCAGAAAGCTCTCTTTGAATTGGTAAATACGACGAGCTCACAGGAGGCCTGTGGGTTGTGGATTTAATCTAACAGCTGTTTGAAAATGGCAGCTCTGTTTTCTTTTACAAATTCTGAAAAGCTAAAATCAAATAGATTTGATCTATAATTGCGAATAATCTAATCGTGTAATCACGATAGGGCCCGCACGCTCCGGGCAGACAAAGGCCTCGCTTATCAGCGGCCGCGTGAGCGCGCTACTCGTATCTGCCGGTGCTCCGCCCGCCCTACGCTCTACGCTTGATTCATGCGTGTAATTAAATCTTTTGTCCGTCGCGCTCCACTCCACCCCGCCGCTGATCGCATTGTAACTCCACTCTTTGGAGCTTTCCCAATTTAACAGACCAAAGACAACTTTTCAGGACGAAACTTTTCCCGTATCAATAAGGATTTGCCAATTGATTTATGTTTTCTATTTGAACTCGGAAAGTCGTTCCTTCTTATTGTTTACGGGTTGTAGCTCTGTAACGAGTTTCAGCTCCACGACTATCTACTTGTTAAAACTAATAAATACTGGGCTCTATGCGGATTGCTAAAATAAGCTATTTGTGACTGAAATAACGGAGCGAAGTTGTTTTGCTGTTACATGCAACCCTCTTCTTTGCCTCCTTAACATAATTGCACGGATTTTCCCTGTGAATCGTCTTCATTTGAATAACATAGCAGTTTTATGGCAGCACTTTATGTCCGTATAGGCACATGCAATAACTTTTCCTTGTAGCATAGTATTATATTCTATTTTCATACTTTCCGAGAAAGTGGAGTAGGTAAATGTTGGAAATAGTTCATCCGGATTGGATTTGTAGAGCAATGAAATAAAATAGTAATTACCTACAGTTTCAGCTCATATCTAAAATAATCCATACAGGATTGTTTTGCTTTTTATTTTGGTATTTTTAAGTTAATGAGCTGTGGTTATACATGTGAGCTTCAGAGCTAGAAGGTAGGCAGAGTTTATAGACTTAATAAAAAGTTAGTCTTTGGTCATTACCGCAGCGACCGCAGACGTAGTCGGTTCGTATAACTTTTAATTAAAATGTATCAAGTCGGATACACTCGAAAGATTCCTAACGGTTTTGTTTGTAGCCGACAACGTTCCGTGTCAATTAATTTCCTAAAGTGGGTAGACGGTCGGCGAAGTGATGACCAAAACAATGCTCCGTATTTTGTAGGCGGCATCCGGCCTGCTGGCTACACAATGTCTCGGCGACACTAAAACTAGAAAAACTTAGCCATTGTTTGTCGTCTTTTCTATTCCTAACTTTTCATATAGTTGTTTTTCACTGTCTCTGTTGGAACACTGATTGTGTGCGAGTGATGTGACAAGGGGAGATGATTCTCGTCTTATTTCTTTGGCTGTAATTTCGTGTAGTACGAAGCACGATGTTAATATAGCCAGTCTTTTTGTAAGGTTTTTATGTAGTTTTTTTTTACTCTTTTTAATTAAACAAATTCGATCACAATAAATTAAAATTTTAAAATCCTTACCTTCATTTGCCATTATATTATTTATTAGGTACAGAGTACCTTTGTTAAAACCTTTAGCATGGTTGTTACGACGGTCAATCCGTCCAAAAGTACCAACTTTGAGAGTGGGCTTCCACCAGAAGCCCACTCTCACTGATATCACGATCTGGGGCAAATTTCAAGCTCTGCAGTTATAAAGTTTTTGCGATTTATAATTTTATTTAATATTGAAATAGACTTGGGTAGCATAATTTTTAGTTCACATAAAACTTTTTAGATATCTTAAACTCTCTTTTTGTTTTACCAATTATGTATTTTAATATTCGTAATTGGCTCAAAATGTGAAGTTCTAAAAACGCTTTAATAAAATTGGTTAGTGTTTAGATATTTTAAGTTCTTGTAAGTTCTTCAATCCATAGGTATAATTTGTAGATAAAAATGAATTACCGATATACTACCGAAGTATATAATAAAGGTATTTTCTGCCAACGCCTCTTTTCAACTTGATATCGTCTTCTGCCAAGTCCAGCTTGCTACGGATATCTGCTAGCAAGCAAGCGTACTTACCTATTTTGTTGCCTCTCATTTTACAACTTCTTCCAATAATGCTTGGTCGAAATATAGTTCCGCAACTACCCTTTTGGTAAGATACCGTAGCACTCCATTTTTAGCATTATTAGTAGGTTTCTAGTATAAAACTACAATAAATTTTAGTCGAAAGGGTGGTGGTCGAAAAGGCAGATGTTTGGAGATGACGTGTAGGTACCTGAATTTGTTGTTGATCGTTTTATAATGTGATCTGGTGATATTATGAGGCGAGGATCAATAGCAGGTACGGGGCGCGTCACGCCACGACATGCTCGAGCTTCGTGCCGTCTCGAGTTGGGGTTTCGTCGCGTGACGTCTTCCGTTATTTAATAATTTTCCTCCGGCTCGTCCGCCTACAGCCTTGCCGTTAAAATGATATTTTCATGTCTCACAACTTCCGCGTGCTTACAAAAATAAAAGGAGGTAGGTATCTACTGCAATCTACGTCAGTATTTTTCGTACCGTATCACTAACTCGCTGGATGCTGATATTTCATCACGTAAAGTTTACAGGTGTCTGTTCTATGATCACCAAGCAGACCTCTGCTAAGATAATGCAGCTGCCTCCATACACTTGAAAGATCTAAATACTTATTGGAAGTCAAAAAGTCATAAGAGAAATGTAAATTTAAGATAAATATTTTTTTTTTCATATTGCACTTCAAGATTGACCTTATCCCATCTGATGTTAAATGGTAATGAGGTCCTGGCTTAAGGGCGACAAGTACAGCACGATTAAGCTGTTACTGGACTTGTCGCCCTTACCTTGAAGGCTTGACCCCTGCTTTATGATTATTATTATTATAGCATAACAGTATTTATTAAAAATTTCCGATTGTATCTTAATACATCTTAAAAATAATGCTCCGGCAGGCGGAAATGGAGAAATTAAATCAGTTCCGATTTTCAAATTGTTAAAACGATGATAATCTTGATAATTCGGTCAGGAACAAAGGGGTAATTTAAAAATTAATTGCCCGCGAAGCAATAAATAAATGGTGGACGTGACATGTAAATAAAAAGAGCGGTCGGTGCGGAACGGGCGGCTGAAAGGGCCGCCGTCACGGCACCCGCGCCCGCACAATGCCCTCGCTGATTTAAAACACTCAACAAACTTGCCTTTCCTTATCTTTCATTATTGTCGGAACTCCTAGTCGTTCTAGACTGTCGGGACCCATTAGGACAATGTAAAGTACCGTTTACATATGTACTGTACTAAGTATCTAATTCAATTCGCCCGAGTTGATAGATGCTACGGTTGCTACGATGTAGTATACAGATATTTTACAGAGGTTTTTTGGCATCAGACAAGTTGTTTGTATTTCTATTCAATACTGCCTAGTTCCTATCTTTTGAATATTCATGTACTATTGTAAGGACCAATATAACATATATTATCGTAGTCCCTTACTAAATTTCTTTACTTTCTAATAAATCTACGGGCGGAACCGAACCTTGCTAAACTAAATACGTTTTGCTCCCTCTGCTTGCATTGAAGAGCGTTTCAAAGGCTTCCGATTGGCCGATAGCGTACCTAATGTAGATACTTAATTTATACTTCGTTTACAATACTATGCTTGTCAGATTAGTAGGTTTTACTTCACAGTGATTCAATGGTTTATAGTAGTTCTTATGCTTTTATTTCTCGCCCGATGACAAGACCTCAACCAAGATGCCTTGACACTCTTAGTATAAATAGAAATGAGTTGAAAGCCGCTCTCAATCGTAACAACCAGCTCTCAATTTTAGGCACGTACCTGTTAGCAAATCTGGCGTGAACCTCGGGGCGAGCTCAATGGAGGAGCAGTTCCAGCGCTCGCCTGCGTGGGTGGAGAGGCAGGCGGCGCGCGCGAGCCGAGCCGCCGCCGCGACGTGCGGCATCGCGCCGGGCTGCCGCCGGCACGCGCGCGACTGCGAGTCCCATAGCGCGCCCGCGCCGCGCGCCTCCACGCACTCGCCCTCACTCCAGTTGCCGAAGCTCTCGTGCAACGCTCTGAAACAGACGGTACTTCTCAATATACAATATTCATTCCTAATGATTTAAACAATGTTTTCTTTTCGAAACGTACCTTTTTGGAGAAATTAATTAATCTAAAATTTATAAATTTATTTTTAGTTCTTACACCTACAAACAAAATTACGTATTCAATAAGTGTACAAAAGTATCGTTTTCATTGTTCATTTATTTGTTTATATATGAAAAATTAAATTAAAATACGCTATATAAATGGCAGTGCTGTAACGTTAATATTATGCGTGCTTTTAGTAAATTAATTTTATAATTATTTGGGCGTTTTTGACCTATGATCGGAGGAGGACATGGAGTGAGTCGGGTCGTAGCGGCGGGCAGACTCTGGCCGCTGGCCGCGCTGAAAGGCTTCGCACATTTCGTACAAGTAGTTGGGTAGGAAGTCGACCGTCTCCCCGTCTCTGCGCCGCAGCAGGCGGTAAGCATCACGTAACGTGGGCTTCGGCGCCAACCGCAGCTCGAGTTCGACCGCAGACGGGAAATGAGCCGCCAGCGAATAAACGATTTCCAAATCTGACGGCGGTGGGGTCAAGTGTCTGTAATTGGAAACCTTATGCAGAAAGTACTCGGACATACTCATCCTTGAAGAATTCGTCTCATCATACTTTCCAAGTTTCATATCGTAAAGCACTGACTTCTGCCTATCTGGTCCCCAGAATTCCTGCTCGAAGGCACTGTAAAAGCCTTCAACGTCTTTGAACTCATGTCTGAAACATCGCGCCCACATTAACGGCACTCCGTCTAGGCAGGAAATAATGAACGGCAGCTGCTTATCTGAAGTCATGTTCAGTTCAGAGATGTAGTACTTTACAGTTTCTATAAAGTCCATAGGATGAGTATCGCCGGTATCGTCAAAGTTGGGCCGTTTGTTCAAAGTGGCGACGATCCAGTCGCTCAACTCGTCAGGCGAGAGCTGGAGGAGCGGTTTGCCTGTGCTGTCACTTTTTTCGTCATCAATTTCCTCAATTTTCGGACGGTCTTCTCTGGACGTGGAGGGTCTATCGAACCCTGATTCAGCTTTCCCCAGATTTGGAAGTGACATGTGACTCCTCAATCTTGAGGAAGGCATGTCCCGGAACACATCCTCTTGGCTTGAAAACCGGACGCCGAAGCCGAGGGTAGTGGGTTTATACATGCTGCCGTAAAGGACCGAATGATCCTTTTTGGGATTGATATCTGGTTTCTTTTCCTTAGATACGTTAGATGAGATCTTATCGACCATTTCAGATAGGTTTGTTACTGAAGACTTGATCTGACGCAAGTCAACGAACAAACTCATTTTAGGGCACAGAGCCTCCTCATTATTCTCAAGAATTTGAGTTTTTAATTTTGAGGTGCTGAAACAAAACATTAAATATTGAAATGTATCCTCTCCTTCTAATATCATAATTACTTTATTGCATCAGTATAAATTTTTATAATTTACATTCTATATCTACCTTAAAAACAGGTGCGTTTATTTTGAGGTGTTTAAATCCAAAATATAAAACAATAACTCGTACGATTTCTAACCAACTTTAATATCTACGTAAGTATTTGTTCTAAACATTGGAGATGCCAAAAAGTCTGAGATATTCAATATAAAAATCGGTACGGTGGACAAAAAAATATCGTGTTATTGGTCGTGAGGTAAGTACAAAGTGCAGGGTGCGTGCGTAGCGAGTTGGCAGGTTGGCAGAGTTGGAGAGCTTACGTGCGGCGGCGGCGGGCGGGCAAATGGTACTACCCGCGCCGAGGGATGCCCTCGCGTACTTGCCGCTTTTTATATACAGTTTACGTTACGATAACTGGGTTATCGTAGACGGAATATTAAATTCCATTGACGTTTCGTTATGCCTGCCAAGGACACGCGTTACCGACGTCTGTTGTCAGGGGAGTTCTGTCCCAGTATTGCTCAGACTGCCGAAATATTGCGCAACTAAGTTTATAACACAGCCATGTCAATGAGTAAGTGTAATGGGTTTGTATGAAACAGATTGGATAGCTCACCACCTAGACTACGCAGCCGTGAAAGCTGTTTTGAATACTGAATACGCATATAATGAAAAACCCACTTTGGGGCTTCGTGTGAGTCATGCACTAAGCTAATTAGAACTTGGTTCTATAGGGCCCCTAAATTGCCATCTCATTATTTATGCATTAGATGTGCAGCCGGTACCGAGCGAACATAATCGATTTTAAAGTTTTCAGTGTCTGTTACTTATGGTTAAACTTTTATGCTATAGAGATTTTACTGATCAAATGTGTTGATTAATCAAATGTCGTATATTTCATAGGCTTAAGCAAGCCCAGCTTTTTTTAAATAATGGTATGCAACTTGTAGAAAGATTTTTTGTTTTCGAAATACCTAGAAAGGTGTATGTAGTACCATAACGTTATATTTTTATTTAACACTTAGTTGGTAACTCATTATTATGTTTTTAAGTTAAGAGTTAGAATTAACTTATTTTGGCAGTATGTATATTATTTAGTTAATAAAAGCTTTTATTACTATTAACCTTGGGGATATGTATAGTAACCCATTTTGTAATTAAATACAGTGGGGTTGAACTGAACGAAATGTCGAACACTGTTGCTGTGGCATGAATAATTGGCCTGTTTTGCTAGAAAGCCGATATCTGTGTAATGCTTCGGGGGATTAGGGCGCACGCGACGTCACTGAACGTCAGGAGAACGGGAGCGCGCTTCAATAGTCGATAGTCGAACATGCGAGCGACAATTGCCGCGGAAACCTACGAATGGCTTAGTTACTTTGTGTGAGGCTAATTAATAAAGCTCTAAGAAGCTGGAAATCTTCTAATTGACACACGCTACTGTGAAATAAACTTTTCCTGTCGCCAAAACGCGAATTTTATTGACTCTAGGCATATAATTTATATAATACTAACTAAAAATAATAACACGAGTTTATAAATCAGCACTGCTACGGAATTATAGCAATATGCATGCATGGCAAAGTAAGCGCTTTAAACCGTGCTACGAGTCGGAACATGAAGCTTCCGTAGATGATCAGATGCCATAACTTTGCACTTGCTTACGTAGTGAGTACATGTCGCTTCCACAGTTAAAACTTATTTTTAATAGTCTAACGCGACAAAATCTTACGTAGCATGATTATAATGACGTCATGCTATAATAGTGGATAGGCTGGCCTTCGACAATCGAGTGGCACAATTGCATAAACTCAATTAGTATATTCACGGAGCAAAAGGCAAAGCTCGCAGCACAGTTGGTTCTATGATGATGACGTCAATTCGGGATATGAGTGCGGCGAGTTTGACGCGTTTCAAACGGCCTGCGGGTTCGCACAACAGCGTAATAGCATTAATTTAGCAATGACTCCGGACATCGAGTCACGGTGCTACGGGCACAAAGCTTCCGTAGCCGTGTCTCTATTATGGTTAATTCATGTGGAATGCGATTGTTCCGTCCGCGGCCCGGTGCCGGGGGCATTATCGCATTCGTCACGCCGCGCACGTGTACGTTGGATCTAATAAAATAATTCCCGTATCGAATTTACGCGTCTATCTCGATCTAGTAGACAAAGAACCACACAGAAGGGTGGGGAATTCGCTTTGTAATAACTGGTCGCGGCATACAAAAGATCGCTGAGCTTTCATGGGCCTTTTTGTGTTCGTGTATGCAGATAATTTTAAAATGATCCGTCAAGTTACAAAGTTCCCATTATTACAGAGAAAAGGGTCATATGCAATTCGACAATTCAAACTCGAATTTTGGATGCGTATTAAGGGATAGGACAAAAGAGTTGTTGGAAAAAAATGTTGTAAAGTAGATATTATAATTAATTTGTTGTATGCAACCCTGTACCGAGTGTTTGGCGTTTATTATTAAATTTGTCTTTCCATAAACACATAACGAAACGAGTTGGCACGTTAAGGGTGCAAAAATCCGTACTCGCAAAATGAATTCTAAATAGCTGGCTGCGTCCGATAGCCGTGCAAATACGTTTTAAAAAGCTCGTCTAAATCTCTGCAAAAACGTGTAACAGGGGCTATTACAGCTGACGCGGCTGCAGCGGCGGCTGATTCCGCTTTAATGATGATTAAATGCAGGATGATTGTCGCCCGTGCGCCCGCTACCCACACCGCACAAGAGGTTTAAAGGAAACACCGATATACGAACGTGACTTTCGTGCAGCGACTTTCCAGACACGGGGTTGATTGATCTGTTGAGCACTACGTTCCGTCGTTAGTTGGGTATTATCCGTGTGTATTGGGTTGTAGCTACAATGTTAACGTAGGTACAATTGATCTTGAATGTTCGTGATTTCTGTCACGTGCCGTGTAGCTGTTTTAATCAGATTGATCTGATAGATTTTAAGCAAAATATTGTTTTAAGTTACAATTAAATGTTTATTGAATAGAAGACTAGGTATGAACATGTGTACCAAAGACATGACGAATTTTTAGATAAGCAACTTTCAGGAAATAACTTCGTACGTAGAATAATCATAAATTTTCCGGGACAAAACAATCATGCGGAATCTAGCAGGAATGAGTGTATAACTCCCCGCATCTGTTCGAAATGTCGAAATGCCGAGTCATTTCCGAGCCCACATCAACGTGAACTATTTTCACTGCGACAAGTCTGGCTGATTGTGTATGTGAGCGAAAGAAATCTCGATTTGTAACAATCAGACGCAAGGGGCAGGCACCCGCCGCGGCGCAGCAAGTCGCCACGGTTCATTAAACACGGGACAATGATACCCTAATTATGACCCATTCGACACAGGCGCATACACAGTATAACTAATCGCAGTTATTAATCAAGATTAAAAGGCTTTAATTAAGTGTGCCGGCGGCCTTTTGGAACGCCCCCATTTTTTATACTCGCAACCGCATCAGAACACAGCGTTCTCTATCACCTTACATTTTTGTGGTTTTTCCAGTTCAGGTAGATATTCACGTGGAGGGTAAACTAGAGGTATAAGCTACGGATAGATTTGTGTAGATGTGAACCACAGTTAATTTTAAAATAAACATTTTTGTCATACGTGTAACGTGTTGTTGATAAAATGATTTTATTTCCTTATTTTCTTTTTCAAAAGTAAACCTTGTAGGTTTTATTTCCATCAAATACTGTTTTTGAGTTAGGAATGTATACCTATTATAAATACGTGTTGTAGACTGTAGACACTGTAGGTCGGTACGCTATTATTTAGATACAAAGACAACAATAAGCTCAAGTGTATACTTGATATTAGTAGGTATCTACTTGAAGAAAATTGAAGCTTGATAAACTATTCGTTTTGAAAGTTTTACTAACAGTTATAGGAATAAGTTTATTTTACGACTTCGAACCTAGTTTGAACTCCATGGTAATTTAATCTAGCCAAGAACTTTATTGGCAGTCAAGTAGGTACGTACCTACTATTTTGTATGCTATAGGTACTTACTCGTATAAAGTAAATTTAATTATAAGATTTGTAACTAAGATTTACAAAAAAAACTACTTAATTTTAATAAAGTACTCTATCACCTTTGTATCTATATACGTATTGGATGTCCTTTAGCCTAAAGGTTAATTTAATGATTTACGTAACATATTACAAAAAAATATGAGTTCGGTACAGTCCTATAATTTGGATTCTTAATTTTTATCCTAAAATGTCAAACAAATCAATTGTTTTCTAAAAACAAATCACTACCTACACCATTTTGCTTATATTTTAAGATGAGATCACCAACCAACGTACGACAAATATGGGGATAATTACAATGTGTTGCCTTGTTTCATGGTAGGAGTCCCACACACGCCGCCCTTATTAGGTACTCACATGAAAAAATATATATGTATATACCAGTAATAAAAATGGGAAGTAATGCAAGTAAAGAATACTGCATATTCCAAAAAGACCGATAGGTAAACAAAATCATTTTAGTGGCCGAGTTTGCTATAGCGTCCTTAAGGTCTTTGGCGACAGTTAAAAATTGAACAAACGGTATGTTAGATTTTTAACTTTTAGGATCATTAATAGAGAAATAATATGTTAGATAAGTTCTATTTAAAGTTATAAATGTGAAAGTGTGGATGGGCGTACGGAATGAATTTGGCGCAATTAGCATAATTAGATACTAGTATTTTTTTACTTTTTTATTTTGAAAGCTTACTTTTTATGTTTATTTTTGTCCTGGTCTCAAATCCTAAATTGTTATGTAAATTTGTATAATTATTTTGTGATGTCTTGGTAAATAATAATTATAACTTTCTTTCTTTCAATTAATTGTATAGATGAGATATTAGATTAGATACATATATCATAATTGAATGGAGTCGCGGGAAACAGTTAAAATTTCTTATTGCCTATTAGGTATATACATACCTACATATCTTACAAACCAATCCTACCTAAGTATCCACTAAGTGATGCAGGGCACGCGTCGGTTTGATCTACAAATATTGAAACAAAGCCAATCTGAACCTGTTAAACTAAAGTACGGTATTACCATAAACGAACAGCAATTACAATAATATGAGGCAGGCCCCGCACGTAAAACGCGAACAATGCGTGAATACCTATTAGTTTAATTACGTATAATATTCAATGCGGATTCCGAACACGCGTCGACAAATCCCTTTCACGGTTTGAATGTAGGTAAAACGGCCATCAAGCAGGGAGCCGAATAATTGAAACAAATGCAGGGATTATTCGACAAATTGTCCAATACAACGGCGATTTGTCTAAGTCGTCACGTTGCCTCCAACAATTGGTACATTTTATTGATGTAAATGTTACTTGAAGTTGTGGGTGGGACACTTTAGTCCTCGCTGAGTTAACTGTAAAAACATATGGTGGTGGCGCTAAAAGCATTCAGTATCTAAAGATAAACAGTCCATCAACAAAAAAGACGATTAATAAGTCCCTCGGCACCTAATGGGATCTTCAATGTTATTATGAAATAATTAAAATGCCTTTCTTATCTTTTTTCCTATAATAATTACCAAAATTGTTACCCGGTTTAATTAAACAAACATTACGTTTTAAAAAAATAAGATCAGTTTATTTTGAATTCACACAAATTACATATCTACCTGTGAAGAACCATTATAAACTAGGTAGGTACGCAAAATTGTCCAAAGTTATTTCCGTCACTTGGAAGCCGTGTATCGCTTTTAGTCCGACAAGAAGCTTCAATAAATCTTGTCAAATTAATCCTATGTTCGCAGAACTGTTGCAGATTTGCATTTATAACGTTTGGGCGTTTTTTTGCAAGCTACGAGGGGAGCCGGGCAGCGCGTCGTGCCTTATCTTGCTAATAGCTAAATAAGTGTCCGCAGCCGTGTAGAATAAAAAATAATTTTTAATTTAAAGTAGGACTGTGTTTGCATGTAGTGGAATGAAATAGAAGTAGGTACTTTATTGTTTTACAGGAATTGATTTTATAGAAAAACTAGCTTCGCTTGCAATAAATTCGGGGTAACACGGTTCCTTTCCTAATTTAGGACACAGAAGTCTTGACTTGTTTAAATTATTTTTTTATAACTCGTTTGTGTTATGAAACCTGTACTTATTTTGCGGACACAAATTTCCATCCCCTATTTAGGGAAGACTTCCAAAAAAACAATAAGCCAGGTAATTTATGTTGGTAGCAAAAAGTCGATGCACCAATTTCTAGCTTGATAATTATTACGGAATGTTCCATACAAACTTCCACCCTCCTTTTAAGACAAAAAATGATTTAGACAACCTTTTTTTATTGCTTCTAGTTGCATTACAAATGCAACTTTATGCCGAATATTTGCAGACATTGCAGCGGTATAAGGTAAATGCTAATAATACATTTTATGCACCATTCAGTATTGGCTTTGTATTTGTGTATTAAATAAATAAATAATACACAAATACAAAAATAAATCACATATGTTGCTCCGATTCTGTGGCAAGCTTGAGTACTTGTGTTCCAGAAATCAGTAACAACGACGGCACCACAACACCCAGACTCGAGATAATATGGAAACGTTCCTTTCCCATAGTAACCCGACCGGGGATCGAACTCGGGGCCTCAGAGATGGCGAGACGCCAAAGTCCGGGCCGCTCGCCTGTCGGTTATTTGTAAATATCTATTAATTAAGGCATATACCTATTATAGGTAGGTTATAATAACCCTCTATACCTATACCAAAAAGGAAAATGTTTTTAACTTTTTTTTGTTTTTATAGTTATGTACAAGTCTTACTTAGTTAAGTAGGTATGCTGTCGAACACCGGGTAAAGTGAACGTCCATTCACACTATAAAGAACAAGTGACGCAAATTCTTGAGCAGTTAACGCGTGCCCAAACGTCGTGTTACAATGTGGAAACGAGACCAATAAAAAGTGTCGAAGTCCACGACAAGCGGTAGGCGGAGACGAGATTGTAGGGCGGGCGGTGAGCACCGGTGACTCACGTGTGGAGTGACGAGCTTCGGTACCTACGCACGCTGCAATAAAATGCATTCACGCGTATAGACAGCGCGTCGCCCAGCGATCATACGAACTTACAAATGGTACCTCCTATTTGTAACGTGCTCTACATGTTTGACCTAAAGGTTGATTTAATTTCAGCCTTCTTGTTTTTTGTGACATAATAGAAGTACCTATCTATTTATCTAAATCTAGAATTCAGTGTAATCTGGTGAAAGATTTTTATACACCTCTGTTTTTGATGAATTTACTTGAGTAAATCATTTGATATATATGAGTAGGTACTGCTGCTTTCAACTTCACATATCATAGCTATAACAGCAACTACCGAATGTACCTTTGAACATCATCAGATTAATTAGATCCAAAACATTAATTTCAGTTGGTTTTAAAATATAAAGACCTTATTAAAGAAACAGGATTAAACTAGAAACTCTTCCATTGAGCTGAGTAGATTAATGAGGCGTACTTCAAAGAGGCCGCCGACGTTGATACGGCCGAGCAAGAAGTTGCGACTTAAAATAAAAATGGAAGAACCAGTGAGGATGTCGGTAATTTATGAATTTGTCAGGACAACTGAACATCGTCGTCGGCGTAAATAAAGACCGTTGCGGCGCGGATAAATTTGTGTCAGATCAAATGAATCGTGCACATCTCGGTTTGTTGCGCTTATTGGGCAGTTTGTACCTACGTATAGTGGTCACGGAGACAATCGCGACTCTACTGCGTACGATTGTCTCGAAAAGCAAACTTGTACGTACACCGTTAAGATAAATTAAGAATGCGATGCGTATCGATGGGACCCCGTTCTATTTCTGCCAATTGATTGATTTAGTCGTGATTTCCTGTGAGGATCAGTTGTAAAAATAAGCATTCATGTTAGGATTTTCATAGTTTACGCTAGCAGATTAGGCGTTGGAATAGCGCCTTATACATATCTTTGGTAGGTATGTACCTAGTCTTCGAACGATTCTTATGTTGCTTCAAAATTCTAACTGCGAATTTAGGTAAAAAGTGTCCAAACTAACTTAACAAAATAACGACATTAATGTAGTTAACTTATTTTTTCATATCATGACTTACTTTTATCATAACATACATGTGGAGATAATAGAACGACCCGAGTTTGATCATGTTCTTGGAAATACTTCGTAGCAGTGCACTTCCACTAAAGCGTAGGGAAGATTCAAAGTGTTTGGCTTACTATAAGGTTACACGTGTAATCTTATCCGCAAAGTTTTGCCTCCGCGAAGCCGTAAACAATCGACCAACTACGTTTGCTAGGAACCTACTTGAAGTATGGCCCGTCCTCTGAAAACCCTCCATTTATATACCGGGTGGGAGCTTAATAAACTTCATAATAACCCGACTAGTGAAGGACCTAGGAGGATCTATTCCCATGCCTTGGTATCGTTTTTTTTATGGGGCCCTTGTGAATTTGAATTAAATTGAGGGTGTAAATAAAATAGCCTATTTAATTCTAGCCCTTTCAGCACGAGAAAAAATATTTTAATTTTAAATGTTTTTTTATAACTTTTTGAAATATTTATAAGCTAAGAAACCTATGAAAAATAAGGAAAAAATTCTCCCCTTTTTCAGTCTCCTAGAATCCCCCCCGCACGAACGTGCGTTGTCGTTTTAAAGTGTGCTAGCGCACGATCGTGCACTTTCTATATATTGCATGAATTTAGTATATAATAAAACAATTTTAATAAATTATTTGAAATTTATATATTATATATTTACTATTTTATGAAATCACAGTATTTAATTGTAATACATGACAATGCTTGGGCCTCATACTTGAACGTAAGTTTTTTGTTTTTTGTGCCATCAAACTCTAACTAAAAAATTTAAATATTCAAGTAGGTTACATATAACACTTTTGAATCGTCATTGATACAATGCAAAGTGATTCAACTGCTACTTCGACCTATAACTACCGAGAAGACACCGGTAAGAAATAGCAGATTAGTTACAGTAAAGTATCTTACTTATCGCCATGTGTAGCTCACTTTAGACCAAGTCATATAGTTTTATAGTCAATAGGTAAGCTGGAGCAGACCAGTCCCCAAAGGTGACATCTGTTCACAAGCATGACGTATTCGCCAGCCATCGCTTCACTCAACCATATTGATTGGTATCAATTGATCAACAAAGTATAACACCTTCAGTACATTTAGAAGCCATTGATACACCTTTCGCTATCCATTTAACTAAAACTTTGCCATTGGAAGTAGACAGGTAGTAGATTTGGAAATATAGCATCAATCCATCACTAGTTGTTGTTGTTATTACATAATTTTTGAATATGTTCATTTTTTACTACCACACGCAGTTTGCATTTCCCAGTGAAGCCCATCTACTCGTCAATTGAATAATTACCAGGTACCCTTTCAGAAGAACTACAACCATTTTTCACAGCATCAAGCGCCGGTTGTACCTTCCAGAGTGTGTTAGTGTTGCTAGTGGGAGGATCGCCAGAGTTTACGACATGCATATTGTTTCGCAAGAGAAAAAACCGATTACGTGGCATCTGATTGGCAACAACTTCGAGCCTAATTCCAGCTAGCCAATACATGTGAATACGAGGATAGGGAATGCAGCCTATAACGAAAAGCATGCCAATCATCTTGTGCATTTCCTGACAGTTGGTGTTGACTCTCTCAGCTGGTGGACTAGAAGAAAATTCGTGGGTCTCGTCAGTAGAGGGACTTCATATTTCGAGAGGCTTTCCATCTTCTTGGTCTTTCTTTGTGGACGATTACCGGTGCTGTTGATATGACTGTTGTCAGGTATATTTTCTTTGGTGTCGTATCTCTGCCAATGGTGGTCGTCATGGTCACAGTCGTGGTCACTTGGTAACTCATCATGTATGTCCTCATGCAGCAGCCCACAAACGTTGATAGCTGGTTCTGCCTCTTCGTTCCTAATGTCCACTATGTCCAGCTCGGATTTGCACCCGTCTCCTAGTAACTCTTCAAGAAATCCATCATTCAAACGCGTTTCTGAAAGAAATAAAACGAGTGTTAGTTATAAGAAACATCACCTTAATTATGACCATTGAAAACGACAGCGCACGAACGTGCGTTTAAATTTGGTGGGGTGGCTAAGAGTTCAAAAAGTTATCATTTTGCTATGATTGCAACTTTAATTAGTCACTCACTATAGAAACAAATAATTTAAATTAAAAAATCCGGTAAAGTACTCTTTTAAATAAAAAAAATCATTACTTACTTCGACCGTGGTCGTCCACAAACAGCGCGTCCACTTTTGGCAGGTCACAACTCAACACTGACCCTTCACAGCCCCGCTCCGCCGCGCAAGGCGAGAAGCTAGACTACTGCACGAACGATCGAGTGCGTTTTGAAGCCGAAAAACGAAATCGAGCGACCGTCATATTTTTTTTTATACGAACGCACTTTCAGTACATTCGGTACTGAAAGGGCTAGAGGTTTAGCTATCTGTATACTAAATTTAATTTATACAAGTGTTGTGATTTGGGTAACACACTCCTCACAAGTAGTATAAATGCGCAATAAATTGATATGACAGAAAAATATAGCATATTTTTTATCCCGAAATAACGCGAACGAAATTGCAGGCAATTGTTAGTTGTAGCTTATCTAATAAAACTGTTCACCTGTCAATGAACTTTCAATTGTGCACTGGTCGAGGTAAACAAAAGGTACGTCGAATAAGGAAAACTACTTTTCATGTTACAGAAAAATATGAAACCTGAGGAAATGTGTTGAACAGTGTGCAATAAAATAAATCTGTGTAAGTGGCTCGTATTTCACCTTCGTCCGCAGGCGTACAGCGGCACCTACACTGCGCTGAAGGGGGAATTCAATAAAAATCACAATCGTAAAAACTAAGACGGGTAGCCATATAAAAATACCTAAGAAAGCATTAAGAGCCGTCCCCTAATAATAGGTCCCGCCAGATGCAAGAGACGGCCGCCTGGAAAAGTCACAGTGGTAACTCGACCGAGGGAAATTATTTTTTCGGTCTGCCACACACGGTCCTTGCCAACTCAGCGGGAGCTGAGAGCGCTTCACGGCCGTCTCCGCGGACCTTTCGCTCTAATGCCGGCCCGGGCTCGTCATACGGTTACTTATTGATGCACGCAGGTGGAATATTGAATTTTATATTAGGGACATTCGAGCAAAAAACGACACGTTTCATATCAACGTTCGACGTAATTATCTTTTCTAACAAAGGCTGATTTACATTTTTTCTGCGGGAATATTTTTTCAAAACTCCAATACGAGCAAGGGTATTAAGAGTAGTATTTGATTTGTCCACAATCACACACCTTCCAAAATTTCAAAATTATTTTCCTACCGTTCTAACTTAATATCTTACCTTTTCCCTTAGTAGTTAATCCGGGACTGTTCTCTGTAGAGTTATTTCAGGTTGGCCAATAACCAGAAAGTTTCGGAGAATTCCATTTAATAGGCACTTCAATCCAAATTACTTATGTATTTCCATTTCTCTAATCCGGACTCGCAAACTTGAATACAAAATGATTCATCTAAAGGTTTTAGCGTAATTAAATATCTACATAAGGGAAGTTGGGGTCCCGTAATATAATATTCATTTAGGTACCACAGCGACGGTAACGCAAGCGAAAACTATGGTTTTACAGAATTGGTCTAACAAGGGTAGCAACAATTTGTTTTTGTGGGCTCTTAAAATGTTCAAAAAATCATATGGACATAAATAAATCATGCCGTTTCAGGTTCAGGGAGAACATTTTTCACTCTTTAAAACGAGCAGCATATCCAAACCTAGGTAGGTATATTAATGTTTACGAGTAATGGAATGTAAATACTTAGGACAAGATAGATAATGTGTCACAAACGAAAAACTTTGAGTAACAAGTACATATTGGTTCAAACGTATTATTTTATGAAATTGAGACACTCGGGGTATTACAGCATTGATCCCGGTAATCGGCTTACAGCAAAAGCCGCGCTCTCTCGGAACCTAATCGTAAAATAATTGCAACGATTGTTGAAAATCGGGTTGGAGGGCCCGAATTTTCCAGGATATTTCCGGGTGTAATCTGCGCACAATTGCGGGTGCAGCCGAACTGCGCGCTCATTAGTGCAATGTTCAATTAGGGAGCGCCGATGGACGGGCCGTGGCGTCCGGGCCGCTCAGCCGTGCCGCCAACATAAGGTTGTCCACCAATGGAGTTCAATAATATTTTTGTTTCGGATTTTACAATTCTTAATTTAAGAAGCTAATAAGGGCGACCTTGAATTAAAGTCATGAAAGAGCAGAGATTTCGTTCGGGCAATCCGTAATAAAAGGAACTTCATCGCCTTGTACCCACTATTAATTAAGTGGAATAAATATTGGGCATCAAATACGTGACACTGATTCTTTTCTTATCTTTATTATATTTATTTAAAAAGAGTTCTTGTAATAATTGTCCTAGTGATAGGGGTAGCTTATTTGATGATTGATTAAAAATAGCTCAGAAAATATCGCACAGTCAGAGATTTTTTGCTTTTTTTTTTTGCTTCGGCTTATAAATTAATATTGATGATGATACAGCACATCAAAATTCAGTGGACAGTGTGATTACGTTATAAATTTGTTAAAACTATGCGAACTGGTGATGTCGCGGTAAATTTTATCGCAATGTATTTTAGTTAATTATTGTTATGTTGATAAAATAAAAATACGCGTCTTATATTTTATGGTAATCTACCTAACTGATGGGCTAGACAGACATTTTTAGTCATTCACCCTATTCAAAATGGCTGGCTTGTTACTAGCGTACCCAGTTATGGAAACCATTCAGAACCATTCTATCCACAAACCATCAGTATCCAACCAGAATAAAACCTCTTGCCTACGAGCAAATATATAGTAGGTATTTAATACTTTAACGTCCAACTACTAATTATTGAGACATTTTCACCTATATATTTTCAATATTAATTTATTGAGTCATGACAAATAACTACAGACTTTAAAAGACACAACACTAAATATCTAAGGTTTTTTGGACTATGAAACAATAAACGCCAGCGCGTCGCACGGTAGTGCACAGTCGGCATTAAGCCTGAACTTCCACAGATTTAACAACGAATAATTATTGGGAAACAGTGTGTGCGTAGTAACTAATTAGTTAGATTATTATACCAGGTTGTTAACGAAATGAAACACTGAACTCGACTCGAACATCGAATACATTGAGAAGGACGAGTTTCATGAATATTGTAGAAGTCTTTGTTTAGGTCTAAGACACACACTTAAATATTCAAAAATGTTATATTCAAGTGAGTAATGAAATGACAATACCTAAATACGTATAAACAATGCACGTGAATTCGTCCGCGCGGAATAGTGACTTGGGCTTAGGATAGCATGTTCTTCAATTAAAGAGGCTTACTAGCTATGCCCGGGAATTCATTTGCGTTTTTAATTATTTAGGCTACTGTATAATTACGACAAATAGTTGATATAAATGCCTTGATAAGCTATGTAGAGATGGTATTGCAATTTAACACTGCCATCCGCATAGTTTTGTTGTTAGATAGTTGATTGGTCTTGAATGAAATCCTTTTTTTTTATAATACACTTCAATATTGACCTCATCCCATCTGGTAATGAATTAAGTGGTAATGAGGTTCTAGCTTAAGGGCGACAAGTAGGTTCAGTATAATAAATTTGTCACTGCTTGTCGCCCTTACCTTGAAGGCTTGGTGACACAGAAGTGATTGTTATTTTGGCTGCGGTCTTTTATAAGAAGGAGGTATTTCACCAGTCGGGCTGCTCCAGTTCGTGCGATAAATCACCTACCTTTCTTAATTTACCTTCTATTGTATTTAATTTTTTGTTCAATAAGGTTCCTATATAATACATAAAATCAAACAAACATAGATATATCCAGGCATCCATATATTCTTTCGCATTTATAGAATATAGCCTTCCGCCCGCGGCTTCACCTGCGATGAATTCGGTTATATTGCGGTATAAAGCACAACTATAAGAAAACTTCTCATTTCCACGGAAAAATCTAAGAAGCGCGATGTACCTAACGCTGGATACGATTAGTTGTTAAACAAAAACTGAATGCTACACTATCCTTACTAATATTATAAATCGGAAAGTGAGTTTGTTTGTTTGTTCCGCTTTCACGCCGTAACTACTGAAATGATTGCTTTGAAATTTTGCAGACGTAAAGTTAGAAGTCCGGATTAAATAATAGGGTACTTTTTATCCCGAAAAAAATTGATGTTCCTGAGGGAAAACAAAAATATAGTTTGCTTGATGGATGGATTGGAGATGGCGCTGTGTGTCGTTTAAAATAAGGTAAATACCTATTGCAAACTAAAATTTAGAAGCTAAATGATACGATAATGAATACATAAGTAAGGATATAGTAAGGATTTTCGTTGGATTATATAATCAGTGTAAGCAACATTTCGGCTAGAAACGTATACTGCCTTTGAAGAGAACATGCTCACCATTTTTTGTACGGCATAAGTTTGGTAAAAGTTTTGATAACAGATTGCATCGTCCCACGAAATATTCAATAAGAGTCTCAGTACTTTACATAAATAGAACAATGTAGATTTGGAAAAAAACACTTTTATCAGCCATCAACTTTTATAGGCCTTTTATATATGGGTTTAATTGTATGATTGCACAACTTAGTTAAAAAAAAATTCATGCCGCTCTGTTAATAAAAATCTAAAATCTCAATAATCCTGTCGCATTCCACATTTAAGTTGTGAGTTCATCAATTCGTTGATCAAGCAAGGATTGCTGCTTTCAGCTGGATAACTGAACTTACATGTTAATAGTTTCTTTTTGGGGGAAGCGTTGTTTTCATATGGTCATAGCGGAGTACACGTACCTAAATAGAAGGCGTGTGAGCCGATTGTGTGTGACGCGACGCGTAGGCAGAGATCACAGCCGACGGCCCTGCATCCTGAGTGCTGATGGACGCGTGCCGAAAGAGCCGTGTCAATACGCCGACGTACACCAGACTCCAGACTCTCAGTGATCGATGGTCCGTGTTTATTTGTAGAATGTCATACTACACGGTTTACAGACTACGATTTAGTGAATGAAATATGTAAACACTTTTTCCTAAACCTATGTTTACCATAAAATTCTCCGTCTGGCGCCGTTCGCATGTTTGAGGAAAATCAGGGATCCGTAAGTACAAAAAAAAAAAGGAAAACTCTAACCGTTACCTACATTTAAAATTAACCTTCTACTTAAACGGTTTCTAGATAAAGTGAGTTTACGAACGAAGTTTACTGAAGCCTTTACGACAATGGCTTCAGTAAACTTCGTCCCGAGTTAAAAAAAATATATATGTATAATAAGAATTTATGAAGCATGACTTCACTTTGCCCGACCTTCCCCTATAATTGTTTGTAACTTGTATCCGTAAATCGGAATAATTTTGTTCATTGTAAAATATTTGGGGAGGAAAAAAAGCGGTCAAGTGTGTTTCGCGTTACGCGCAATTGGTTTTATTTTGCCCATCACGATGAGGTATTACGGACTAAAAATAAGAGCTTTCTTGCAGTTTCCTACTTATTTTGCCCTAACCGTCCTCTGCTCGGGCAACCTAAGAATAACTTAATTATTTATCGAATTTTTTTTTTTTTAAACTGCAATATTTTTAAAAAGTTTATAGATCTGATGATATACGTCTCTAGTACACAATGAGCAAGAAAAAAACTCATTGTACATTTATAGTGGAAGTATGCTTAATTTTTTATTTTTTACGGTATTGTATTACCGAAACATGTTTTCGTGAGCCTATGAATACTTGGTATATTTTAACATCACTTTACCTCTTTAATTGTTTGACGAATCGTGTTTTTTTTTACCATTCCTAAAATATTTATAAATAACAAATTATTTTTCATGCAATTCCCTATTGTCTGGTTACGTGTGTCGGGGACTACTCCCAAAAACGAAAGGTTTCGTATTTAAAGATTAACCGAGAGTTTGGAAATTAAAACGTGGTTTTTGATTTGCGTTACTAATATTTTGATTTTTTCGAAGAAGCTTTATTCGCATTCGAAGTAGGTAAATTGGGTAGATACCTACCTACGCAACTTAGTATATATCTACCTAAGCGTGGAGTTAGTACCTACTCGAAAAAAAGATAAATACCTGTAGGTAATGAAAGAAAAAATAAAACAAACATAAAAACAATTACACACCTCTACATCTTATACGAGTTCAAAAACATCCAAACTTCCAAGTCCCGTTTTACTTCCTTAGGGGATGATTTAGAAAAAATATTTTACCTCCATGTAGGCTGTACAGCCTGTACTTCATGACTTTCGATCATGAATCCAAGAAATAAATTTCAAGTTTCTAACCGTTATAGTTTAAACCCTGCGTTGCTAGATAAGTCAGTCAGCTTTCGCTTATGTAGACTTAGATTTTTTACATTAAGACGATGTTTTTTTTTACAATCCTTGTCTTGACAGTTATGAAGATTACAACAAGAATTATCGACTTTGGTGCGAACGTGCTGAAGGATGCGCTTACATACATTTTGGTCATTTATTTTTGGTTAACGAGCGAGATTTCTTTTATAAATAACTTTTCTTAACTGTTTAAAATCTGTTGTCACCTTAAATACTTATTAAGAGTTGAAAAGAGCAACCTTAAAATATATACAGATACAGGGGTTATCAATGTCAACAATTTCTTCCAGTCAACTTTAGATGAACTTGAATAAGAGTCATACAAACGCATTATTACGGATTAAATCCAATTCATCTTTAATTCAGTGCGAAATCACCACCAACTTTCTGATTGAATTCATCAATTGTTAAGTAGGCTATTTTCCGACTATGGATTTCGAGATTCCATCACACTTGTTGAATTAGGTTTCTTGGGTAAAAGCTTCTGACTGCTACCGTTTTAGGAAAGGATAGATGAACATACCTACTATTAAAATAAATATATAGATTTAAAATAACGAGGTATGTATCAAAACTGTCGTTTTGTAGGCATTTTATTTCTCTTCTACGTAGAAATAATAGATAGAGTAAGATGGAACTCTTGTTTTCCAGTTTAATAACTACTCAAAAATAAGTTAAATTCTGAATACTTACAGCCATCGGATCCCCTCAGAAGATTGCGGAAAAAACACAAAGAACAAAACCGAAAAATAAATAAAATAACGCATCACAAAACAAAATCGTCAAAACATTAAAAATGTTTCGCACTTCGAGGTTGGACGAAACGAAAAAAAAAAATTAAAAAGTGCGTGCAATATTTTGGCGCGAAGTCCGTTCCGTGTTCGGTGCGCGCGTATCCGAGCGGCCGGAGAGCAGCGCAGTCGGCACGCAGGGTGAGCTCGCGAGCTGCGTCCGCGACAGAATGGTGCGACCGCCGCCGCCGCCGGCCCGCCGCGCGGACACTGGTCAGACGAACGCGCCGCGCCGCTTCACACTGACCCGCCATAGATTATCAGTGGAAACTACAGAATGGAAACTACAAAATATAATGATTTTACGTATGATTCGTTACCTATCTGCTTTGTTTAAAAACGTATGTACTAAATATACTTACATCAAGTAGGTAAACACTAGACACTGGCACAGGCCTCAATTCAACTCTTGAGACGGAACGGGACTCACTTCATCACGCGAGCCCATTGCTTTTTGGTGGAGGTGTGTATGGGAAGTGAACATTGACCAATTTTTTCGTCAGACATACTCAAGCCGCCGATTGGCCTTTTACCTACTAGACATAAAGACTAATATCGAGATATCTCAGCTGTGACCAACAACTAAACGTGCTTTGCGAAGGACGGAGATGCTTGTAATAAATGTCACTAAATTCGGTCACCCATCGCATACCAGAGCGTACCGTTGCCGCTATCGCGCCGCGAGCACCCCATTTGCTTTCTCAGGCCTCAAAATTTGTAAATAAAACATCATTTTGTTTTGAAATCCTTATGGGACGCAAACCTGTGTGTTCCATGCCGTAACTTATTAAATTTAGATGGCTTAAGTTGCGTGTATTGGTTTACACACCAATTTTAAATTTGTGGAAAGAGTAGAAAAAATAATCTAATATTTATCTAACCCTTTTGTTGAGCTTGTTTTGTGGAAAGATTAACATTCCTAAGTATTCGCATGGGTCAATTGTGTGAAATAAATGGATATAAAATTCTTAGTTTACATACCTACTCGTTTTAAAATCTAGTCTCTGAGCATTTACTGGCAGGTAGGCACAATATAAAGGCCGAGAGCAAAGAGTTCGGTTCAGCAAGCGCGAGGCGGGCGGGCGGGCGGCCACGCGCTCTCCCCACGCGAGCGGTACAACCCACTTATCAATTCAGTCGAGTGGGCATTCATTCATTGTGAAGCATTGTGTCTATGATGCGCGGTTTCGGTACTTATTTGCCTGTTCATATTCTGCTAAGCTATATGATCTTACAGTCGCATAAGAATTGGTAGTATATGTAGAAAAAAAGGTTTTTGGGCCCAAAGGTAAACATCTTTATAAATAAAAAACATGTCATTATTCTTATATTTTTAATTATTAATTTACACTTACATAAACGATTTTGGGAATTGCATTCATCTTACCTAAATAATTAATAAATGTTTGTGCAGTAACGTGGTTTCGTTAGAATAATTTTATCAGAACTACGCATTTTAAGTTATCGATCTGGTTAAGGCATTTTATGTTATTTCAAGTAACATAAAAGAAGTTAATTAGATATCATTTTCGGTAACAAAAAATATTTCCATTGTAATATGAAGCCAGGAATAACTTAATTAAACATTAAAACTTCTTATTATTAGCCCATAAAAGTCTTTGAAAAATGTCACTTTGAAATTAAAAAACTTAACACTTATAAATCGTCCAATCCTTTTTATCCACAAAAAACTGCTTGGACGCGAAATGCCTCGTCTTTTGTGGCCAAAAACCAAAAGCTTGATTTTTTGTGAATAAAAAGGTAACTTTTAATCACTAACTAACAATAAGTAATATAAATTATTATCATGTTTGCCTAGACTCAGGACCATATTACAAATCCATATATTATTATTATTATAATAAAATTATTTCTAATTTAAATTTACTTACGATGAATACATATCTACTGTTGCTATTGTGCATGTTCACAAGCGGAACACAAATCTATTTCATGATGTAAAAATTCTAAAACTCATCTACGGTATACGGGTAATCAAAGACAATATACTAGGAACGTTGGTGTTGTAAGGCGACTATCAGTTACTCTACCGATAGCCTTTTGCAGGCTTATTTCAATTTTATTCATATGTAGACTCAACAACTATTGCTATGTACGCGTATATTATATATATTGCTAACGACTTCATTAATTGAAAAAGTAACTTCGTGTTTACCGCGGCGAACGAAAACCAAACTTCAAAGGCTATAGCGCGCGTGAAAATCCGCTAGGTGGCACTACGTGGGCATGAAGTTGATCTGCTACATGATAGGTTATTTAAATTTCATGGTGACATTTTTGTCAATGTCATGCCTAAAATAAACAATAACGTAATAGTTGGACCTTACGCTTACGTATTGCTACCTGGCAGATTTTTCATACGCGATAGCCCCCATTAGGTAAGGCCGCCGTTAGGGTAACCTCCCATAATAGGAATGCAGGAAGAAACGTACCGCATCCCGACTCATTTAGTAAGCGTTCTACAGTTCGCCGCTCACTGTTCGCATAATGAGGGCACAACCTAAGACAAGCTTAGTGAGTTTAATCTCGACCAAGAACATGCATGTTAAGTAAATCTTAGGATTCTACTTCAACTTGGTTGGGATATTGACACCATACCCAAATAATTTTAAGGAAACAACGCCGTAAATGAGGACCATATTTTACATCGGCCAAATTGATTATGTAATTGAAATTATCTTTCATATGCTGTTTTACATTGCTCCGATACTAATTAATAGTCAGTGTGATTATAAATAAAGTGTGTATTTATAAAAAGTCTATTAGGTCTAACATGCGCAAAACGTAAAATTTATCGCATGAGACGACAAACGTTTCCATACTGTTGATTGGCTTATAGAACACCCAACTCTTATTTCCAGCCAATCAGCAGCCGACGCACCGAGTTCAATCGATTTAGACGTTTGTTAAGAGTGCGATAAAATTTATTCGCGTGACGCATGCTAGGCCCGTATGAAAGAATCCTGTTTTGACAGTTACTTAAAATTATCTAAACAAGCTGAAAAAACGAAGCTAAATGAAATAAGGGAGATCATTTTAATGTGTTTTCTCTGATGTGTTTGTTACATATTTGAAAAAAATACTTCTGTATGTAATATGAAATCTCAGTGACAAGTAGATCAACAGTAAAACATAACTGTACTTCGGTTTTTTTATATAAATTTTATATATAGGTATTATGCGCATAATATGTCTGATGGTAGGTTATAAAATTGTGGTAAATGGCAATGTTTAACAGTAGGTAACATTTAATGATTACCAAGCTGCTTTTATCATAATAGATGCGTGAGGCAAACTATATTATCCCGCCGTACCTAATAGGGAGAAAACGGAAACTTTGAAAATAATTTAAGATATTTTCAAACAAAATCAGAAGAAAATTTGAAATTCAGAAATAATGTTTCGATCACGAAGATCGGAAAGACGATCTGAAGAGACGGGAAATATATCAAATATGGTACTTAGATATAAAACAGTTTACGTCACGCATGATTATAATATTACATATTACGATTGACGGAGCGTCCTAACTAGGGTCGCAACATGATTTCGGCACATTCAGTCGTAGATGCACTTAATAACACATAATGTTTTTGTATGAAAACCATAAAATCGCCGAAAACTCATTAAAAATTTAACAGATATTTTCGTTCTCTGCACAGTTCAACGTGTCCTGTATTTTTTTTTTAAAGTCAAGCACAAGTGGTTCGAACAGATATCACACAAACTGAAGTTTTCGAGCCAGCAGGACGCGATCAGTACAAAGCCAAGTGTCTTTCCCTTTTCAACTATAAATACCAATTACATTTACAAACAACTGCCCGATTCGAAATGTCCGATCACTGTCAGCGACGTGGCAAGTTGCGCCCATATGTGGAGGCGTGGTGAGCAGGTTCACTGCGGCTTCTTGCGTGTGTACTGCTTGATGATGGTGAGGCTGTAGGTGCCTGGGTGTCAGGCGAGGTGCGAGAGGTCGTCGAGCTCGGGCGGCGGCTGCGGCGCCCCCGCGCCCGCCCCGCCCCGCGCGAACACAGGCTTCGCCACCACAGACACTGGAGCCTGCGCACCAATCAATCGTCTAACTTTTGATCTTTTAACGTTTTTTAGCACAAATACTTCGCAGTTTGTCGACTTATCATGCCGCTTTATTATTAGCAAAAAATATTGCCTTTGAATTAAATAGTAGTGTTCATTATAAAATTTACCAAAATCAAAAAGGTTTTGTCCAATAATAGTAATAAAAAGGTAATATCTGTATTTAAAAATATATACAGATTATGTGTATTATATGATGCGACTCAGGATCTAGATCAGTTTTTATTATTTCTAATGAGTTTGGTGTTCACCGGATGATCAAAGATGGGATCATCTTTGGGTCAAATCCTGTTTATTTTAAAGCTGATTAGGTTAAATACTCCAACATTTATGATAATCATATTTAAAGCAATAAAGATTACGAACTATCTCGCACACTTTAGTACTAAAACTTATCTGGTTTTAACTGCTATAAAATGTTTAGAAAATTCAAGTTTGAAATATTTAATGGCAATCGTTCTCAAAATATACAAAAATCATTACTAGTTTCTTCGCGGAATCAGCACATACCATAGTTGCAAAAAAAATTTTTTTTTTTTTTTAATATATAATCGAATTAAAAACTTCTAGCTACATAAAACCCATATGCCCACTGGACAAAGCGTTAATTGTGTAAACAAATCACAACCATTCACTTGAAATATACTCGATAGGTACAATATTATGTTTGTACAATGGACATATGTATAAAGGTTGAGCTACTTACATTATACGATCAACCAGATGGATTGATTTAACAGAATGACATTTAAACCGTTTAATATAAGTGGTTTTTTTTTAAATAGAGATTTGACTAAATAATTATAGCCGAATATGTTTTGAACTAAAATAATGGATGTAATATAAAATATAAAATGATATACACTAAAACATGATTAAGTTATAACCATATTTTATTGTATTTTGTATACCTGTCAAATTTAATTTAAATTACATACATAACATGACAAATTAAACAGACCATTACGAAAATGCACACACGGATGCGGTTAAATTTTTATTTAACACGGTTTCAAATTGAAAGTGTGCACGCGTTCACGTTGGCAGACGCATGCTTTCCAAGTCTACGTATTTTGTGGGAGCAATAAATGTGATTCTGTGGAGACGTAACGTAGCTCAACCGCTTACAGACCTGGCTGACCTGAGCGTGCAGCGCGGGGTGGCCGGGCTGCACCACCACCACCTTCTGCGTGGCGCCCGCCCCCGCGCCCAGCCCCGCGCCCAGCACCGCCCCCGCCCCCAGCCCCGCCCCCGCCCCCGCGCCCGCCGCCGGCCCGCTCGTCACCACCACCGACTACGGACACACCACATGCAGTCAACGAGGGCCTAGACCGAGTCGCATGCTCGGCAATCCTGTCAGTCGTATGCAGGCTCCGCAAGGGTTAACCAGTGCCGATGAAGAAGAATCAAACATTTAAATTTCAGAAATTGACTCATGGACGAGTCCAAAAAATACTGTTGCACAACTGTAGGTACAGCCCTTTTTGTATAAAAACTGTTTTATTCTAAAGATTAATCCGATTTAATAATCAAACATTACTGTTGTATAAAACTCTGCCTTTAGCAGATCATACGTTTTTAAACTTGTAGTATAGAGATGCATAAGCTAACATCATTCAGACATGCGATCAATATGACTATATTACATGCGATAGACTAGGCATTGCACACAATGTACGTACATAGGTAGGTACTTAATTTTTTAATCATAATCGAGACAACATATCTATCACATGCATCTTCATCGATTAGGATATGAGTAAATATTATGTTTAGTGAAATAAATATAAACTCATATTAGTATATAGGCCTCATTAATTATTTCTACTTGACGTACCAATCGTGCAAAAATATTTTTAGATAGACATTATTTCTTCATTTATTATTAAAAAAATATTCATGGCTTTCTCAAAACGCATAAACTTTATCGCAAGCAGTCACAAAATGCAATCTATGCATGAACTATACAATGAACCGAATACGTACCATCTTCTAGGTACCTACCTACAATTTAAAACCTATTGGACAAAGCCCAAAAAGTAATCAGAATGTTAACCTATGTCACCATTTGCATACAGCGAAATTTGTCGACTGTACTATCTTGCATTGAATTCTGCTGGGAGAACATTTGGCACCAGGCCCGTACACTTATGTCAGGATACGGTACGGAGTGTATACGTACCTGCACGTTCTGGCTGCGCATGATGGTGGGCTGCGAACTGTGCACGACGATGTGCCCGGTGCCGCTGGCTGGCTGAATCTGTGCGTACATTATATTCACATAATAGCTGGCCCTTATATTTGGCGTATCTAAGGTGTATGAAGACAACAGAAAATCCTCTATTTTTATCAGTGAACACTTGCGATGGACAAAAGCAGATGGTAAAGAAAAAATCCGTTGTCCTTGCAGGTCTTGCGGTTCAGATGTTTATTTGGTGGTGATTAAAAATCAAAATTAACACAACATTTCAAGTACGCATTAAATGACTTATTGCAACTTGTTTTGGTAACTCTATACCTAATTCACCCGCAATAAAACTCCACGGAGCAAACAGCCTACTAAATGTACATCATAGTCCGACTATTTAAATTATTTTTAGTTGCACTAACAGTAGTAACGAGCTGACTCATACGGCCACGGTTGGTGCAACCTAACCGAAACGTCGGGCAGTAAGTAGTTCGAATTAACTAAGTACTAAAATGGTGTCGCGTTTTGACTCGTGAAATTGTTTAAAATGTAACGCGAAAGTTTTAAATTTCATAATGTGACTAATTCACCCTTCAGACAAAGAAAATAACATGAAAATTGGTTCATCCGTTCAGGAACTACGATGTCACAGATAGACACGTCAAACTAATAACATCCCAACGTTTTCGAGTCGGCGGTAAAAAGGAATAAAACGGATAGATTAATATTATTATATTAACTACTCTCGTACGAAATCCTGCCCTATGACAGCCGATGGATAAAGTCCAAATAGTAACCTGCGGAGGCTTCTGCTGCGAGGCGACGATGACGAACTTCTGGGGCGGCGGCGTGCCCGGCACCGGCGACTGCGGCGCGCCGCTCGTCGTCAGCACCAGGTTGCGCGTGCCCAACGATTCTGCGCACGAAATAAACGCTCGCCATTATTATTATTTATTTTTTCTTATATTAGCGCAGTATACTGGCTCCTCCCAGCCTGATGGTAAGCAAGAGAGAAACCCACATCGCGATGACAACGGATTTGATACCGAAATATCCTATCCGTTAGCATCGCCATACTGGCCCGCAAGATGTTTCTTCACGCTCCTTTTGAAGGAATTATGATGCTTCCATGTATTTTAGTACTTGCGCTCCAGCCCTGGCCACGTTCGGTTGCATAGTATATAATAATAATCAACTATGCGGCATAACTATCTATTTAAAAGACGCATCAAATTCCGTTGAGCGTTTTTTTTAAATAGGCAGACATAGAAAAAGGCAGCAGGAAGCAACTTTGTTTTATACTTTGAACTAAAACCAATTCGGTTCATATGGGCTCAAGTCAAAGACGCTTTGCTTGGTACATTCTGCGAATACGGTAGAGCGACCGCGACTGGGGTCGTTCGTAGGATCACCTGGGGTTTTTAAGATAAAAATATATTTATATCTATTTGAGATTTTATAGTATACAGTATCTCATAATAATATTCATGACAAACATATTATTAAAGTAAACAATCGTTCGTACTTCCAAAATTAAGCAAGTAGGGTTACATTTAGGATAAAGATTTAACACCACAATGGACCAGCTATTGCTGTACTTACTCGAAGCCATGTATTCTGATTTTGTGGTCAAAGTTGGCGAAAAGTTCGTATGAAAAAAAAAAGACAATTTTATTTACAATGAAAAAACATTGCGTTGCTAACTCGTATTCAGAGGATTATGTTTAGTTCTAATAGCATAATGTTCCGTGTATAACACGTCTTACTGAGTTCGTGAGCATGTTAGAGTGCAAAAGTAAGATGTGAAAAGTGAGTATAATGAAGTCAAATACAAATTTCTAATGTCCGATTCCAATATTTTACGATTCGTAAAGTGTCAAAAAGAACTATCCGTTTTTCTCCAACTGACTACAAGTCGCTAATAACGTTCCATATTTTACATTCCACACCACACCAGCTGTCATCAGTCGTCCGTCATTCGTTTTCAGCTTACGCCTCGTATAATTACTATCCGTAACTAGAACGGATCGTTACTTAAATATTGGAACCGAGCATAAGTTGAGCAGTGGGTATTTCGTGGTAACCTAAGGTCTTGGTCTGGTGCGAGGGAGAAGGCGAGGGCGAGGCGGGCGGCGCGGACGCGGGCACGAGCGGCGGCGTGCACGTCACGACGGCCACCGCGCTGCCGCCGCCGCCGCCGCCGCCCGCCGGCGACGTGCGCAGCTTGCTCACGTTCTGCTGCAGGCTGGGTCCCAGGTACCCGTAGTCACGCCTGGTAAAACAAACATTTTAAGGGTAATTGTCCACCAACAATAGTATGACCTCACATTTATTGTTAAAGAACGATATTTCAACAGTAATTTTGCCATTCAATTCTCAAAACGAGGCCGATATTTTATTTGTTCAATGACGCCCAAATCATTAAATTCAAACATCATTCGAATTCATTGATAGATTAAGGGAATAGATACCTAAAGATGGGAAACATCCTTGACGTCCAGCATTCGCCTTATTTTGTTAATATGTGATTTAAGAATTTAGTTATAGGGTTCAAAAACAATAATTATACCAGTTATACCTGGCCCATAAATTTGACAACCTTCATTAGATCACCATATAAGTGGCTGACGAAATTATTAAATGGCCATAATCTTACTACTTAATAAAGGCATTCAGTGATCAGGATTTTAAGTTTGTCTCATACTGTGAAACGAGACTAAATATAACTTCTATAAAATTTAAGTTTACGAAATGTACGTATTAGAGTTTCGCCGCCAAGGAGTCCCGCTTAAACGAAATATTTTTTAGATATTAAAATCGATCATTGACTGTTCGTGCTTTATTAACTTACGCACCGTCTACGTCGAATTAGAAATAAGTGAAACATTTTGTTGTGAAATTTCCAAAAGAATCAAGCTTTAAAGTTTCCGCTGAAAACGCTGTACCAAATTGTTTTAAACAGGGGCCCCCTGTTTTCAACACCCCCTGTCAGGGGGTGTTGAAAATGAAAACTTAAACTAATTTTGTAGGTAAGTTTTGGAAGTCAGTGAGTAATACTTTATTTAGTAATACATATTTAAAATGGTGGTCATCTCTGTACATATAGTTGTCGTACCGTCGTTGTTTGTGATTTCTGTGACAGAAGTGCTTTATCTACTTACTATCTAATCAGAGCAACGTATGTGATATTGTCCAATAATTATTAATTTTAGTCTTAATTTCGGGTGTATCCCAGTTGTCCCCTCTGGCGTTTGTCCCCTTGAGGGACAACTGGGATTTTTTTATAAAGATCTCCCAGTTGTCCCCCGTCTCACCGATGGAGGGGACAATTGGGACTTAATTTTTTAAATATCGGGTGTATCCCAGTTGTCCCCTCTGGCGTTTGTCCCCTTGAGTATTGGTGACCTGCTCGAAGTAAAACAGTTCCATGTTGCCTTTTGATAAACACTAATGAATCTGAACCCGAACTACATGAAGCACTTGCTATTGACATTGTTAGGAATGCACTGATAAGAAATGGAAAATTCCTTAATGCTTTGCTGTCGTGCAACGACCGAGCCGATCAATCATAGTACCTAGCTATATACAAATAAAGTTCATTTTTGCATGTACTATTCCAAGCAAAAACACCCCCTCCAGAAATTCCCTCAAGAAATCCGCCATGGAAAAATGACATTTACGTTCCATGGCATTATGAGCGATCGTGGTAAAATCACGTTGCACCGACAAACTGAGTTGTTTACTTTTAAGTTTACATGTGCGAAAGGGATAGAAACAATACTTTTATAATGGCGGGAGGCGTCATCTTGAACTAAGCTACTTTATGTTTCTATTTTATTTACCGAAATATTTGTTTTTAACTTCTGAGTGAAGTCGGGGGTGTAAAATATAGTTCTTTAATATAAAGAGCCCAGTTTAAAGGTAAGGTAGTTGTTAATTTTACCTATACTTAAAAGTTTATTTTATCCGAGTATAGTTAAATGAAAACATTGTTGTACTCGTTATATTTTACATAAAATAATAAACTATACCTAACATCATGATTTTTCCCTTAATTAACTATTCCTGTTCCTCATTAGACACTCTTCGTCATAATCCGAGCCAGTGGTATATGAAATCTAAAAAGTGCTATATTATTTGTCACTTCTAGCAAAATTATACGGCGACATCTCAAGTGAGGGAGATTGGGACGTCTAAAAATTAAAGTCCCAGTTGTCCCCCTTGTCGCAGGGTAGAGGGGACAACTGGGAGACATTTATAAAAAAATCCCAGTTGTCCCTCAAGGGGACAACGCCAGAGGGGACAACTGGGATACACCCTTAATTTCGACTGGACTTTTAATGTTTGTAGACAATCCCATTTTAAGAGACATATTATGACAAAAGTTTTGACAGCTCACTCAGTTTCGGAATCGAACATCTGTTTCATAAATACGAAAATGTAAAACGTCTGCCTACTTTTACGATAGAATCATAAAATATAGTGATGCGTGTGCAAATCCATTTGCAAGATTATAGCGCGATTTATTTTCAAGGGAAAACGTTCGAACCGAAACACAATAGCTTCATCACACGACAATGTTTAAAAATAGTTTAAACTTGGCCCAGATTTTTCACTCATATTTTATTTTGAAACGATAGAAACATTGTATCTCTTTTATCCTTATTGGGTAATAGAATAGACACGAATTGAAACTTTTATATGTTGCATTTAAAATTTTATCTTTCTAATCACACAATTTTGTCTTTAAAAGTCGCTATTGAAAAGTTACAATATAAGAAAAGTCAACAATCCCTAATTTTATTTTACATTAGCGTTCCGCTCCGGCTTCACCCAGGAACGGTGAACAGCGCATCAAGGTAAACACTTGCATTTAAATGTTAGTGTATTCTGACGTGCTATCGACCGTACATAGGTATTATTATATAAGCTATTTGCCAGTGAAAGTCCCGTCAAAACCGGTGCAGCCAGCCATTGTAGATATTTACCGAAACGAACGGGCAGACAGACGAAAAACATTACAAAATTGTATTTGTGTATGTATGTGTGTCTTAAAAATAGTAACTGTAATAGTACAAAAAATAATAAGTATTCGTTGGCATAGTCTCTATCCACCTCAGGCAGAAGTGAGGCGCGCCAAGCAGTGAACGAAAAAATCATGGAAGAATTCGCGTCATAATAACTTCGTTCGTCGAATATTGGCCCCACAACACACAATATAGTAATAAAGAATCAACACTTAAAAAAAACTTTAAGGATGATGCGTTTAGGTCGACAAAAAGACGTATGTTAAAGGATTCATTAGTTACGTCATCTCATAGAATGGGATGGAAAGAAAGAAAGATAGTTTATTTGTAAAAACATGAGTAAGTTATAGATGTTACATATCATTGTAGTTCTACATGTTCTTGCCTTGTAGGCATACAAATGATAATTATTTAATATTATGTTCATTTAAAATTATGGGAGAGGAATGATCACGCGCTGGAATTAGCCCACGCCTATGATTCGTAGCGTACTTGGAAACAGTATGTGTACCGGGACACTTCTTTAAGCCACGCCCCCGTGCCTTACTTATTGTGGTGTTATTTTCAGACTTTAGAAATGCATCTATGTTTTTTTCGTTCACTACAAGGCATTCCGATCAGAGCTAGTATGAACTGACTTGTATTCTTCGGGCATGTCGGGCGGCTGGCGCAGCTGGCGCACGACGGGGGCGAGCACCTTGAGCAGCTGGTGCTTGAGGTTGCCGGCCGCGAGCCGGTCCGCGCCGCCCAGCCCGCTCAGGGCGCCCTCCACGCGCTCGCCGAGCCAGCGCACGCGCGGCAGGATGAACACCTGCAAAGTGCACACACCTCACTACGAGCCCTACTACATAATACCATTTGTAAGAGACATCACTACTCGCCCCATTACATATACGATTTGTAAAAGACGTGCAATAAAAGATTTGTTTATGACTCGTCACTTTTTACTGTTATTATAAATGTACCTTAATTTTTTTTGTGAAGAACAAATAAACATTATTATTTAAAAAAAAAGCGTAAGTTTGTAAGAATGTATGGATGCTGGATGTATGTGTTACTCTTTCACGAAAACCTACTAAACAGTTTTGATTGAAATTTAATACATACTAGATTAACATACAGGATACTTTTGATCCTGAAATAACGAGGAAAGGCGCGGGAAACAGCCAGTATACAACAAATCAGACTGTCTAGTCTAGCATTTAAGTTTTGTCTGCTTGAATTTGACTTCAAAAATCCCATGTATAGAAGCGTTTGAGGGAGGATGACCACACTCCTCGACTCCCCGTCGCGAAACATTATATATAGTTAACAAAATTTATTTCAGTGAATCCATGCTGATCCTGACCTGAGTACAGTATTGAATGAAATGTGTCCCTAGCATTACTTTGGAGTCCACTTGTAATGAGTTACCTTAACAACTTCTGGTCCCAGTTCAGCTAATCCTTGAACGGCGCCATAAAGTGAAGCGAGCGGTGTCTTTTCGGATTCCTTCATACTGGCCATGGAGGGGCCAACACCTGTCTCGTTGTTGGTTTGTGACGGGCACTGAAGAGCTTTAGCGAACAACCTGTAAAAAAATTCTTCTGATTTATTGACCACAATAAACATAATTAGTTTACAGTACATTTTTCATGGTCACTATTATAAAGTTAGCTTTTTTTACCAAAAATAATTTACTTAAATCTAATTTTTACTTTAAACTAGGGTTTGTAATATTAAAAGTAATTAAGGTAATTTTTTTTAAACTTTTTAATACATTAATATCAAGGTATATTTGCCACGTCAATGAACATTATGAAAAAAAATCAGATTCCTTCACGGCTGCTGATGTGTATGATCATCGATATATTTCCAGTTTTTATTATGGAACCCTTGTTCTGACAATAACAATTTCATCAATAAAGTTCATACACATATTATACTATATTAGTTTATAGCATTGCAAATATAGTGAATTTCCTAAAACTAACCGTGTAACCCTAGTCTGCAGATTATTGGTAGAAGTGTTAAATGTCTTGCATATTTGTGCCATTAGGCGAGCAGCAAAGTCACGCAGAGCCCAGTGGTTATCCATCTCGGGCCGGAGACACAACTGCCGCGACACAATGCATGTCGACACTGATGGGATTAGTTCATGTAACTGCAAATAAACATTTTATGTAAGAGCCGACGTCATTGCGGTATCAATCACACAATATTTTTCGTATTGGTCTATTGGTACTGTGATGCCTACCAGGGTGTTAATGGTTAGCACTTCTTGGTGCACCAAGGTACTGTAATTTAGCATCATATGGCTTTTGAAAAATATGTCAGTTTGTATGTTATTAACACTAAACAAAAATTTCATTTAAAGTTTGTAATAACATGGTGTGCCGCAGGGGGGGGGAAGTAGCGAAGCCCGGGAGGAAGGGACGTAGTATGTTGTAGGGAGGGGAGCGGAGACAAGAGCAGGAGGGGCGGCGAGGCGTGGTACCAGGTGGATTGTACCAACAGGCAGGGGGGGGGTGAATAGAAGCATGGCGCGACATTATTTATACCTCATACATTACTAACTCTTATACTTTTGCAGTGAACCTGTTTGCAGGGCAATACTACAAATAGCTTGCCTAGATATTAATTTTTTGCCTCCTACTTGTATTTGGACAGTAACTAACCTAATTTAATAAAATGCAACCCCTGATACTATTAGCTGCAGACAGACTGCGGTCACAGCGAATACTTACATATTTCTCCAGGTAAAGGGACTGGTTATCAAGTAATGCTTTCACCATTCTCATCAAATATATGAGCAGTGCAAGGTTATTCTGTACTACATTGACTTTGACACCCTCAGAGATGAATGTGCACATGCGAGGCAACATCTCATGCAGTCCAGGGTCACAAGCCAGTGACTGTAATGCTTCCTGAAATAAAATTAGATTAGGTTGTTTGTATTTTGGACTAAAATGTGAATCTACAAAATTTTTGCTTAAAGGTCTTACAGCTCTCCTTCCTTCATCACTGCCAACACAGGCCTCAGTAATTTCCTTATAGTACAGTTGCTGTTCCACACTGAGCTCATGGGTTGCTAATTGTTTAACATGTACTGATTCAGATGCCTTCAATCTGGCTGCTTTTCCACACATTGGTTTACCTAAAATTTAGTCAGCATTTAGTATGTGAACTATTACTGAAAATATAAAATTTTATGAATGAGATTCAAGTGCATACCTGCAGCATCTTTATTTGTGGGTTTACTGAGTTTAGTGATTGGATCAACCGACTCAAGTTTCTGAGCTTCTTTAGATAATGGTGGAGGATTTTCAGGAACCGTGGGCTGCACACCATCCACACTTAGCCAATGTGCCCTGACGGAAACATCTAATGGCACTTTAGGAGGTGGTGCAGAGAGTATTTCAGTTAGATCTATTTCCTTTTCTTCTATGAAATGTAATTCTCTGCCACCTCCAGATGCAAATCTGAATGGCAACGAATCCGGCTGAATAAAACCGTATTGTGCCTGAAATTGGAGAAACATAATAAATTACCACATCACAGAATTGTGAAATTCAAACGTTAGAAGAAAATTTCAAGATCAGATAGCAGTTTACCTCAATGTTTTTAGTTTTCAAGGTATGGTCTATGTCCGTGATTGACAATTTTTGGCGTTTGGAGTGATGCATGAACTTCATAGCATCCTGCACGATGACTTTAAGGCGATAAGAAACGTCATCAGCTAGCTCTTTAGCTGCATCGTCCGCAAGATTGGCAATTCCTACACTTTCTGCAATAACTTTAATGGAATCAAGAGATAAAGTAGATCCGTAAGCAAACTCCGATTCTCCCATTTTTGCTGGAACTAGTTATTCTCTTTTTGATTCATCCAGATTATATTTGATTTTATATAATATACTTTTCATTAACGGTAAAACCTGAAACGTTTTTACAAATCAGGCGTTGTCAAAACATTATCATTTTCTGCAGACAATAAATTAGCTTTTCTTGAAACAACAAATTAAAATGCTCGTCTTGTTTTGCGCTGACGTTTGACAAATCATGACATTTGTGGTGTGGCCGTTAACTATTTTCAAACCCCGATCCGACGCAAAACGTCGGGTAAGTTTGATGTGTCTGTCTATTTGTGTGTAGGTATTTCTGTCCGTGATAATCATATTTAGCTCCTGAACGGACTAACAAATATTGATTCTTAGCTTTGTTCAACGGAAAACGTTGATTGAATTACATATATTTTAACTCCTTCAATTTACCCAGTTGTCAAATAAAAGGGTTTAAGTACAAAATAGCATAGCTGGGCATTAACACGTTAATACGTTAATCGTTAATCCAATGCCTACTATTGCCTCCGAGTGCGAGTGAAAAAGCTGCGAATAGATTCATTTTGTTCATTTGATTTCAATATGTCAATAATTAGTTAGAGCTGGTGTTTAGTTAGAATGACGAGTGCTGTGTTTGTTTTATAGAAGGTAGCGTTCAAGTATTTCGTTACGCAATTTTTGAAAATTTTTGACTCCTATATAATGCACCGTAACGTTTTTCTGTACTCCCCCTCCCTCTTTCTTTAAAAAAAAATCGAGCACACTAATACAATTGAGGGATTCCCCGGAAACCGTAGGGAAACCAAGAGTTCCAAATGGGAGTTTCATATCTTAAGTTTTATTTGACCGCATCGTAACGTTTTATATAGACTCCCCCTCCCCCACCCCTAACTTGCGTTACGTAATATGTACTTGAACACTCGCTCCCTAAATAACTGTCTGTGAACATTTGCGTGTCGATTAGCAAGTCACTTCCTTCCTGGAAGTGTGTATGTAATATTAGGAAAATTAAAAAAGTGTACTGTGCAGTGTAGTTATCTAAGCCCTATCATGGAAGATATGGAATCGGATTCCAGGTCCTGGTGAGAATCCATGACCATTCATCCATCCAGTTTGATTATATTTAACGGATTAACGATTAACGTTAACTTGCGTTGATTCTTCAGAAATGTAACGCTTTAACGTTTAACGAAGCTAACTTTTTTAGTTTAGTTAAAGTTAACTATTTGATTAACGGTACCCAGCTATGCATAGTAGGTAAAATACTTTATATTATGGAAAGAGTCAAATCCATGATGGCAAACATCCCAGAATGATTAAATTATTTAATAGGTACAGATAACGACAGGTTCACTTCTTAAGGTAAATGTTTGGACTTTGACGGCTCTTGTTGTCATAAGCTAATTTCGGGGGTTAATAAATGGTTGTTCCTAAAATAGATTTAGAAGTATACAAGCAAAATAATTCCCTTTTTTATATCCCCGCTTTGCAAATTTGCCGCATGCATTAAGAAAATAAAAACAGGCAAGCATTGCTATTTTGTATGTTATCTCTATTTTTGGGTTAAAAAATTAACCCATAACGAATCCCAATTTTACGCATTTTTCCTACAACGAGTCTTGTTACACATTGGGAAGTTCCCATCTTGTTTGCAATTACCAGCATTTCAAGAAATTATTTTTATAGTAGCTACACTGGATACATGACGACGAAACCATAGACAATGAAGGGTGCAGTGCAGGACAAAATGAACCTGTTCAATTGAATAATCGAAGCCGAAATCGATGTAAATAATTTAATATTACTGCGTTGGTATGACATACTAAAAAAATTTTTTCGCTATGTTGGCCATTCCGAAAGAAAAATGACGAACAGCGAATGCCGATTTTATACCCCACGCGAGTTCATTTTGTGCTACTAAAAACGGTCTCAAATTGAAAATAGTTTTGTGATTGCTTGTGAAAATGTATAGAAATAAAAAGGATGTTGATAAGCACGTGGAGAACTTGATATCCAAGTTATCTGTTAAAGAGGTACGTTCGTTACGAACGGTGTTCTTTTCAACCTCAAGGGTTATGGTATGGATCTGTCTGTTAAACATTCTGTTCTTTGCAGTTTAAAACCCGAGCCTATTCTATCGCACGTCTTTATTATGAAGTGGGTGATTACACAAGTTGCCAGAAATACGTCGAACAATATCTTACCCAGAAGGACAACAACGCGGCGGCATACAAACTGCTTGGACAAGCGCTACAAAAACTGGGACACAAGGAAAAAGCCCTTGAACAGTACAAAACATCCCTTGATATTGATCCTACTCAAACCAGTACTATCTTGGATAGTAAGTACCTATTACCTTGCAGAACTATTTTATATTATGCAATTTCTTTTAGTATTCAAGATTGTTGTGGTGATGCACATTTTAGAAGTAGTATTGGACTACTATTTTATTTGTAGGTAGAATGTTCTTAAGACAAGTAATTAATAGAGTAAATCCTAGTGGAATGTACAGGTAACTGAAATAAATAAATAAATAACTGCCACTTAACCTGCTATAGTAAAAGTCTAAACTGGAGGTCATTTGCAATTTTATTGGATATTGATTTGTCATGATTTTTGGATTTTGTTTGACAGTTGATTAGGGTAATTATCTGGCTTATTTATTGATTAGTTTTAATTGTTAATTTATAATTGCAGATTTTGTAAAATTGATAGATCTTACCAAATCTTGAATAACATTATGAATTCTCTGCACACTTATAAACAAATTAAAACAGATATGATATTATGAATTTGATTGAAAAACATAAAAAAAATAAACCCTTTAATAAATGATCTTGATAGTAATGTAGGTTTGTTTATAAGTGTGAAACACTTATGATTACCATGAGATAATCTACTCCATTAGTTTAGCTCACAAATATTGTACTTACTTTGGTTGGTCTGTTGTCCTGTTGAAGGTGTCCTTTGTCTGCTGACAGACTTGGTTGAGACAAACAACTTGTTATGCCTCAAATTTAGTGATGAAAGAGACTCAGGCCTTTAAGTTGTT
Source organism: Glyphodes pyloalis (assembly GCA_037074685.1). Lineage (NCBI taxonomy): Eukaryota > Metazoa > Arthropoda > Insecta > Lepidoptera > Crambidae > Glyphodes > Glyphodes pyloalis. The sequence goes on along the minus strand of JAYKKO010000015.1, from coordinate 1,264,325 downwards.
TAAAATAAGACTAGCCTCTCTTTACACAGCTTTGCTTTACATTAAAAGACTGGGACTAAAAAGGCTAGTCTTACGACTAAAGGTTGAAGACTAAAAGACTGAACCAGTCATTCGGTGTTAAATAGAAGGTGAGTCATTAAAAGCCTGAGCCTCTTTCATCACTACTCAAATTACTTAATGATTTTATTTTTGATGTGTCCCAAAGACATATATTTATCTTTATAGGTTTAAATTTGACTGAAAAGAAAGTGTTGTCAGTAAAGGATCAATAATTTTGTTTTTTAATAATGTAATTCAATAAATGTAAGAAACAAAAGATTTTTTTGTGTGATAAGAATGGTTTCTACCATTGTAATTTCAGGCCTTTGTTCAAGTTTAGTATTGTGTTATTCTGCAATTCATTAAAACAGCTAAGTTATTTTTATAGGTTGGTAAGTAAGACTTTAACTTCCCTACACTTTATAAAAATACATTTTCTTTGTTTTAGTTTGTGAGCTGCTGGTTGATGATGAAGTGGTCATAGATCCTGGACGTGCTAGATACTGGTGTGAAAAAGCTGAAGCCATATTTCCAAGGCACCCAATAACTTTTAGGCTGCGTGAAAGGCTGGTCACCATGTCCAATCCCAACTCTGAGACTTTAGTTGAGCTCCTGACAACCGAATTAGCAGTGAGACCTAAAGATGCTTCACTTCATGCCCGTCTTCTCAGGCATTATCTGCATACTAATCAAATCAAAAAAGCAATCGATCACAGCTGTAATGTTGAATTTGGTGGGAAAACCTTTCATAACAATTTTCCTTGGTATGAAACATTAGCTGAAATTCTGAAACATAATTCCCACAATGCTAATGATTGGCTGTATCAGTTGCTTTTATTAACAGTCCGAGAACGTATGTGTGTCTTAAGTTTGACTGAAACACCGTCTGGTCCATCAAAAAGCCTAGTTGAATGCAATGAACTTCTATTCCTCTATGATCAGGATATTGAGAAAATAGCCAAAGCTGGTGCCACACCTGGGTTCGGAGAATTTCATGCAAGCTTGTTGCAACATCACAGAGGCCAATTTACATTCCATGCAGCCACTTATCTATTAAAAAAAGCTAAAAAAGATCAGATTAGCTGGCGTGATGCCACCCAATTTGCAGCTCCTTTAATGCTACTGGCTTGGCATTCTGCACCTGTAGATTCTAAACTAAACTGGCTCACAAATGCTCCAGAAAAACAGCAACAGGCAGTGAAGCGTTGGTATTTTGAAGGAATGTATAGGTGTTCACAGTCAGGACATTATTTGATTTCAAGCAGTCAAGATAAAAGTCAATCCTACATAGATCGCATTTCTCAATGTTGCTCAGGAACACATTGGAGAGATAAATTGTATGAAAAGTTATTTACTACTAGAAATCATTTGAATAAAATAAAATCATCTCATTTGGTCTCATCAAACGCTTTAAGTACTCCAGTTTTAAGACTACCCAGAAAAATTGAAGTTGAATCATATGATACTGATGCTCAACGAGAATATGCAAACTCATTGCATCATTTTATCTGGATATTGCTGAATTACAAAAACTTTGCTCATTTCAAGTGTAACCTGTTTGACACTCTTACACCAAGCGCATCAACTCATGGGCCAGAATCTTTGAATAAATTGGACATTCATGCTTTTCTTTACTGTGCTGCCCTAACATCCAAACAGCAAAAATCTAATGAAATGTCATATGTGTCTACAGATAAACCTACCATAATTCCTGCAATCATCACTGATTTGCTTTGCCTCATTCCACAACTAAAATGGTGGGACTGCGCATACAAGTTTAGCCAGAATGAACTTGGAGCTGAACTGACTGATATTCGCGCTACATTAAGCAGAGGTATTGAAGTGGTCAGATGTATTGACAATCATGGCTTAGATCCTGAGTTATTGTGTAACATTGGCCGCATTTTTAGTGAACAAGCCAAACTTACAACTGCTGTTGAAGAGAAAAATAATCTGGAAAAGAGAGCTGGTCTTTATTATTCCTCCGCCATTCCCCTTTTGGAGAAATTGAAGAGCAAAGTAGTCATAAAGTTGCCAGAAAGGAGATTTTTTGATTATACGCCTAAAGAACTTAATACCAAAGAACTGAATGCATTAATAGAAGAAAGTAAATTGTTTGTGGCGATGAGTCACATAAATAACTCTGAATATGACAAAGCTATTGAACTCCTTTCAAATTTAAAATCGCCTGAAGCATGCTACCACCTTAGCCAGACATACAGAAAAATTGCATTAGAAGAAAATAATACAAAGGATAAGTATGTTACATTGATAACAAAAGCAAAAAGCATTGCTTTTAAAACTATGGAAAATTTAAAACAAAGCGAAGCTAACAAAAATAGTTCTTTATACACTGATACACAAGAACTAATTGATGACTTAGAAACGATGATACATAAGGTAGATCCCAATCTATCTGGTTCTTTAACTAATGATCTGGATGGAAAGTATTCATCTGATGAAAATGTATCATTAGTTGGAAGTGAAAATCTTGTGGCTAAGAGTAACCATAATGTTTTCCGGAATTTGAGCTCTACACCGAAAGCAGCAGTAAACAGAAATGCAACAGCATATCGTACAGCAGTTGATTCGCATATTCTGGAAAGTACACAGATAGATCATCGATTTTTAGAGAGAATAGAGGCAGAAATTAAAAATTTGCAGAAAAGAGATACTACAATTAACGATTTCATGGAACAATCTAAGAGATGGTTTGACGAGAATCGTAAGCTAGGCAATGAAATTATCAGCACTATTCATACTAATATACAGAACACCACTGACCAATTTAAACTTCTGAAAATATCTGTTGACCAAGTCAAAGATCAAATAGATGAATGCAGAAATGAATGCAAAGATGTGGGTGAACTGAAGAAACAAATAGCTGAAATGAAAAAAGAAATAAATAAGTTGAAAAAAACGTCCTCAGAACCAAATATTGATGAAAGTGATTTATACAATTTGGAAGAAGAGTACCGTACTAACGACAATGCTTGTAATTTTGCTGCTCAGCTCCCATTTACACCTCAAGTTTTGCCATTCAACCAACGCCTTGTGCCACCATTCCCGGTTCCACCGAACCCTTATCAGTTATATGGACAGAACTTGTACAATTTGTACAATCAATATTCACAATTTGGTCAACCGGCACAAGTACCTGGAGCTCCCCAAATATTTGACCCCACCAGAGGTCAAATGAATTATCCCGGAGTTTACCCAAATCCAGATGCAATGTATTTAGATGTTACCCAATTAGTTCCTCCCACTGGAGCGCCAGCAGTGCCGACAGTAACTACAACCCCAGTAATTCCATCACTGCCATCAGTATCGTCTATTCCCACAGTACCGTTAGTGTCTGTGCCCCCTTCTGTAACGGCAGTTACCTCTTCGAAATCTACACCAGCTGTGGAATCAAAGCAAACAGTGAAGTCATTACCTGTGAATGTCGTAATTACTTCGTCGGACCCCTTGCCGACATGCACTACCACTCCAGCACCAATTTTAAGTGTTACGATTCCATCAAAGCATATAAAAGGTACACCACATAACTATCAAATCGCAATGCCTTCAACTAATGAAACTAAAATAATGTCACCACCAGTTTTTAGTTTTCCTTCATCTGGAAATAAACTAAATTTGAATATTTCTGGTAGTCCATTGAATAATTGGAGTCAATCAGCAGTATTCAAGACTTCATCGCCTTCTAGTATTATCCCGGCAACAACCGCGTCGAACGATTCATCTCTATTCTCAACAAAGTTTGGCGATCCATCGGATAATTCCAAAACAGTAGTTGATGGCGTCTTTGCTGTTCAATCACCAAACACCAGCCTTAATAAATCTAGAACTCTTTCTGAAAGAAGCAACACATCAGTTGAGAACTATGATCCTTGTCCTGACTTTAAACCAATCATACCTCTACCAGCTGAGGTTAAAGTAACAACTGGAGAAGAAGATGAAAGTGTTATATTTAGTTCTAGGGCAAAATTGTTTCGTTTTGTTGACAAACAATGGAAAGAAAGGGGAATTGGAGAGATGAAATTGTTGAAACACAAAGCAACTAGAAAAGTGAGAGTTTTGATGAGAAGAGAACAAATTCACAAAATATGTGCCAATCATATTATAACGCCTGAAATGGAAATAAAACAAATGAAAAATGAAACGAAAGCTTACTTTTGGGTTGCCAATGACTTTGCTGATGAAACTGTCGTTTTGGAAAAGTTCTGTATTCGGTTTAAGACTGCTGAAATTGCTCAACAATTCTATGAAAAATTTGAAGAAGCACGAAAGGAATCTTCTGTAAGCAATTTTAGCACTTCTAAAGTGGATCCTAACACAAAACGTGAGTCAGTTCTGAAGTCTAGTAACACACTGGACAAAACTGAAGAATCTTCTAATAACACGGCGACGGCACAGACAAATAAATCTGGTTTCAATGTTGGTGGTTTCACTTTTAGTAGTACACCTACATTCAAACCCGTACACGATGAAGTCAAAACAGATACAAAGCCATTGGAGCCACCAAACTCCAAAGCTAGTATATTCAGCGGACTTAGTTTCAAGTCAAGTACCACAAGCCCTTTTAGCAACATTTTCAGTGCACCTAATCAAGATGCCGCTAACTCTACTCCATCAAAGGAAATATCAAATAAACTTAATAACTCTGATACTGTGGAGGAATATGAACCTAATGTGGAATTCAAGCCTGTAATACCACTGCCTGCTCTTGTGGATCAGAAAACTGGAGAAGAAGATGAGAACATTTTATATGAACACCGTGCAAAGTTGCTTAGATTTGATGCTACAACAAAGGAATGGAAAGAGCGTGGTCTTGGTAACATAAAGTTATTGGTCCACAAAGATAGCAATCAAAAAGTAAGACTTTTAATGAGGAGAGAACAAATAATGAAAGTTTGTTGCAATCATAGTATAACTAAGGAAATGACGTTCCAAAAAATGCCCAATATGGACAAAGCTGTCACTTGGTGTGCGAAAGACTTTTCGGATGGAGAATTAGTAGCAGAGACATTCTGTTTACGTTTTAAAACGGTGCAAGCATGTGATGAATTTATTGAAGCTGTGAGGTCTGCTCAGACTAAGATGGCTGACAATAGTAAAGCCGCAAAAGAAGAACAGAATGCTGCAAAGCAGAGCACCCAGATTGGTTTTGGTGAAAAATTTAAGCCAAAAGCCGGATCATGGCATTGTGATACATGCTACACCAACAATTTAGAAAGCTTTGAAAAATGTGCTTGCTGTGAGCAACCTAAACCACAAAGTTTAAGCAATGACAACAATATTACTAAAACTACAACTAAAACCACAGTATTTGGCACTCCTACTGGCCCAACGGCAGTTATCACTGCAGCTCCTACTGGTTGGGGTGATGCTTTTAAGCCAAAACCAGGTTCGTGGGAATGTAAAAGCTGCTTCGTTCGTAATGAAGCTGCAGCACAGAAATGTACAGCCTGTAGCAGTCCACAAAATCCTGCAGCTGTGGAATCAAAAGGTATTCAGCTTGTACCAGAAAATGCTGTTAAATTTTCGTTCGGAATACCATCTAATATAGTTCAGCCAAAGAATGAAACATTTAAACCAGCAATGATGGCCTGGGGTGAAAATTATAAAGCTGAAAGTAAAGTTGATACATCTACTACTTCGAAAGATTCCACTACAGCACCAGGTTTGAAATCCGAAGGTGTTTCTACTGGTTGGGGTGATGCATTCAAACCCAAACCTGGGTCATGGGAATGCACCGGATGCTTGGTTCGAAATTATGCTGAAGCACAAAATTGTGCGGCTTGCAGTAGTCCACGAGATCCTACTGGTGTAAAGTCAGGAGGTATTCAGCTTGCGCCTAATAATTCTATAAAATTTTCATTCGGTATACCATCGAATCAAATAAAGACTGAAACTTTAAAAGCACCAGAATGTGACAGTAAAACAGCAATTAAAATTGAACCTTCTCAAACTACAAAAGAAATTAGCTCTTCTCTAAATACGAAACTAGCTGGTTGGGGTGACGCATTCAAACCAAAACCAGGTTCATGGGAGTGCACAGGGTGCTTAGTTCGTAATGATGACGCAGCACAAAATTGTGTAGCATGTAATAATCCACGAGATCCTACAGCTGTTAAATCAGGGGTTAATAGTGAATCGTCATCATTAACCAATGTTAACGATTCCAGTTCTGCATCAAAACAGGCATCTATATTCGACAACATCTATATTAAACACCCCAATCTAGGATCACAACCAAATCAAATTCAAGAACAGAAATGTACTGTAGCAACTTCTATATTTGATGGTACAGGTGCTCACACATTTAAATTTGGCATTCCCTCAAATCAGGAAACCTCTCCTAATATTGTAACTTTTGGTGATGATAAAGTAAAATCGGCCGAAAGCGAACGACCACTTAATTTCAGTATAAAGAAAAATGATGGGTCTGACGAAACTGTCACACCAAAGCCTCCTTTGTTGCCAACGCCGCACCCAGATCCTAGCAATCCTGCTCCATTCACTATTAAAGAGGGTGGTACTTTTGATTTTGTTTTTAACCCTAATAAAACACCATCTAAGGGTAAAAGTCCAGTAAAGTCTCCAAAAAGTCATAATGATAACGATAGTGATGACAATGAGTATGCTTCAGAAGATGAAGGGCATCACATCCATTTTAGTCCTGTGATTCCGATGCCTGATAAGGTAAGTCGCGAAATTCCTCTTAGTCATAACATGATTATTAATTTATTGATTTTATTTAATAAATTATTGTTATGTTCTGCAGGTTGAAGTAGTAACAGGAGAAGAAGATGAAATCACATTGTATAGTCATAGAGCAAAATTATTTAGATTCATGTCTGGCGAATGGAAAGAGCGTGGAATAGGTGATGTAAAGGTTTTGAAACATAACGATTCGGGAAAATTAAGGTAATTGTGCCATTTAACATTAAAAAATAACAAAAATATTTTATTAACGATTTATTATTAGCCTCTTACTCTCGGTTACCCCATTATTAAAATGACATAATTTTTTTCAGGGTGGTCATGCGTCGAGAACAAGTGCTGAAGATCTGTCTTAATCATGCTCTAACTCCCGACATTATTTATTCACAAAAAGATGATAAAACGTGGTTGTTCGCCGCAAACGATTTTAGTGAAGGGGAAATAAGTTTACAAAAGTTTTGCTTAAGATTTAAAACTAAAGAAATTGCAATTGCATTTAAAGACGCTATTGATAAAGCAAGAGCAAATACAGCAGACTCCCCAGTTAAATCTGGTACTGGTATAAGTATAAAGGAATGCGATAGCGATGATGTAGTTTTTGTTAGCGAAATTCAAGCTACAACTGAAGAGAAACAAAAAGCTAAAGAATTAATGCTACCAGAGAATTTCTTTACATACAAAACTAAAGAACCTTGCCAAGGGTGTCGTGGCTGTGAACAAGATGAAGACGAAGCAAAAGCGAAAAACAAAGCACTAGTTAAAATATCAGGTGCAGCAACAGAAACTTCTACCCCTATAAAAACATCAACACCTTCAACATTCTTCAGTCCTACAAATTCTGTTTATGGTACTCCTGGAAACTTTGATAAAACTGCTGATGTTTCAATATTCAGGACGCCTTTAGGTGCTATCGGTTCAAATACTAAGTCGTCAACGCCTACCTCAATTAGTGATCTTACCATTGGCAATGATACGAAAAATAAAGAAAATACTTTAACACCTAAGCCCCTAGTATTTGGTGGATTTGATAAGCCACCTTCTACAATATTTGGAGCACAACAAAACAAACCGACAACCTTATTTGGAGGCGGTGATACCTCTAACAGTGGTATCACAACAAACACCAAGACTTCTTTGATAGTACCTCCAAAATTAAACACAGTCAATATCTCTGGAGATGATAAACAGAGCAAGGATCCTAAATCGCTATTTGGAGCTGCACAAAATAATTCTGTTTTTGGAAAAGCAAATCCAGTGTTTGGTGGATTAGGTACAGGGACATCTGTGAACCAATCTATATTTAGTTTCTCTTCCGGAGACAAAAGTGAGGAATCTGATAAATCCGAAGTCAAGTCATTGTTTGGTGGTGATCAAAAACCGGTTAACTTGTTTAGTGGCGGGCAAGGTAGTCTCTTTGGCCCAGCATCCGTAACAAACAATCAATCAAAGCCGGTTGGTTCTATTTTTGGGGCTAGTACTATTACCTTCGGTGCGAATGCCCAACCACAAGGTTTTGGTGCTAGTAGGTGGACTTTCGGATCGGCTGCTGAACAGAAAAAAGCAGAGGAGCAATCTTCTCAAGATACTGAAAAGAAAACTGATGGTTCAAAACCGAGCGAAGAGGAAAAGAAAGATTCTCCTTTCAAAGTAGACAATACTTTGAGTTTCGCTGCATTGTCATCAGGAACTACTGGCTTTAATATACAGAGTAAGTACATTTTATAGATTACAATGACGTATTGTTGGATAGTACCAGTGTGTAAAGTTATGATTTTATTTCAGAAAATACTGATTTTAAATGGGAAGGTGCCGGGCAACAACTTTTTGCGAACGCTCCGAAAGCGTCCGCTGGTGATAAATCGAAGAACGAAAGTGGTGCCGGTGACGAAGCCGCGGCAGGTGCCGACGAAGAGTATGACCCTCACTATGAGCCCATTGTGCCCCTGCCTGATAAAATTGTTGTTACTACTGGAGAAGAGGACGAGGTACATTCTTCTTGTAATTGAATTTAACTCAATATTTTAAATATTTCAACTCAGAACAGTTTCTATAGACTTACTATTAAAAATCTGGCGTGGGCTACTATGATCATATAAATAAGTAAATAAATAAGTACTTGCCGTGTATGCATGTGTGCCTTATCAGGTTTTTTTAATAAAAACTCATATATTTTTTTCATTCAGGAAAAGCTATTTGGCGAACGGTGTAAATTGTACCGGTATGATGAAAAGTCCCGCGAATGGAAAGAGCGCGGAGTTGGCGAGATGAAGATACTGTATCACCCAGAGAGAAAAACATACCGACTACTCCTTCGACGGGAACAGGTAAATTCGTAGCGTCAGGCAAAAGAAATGTAGATATTTTACTTTATATTTCTATATATTACAAAAATCTGAGTATTCCAGAGAAATTTGAATATACTAGGCATGCTCAATGAGTGCGACTAATTTTAAATTTTATGTAATTTGGAAACTAACGTAGATTGAAGAAGAACAATAAGTTTTGTAATTGAGGCACAATTGGGCCTTGGGTAGTTGTTGGAAATCACTATTCCTGCATCTACAATATAGAATGATTTTTTCATGGTAGTTCAATAATGGCGTACTAGTAACCTAGATATTGATTAATTTGTTATAAGCAGTTCAGACCTAACATAACATTGTTTGTAGGTTCATAAAGCAGTCCTTAACATGCTGGTGTATATGGACCTGGAATTGCTGCCGATGAAGAACTCTGACCGCGCATGGACGTGGCCCGGCATCAACTACGCGGAAACCGCCGCCGGCGAGCAAGAGACCTTGGCCGTCAGGTTTAAGTCCGTAGATCTTGCCACAGAGTTTCGCGACAAGGTCGTGCAGTGTGTTCGGGTAAGGAGACATTTATACATATTCTTTGCCACATAAAGTCGTTTTGAATCGCATTGTCGACGGCTTGAGCATAATTTCGATCTATACAGTGTACCTTTTAGTTCACATCCAAACCTATTAGGCGCACTATTCAGTCATTATAATGCAACTGCGTCAACGTGATTTTTCATGGCCAACGTCTATATCATGCTTTCAGTATGTTTTCTATATCTGCACTAAACTTCCGAAAAATCTGAGGTTTCAGGATTTTAAAAGCAAACAACAATTTTATTGTTTGTCAAATATTTGTAGGATTAAATTAAATGACAAATTTACATGACATTACATATAGTCGATTAGATTAAATAAGAGTCGATCATGACTGGACCCCTCTAACGCATTAAGATCAAAAAGTTGAATAAATCTTGTTTAGAAAATGCAAGCGTCAGCCGCCCAAGCCATAAGAGAGGAAAAGGATGAGAAGAAGTTCACGGAGGTGACGCCGCTGCGGCTGCCCAAGCACCTGGCGGACAGCGCCCGCGCCGACGACGCCATGTCGGCCCGCGCCGCCGCCCCCGCCCCGGCCTCCGCCCCCGCCCCGGCCTCCGCCCCCGCCCCCGCCCCGGCCTCCGCCCCGGCCTCCGCCCCCGCCCCCGCGCGCAGCGTCGCGCTCGCCGCCTCCAACGGCGACCTCGCCAAACCTGCTGACAACGCTGACCTCGTCAAGCAAGTGCATTTCCAGGTAAACTGTCCTGAAGTTTTGCTTCTTTGACTTTAAATAAATAAATAAAAACGTTTATTTGCAAGAATACAGTACATTTATGGTGGAAAATATTATACAGTCCAGTGCACTCAACCATACAATGGCATGCAAATAATGTGTAAGCTTACATTAGATTAGTACGACATTGTTTGATTAATATGATTGAATTAACATAATTAACTAAATGAGTAATATTTTTAATTACATTTTTTTTATTTGATTTTTTTTTATTTAAAGCCTAAAGTATGTGAATCCTCCCCTATTACAGGGTAGACACAATTCAAAGAACTGCTTCATGCCGAATTAAAGAATTAAACTATAAAAAATATGTAAATATCTAAAACATCATGTGGATATATATGATGTTTTCTACTACTACTAGATCCTAAAATAAGTAGATTTGCGCCTTGACATAATATGATTTCAAGCAAAGAATGTCCAATTGTCTATATCAGATTAAAATAAAACTGTGATGAATTTAAATGAAATATTTGTAATATCTAGCTTTATTATCACTTCATTGTTTTTTGGCATACATTTTAATTCCACCAATTGTACTTTTAGGAGCCAGTAGAAGAGGAAGAGCATGATGAAGACGAGGAAGGATATGAACATGATTATGAACACAATGAAGATTACGACGTGTATTATAACGAGGTGCGACTAAATGTGTATTTGATACAAATTCAAAGTTCTTATTCCTTTCTGGAGGTTTGACTAGTTCAACAGTCAATTTTTCGATACACGCACAAATATTTAATATAAATCCATTATAATTCTTTGGTCATAATCTTATTATTCTATTTGAACAATAGGTATTGTGGGCGCTTTCAAAAACGTTGGCTTAGATTATTTAAAAACGAGATGTGTTGAAATAATATTTGTCAAATCTTCCTTAGTAATTCAATTTCTATAGATAACACTGTAAAGATTGTGTCGAAAAATTAAGTTTACCAGTGTATTTATCCAAAACCTGTACATGTAATGTATATGAGTGTGCGTGTGCGTGTGTCAGGAGGAGGAGGAGTCGGGCGTGTACTACGCGTGCTCGGGCGTGGCGCGCGTGCAGCAGGGCGCGGCCGCCGCCAGCTGCGAGCGCGCGCACGTGCAGGTGCTCTTCGACCAGGAGATCTACTCGCCCAAGATACTCGTCACCGACGCGGACACCGGAGAGATCCTCGCCGACATGCTCATACACACTGATACGGAGTTCAAGGTGAGACATTACCACCATATTAATGTTACCAGCAGTTAGCAAGTCGAGTGACCCATAGTCTCTCACGTTGTTCTACGGTCGCTTGTAGAAGCTAATTTTTATGGTTCAATTGATCAATTACGCTGGCCCAGTGAACGAAAAAATCAAGCATTTCTAACGCTTGAAAATAGCACTACGATAAGTAAGGCACGTTGGGCGTGACTTAAAAAAGTAAGCTAGCGCCAAAACGGAACCAATCAGAGCGCCTGTTGCATCCCATTCTAAAATAAGACGTAACTAACAAACATCTTTTTGTTAACCTAAACACCTTATAAATATATAATAGCCTTTAACCTAAACTATTTAACAAGTGTCGACTTGAAAAAAAATTGAGGCTAATGCTTAAAAAATAAATACTTTATTACTATATTGCGCATCTATTAATTGCTTGTACGCACATTTGTGTGTTTTTTGGTGGCAATATTCGATTGAAGTTTTTATGACGGGAATTCTTTTTTTTTTCGTTCACTGCACTGGCCCATGAGCGAAATAAAACGTAAATGGCGCATCATTAAAAAACAAACAATATTTATCCTAGCTTAAGCTATTTGTCATTCTCATTATCATGTTTTTGCTGAATCACGTTGCCGTTTAATGTTATTTAACTATATTTATATATGATACAAAATTGTGGTTTGTTCTACGATTTGATAATATTAAGTTTTCATATTCGTGAAATCAGTAGATACTCGTTTAACAAATAATACCTGATTGTGTCAGATGTCTGGTGACTCATGTTCGTGGTCGGGCGTGGACTACACCAGCAACGAGCCCGTCGACAAGTCCGTCACCATCGACTTCCACGACTCGGAGACTGCCATGAATTTCTATGATAGTTGTGAGGTAAGTCCGACTTGTTTACACAACTTCTAAAGTAAGGGCGAACTCAACCTGTGATATAAGCGACCTCGAATTTAAGACGTAAATAAGTGATGATTAGGTTGCGACTCTGTGCGGATTTGGTAGAAGCCTCCACTTCCCTGTCATTAAACGTATTCGATTTTAATTATTTATTATTTCAAAATAAAATGTCGTTTTATGAGCAGCAATAATCTAGCGACGTGTTTAAGTCGCAAGTAGGTATTGCTTCGTTGACCCCTTGACTGAATGAGACTTTTGTTGCAGACCAGCAAAGCGGCCACATATTCCTCGACGGATCCTGAATCTTAGATATTTCTTAACAACATTAAGTATTGTAATTCTTGACTTTAGATTAAAGTAATTGGGTTAAATTAGTTGTAAGAATGTAATTTCCCTGTTTAATCGTGAATAATTTAAAAGTTCACAAAGCCTGAAGGACTATTAAAGTTAGGATTGAATATTTTTGTTACCTGTTTTTTTACAAATCTAGATCTCACATAACAGTTTCATTTTTTTACTAATCATAGTTCAAACGAAACATCATGTAGGTAGTATTATGTTGATCATAAGACAGATATCATCATTATCATGGAATTTTAATTTAAAAGACAAGATCACATGCTCTTTAACTAAAACAATCATAAAAAACATTTAAGTAGTCATAGAACATAGAATTTGTAGAATCATGGCAGAAGCAGTAAGATTGGTTTTTTTTTGTTGCTTCAAGTGATACATCCAATTTAACGTTAAAATGTTACCACCGCTAGATTACGGGGTAATGCGGTTGGGAAGTGGCTTCTCTAAAAATTTGGATTTTATAAATATGAAGCCACTTCTGATGCGAATTGTTGATCAAGTTGTAACAATAAAATTGTTTTTCAACTTCATTATTATTGAAACTCTGTGGACTTAGATAAGTCTCGCCACTGTGTAACAGGCTTGATTGTGGGTTGTAGAAACATTAGATGCTAATTGCCAAAAGAGGTCTAACCAATTACGCGTATTATTAAATCATAACATTGTGTACTGATTGTGAATGAAAATGAATCGTCATTTTATGTGTTGGTTAGGTCTCTTGTTGAGCTATAGCTGCGGGTGACGGCCATTATTATAGTCAGTCCGCGCGGTCAGTCGCAGCTCAGCCTCGCTACCTATTAGCAGAGCATAATTTACCGAATTCATAAATGTTTAGATTAAAATGTATTAGTGTTGTGCTTATCACTCGATTTCAATATTGTAAAACTGACATTTGTGAATTTTGTGAATCTGAATAAGTATATCTTTATTAATTAATCATTATATAAATTGAAATGAGAAAGGGAGTTGTTACCTTTTGTTGTAATAGTTTTGTTGAAGTGTTAATTTATTTAATAGTAGGTATATTCAAAAATATTAAGAATTCGAATACTATTTTCCTTTTCTCATTTGAATTGTGATATTGAATATTGTGAAAAACCTAATATTAATACGGAGCCAGTGAAATAAAGGGCAATAAAAAGATCTGTGTTGTTATTATACATTTTAAAAACTACAGTGCTAGAATTAAAATGAAACGTAACATTTTGTTGTGCAGCTATGCTAAGGCCTCAGATAGTAATCTCTTTCTTGTAATCACTTTTTCGTTGGAATGAGCCTTGTATGGTCTTACTTTGGCCTTTGGAAAGCAATAGTATGGCGCGACCTCCAGGCAAACCTATTATAATCCTGTAAACACCTGTGTACATACAATGCAATAGGAACCATTTTCGTTTGACTTTCCAGTCTCCAGCCGGGTACGGAGCCTGCGCAGCGCGGTGTGTTTGAACCTATTCCTTAGGGATTGCCATTATGTTGCT